>JAVGWX010000001.1:56996633-57647058 GCA_036924085.1 Ariolimax columbianus | reverse complement strand
AGTAAAAGAAGAAGACGTAGAAGAAGAGTTGTTGTTCGAAGTTACTCACGCCTAACAAACTCTTGATGTTTCATTGGTAGCAGTCTACAGTGGCTCTTCTTTTGTCCTGAGACGTACTTGAGAATGAGGGCATGAGTCCTCCCGGCTGTAGTGCAATGCAAACTTACCCAATAAGCTCTCTACTATGGGGATTACAGTGTCGTTTTCCCACCTTGTTGGCCAGACTGCTGTGAGACAGATATTTTCTTGAAGCACGGTGGGGATCTTGATCAGTATGTTTCCTCTGACCTTAATTACACTTCGATCTCAAACACAGCCATTTAAAAAGCTAACTGCAACAATACCAGTATCGACATTATGAATTTTACTAAGATTGCGAATACACTTTTATTTTTCAATCATCTTCTTACAATCTCCAAGAAAACGAGTGATTTATTCTATTATTTCGTCTTCGATTATGAGTTATTGTTTCTAGAGCTTCCTTTCCAATCATGAAAAAATTACTCCTCTAAGCAGATTTTTGGCATGTTTGAATAATGTGGTGTGAAACCACGATTTTGAAAATCTTGTGCCCTAGAGAGATTTGACCACACTGGAATAGTTTTCACCTATTTCATTACGTTTTTAGTAGTGTGACGGCAATTGCCATATTCTCGTCCGATTCGGTAATCGGTGCACGCTGAACCCATTACTTGCTGTTCGATGACGTAAAAAAAAAAAAGAACCTGACGTGAAGTACTTTCATATTGCTCTGATTAACCGCAACGGTGTCACGCAAGCTAGTAATATACAAAGGTCAATGTCAATGGGTCTACCAGTTCACAACTGACTAAAGGTTTATGTTCTTGGAATCACACACACACAGACACGTACTTTCCCACACACACGTATTCACACATACACACCCATACTCGCACTCACATGCACACACACACACACACACACACACACATACACGTACTTTCCCACACACACGTTTTCACACACACACACATACTCGCACTCACATGCACACACATACACATATATATATGCACGCTAAATTTATTCATGGTAGAATGATCTTTCTTTGCCGACCCAGCTGTTAAGAGGTACCTGTCAAAGTCTGGGGAACAATTTCAGAGCCTCAGCTCTGTCATCGGCACTTTCAGCAATGCAACGAACTGAGTATATATGGGGCAATGAAGTCGGCTTTATGTGCTATTTTTCATATTACATATATAGGGGACGGCGTGGCCTAGTGGTTAAGTGACACGGCTCACAACCCAAAGGTGCTGGGTTCGATCCCCATCGCAGCACCGGCCGTTACCCCGGGGAAGCAAACCCTTAGAAAATGCAGGAGTAAGCAGACCCTTACATAAAATGCATGCTGAAGTCGGATGCATTGGGCCGACAGGCGCAAAATAAAAACCACAGTGCAACGCACACCGCCTTGGGGAGTTGAGAAATAAGGCGAACGCAAAAAAAAAATAAAAAAAAATAAAAATATTACATATATATATATATATATATATATATATATATATATTTATTCGAGGTGTGTTCAAAATGCGTCCGACCTTTAGGTCAGAAAAATACAATTACTCACCAAGAGGTTTGAAACCATAATCCCCTTGAAAGTACTCTTCTTTTGGCTCCACAGACTTCTCCCATCCGTTCTGCCGTTGTTGGAAGAATTTCAAGAAAGTTTTTTTTGGGAATGGAGAACATCTGGGTCGTCGCATCTTGCATTATGTTTTCTTGTGACTCAAACATCGGGTCCCTATCAGTGGAATTGTCAGCGTGAGGCATAGTCCATAATAGCAAGGTGCCATGTTTGGTGAATAAGAAGCCTGTCCAACCACTGGAATGTTGTGTTTGAACAAGAACTTTTGAATCAGATGTGATGAGTGGGCAAGTGCGTTGTCATGATGGAGCTATCAAGTTCTCGTTGTCCACAAGTCCGGTGGTTTGTGTCGGACATCGTCACAGTGGCCAAACACAATATTCCACTGGTTCGTCAGGCTCTCTACTCCATCCGACATAACACGTTGTGATTTGATTAGTTATCCAAGCTGAAAATACAGCTGAAATGGACCCGATTTGAGTCATGCCATTGTGCAGAATGGGACGGTCCAGCTGTACTCTATTCCCCAGTAGACCTTCCTGAAATACTTCCAAGAATGACGGGACCGCTGGGAGATGTGTGTGGAATTCCAACTACGTTGAAAAGGATCACGGTTTCAAATCTCCAGACAAGTAATTGTATCTTTATGGCCCAAATGTCGGGTACATTTTAAACACACATCTATTATTTATATATATGTATATATATATATATATATATATATATATATATATATATATATATATATATATATATATATATACACACACACGATGTAGCTTCAAAAAGTTTCCGGAATTAGTGGATTGTGAAGAAATAAGTTACAATATATTTATCTACACTACATTTCCCTCAAAGAAGTTTCCTTCGGCTACTACACACTTTTGCCAAAGTGAACACAACTGCTGGAAACATTTATAGAACCCATTCTTCACACCTCTCTTAACTGTCTTATCACATTGGTGATAACGTCCTCAGTATTCTTGGGAACTATGTGTTGACAAACACGGTGCATGTGCAGCTCATTGTGGAGAATACTGTGGCAACTTCCAACTGATATTCCAACTTCTGAAAATATTTTCTCGACACTAAGTCTTCTGTCAGCCCACACATCGTTTCGAACACTCTCAATGTTTTCATTGTTGATCGAGGTTGATGGTCGTCCACTACGTACATCATCATCGACACTTACACAACCTTCACGGAAACGCTTGTGCCATTCAAATTCTTGCAATTTTTGTAATTGCGGTATCACCATGTGCTTTATTAAGCAATGTTTGTGTCTCTGAGGGTGACTTCTCAAGCAAAACAGAATTTGACATTTGTACGTTGTTCAATCAAGTACATTTTCAACTTCGACGATGCAACTTCTGTTCGAGAGTATATGTGTATATCATGTCTGCCATGTTATTTCGTTAAGGTCTCTATCAACTAATAAATATATATTCTCCATAATATCATCTTTCATTCAAACCACTAGTCGACTATTCCATGAACTTTTTGAAGCCACCTCATTTATATATATATATATATATATATATATATATATATATATATATATATATATATATATATATACATATATTTCAGCATTTTACCTGTAGTCAAGTAAGAGAGTAGATACTTTTGACATCATTGGATCATATAGTTAGTGTACAACAAGATGAGAAAATACGTCTAAGCGGAAATAAAAATACTGGAGTGACCTGCACGACAATAACCAATTTCGGGAACGCCACAGAAATAATATCGGCAAGCAAACGCAATATCCCCCAAGTCAAATGTCAAGGCGGTAATTCAATTCACATCATTGACAAAAGCAAAAACAAGTGTATACAAGGATGTTGAGGACGGATGTCTCAAGAGAAAATGAAAATGTGAGATAAAATCAGCTGACATGGGTTTTTAGAAAAAAAGGGTTAACAAGAACAAATATAGGAGCAAAGAAGATCCTGGAAATGGGTTTGATAAAATTAGCGAAATTATTTAAAAAAATGTAATTTGCATTTCTTAATAGCATAGATCAATGCTTTCCAAAGTGGTTGCAGGCGGACAAGTATCTGCTCGAGAGACTTTAGTTGCTGGTCTACAAAGTACGTCAAGAAATTGAACAGTAAACAAGAACAGAAAATCTGCAACAAAGAGATGGGTGGAATACTTTAAACACAAATTAAATGGAAATCCTCTGATGTCCAAGACTGACATAGAACTAGCAAAGGAACCTCTAAAGATACATTTAAATACACCAACAAAACAAGAGATAATGGAAAAACTAAAATTAATTGTAAAAATGGGAAATCTGCAGGATCAGATAGAATCCGACCGGGATACATGAAAGTGGACATATCAACCACACAAGAGATACTACACCAGCTCTTCAAGAAGATAAGGAAAAAAAAAGCCATTCCTAAACACAAATTGAAAGTAGGTATATAGGTAGACTTCTTTGTCGACAAGGCCAGGCGCGCAAACCGTTCACGAGCACAATGTGTGGCTGAGTCCCAGGTCATACGCAATGAAGTTGATGTCTTTTCGATGTGACTTAACCAGATGGCATGTCGACGGCTGCGTGGGCGAGATCATGACTGTGAGGGTCGTTTCCACCTTTGATGTCCTTGATATACTTTAAAAACTGCATGGAGACATCTTCGGCATTGATGGGCACATGTCCAATTACGGTAATACGGTAACGCTTGATCATAGTGAGTGTGCTCTCGATGTCTGTCCGTCGGATGACTTTGCTGTTTGAGACCCGTTCCTACCAGTGGATTGTAAGAGTTTGCCTCTGGTAGGGCATGTAAAAGGATTCAATGCGCTTCTGATAGCCCTATAGAATAGTCCAGTTTTCGGAACCTTACATCAGGATGGGCCCACACAGGTTATACAAATGCGAAGTTTTGTTTTCAGTGGAAGTCTCTGCTGGTTCGTTTTCACGCAGGCCGTTCATAGAGGCGGTAGAAAAAACTGAGTCTTTGAATGATATCTCAGTGGCTTCGTGGGTCGGAGTTTTGTTTACTACTCAGGTAAATGTAATTCTCAGTGGCTTCGTGGGTCGGAGTTTTGTTTACTACTCAGGTAAATGTAATTCTCAGTGGCTTCGTGGGTCGGAGTTTTGTTTACTACTCAGGTAAATGTAATTCTCAGTGGCTTCGTGGGTCGGAGTTTTGTTTACTACTCAGGTAAATGTAATTCTCAGTGGCTTCGTGGGTCGGAGTTTTGTTTACTACTCAGGTAAATGTAATTCTCAGTGGCGTTAACATGGTTGAAATTGACAATAATTCCTGCTGATGTGAGATTGCAGCCGAGGTTGTGTATCTTCGTTTTTAACCCACGAGAAGTGGAGGCCTAATCTAGATGTAAGATCTTCTACCTGCTCTAGTAATTGTATGAGTTCTTGATGGTCCGAGCCTGGTATGAAATCATGTCATCTGGGTCCTCTTCATCTCTCCGATAGTGACTTCTGAATTGTACATCTCTAATTGACCAAGGATCTAGTCCATGGCGCGGCAGAACAATGCCTGATGCATGGGCGAGGACACATCCCTGCCGGACACATGGTGATGTAGAGAACATGTCCAAGAAAAATGAAAAAAAGGATCACCTAATCAAATTACCAAGGAAGGGAAATCTGTCATCAAACAGTAACTGGCCAGGAGTAAAACTTCTGACCGTGGCTGGTCAACTACTAACACGAATAATACTTTATCAGCTGGATCCCGGGCAGGTATATTTTGCGTAGATCAAAAAGCAACGTTCAGAATTATCAAAGATAAATTTATAGAGTGGCAGACATCTCTACATATGCAATTTATAGATTTTGATATGACATTCGGCAGTAGAGACCAACAAATCAAATTTGAAAATATTGGAGCATTATGGAAAACCAGAAAAAAATGAATGAGAATGATACAATATTTATACGAGGAGATGCATGTAGAATAATCCACAGAAGCAAATTGTCTGATTAATTTACAGTTCAAACTGAGGTCAGACATGATGCGTAATATCCCTAATAATCTTTCGGTCATAGACTGGGCGATACGGCTAACAACAGAAGATAGAATTAACAGGAATACAGTGAAAATTAGCTGGAAGACCTGGATTTTGCAGATGATATAGGTATGCTGTACCATAACCAGCAGGGCATACAAGATAGTCATACTAACATATGAAGCAGCAAAGATAGAATTGCAGACTCGTGTGAAAGAAGCAATGAAAATAAATGAACATGTGCAGAATTTTATCTATTTGGGAAGTAACATTCATAACGACGGAGGAACAAACAAAGTTGTTAACGCGATGATTAACAGGATATGATTTGCTTTAATTTCTCTTCGTCCAACATATATTTCCGAATTTTTCTCCACGGAGAATAAGATTAGGATGTTTAACACACATGTCAAATAGATTCTGATATTTAACTCTGAGACATGGCATGTGACTAAATGGTATCATATCCAGATTGCAGACTTGTTTGTAAGTGTCTGCGTCGCATATTTCGCGTTAGACGGCCAGCGGTAATGGCAAACGTTGATTTGTGGAAAAGAGTACGGCAACAATCAATACAGCAGGAATTAGAGAGACAGCGTAGGGATGGATAGGACACGCTCTCAGAAAGAAACCACACAGCATAAACCAAACATGCTCTAGATTGGAATCCAGAGAGAAAGAGAGAAGTGGGAGGTCCGAGGGACACGTGGTATCGAACGGCCGAGGAGTAAGCCAGTTCAATCAGGATCTCATGGACAGAACTCACGAAGATGGCACAGAATAGGAGCAGACGGAGAGCATCCGTTATAGCCCTGTGTTCCATGGGGAACCAGACGGATAAATAATGATGACGAAGATTATAATAAAAAACACGAGTAATAAAATGCATCAAGAATACGAACAATACAATGTCAATTAAAGTTAATAATGGATTCTTGAAGTGTTCTATTTAAACATGACTATACCAAGTTCTCGAGCCTTGGGCACTAACTAAACATCAGAAACATTTAGAATTGTAACATTTAGAATACAATTCTTCCATTTTTAGTCAGATCGCAAACAGACACGTTTTTCATGAAAGCATAATAGTTTTAATGCATTTTAAATATTTGTTCTCGTTTGCTAGCCAGTCATTGATATTGGAATACCTCCTATATGTGATGATGGGAAACGTCCAGTAGCAAGAATTCGAAGTGATTTAATTTAGGTTTCTAAGATAATCAAAGGAAATGATAAATTAGACTATAAAACGTTTTTGAAAATACAGCCGCCTCCAAGAACAAGAGAACACAGCCCCAAATTAATTAAAGAAAGATCCAGATTAGATACCAACAAATATTTTGTTAGTCAGAGAGTGGTGAGTGCTTGGAATGCATTACCGCAGAAAATAGTGGAGGCAGGTCAATTAATGCATTCAAGAAAAAATACGACGCGCATAGGTATTTTTTTTAGATCAGGTGAATGTAAAAGAATCTGGAAGTGTACAGACTCTGCAGAGTTATATAAACCAGTAGAACTGGGAGAACTGGGAAAACTCCAGAGATCCTCAACAATAGCGCTCCAGTGGCTACCCTCCCATTGCAGAAAAACGGGAAACGAGAGAGCTGATGCTCTGGCAAAAGATGGCAGCAAAAAGGCACAATGTAATCATCGAGTACCATACAGAGAAATCAAGAACATCATCAGAAATCAGTATATACACCAAGGGAGAGAAGACAGAAACAAAAGCAGTACACCAGACCCAATTCACCAACTCAACAGAAATCCACAAACTACCTTATTTCGCCTGAGAACTGGACACTGTAAACTACTAGAACATCTATACCGACTGAAGATCTCACACACCGATGAGTGCCTATGTGGAACATTATGCCAGAACCCTGAGCATATTCTACAGGAATGCCCAATCTATAGGGGAATGAGATGCCAGACCTGGTCAGAGGGTGCGGAGCTGAGACAAAAGCTGTGGGGCAGCCGTTCCAACCTGGTGAAGACTACAAACTTCATCATGGCGACTGGCCTGCAGATATAGCATGACCAAAAGATCCTGAACTCAATGAAGAAGAATATAAACCAGTATAAAGACGCTAAGATAAGTTAAGACCTCCCACAATGACAGCATAACAGGGATCTGCATCCACCGAATGCAGAGTGCATGGCGTATACTGTTGGACACTGAATGATAGGATAAAGGCTGGAGTCTTGAAACCAGCGAGCAGCACATCCCACAGGCCTAGTAAGTCGCAGGAAAAAAATCAACTTCAAACTTACTACTAACAGCCAAATGAAAGTCTGAGAGGTCAATCTTGGAAGATTCCAGACGACACCTTCTAAGTGTTGGTCAGATGGATTTGCAAAACTAAAGGATAGCTTTTGGAAACTTAACACCAGACGCTGATCTGCCTGATTGCACACCAGGATTACAATATTTCAGTATTTATTTGCTATGTTATTTCTGTCAACTAAGAGGAGGCTGATAAAAACACTATTCATTCCTACATTGTGTTATCAATGCCATTCTTGGTCCTTACTAGCAACCCGTAAGAGTAAAATTCAGAGCTGTGAGATGAACTGTGTGAGGAGTGCACCAGGGAAGACAATCTGTGACCGAATTCTCAATACCACGTTGAGGCAGACAGTGGAGACAAACCCAGTTAGTGCCTACGTTGACTCTCAACAAATCAAGAGGTTTGGTCATTTAGTCAGAATGCATTATGACCAGCCTGCATCAAGAGCGTATCATATACAGGCCTCCGGTCCACGAGCTATAGACAGACCACGGCGTCGATGGATCCAGGATGTCTCTGACATTCTCAGGAAATTACACCTAACAACAGCACAATACTCCCACTTGGCGATGACAATAAATCTACACATCTCACCTCCCTGCGACGTCGTATGACAAGAGCAGTAGGACAAAAGAAGAAGAAGAAAAATTTATTTGGCGACAAATTCTCAAAATTATTTTATTAATAATTGCTAATAATGAAAACTTTTGAATTTTAGAAGTACACAGAGCCGATCAGTATATTTGCTTAAATTAGATGCTTTTAAATATTACGTCAAACGGATAAGAAGAAAACACAGGTAAAAGAAAAATAAATGTTCACCAGGATAAATATGACAATTTCCATTCTCCTCCAAAGAGTTTAAGGTTACAGTTGAATGATTCAAGCACAAGTTGTACTGTCCTGCACAGCAATCGGCTGCTTCGGTTACACTATGTCGTATTTCCACGGTCCAGTGGACACGGACTGCACATTAATGAATTTGACGAGAATGGGGCCCTTTATCCTGTAAATTGACATTGTCAGTTTTGGCGGGACTAGGACATATTCTCACAGACCAACGACGGACTCGCACATCGGTTCTAAGGTCATGCCCCAGGTCACAGAGTATCCGGCCTTCAGTTAGCAGCCGGAATGGACTTCGGTACACCGGAAGAGGGTTAGCCCCGTCCTGTCAGAAACATACACAAGAAACTTCTTCACACGCTGAGAACAGTAGTGAAATGGGGTGCCCCTACGACCTCTCATAGTTACCAGGTAAGAGAGAGAGAGAGAGAGAGAGAGAGAGAGAGAGAGAGAGTGAGAGAGATAGAGAAAGAGAGAGACTAAACGAGTATAATGTTGATAAACTCTACGAGACAATGCACTCACTAAGGAGCCTTCAATTTTCTACAACAAGTTGTTAAACATACCAAGTCTTAAACTTTCTAGAACAATTTGATAACACATACCAGACCTTCAACTTTCTACAACAAATTGATAAAACTTACCGAGTTTTAAACTTTCTAGAACAATTCCAAAACACATACTAGACCAACTTTCTACAAGTTGATTAAACTTACAGAATGTTAAACTTTGTAAATCAAGTTCATAAAACCTACCGAGTCTTAAACTTTCTACAGCAAGTTGATAAAACCTACATAGCCTTAAACTTTCTACATCAAGTTGATAAAATCTACCAAGTCTCAAACTTTCTACAACAATTTGATAAAACCTACCAAGTCTCAAACTTTCTACATCAAGCTAATAAAGCCTACCGAGTCTTACACTTTCTACATCAACTTGATACCAAGATGAAACCAAGTAAATACCAAGCCTTAAACTTTGTACAGCAAGTTGATAAATTCTACCGAGACTTAAACTTTGTACATTCATTTGATACAACCAGCAAAGACAAACTTTTTTTTTTACAGCAATTGTATAAAACATACACAATCATATAGTTTCTACAGCAATTTGATAATTAGTCCTATATACCTTCACATTAATGTTAACGAATTACAGTAGTCTGATAAAGACGACTTAGTATCTTTATCATAATGTAAATCGGTCCTCAGTAATTTGATAAATGGATCCTGGACATCTCCATAAAGCGGATAGTGGTTCGACTCAAAATCCAAACTAGCTTATGCTTGGTTTAATTAAAGAACAAAGTCCAGCCATGGCCATTTAACCATAGATGGCCATGGTCCAGCCCCTATGGGAAATAACATGAAGCACAAAACATTGTCCTGAAGTGGGTGTACCTGGCCACTACGGCGCTAAACACAGTACAGCGCATGACGTCTAGGAATGGATGCGAACGAGAAAAAAATACCAATGTAGACCTTTCTATAGTGATTAGAAAAATGGGTCATGTCCTGAATATGTTTATAGTAAGTAAAGCCGCTGTACTGTAGTTTGATATATGTGTGTGGGGTGTGTGTGTGTGTGTAGAGAGGGGTGGAGGTGGGGCTGACGGGGGATATAGATATTCATCGGGCGATATAGTTGAGAGGTTAAGGCGCTTGCCTTGCAAGAAACGAAAGCGCGAAAGCGTGAAACGGGTTTCTCAAGGTAGGTGAGACCAGCGTTTAGTCATATTAGAGATTGACGAAAAACAAGGAGATCCTGTATACACGATGTGCACGTAAAAGAACCCTTTTTAGTTGAAAATCAACTGTCCCGGCAAAATTATAAAAGGTAATGATATTTCTACCCTATACGCAATCTACGTCTCCCATGCCTAGCAAGCCGCAGGAAGTAAACATTGCAAATTAAAGAATGTGCTACGGGTAGCCTTCGATACCTGGCAGCAGACACATCCTTTCTGTTTTAAAAGCACGATTACAAGTAGTCCAAGTATTCCAAGATATATTCATACTAATTTGTGCAGTTTTACAGTAATTTGATAAAATCAGTCATATAAATGTTTATACCAATGTAAAAAGCAATACAGTAATTTGATAAACGTGTCACATATATTTTCAGACCAGTATACCGTTTTCCAGTAGTCTGATAAAGGCCACATCCATATCCTCATAAGGAAATAAAGAGTTCAAGGTCAAGTGAAAGATATTGATCAGAGCCCACCTCATGTCTCCGTTCCTGCGTCTAGAAACAGACTGTGCCACAGCGGTCTTGTCAACAAGTCGACATCGCCACTGTAATCCCCACAGTGGTGCGTTTACTGAGGAGCCTAATATTACATTATAGCCACGAAGACATCGGTTCGTCTACTAAAATACGCATCGGAATGACAGAAGAGCCGATGTAACCTGCTGCTAAAAGAATGTCAAAAGTTAATTATATTCAGCACAAGTAGCTTCGAACAAGAAGAAGAACAACAACAACAACATATCTTCATAATAACGTGGACTTTCTACAATACTTTGATACCACATACTGGATTACACATTGTGTGCGGGCCAGAAGATGCAGCACAGTGAATAAGCTGACTGCAGTCAACGAATCATAGCTGGTTGTTTGCATCAGGTTCAGCGAACCAGAACTGGCCAAGACCCTATTATGCCTCCAAGTGCTGGCCCTAAAAAAACATGTTGCACTAGTGTAATCTGGCCAAGAGAATACGCACTGCAGTAGGAAGGCCAAACAGGTACCCCCACCCCACCCCCTCCAAAAAAAAGACCAGCTGAAACCGGATGTGTCGGACCGAAAGACGCAGCTATCCCAGCCTTGCTGTAAACTACAATATAACTTTCCTTTCATAACGAACACCAAAGAACAGGATGGCTTCAAATGATAACCTTAACAGTGAGATAGAAATGAGAAAAACCATGTCAATGTATTGTAACTTGTTAAGATAGTTGCTAAGGATGTCAAGAGTGTCCTACACGTGCCATAACGGGACAGACGAATAACGATGGTGACCAAATATTGGCATGCACAAAAGAGATCAGTGTTCTCTTATCCGTTTTTTTTAGTAGCGAAGTGATGAAGCCTATAGAAATTAATCGGCGAATGAAGATCTTGTAAGGTGATGCACGCCTTTTACTCCTGCAAGTGTTTGAGTGGAGTAGGAAATTTCAAAACGGCGTGAGTTCTGGGAGTTTACGACCGGGTCAGGCATACAGAGTAGTGACCTCAGAGTCGATTTCACCCGTTGACCGCATCGTAAGGATAAATCGGAGATTTACTGTGAATGAAATCACATCAGGACATCAGTCAAGGTTCAGCTCACCACATCACCCATAATGTGTTTCAGTACCACAAAGTTAACTTAATTATAATGTGAAACGTTATTTAATATTTCGATTTATAAAGACTTGATACCTTCATTCTGTCAATGTTATACAGTCCTCTGTTAAAAGTTATATATGTACTGCTGTAAACATATTCAGAAGAATGGTAGAAGTTGCATAGGTCTGTTCGAACAAAATGTGTTGTACTGTATTTTGTTGGTAATTGGGGGGAGGGGGTGGGGGGACCCTTCACACTAACTTAAACGGTTCTACAGTAATATGATAAAATTAGTTATAAACGCTACACTTAACATATACAGGAATGTGATATGCGTTCCCAGGTACGGTCAAACTGTATAGGTCTTACAGTAATTTGATATATTTGAGAGCAGCATTTCTCAAACCTTTTTTCTCCTCGATGAAACGTTTAAATAATTTTCAAAGTCTCAGGGTACCAATGCACAGCAATTGGTTAAATAGCAGATCAATCAATATGGCGTTATTGTGGTACGTAAGTTGTGAATATAAAAAGCCTAATATACGCTGTAAACTAATTACGTTAAACTTGATATACAATATAACATTTATTGACAAGGTCAAATAATACCACTACTAAAAGTCGTAAGTCATGAGTGCATGGATGATATATAGAGTAAATTAATTCTATACAACGCTGATATGTCTCTGCCCACAATTAAAAGCTAAGTTTAAGATTATGAAAATTGTATTCGATCGAGATCTTTCGCGTAACCCATCAAGATCTTTCGTTGAATCACAGGTGTTTCGTAAGTCAGGTTGACAAACTTTAATTTATAGAGTAGTCAAACGTTTGTTAAATATAATATTAAAAAATAAATACATGTTATCCTACTTCAGACCAGCAAAATGCAACATTAAAAAGGGGTTTGTAAAGGCCACAGTAGATGTTTTCATTAACATAGAATTTCAAAGATCCTCAACTCATCCTGAACTCATCCTGAAACCAGCATTGACAAAATGCAAATTGTGTAGCTTATCGAAGCGAAAATTACAGGCTCAGCCTAAGGCTGAGATAGGGAAAGCAAGAATCGCCCATAGAAAAATATGCATCAAAACAGGAACTGACTTATGTGGTTTATTTCTTCTGGTTTTCCTTGGAATGGTGGGCTGCAATTGTTCGTCTCAAACGATTGGTATTCTGGGTTGTCTTACGAAAATGTGTTCTATGTGTATTGCGAGCTATCTTTGAGAGTCGGGGTATTTGAAAAGCACCGAACTGTTTCAGACTTTGTTTATCGGGGGTTCTTTATTCTGCTTCTGTTTCTGGAATGTCTTTGTTTATATCTTTCGGATTTTGGTTGTTAGGCATAAACAGCTGAGAAACCTGGCAGACCCGTCAGGCGTGTTCGCCAGATCTGGCATCTTTCATTGTTTGGTTTGATTAAACCAGAGATTATGTACTACCGGATAAAACGGTCAGTTTTTTTGTGTCCATCAAATATTGTAATCAATGCACGCACGCACGCACGCATACACAGGCTTTCACACAAATACGCACAAATAAATACTAAACTACAATAATACTATTTATAATCATTATATTAGTAATAATAGTAAAGATTGATTAGTAGCAGCGGATGTGTAGGTTGTGGAATAAGTTCTAAGAAACGCAAAGGCGTGTCTTTTCATTGATTATATATCGTTGAAAAAAACATGAAATGGAAAGTACGGTAAATATCGAAAATAAACCAATCTGCCACATTTTAAAAATAATCTCATAATCTGCAAGTGGTTCAGCCTAATAAAGACATAGTCAGTGGAGTAGACAGGACGAAAATACAGATCATGCTCGAAAGAAACATGATCTGACCTCTCTTCTGGAACTATCACAATATTTAAGAGACACCGAAATGTAGATACTTTGTTGGCAACACCTAAACTATAAATACAGACTATCAGATGTTTGCTTTATGATATACGTTGTCTCAGTTATAAAACCTCATCTCCATTACCCCAGAACATTTGTTCCCACTTGGGATGTCAATGGCTCAATTATTGCCAACAGTTACGTTGCGCGCTACATAACAGCTTTGTTCAACAGCGAGTTTATTAGCCCCCTGGGAACATTGAGAAAATGAAAGAATATTCTCCAGAGCATTGGCGAAGACACTAGTTCTCTATTATGTAGGTCCATCTGAGACTAGTGTCGCAGAGGGCTTTGAATACGAGGTTGGCTGGCTTAAATAGGTATCCACGAGACAATGAATTTGCCAACATGTATTTGAGCCGTTAACGAGGTATGAGAAATATAGTACAACATACAGTATATGATGTTAACGGTAATCCTATTACAGATGCTACAGATAGGGATAAAGTGTTAGAAACTATATTGCACTAAGTTGTTTTTAAATTTAAAAAAAATCTCTCTGACGTATGGTGACCACATGCACTTTTTACTTTCCCTTCCGTATATGTAAGTCGGGATCTCATTTACAGCTGACTAGATTGGAGCATATCAAGACTTAGAATTGAAACCAGTCTCTCTGTAACGAGAGACAAGAGCTGTAAACGTTACTAGAAAAATAAGGTTGTTAATAAAATGATATGGAGTTCATTTCTCGTGTCTCCTCGTTGTCATGTTAGTGGAGCTTGTGTACGTCTGCCAGCTATACCGGAAATGGCACAGCAACCAACAGAGTTCCCCGAGCAGGACAGCTCCAAAGGATAAGATAAATACTCAGAGATGAATACATTTTCTGCTCTGCAGGCAGTCTGGGGACAGGCAAACTAATAAAATGTGTCAGTTGAAACTTGATGCACAGAACAATACATTAGAATTAAATTTGTCTCCAAGATGAGGTCACGAACAAAGCATGCGTCATGAGACTCACACAAAAAGCTCCACCAAGCAGTGAAAAGAGGCTAAAGAGGTAACTTCATAACCAGCTGATAGATAGTGGCACAGAGGAGACTAACGTTTGGTCAGGTAGAACATTGTGATCGAACAGTTTCAGACGAAATATACTGACCAAGACACCAACCTTACTTCCACGAAGTTCTCCCTGAGACCAGGCTGCGTAGTGAGCGACACGCAGATAAGCCAAGCATAGCACATCCGCATGGGGGACTCCGGTCGACCTTCAACAGTACGGTGGATGTGAGGAAAGCTACTGCAACCCGCCACTTCTCATTCACTCCCAAATATTTTGGACCTCTGGACACAATTTTATTTTTATGTAAATCTGAAAAACAGCATCACTTAGTTGCGATCTATTTGTCTTCAATAGACGTTCACTAAAATAACACGTATTATATACCAAACTGTTCACAATTGAGGCTAGAATAGAATGGAATACATATATTTTACAAATGCAGGTGTAAATTTGTGTTTGATGAATTAAAGTTGCATAATCGTTTGTTATTTTTTAAAATTATGAACAAAAATGTTCCCCTCATCAAAACATTATTCAGCTCTAAACCAATATACAAATAACTTAATGAATTTCTATTGACGGAAATCCTCAAAGGACGATGTTCTGAAAGTTGCACCTAATTTGGTGCAGTTGTTTTCACAGTATTTACATTTTACTGAAGGCACGTGAAGTTGAAAACGTGCTAAAAAATAAAAGCTCCGATCAACATCAGCGTGAGTGTTTACAATTTACGCGCACACGGAAAGAATGTTCCTGCTGTATTCAAAATATATATACACACATTAATAT
Source organism: Ariolimax columbianus (assembly GCA_036924085.1). NCBI lineage: Eukaryota > Metazoa > Mollusca > Gastropoda > Stylommatophora > Arionidae > Ariolimax > Ariolimax columbianus. Next base: position 57,631,292 of record JAVGWX010000001.1, on the reverse strand, counting down.
TATATACACTAGAATGATTGTGTCGGATCTTGAACCTTTACTGAATTTGTGAACTGTTATTACCATTGCTTGAGACAAAAGAGGGCACCGCCCCTTCGTCAGTAGACTTAGTTTTACTTTCATCGCTCGACGTAGAACTAAGACTAGATAAATAAATTGAAACAGCGCTATCATAACGATCGATATCTTCATCATCACTACCATTAGCAATAATATAATCTATCTATTCCTGAGCTTGTACTGAAAAAACTCTATTTGGTGTGGCTGAAGGTGCATGGGATAGCTTCAAAATTGCTCTCCGAAAAAAAATTATATTTTCCAAGTTACGAAACTAAACATTTTTTCAATGAAACTCAAACTAACTCTTCCGGAATGAAAAAGTGCAAAATCTGGACTTCCGCCAATAACCAAAATAAAACATTTAGGAGAACTAGGAATGGGAAAATATGTGATTTTGTGAACACAGTAACAAAAGCCGATACACCGGCTTCTGGGTTTTCCAGAAAAAACCGGAAGCCGTTGTATCGGCTCGTGGGAGTGAATGAGTCAACACCCTTTTCATGGAACACAAAAGATTAAATTGACTAAATGTTGGCATTCAACAAAAAAACAGCATAGTGACACATCATGGAAGAAACAAGCGATCACATGACAACAGAATATATCAACAATACTCAAAATACGTGACAGGCCCAGATCTGTGTGTAACCTGTCAGTTTGGGCTTGTCTACTTCTACTGTCCTGGTTATGCAGTGGATCTTGGGAATGAACCAGCTGACTTCGAAGACAAACAATGCGGACTCTTTATAGTATACAGGGGACATAATGATCTCCTGTTTGGCGTTGGCACACTGTCGCTGAACTGAAAATAATCGTTGGCCAAATAGGAAGTGACGCCTGAAAGGATATATCAGGAGTGTTTACAACCAGCAGACTACTGGACCGCAAGACTTCACATTGTTGGTCATTTGCTGAAGGAGGAGGCCCATCCAATACGGGTTTTCCCGAAAAAGCACTGACGTACGTCGATTCGCGACAAAGCATAACAGACCAACAAACTACAGAATGCCTCATCAAATACATCCTTCTAGATCTACTAAGACCGATCGAGCATCAATTGGGCTGCCGGCAGTGCAGTAATGTCAAGGATCGACAAAATAAACAGCAGCCCGGACAAGATGGGCACTACTGAGTCCTATGATCATCTGGGGTAGTTGTCTCGCCGCGGCGACTCAATTTCAACCAGTGTTCGTAAAGCGATCTCAGTCCCGCCAGGCGGAGCGATAGCGCGGGCTTGCGGAAAACGCTCGCCTGCCTTTCCCCGTAGTGCGAATTGGGTGCGGTTTGTGGTAGTGGCTCCTCCACCGAGGTGCGCTAGTCTGGTCCGTATCAGGAAACGTGGTCCGTCCGTGGTGATTTATCTAAGGCTTATAGCAGAGCTCGACAGTACGTCTCGCTGGTGGTCCGACTCTCGCAAAGAGCTTGTGACCGGCAAATGGAAAGCAGGAATCGTTGCCTCGAGGCCCTGCGTTCTCCTACGGAGAAGAAGGGCAGGCCAAATTGTGTCTCTAGTCCCAGTGAAATTCGTCGCCGAGGTCGTTGGGATCCGTTCTGCACAGAGCGCTGCCATCCCTCCTCGAGCGAGCCCGGTCGGTCGGTCGTCTGGTGCGTGTGGGAGGCCCCTGTCAGGCGGTCCTAGGTCGACGGAGTGAGGGACGGGTGGAACAAACCGTCCGTCCCGTCAGTCGGTCCCTGCGGCCGTCGTCCCAGCGAGGCTTTTTACACACCCTTCCTCCGCCGACCGGTGTGTGCTGTACGTACGTCTCCGACAGATATCTGGTTGATCCTGCCAGTAGTCATATGCTTGTCTCAAAGATTAAGCCATGCATGTCTAAGTTCACACTGTCTCACGGTGAAACCGCGAATGGCTCATTAAATCAGTCGAGGTTCCTTAGATGACACGATCCTACTTGGATAACTGTGGCAATTCTAGAGCTAATACATGCTTACCAAGCTCCGACCCTCGCGGAAAGAGCGCTTTTATTAGTTCAAAACCAATCGTCGTTTCCCCTCGCGGGGTTGCGGCGTCCCCACTGGTGACTCTGGATAACTTTGTGCTGATCGCATGGCCTCATGTGCCGGCGACGCATCTTTCAAATGTCTGCCCTATCAAATGTCGATGGTACGTGACATGCCTACCATGTTTGTAACGGGTAACGGGGAATCAGGGTTCGATTCCGGAGAGGGAGCATGAGAAACGGCTACCACATCCAAGGAAGGCAGCAGGCGCGCAACTTACCCACTCCCGGCACGGGGAGGTAGTGACGAAAAATAACAATACGGGACTCTTTCGAGGCCCCGTAATTGGAATGAGTACACTTTAAACCCTTTAACGATGATCTATTGGAGGGCAAGTCTGGTGCCAGCAGCCGCGGAAATTCCAGCTCCAATAGCGTATATTAAAGTTGTTGCAGTTAAAAAGCTCGTAGTTGGATCTCAGGCGCAGGCGGGCGGTCCGGCTCGCGCCGGTTCACTGCCCGTTGTCTCCTGCCCTACCGTCTGCCGGCTCTCTCCCACGGGTGCTCTTCGCTGAGCGTCCTGGGTGGCCGGCGCGTTTACTTTGAAAAAATTAGAGTGTTCAAAGCAGGCCTCGGCTGCCTGAATAATGGTGCATGGAATAATGGAATAGGACCTCGGTTCTATTTTGTTGGTTTTCGGAACTGGAGGTAATGATTAACAGGGACAAACGGGGGCATTCGTATTGCGGCGTTAGAGGTGAAATTCTTGGATCGCCGCAAGACGAGCTACTGCGAAAGCATTTGTCAAGAATGTTTTCATTAATCAAGAACGAAAGTCAGAGGCGCGAAGACGATCAGATACCGTCGTAGTTCTGACCATAAACGATGCCGACTAGCGATCCGCAGGAGTTGCTTCGATGACTCTGCGGGCAGCTTCCGGGAAACCAAAGTGTTTGGGTTCCGGGGGAAGTATGGTTGCAAAGCTGAAACTTAAAGGAATTGACGGAAGGGCACCACCAGGAGTGGAGCCTGCGGCTTAATTTGACTCAACACGGCCAACACTGAAATGATTGACATGCCGAGACCACTCTTCTGGGGCCTAATATGGAACTGGTGCTGGACTTAGACCCCCAGAAATCTGGGGTGATGCCCCCTGTGGCTAGGTTTTGTCTGCATCCAGTGTTTGATAAAGGAATTGACGGAAGAGCACTATCAGGAGTGGAGCCTGAGACCTAAGTTAACTTACCACGCCAATACTGCAGAATGACAATCAAAAAGTACACCTTCGTGGGGTCTAATAGAGAACATGTGCTGGAATTAGACCCTCGAAAATTTTGGGGCTACCCTCTAAGAAACTTGATTGTCTCGCTAAGGGAATTGACGGAAGGGCACCACCAGGTGTGGAACCTGCGGCTTAATTTGACTGAACACGCCAATACTGTAGAACAACTGACAAATCGAGAGCACTGCCGTTTGGGTCTAATAATGAACGTACGCTGGTATTAGACTCACGGATGACAAGTCAGCTCTCAAACACTCAAATGAAAGAACGCTACGGAAATCGTGTTTAACTCCGCAGAAACCGCAGATTTCAAATACCTGGTCATTGACAAACAAAAGCCCTCAATAAATTCGTCTGACCAAATAGTGAACGGGTGCTGGAAATAGATCATCTGAAGACAGGTCAGTTTTACCCTACAAGTGACAGGGCGTTGCTACGGAAAACCAGCTCAAATCGAGAGGAGCCGCAGACACTTTGGTTCACGTACCAGGCTGATAAGCCAAGGGCGCGAGGCTACCATGTGGGGGATTACGGCCGAACCCTTGTAAGCCGCAATCCCGCCCAAAATCTCAGCACCACTGCAATGGGAGGCTCCTACATGCTCGGGACCTGGGGCTTGCACCCCAGCCCTATCAGGTAGAGCCACAGTAAGAGGTTCTTGCCGCCCGCCAATCAAAGCGGGCGGACAACTGCTTGATAATCACCCTATACGGCGATGGGGTGCGAAAAAACACCAACCAAAGACTTAGAACCTGGTCGGGGTGTCGAAAACAGTAGAGCAGCCACCTCACTGTGAACTGTCAAGACTCAACCACTGACCATGAGAGTTGTCCGCACACCAGGCGATCAACATCTCTGTGACATTACCAGGCTTGTCCTCTGGCGAAATGCACTCCGGCTACGATATCTACCTCTGTACGTTATCAGCCATAACTATCATGCTGGACGCAGAAGAGATGCAGACCAGCGGACATTGCACACCTGCCCCACTGTGTCAACACCCCAGGTGGCGGGGAATGCTAGGCGTACCATCCCTGCATAGAAGCCAAGAAAATAAAGGGAAAAAGAGATACCCCACTCACATGCAAATGCTACGTTTCTGGCAGGACGTGACGATCCTGGGATACAGACACACTGGACTGCCTCTCTTCCGGGTAAACCAGTCCATCTCATATATCACATCATCATTGCACCCTATAGACACGAGTAGTGAAGACTCGAAAGTCTGGTAAGACAACTTCCATAGGAGAGAAAACTCTGATCGTAAACAACTGCTGCCTTGCAGATAGGCTGGGGAAATCCAAAGGCTAAGGAGGGCATCCCTACAGAAACGCCTGTTGAAATCGGATGCACGGGGCCGCAAGCCTAACAAAACAGTGCAACGTAAATCACAGTATGATGGCAGCACAACCTATTCGAAAAACGTATGGCGCTCATCCTGAGGAGACCCGCCAGGCAGCGATAGCGCCGGGCCTCACGCCTCGAAGGGGCCCACCCTTGACTACTGGTGGTCACCCACCCATGTGTCGTGGAGTCAAGGCACATGGCTATGGGGTAACGTCTATTGGCCAAAACCTCAAGACCCTCAAAATACTACAGTGGAATGCGGAGGGAGTCATCAACAAAAAACTTTCCCTAACACACCACCTGCATGAAGGTAAGATTGACGTGGCATGTATCCAGGAAACGCACCTCAACAATAACCATAAAATCTCAATCAGAGGATACCAGACCTTCCGTCTAGATAGAGAAGGCCACAAAGGAGGGGTCCTGATACCGACCAGAAACAGCATACCGAGTAGCGCGGTACCTGTCAATCACACCGGACAAGCAGAAATTGTAGGAGTTGACATAATGGCTCAAGAGACGAAACTCCGCATTTTCAATCTGTACGGACCACCAAACAGAGACCTATCGCTCTCGAGTATGGAGGTCAGAGACTCCAACTGCATAGTAGTTGGAGATTTCAACAGCCACTCGGAGAGATGGGGATACTCTGACACAGACAGTAGAGGTGACGAAGTGGAAGATTGGGAGATAGATGCAAATCTCTCCCTAATCAATAGGCCGGAGGATAGCCCTAGCTTCTATTCAAGAACATGGCATACCACCTCGACTCCAAATTTGGCCTTCTCCACACAGGACATACACTATAAAATAGACCGCCAGGTGCTGAACCAACTGGCAGGTAGCGACCACAGGCCGATCAGGCTAACCATTGACATGGAAGTAAGCCCACAGGAAACAAAACCGCTCCCACGTTGGAATTACAAACGAGCCGACTGGGACAGATTTGCAATCCTGACAGATGGGCTGTGTGAAACCATCAACACACGAAACACCAAAATGAAGCCCATGGTGGAGAGCCTAAGCAAGGCAATAATGCAAGCCGCCACTGAAACCATCCCAAGAGGAGCTAGGAAAAACTATAAGCCCTACTGGAATGATGAGTTACAGAAAGTGGAAGATGCAGTAACAAATGCTAGGAACATGGCAGAACGAGAAAAATCCATGGAGGCAAACATCGCCCTCAAAGCCGCCGCGGCGAAGTACAAACACACTCTCAAGCAAACAGCAAGAGAAAGTTGGAAAAATAAAACGGAAAGTCTGAACCTGGACAAAGACGGGAACAAGCTATGGAAGCTAGTCCGAGCCATGAACGACGAAACCCCGTCAAATAAACAAATTACTATCAAGCAGGGCGAGAACTTGATCACAGGTAAGAAAGCCGAAAACGCCTTTGTCGATCACTATGCCAGAGCAAACCACATAGAGGTCCCTGCAGATAAGCATACAGACATTAGCGAAGAGCTAAAGGGACACGAAAACATAAATACGGCTCCTGAAGTGCACATGATGGCCAAACTAACAATGCGCGAAATGGAAGAGGCTATGAGTACACTAAAGAAAAGGAAATCTCCCGGAAAAGACGGGATAACAAACGAAATGCTGATGGGGCTGGGCCAAACAGCGAAGAAGAAACTACTATCAGTCCTGAACCAAAGCTGGAAAAGGGGTATTGTACCCCAGGCATGGAAAGATGCAATACTGGTACCAGTACCAAAAACAGGGAAGGACAAAACAGATCCAAATGGATACAGGCCCATAAGCCTACTGAGCTGTGTTGGCAAGCTGATGGAACGGATGATAAACACCAGACTGATGTGGCATCTGGAAGAAAAACGAATACTAATTCCACAGCAAGCCGGCTTTAGACAGCACAGATCCACTGAGGACCAGGTCATCCTCATAGCCCAGGAGATAGAAGATGCCTACCAGGCACAGAAACACACAGTAGCTGTTTGGGTGGATCTGGAAAAGGCATTTGACAAAGTCTGGAAGGATGGACTTAGAGTCAAACTAAGAAGAAGTGATGTCTGTGGGAAGATGTACAAGTGGATCAACCACTACCTCAAACAAAGAACGGCCAGAGTCCAAGTACAAGGGCAGATGAGCAAAAAGGTGACACTCGAGCAGGGAGTACCCCAAGGGGGAGTATTGTCACCCACACTCTTCCTGGTATATATAAACGATATTACAGAGAATATACCAAGAAGAGTCCATAGCTCAATGTTTGCAGACGATCTGGCTATGTGGACCTCTGAAAAGAATCTCACCATAGCAAGAAATCGGATGCAGACGGCCCTAACATCGCTGGAAGAGTGGGCGAACTCATGGCTGGTCAAAATAAACGAGGAGAAAACCACGTGCACAATATTCTCGCTCTCATTAAAACCCCAAAGTACCAAATTAAGTCTGAATGGCAAAATCCTGCAGCCAAACGACAACCCAACCTATCTGGGAGTCACATTTGATCGGCGCATGACATGGAAAAGTCAGATTGAGAGAAACCGAATGAAAGCCAGGGAAAGAATGGCGATCATGAGGAAACTTGCTGGCACAAGCTGGGGAGCAGACGAAGGCATACTAAAGAAACTGTACACTGGAAGAGTGAGACCAGTTCTCGAGTATGGCATTGCGGCATGGACAACCGCAGCGAAGGCGAACTTCGATAAAGTTAACAAACTTCAAAACCAAGCCATGAGAATTATAACAGGTGGCATGAAGTCAACGCCAATTGTAGAACTCGAAAAGATTACAAAATTCCAATCCATGACCGATAGAAGAGACTGCAGAGCCCAGCTGCAGTCAGAGAAACTCAGAAGACTGACGGACCATCCAATGTACCAGAGACTAAACAATTTGGGAAATGGGAAACTAAAGCGGAGAAACTTTGCAGAAATAGCCAAAGCAAAGATGCACGAAGATCCCATAAACGCACTAACAACACCAAAACCCATCACTACTGTACGAAAACCTACTTGGAGGCAGGATATATTTCCAGAGGTGGTAGAAAATATACCAGGTATTGCAAACAAAAACTGCCAGAGTGAAAAAGAAAGGAGAGACACTACCCTAAGCTTCATAATGAAAAGCTACCCAAGCATGGACTGGACCCATGCATACACCGACGGTTCTGTAACAAACACTACACAGAACGGAGGGGCAGGAGCATTCCTGAACCTACCAAATGGCACAAAAATAACACTGTAATTCGCTACTGGTAAGTACACAAGCAATTTCAGAGCAGAGGCAGAGGCACTGAGGGCGGCAGTGGAAGAAATGGTAACACACAGTGAAAATGAGAGCCATATAGTCCTGCTGACAGATGCGCTCGAAGTAGTCACAGCGCTAAAAAGCCAGAAAAACACTGAGCTTAATGACTTAAGAGCAGCACTCTGCAAACTGTGCCAGCAGTCCGCACCAAAAAGGGTAGTGGTACAGTGGGTTCCGTCACACTGCAACATCCAAGGCAACGAGGAGGCAGACAGACTGGCAAAAGAAGGTGCAAGGCTACCACAAACAGATACCAGTATGACGTACGAAGAGTCAAAACGGCTTATCAAAGCCAGATACATGACCAAATGGGAAACCGAACATACTGGTTACACCAAAAACGATGCCTATTACCAGTTGAACCGAAGAGAGCAGGTCGTTGTCTTCAGACTTCGCACTGGCCACAACAGACTGAGGTACCACCTATTCAACAAACTGAAGATAGGGTGTACCGACGAATGCCCGTGCGGTACTGGTAAAATGACCACTGAACATCTGCTGCAGAACTGCCCGACATACGAGGATCAGAGAGAGCAGATGTGGCCATTGCCAGTGGAACTGCAAGACAAGCTCTATGGCAGTGGCGACAGCCTCAGGATGACCGCCGCTTTTTTCGAGAAAATAATGGTTACTGTCTGACTGTGTACGCAGAAGAAGAAGAAGAAGAGTCCTATGATCGCTCTCGGTTTTAGACTCGGTACGTTATGAAAATAGAATCGTTATAATTTTACAATGTTGTATATCTTGATGCTTGTGTATCAGTGTTTAAATTGTTCATATTCTTTTTGTTTGTTGTTTACTTTGCTTTATACTAGTACATTGTTCATTATTGTTTATCCTAACAAATGTAAATACACATCTGGCAACATTTATCTATGTCGCAACACTCAGTATTCATTGGATGAACTATCTGCACTTTGAACTCACTTATGTCCTACATATTTGATCTGTATCTTAAGAGAATGCTCAAAATGAACTATTCCCACGATACCACCCCACCTCACCCTACTCCTCCTCCCCCTCACGAAAAAACAAAAAAGAAAAAGAAAACATTTGACATATTTCTTTGACATATCGCGAGGAATTTCCCTTGTCCGCCACGCTTACGATTTATATTTACGAAGTGGCCTTGAATGGATATAAACCAGATTTTGTCGTATTAGGTCGCTCACATACATGTCATAGACACGAAGTTTCGCCAGGGGAAATAATAACTTTTGTTCGCGGCATTTCCTTTGTGGAGAGTTTCATATGGCGGATTATATCTGGGTCGATTTGGACAACATCACCGGCTGCATTTATTTTTCTATTTTGCGGTTTTAATATCTTCGCCTGAGATTGATATCTGGGTGAGGTTAACAGTTCTTAGATAACTCGTTCGGAGATTAGAGGTCGGCCAATGACGTCAGGTATATCCGTTGTTGTGGATGAGAGGATTAGACATGAAATATGTGCTTATATCGTGTAATAGGAAAGCCAAAGCTTAGAATGTGTGAGAGAAAGATGTTGAGAGGTCAGATAAATAAATAGATGGATGGAAGAATGTATTCTTCTTCTTCCTATATTTTTCTTCCGAGGCGTTCACACGTCAGCTGGTATATGTCTGCACGTTTGTAGTAATTATGTAATTATTTATGTAGGTACGTGTGTGTGTGTGTGTGCGTGTGTACGCGCGTGTACGCATATGTGTGCGTGCGTTCGTGTCTGTCTGTGTCTGTGTATGTGTCTGTGTATGTGTATGATGTGTATGTGTCTGTGTCTGTCTGTGTATGTGTATGTGTCTGTGCCTGTCTGTGTATGTTTATGTGTCTGTGCCTGTATGTGTATGTGTCTGTGTCTATCTGTGTATGTGTATGTCTCTGTATCTGTCTGTGTATGTGTCTATCTGTGTATGTGTATGTCTCTGTATCTGTCTGTGTATGTGTATGTGTCTGGCTGTGTATGTGTATGTGTCTGTATGTGTCTGTGTCTGTCTGTGTATGTGTATGTCTGTGTCTGTCTGTGTATGTGTCTGTGTCTGTCTGTGTATGTGTTTGTTTGTGTATCTGCCTGTGTCTGTCTGTGTATCTGCCTGTGTCTGTCTGTGTATGTGTCTGTCTGAGAATGTGTATGTGTCTGTCTGAGTATGTATCTGTGTCTGTCTGTATCTGTGTCTGTCTGTGAGTCTGAGTCTGAGTCTGTGTGTGTATGTGTGTGTATGTGTGTGTATGTGTGTGTGTGTATAGTGTGTGTATGTGTGTGTATGTGTGTGTATTTGTGTGTATGTGTATTTGTGTGTGTAGTGTGTCTCTATGTGTGTGTGTGTGTGTGTATGTGTGTGTGTATGTGTGTGTGTATGTGTGTGTGTGTATGTGTGTGTTTGTGTGTGTGTATGTGTGTGTATGTGTGTGTATGTGTGTGTATGTGTGTGTGTATATGTGTGTGTATATGTGTGTGTATGTGTGTGTGTGTATGTGTGTGTATGTGTGTGTATGTGTGTGTATGTGTATGTGTATGTGTATGTGTGTGTGTGTGTGTGTATGTATGTATGTATGTATGTATGCATGTATGCATGTATGCATGTATGCATGTATGCATGTATGCATGTATGCATGCATGTATGTATGTATGTATGTATGTATGTATGTATGTATGTATGTGTGTGTGTGCGTGTATGTATGTATGTATAAATAAAGAAGCAGTGAATGTCCTGAGACTCTTGATATCTTCACTGAGCTTGTCCAGAAATGGGATTGATGAATGACATATGTACTTTCTTTGTTCTTCGTTTGTTAAACACCTTTGTAGCAGATGTTGAGCAGTTATTTTATCAGTGACATTGATCAGTGTTTCCTGCCCTTAGTTTGTTGAACAGATGGTATCTCCATGTGCCGTGGCTGGTGCAGAGCCTAAAGATTACCACCGGTTCACCTCTGTTGAGCTGCAATATGCGTCTTTTGATTGTTGATCTGTGTGGTCTGTTTCACACTTGTTCCTGTATCTACAGATGGTAAATCTCTTGGCTGCTTTGTTGACTTTTACCTATATCTGGCTGAGGTAGTTTTCTAACTTTCCTTGATAGTCTGTTAACCTCTTCATTTCCAGCAAAGTTACAATGAGATGGAATCCATTAAATCACAACCCGATTGAACAGATGACCACTCTTAGTTCCACTCAGGTCAGGTCATCCCGTAACAGATAAGGTCGTTGGGGCACACATGAAGACATCCTCACAACACCACGCCATAACCCTTCTCTGTTAGCGGCCGCTGCCTGTGCCTCTTCTGGTCGGAGATTGGTCCATTCTTTTATGTTGTCCTTCCACCTCTTTTTGCGACGACCTCTTCGTCGTCTGCCTTGCACCCTTCCGTGGAGGATCATATTGTCACCTAGTCACACTAGGTTCGTATTATTTTGACTCATCAGTGCTGCAACCAATGACAGCGCGTCTATGAAAAGCACAACTCTGTGTTTATATTTCTCATTATAACTGGTGCGACAATTTTCAAGGTATGTGCCTCTGCTTTGAAGTTACTTGAAAAATGTTCAATTGACACCGACAGATTTCCTTGCCTACTGTATTGTTTAAGACGCATAATGATTCCTCGGCATTCATTATCTGTTGCCTATTTGTCGATGAATAATCTGTATTTACACGAGTCCAGCTGTTTCTTGGATTATCATTCTCTATGTTTTACAGCGAAGGCTCTAATTTCTGTTTCTGTCTAGTTAGTTTTTTTTCACAATGCCAGAAATGTTGTCTTTCAGCTCTGGGAAGCGTTGTATTCTCTAGATGGGAATCATGTGTGTAGTGTGCATATGTTTTATTTGTGTGCGGTTTTTAGGATGTGTTCTCCACCTTGCTGGTACTAATAGTATAAAGATGCCCCGCTCGAGTATCCCATTTCAAAGTACAATCATTCTCTGGTACACCATGTGGTTTAATCACCCTTCTGAATTATTCATCTTGCTGGGCCCGACCGTCACTTATGTCTCCTTGCATGTTCGCAATCTTTTCTAGTTCTCCGTTATTGTTGTTGATGACGTTGCTTCAAATGTCCACAATGAGTAGGTCTACTCTTTTGTGCGCCCTAAAAAGAACGTTAAGTGACGGGTTGTAGTAGCGTTCCGTACATCCCGAGCGTGCTAATGAAGGTGGAGCGGGGTCCTCCAGGCTTCATCTGCGTGTCGCTTACTACTAGGGGAATCACGTCGATTTTTCACCTTGTTAGCCAGGTTGTCATGAAAACAGCCCGTTTCCAGGGAGCTCTACAAGGAAGCCGAGGTGAGGGTCTTGGCCAGTATATTTTGCCTTACCCTGACTAACATGTCTGATCAGTATATTTTTTTGCATAACCCTCGCTACCATGTCTCATAAGTATATGTTTGCATGACCCTGGCTACCATGTCTGATCAGTATATTTTGCATGACCCTGGCTACAATTGTCTGATTAGTATATTTTGCATGACCCTGGCTACCATGTCTGATAAGTATATTTTGTCTGGCCAGACGTTGGTCTTCCTTAGTTCTCCATTGGATATAGTCCTCATCCGCATGCCCCCTATTATGATTCTAATTGCTTGATTTCTATTTTGGCTGCAATTGCCCATGCTGCTGTGTGGTATTTTAGGACTGGTCTAGCACATCCAGTGTACAGCTTCTTTAGTACACTTTCATCTTCTCCCGAAGTTGTTTCAGGAAGCTTTTTCATGATTGATATTCTTTGCATTGAGTGCGTTAGTTTTCTCTCTATATGTGTTCTTCACGTCAGACGTCGATTAAAGGTAATACCTAAATAATGTACGACACATCGCGGGGCCCAGGTCGCCTAGAATTTTCACTGTGGCGCCCATGAATTGTTCTGTGGCACGCAACATTCTAGGATCAGTGTCCTATTTACTCGTACCATTCCCCCCCCCCCCCCCCCATCACAAATTTTTAAGCACGATGATTGGCTCCTAGACCCTTAAACACATTTATAACGCCTTGACCTAAATAGCTTGGGTTTTCCTCCAATTGAACATTTGGTTCCATTGAGCCTCAATTTAGAGCTCTGTATTTCTTTGAGATATAAAATATTGCATATGTGGTTATTTCCTCATTTATCTTCATCAGTCATGTCCTGGTCCACTCCTCCATAGCAGTGCCTGTTGCATCTGAAAACTTGCTGTTCTGATAATTTCTTCAGAGATCTACACGATTAAATCATCTGCAAGAACAGAGGTGTGCCATATTGGAGATATTCTCTGTTATGTCATTTGTATAAGTGTGGGACATTGTGAGCGACAGAACTTCCCCTTGGGACACTCCCTGCTCTTACCTCCTCTTTTTGCTAGTATGCTCTTGGACAGGAACTCTAGCTCTTCTGTTTTCAAGAAAGTCACTGAACCCACAAATTTGACTTCTTTACAACTTGACTGTCAATCCCTCTTTCCATATGTTATCGAACGCATTTTGTAAATCCACGCAAACCACTAATACATATTGGTATTTTTGTTTGGAAAGAGTTCTCAATTTTATGAGTAATGTGCGTGATTTGATTTTCAGTTGATCACTGCTGAATTTACATAAAGTTTTCTTACAAGTGCAACATGTGTCTGGTATTTATCATGCGTTCCATGTTTTCCAACACAGCTAAGTAATTTGATGGAATTGTAGCCTTTTTTATTTGTAAGACTTTCATGGTTTTTTTCGGAATTGATATCATTATAGCCTCCTTCCATGCCTGCGGTACAAATCCATATGCCAACTACAGTTTGTGACTGTCAGCAGATTCTTGATTCCCTTTGTAGCCACATTTGTGAACAAATATTTTTGTTTTGTCCCATCTTTCCCTGGTGTTTTTTTTTCTTTAGTGATCTCACTGCCACCACCATTTCGTCCACCATGTGCTCTTCTGCTGTAATAAGTATGTTGTTATGTTGTTTTGTGTCTTATGTTCATCAATGATATGGTCGGTTGTGACTTCGACATGGTTTGTACAGTGTCCCATAAGTGCTTGTTGCAGCTTTGTCCCTCTTAGCATAAGGACACCACGCAGGATTGTAATTTGCAAGGTGTATGGCTTGGCTTGGTTCATTCTCAATCTCCCACTACCAAAAACTAAAAGGGCTTAAGTAGCAGAATGTAGTCCAGAGAACGGAATGCATTGTGTCGTAGTTTACAGCTTGACTGCGATATTTGTACCTTTCGGTCCAACACATCCGACTTCAGCAAGCATTTTTTGAGTACCGGGTTAGCATTCCCTCTTCGATCCCTTCTCCTTGGCCAGTCTGCCCTGATGCAGCCTGTTATCCAGGATCACCGCGTGGAGTTGTAGAAGGGTCTTGGCAGCTTTGGTACGCTGGCCCTGACGCTAGCAGTCAGCTATGAGTCGCTGACCACTGCAGCTCATGCGCTGCTCAGCATCTTGATTCGCAATGTCTATGATAGTTCAGTGTTCAGGGGATCGAACTAGTTTCCACAGTTTGTTTTTCTGGCTTTTTGGATTGAACGATTTTATTTATTCTTTCCAGCTTTCTCTAGGTGTTTGATTGAACTGTTTTTGTGGGTATAATTTGCAGTGATACCTTTGAGAGCGATTCTCGCATACGTTTACTGGTCTCTCTGCCAGGATACTGGCAGATGGTAATCCATTCTCGAACTTTTGTAACTCTTCACTCCGGTGGAGTTTGTCCTTGCTCCTCTGAGAATAATCTCAGCCCCTGCTTGCAGAATAACCTTATTAAGGTATCCAACCATTGTATATATACTGCTGTTTCATGTGTTGGTGGCCTCGCAACGCCTATCTGTGATCATGGCAAATCTGTCTCAGTCAGCTCTTACGTAATGTTTTGTGTAGGGCGTACAACCACAATAGTACGCTTAGGCGACCAGGGCCCGTCGTGTCGAATGGCCATGTCCATGACCACGTCTGATGGTCGCGTCCCAGACGACCTGCAGTTCTGTTGGGGAGGTGGCGATCTGTTGTAAGCAGGTGTTGCGAGGACGGCCCCGAGGACGTCTCAAGGAGTAGCAAAGCTTCTTCCCGTAACTCGCTTCCACAGCCTGTCGGAGCATTTCCTGGGCTGGGACTTCCCGGGAAAGGCGAGCAATGTGACCGAAAAGGAAGAGACGACGGCTTTGGCCTGCAAGTTGAGTACGTCAAACTACTTCACTGTTGGAAATCATGTTATGTCAGACGATCCCGAGGATGCGCCTCTGGTTGTGCAGGTGGAAGGCCTCAAGACTCTGTCGGTCCTGCTGTAGTAGTGTCCGGGATTCGGAACCGTACAAGAGAATGGGGACAATGCAGGAGGATAAAATACGAAGTCTGGTCTCTAGGGAGAGTCTTCACTTGGGACCAGACTCTGCGGAGTGAGCACATGGATGAAGTCGCTAAGCCCATCCTACGGGTGATGTTGTGGCTGCTGTGTGCGTCTGAGGACTGTCTGCTGTGGAGGAATACAAAGTCCTCGTTGTCATTCACGGTGATGCTCAGCGCAGAGGGGTCCCTGGCATGTAACTTAACGTAACTAAATTTTACTGGGTTAGAAGCCTCAACAGAGTCTATATACAGCCAGTTTATTCTTCTCCACCGACACTGACAATAATGTGAGCATCCAGTCTATTTTTGAATGCATTAATTGACTTTGCTTCCACTACATCCTGCGGCAATGCATTCCAATAATTTCCCACTCTGAATAAAACAGCAATTTCTTGTACCATATACCATGTTTATTGCCAGCTTCATAGGCATGTGGTCATTACCTGCTAAATGACAGGGTACTTCTCTTTACATTTCATGGTGATTATTCCTTGTGATAAAGAACAATTCTGGATAGGTGGACTTGTGCCCCATTCTGGAGTTGAAGCTTGGTTCATCATCCAGATTTCAATACATTTCACAGTCCTCTACTTCATCTTCTCTACTATATGTGTATGAATATCCCCAACTTCCTAAAAAGATAGGAAAGTCTCCAAATACTATAGTACTTAATTTCCATGCTACAAAGTGATATATCTTTCGCTGGTGTAGATACACATTATAAATACGGATATAAATTCGGTATCCTCAGACTGAACATCTGTGGCTCATGTAGTGATGGGTCTCTTGAATTAATTTGATTTTTATCGAGTCGTTTTGATCGAGTACCCATTTTTTATTCAGTACTTCACTTCACGCTTCACTGCAATATACTGAGTGTTTTTGGTGTTTGGTTAAAAGCACTTACACTTTCTCGTGTATCAGTGGGCCCACTCTCGCCATCTGGTGGGACTTCACGAGATGAGCACTGCCACGAGGCATAATCTTTATCCGTGTAAAAATAAAGTAACCCATAGCATTACTGTCGTAGGGTTTAGCGATATTACATCCTCTGCCTCGTCGCTTTTATTTCCCGGACTGGATCGGTACCCATTTTAGGCTGGGTCGACCCTGGTGCCGTTGTGGTCTGAAAAAAACATTACCGCTTCTACTGGGGACCACTCAGATGTGAAGTCAGCCTGCTAACCATTGCGCTAACGCGGCGCCCTATTCGTGTAAAAAAAAAAGTAAAGTATCCCATATCATTACTACTGTCGGGGTGTGAGATGTTAGCGATCTCACATTTCAAAGGCTGTTCTATATAAGGACAGTAGCCATCTCCTCTCCCTCGCCCCTTTTACTACCCGGACCGAACAGCTACTCATTTAAGGCTGGGTCGACCCGGGAGCCACTGCGGTCTGAAAAAACATTTCAACTGGGGAAGGAACCCAGGACCACTCAGATGCGAAGCCAGCTCGCTAACCACTGCGCTACGCGGATCCCTATTCGTGACGTCCTCATAAAATGAAAATTAGGTTGCACTGTTTTGAAAGGTCGGTAGCCTAGTGCATCCGATTTCAACGGGCGTTTCGGTCTGGTGTAGTTAGTTTTCTTTCCACTTGTGCCGTTAACCGGCGTGGAGAGCTTAAGTTGTCTATCCTGCACCAAGTGCGTTGCGTCGGCCAATGTGAGCCCTTGTCGCTGCACAATCACTCTAATGTAATTTATACATCTACCTTGCGGCCACCCCCTTGCCCTTTATCCAGATCTACCAGCATTGTAAGCCATCAGTGGAAGTTGATGAGGGTGCATTCTCATGAGATGACCAAACCAACTTATTTTATGCCTGGAAATGTATTCGGTCTGGTGTGCCTTTCCTAATTCTTGATTGTCATCATTATGCCTATAGAACAATAGGTTTGTGTCGCCGCTTGGTTTGGTCCTTAACCTTCTTGTCAGGCTTATGATACCCTACTGGTACTTACACTACCACCGACATAGATCTTATAGTGTTAGTCACACACATTCCTCTACCTAGACAAGGTGAAAGACACAAGAGAGCAGGATATATATATATATATATATATATATATATATATATATATATATATATAAAACTTAGAAAAAGATACGTGTAGAAAAGATGGTTATATTCAGTTTTGCAACCAATCTTTTGGAAGAATGTAGGACCCTAAAACGGAACAGAAGGACATTCCTTGGCAGGCAGATTGAAATAGTTGGACAACCAAACACTACCATTTTAATTATTGAGGTGGCCAAAATTGCACAATGTACGCAAGAAGGGTGCTGAAAATGTCCAAATCATTTACTTTGATGTGTCGACGTCACTTGATCACGAATATGTACGAATCAAGTACATGCCAACGAGTGCCATTTTTGCGCTTGCCATTTACAGTTCGATGGTTAAATCTAGGCTTATTGGCAATCCAGTTAAAGGTACGATGTTTGACACCCTCACAGTTAAAAAGTGGCCCGTGACCTCACTACCCCAAATCTGGTGCTAAAAATATATAAATCTGCTAAAAATAGACGTTAATATTTATTTGGGGTGAATTAATGGAAACGTACTAAAGACAGATTACCTGAGTAGTACACAAGTTGGAAAGAAGAACAGAACAGGACCACTGTAACCTTCCACGTATACTATAATATCCAACTAAAGAGGGTTATGCACGTCGCTAGCAACTTCATGTAAAACCATTGCTTCGAAAACGCGATTGCAAATGATTGAATTCCCGTTTAGGGGACACTATAGAAGTGGCACTTGCATTGGGGAGGAAATGCGAATACATGACCGGATAAATACATGATTAGAGAGTAGAAGCATGCACAGCTAAACAGACAGATGTAGATATGTAATCGACGTACGAACTACGCCGCCATCTTGAAACCCTATTGGAATGGGCGGTATTAACTATATCTTTTCTTTACTCTACTGTCGTCTTGATCAGTTCTGTGTTAGTATAAAGTCGTAGGGAACATTAATAAAAACACAAAATGAACATTGTACCTCCACAAAACACAAGTCAACATATTTACTTGTGCCTAGGCGCTTCCGTTGGAACACACACCTACAACTATCGTTCACCAAGTATTCTTTTTTGGGCCGATTCTTAAAATCCGGTCATGAGATCCGATTTATTATGCTTTCTCTTCTACTGTTCCGCATCAGGTCTGGCCAGCATGCGAGCTGTGTTATTTATTTACATTGGTCTCACTTTGAGCGTGTGAATCGTTACTCAGACAAGCTTGCACACTTGCGTGCTTAAAACAGAATGTGGTTAAAAAAAAACTGAAAACATCGTGTGCTGGCTAGGCCATAGGCTGACATTCTCATATATATATATTTTTAGGTACGGTTTATAGAAAACTCAGTGGAATAAAGACATCACTGCTACGGATAATTGCTTGCAAAACAAATAAACGAAACATGTTCATCGCCTAACACAAACTAAAAAAAGGACAAAAACAAAATGTATACATACAGATGGAGAGCATCATACTTCACACCCCCCACCCCCAGCTAATGGACCCGAAGCAGATGTTCATATAAACTCAAATGAACCTTAGCCACAGTTCGCATTGGTACGTAGCTCAACCCACGTGGCATTCACCAAAGTGCACAACATACACGAACCAACTGGGCACATCATGCAAGACATGTTAGTTGTTAGTTGTTGTTAGTTGTTGTTAGTTGTTAGTAGTTGTTAGTTGTTAGTTGTTGTTAGTTGTTAGTTGTTGATAGTTGTTAGTTGTTGTTAGTTGTTAGTTGTTGTTAGTTGTTAGTTGTTGTTAGTTGTTAGTTGTTGTTAGTTGTTAGTTATTGTTAGTTGTTAGTTGTTAGTTGTTCTTAGTTGTTAGTTGTTAGTTGTTGTTAATTGTTAGTTGTTGTTAGTTGTTAGTTGTTGTAAGTTGTTAGTTGTTGTTAGTTGTTAGTTGTTGTAAGTTGTTAGTTGTTATTTGTTGTTAGTTGTTATTTGTTGTTAGTTTTTAGTTGTTGTTAGTTGTTAGTTGTTGTTACTTGTTAGTTGTTGTTAGTTGTTAGTTGTTGTTAGTTGTTAGTTATTGTTAGTTGCTAGTTGTTAGTTGTTGTTAGTTGTTAGTTGTTGTTAGTTGTTAGTTGTTGTTAGTTGTTTGTTGTTGTTAGTTGTTAGTTATTTGCACACAAGACAATTGTGATTCATAGGCGCAAAACACTAACTGTCTTAAATATTTCAGGACTAAAATTCTTGGCGAAAATTGAGCTGTTCTTATCCTAGTGGGAAGATACAAATTAAAGTAAGAAAGGCAGGTCAAGGAAAACATAGGCCGGCAAATTCTGAGAGCTGACTAGACGGACTGTAAAATAAAATAACAGCAAAGGCAAAGGCCGCCGTCCATCGCAAACGATGATGACATAATTGATTTTGCTAGGGCTAAGGATTAACTACGCTACTTTTTATCCTCACTCACTCGTCTCGAGCCGCCCGAATCCAGTGGCAAGTCAAGGACAAGACGAATAGGAGGTGGCTATGAGATGCAGGGGACTCCGCATGAAGCACCCGAAAAAAACGGTGGAGTCCGGAGTCGAACCCACACCAACTGATTACAAGGCCGACGGCTTAACCCCTTCGCCACGACACTAAGTATCTAGCCGATCTTCTTCTTCTTCGTTCGTTCTCGATCTCCCGCTACCAAACCCTGAAAGGGCCTAAGTAGCAGAATGTAGTCCAGAGAACGGAATGCGTTGTGTCGTAGTTTACAGCTTGACTGCGATATTTGTACCTTTCGGTCCAACACATTCGACTTCAGCAAGCATTTTTTGAGTACCGGGTTAGCATTCCCTCTTCGATCCCTTCTTCTTAGCCAGTCTGCCCTGCTGCAGCCTGTTATCCAGGATCACCGCGTGGAGGTGAAGAAGGGTCTTGGCAGCTATGGTTCGCTGGGACTGACGCTAGCAGTCAGCTATGAGTCTCTGACCATTGCAGCTCATTCGCTGCTCAGCATCTTGATCCCTAGATGATCTAATAACAAGAATTAAGTATTTCAATGTGAAACTACTCAGCTGAAGTACAGGTCCTAAGTATTGCAGCATAAATAATACACAACGCAACAAGCCAGTGTAACAAGGTTGTATTCCTTAGAGATGCAATGTCATTTCTGCAAACCCCCAAAAGTGATAAACTTCCAATGCTTGAGAAAGTCTTAGATGAACTAAATGCAAAAATAAGGGTAGTTCTACAGTGTATACAATAACACTTTGACATATCAGGAAACGACAACAGACAAAATAGCAAAACAGAGCGCAATACATGAACAATCATCACAAACACGCATCACAAACAATCATCACAAACAATCTTCCCAAATAATCATCACAAACAATCATCACAAACAATTATCACAAACAATCATCACAAACAATCATCACAAACAATCATTACAAATAATCATCACAAACAATCATCACAAACAATCATCTCCAAGGAAAAGAAAACCTTATTCGAAAAAGAAAGTCGTTCAAAAAAGAGACAACTATCACTGTCTTGGTCGTGCGGAGCAAGTGACCTTGTTCCGCGTGAGAACAGGACAAAACAGATTGAATAATCACTTACACAGAATACAACTGGACACGTGTGTATCTGCGGACAAACAGCACAGACGGCCAAACGCATCCTACAATACTGTTATACGTTTATCAATGGCACACTGAGCACTTCCCCACGGAGAGGAACCTTCACACAAAGATGTCGGGAGCCTTGAAGAGCTCTCCACCACAGAAACCTTTATCCAGAGAACTAGCCTTCACGTGCAGACATTACAACAGCCGTGGCGGACGAGACAAAGTATTTCGATATCCGTTTGGGTTTTCTTGTCTCTTTGTGACCACGCACATTCACCTATCAAACTTAATAGTCTTGATCATACAGGGGTATTTGGCAAACTGATACACTATTTCTCCGATGATAAAAATAGCACTGAACTAGGAAATGTCCCAAACTTTGCCATATATATTTTCATCCTATCGTTTCAATTTAAAACATTTACTCTTTCACTTGGTAAAGCCCAGAATAGCGTTACATCGCATAGTTGTACCCAACCATGTTACACAACGTTGTGCACATACATGTTCAACATATGCAATATATGTAATCCGTTTCTGTCTTAACCTTTTAGATGAGTTACTTACTCTAATTTTCATATCTTAGTCATGGACGAGGTCATTTTAGTTATTCTAATGTTTATATCTTAGTCATGGACGAGGTCATTTGAGTTATTCTAATGTTTATATCTTAGTCATGGACGAGGTCATTTGAGTTATTCTAATGTTTATATCTTAGTCATGGAAAAAGTCATTTTAGTTATTCTAATTTTTATATCTTAGTCATGGACGAGGTCATTTGAGTTATTCTAATGTTTATATCTTAGTCATGGACGAGGTCATTTGAGTTATTCTAATGTTTATATCTTAATCATGGACGAAGTCATTTTAGTTAAAAGATGAGTTAGTTATTCTAATTTTCATATCTTAGTCACAGGCGAAGTCATTTTAGTTAAAAGTTGACTTAGTTATTCTAATTTTCATATCTTAGTCATGGACGAGGTCATTTGAGTTATTCTAATGTTTATATCTTAGTCATGGAAAAAGTCATTTTAGTTATTCTAATTTTTATATCTTAATCATGGACGAAGTCATTTTAGTTAAAAGATGAGTTAGTTATTCTAATTTTCATATCTTAGTCACAGGCGAAGTCATTTTAGTTAAAAGTTGACTTAGTTATTCTAATTTTCATATCTTAGTCATGGACGAAGTCATTTTAGTTAAAAGTTGAGTTAGTTATTCTAATTTTCATATCTTAGTCATGGACGAAGTCATTTTAGTTATTCTAATGTTTATATCTTAGTCATGGACGAAGTCATTTTAGTTATTCTAATTTTTATATCTTAGTCATGGACGAAGTCATTTTAGTTAAAAGTTGAGTTAGTTATTCTAATTTTCATATCTTAGTCATGGACGAAGTCATTTTAGTTATTCTAATGTTTATATCTTAGTCATGGACGAAGTCATTTTAGTTATTCTAATTTTTATATCTTAGTCATGGACGAAGTCATTTTAGTTAAAAGTTGAGTTAGTTATTCTAATTTTCATATCTTAGTCATGGACGAAGTCATTTTAGTTATTCTAATGTTTATATCTTAGTCATGGAAAAAGTCATTTTAGTTATTCTAATTTTTATATCTTAGTCATGGACGAAGTCATTTTAGTTAAAAGTTGAGTTAGTTATTCTAATTTTCATATCTTAGTCATGGACGAAGTCATTTTAGTTATTCTAATGTTTATATCTTAGTCATGGAAAAAGTCATTTTAGTTATTCTAATTTTTATATCTTAGTCATGGACGAGGTCATTTTAGTTATTCTAATGTTTATATCTTAGTCATGGACGAAGTCATTTTAGTTATTCTAATTTTTATATCTTAGTCATGGACGAAGTCATTTTAGTTAAAAGTTGAGTTAGTTATTCTAATTTTCATATCTTAGTCATGGACGAAGTCATTTTAGTTATTCTAATGTTTATATCTTAGTCATGGAAAAAGTCATTTTAGTTATTCTAATTTTCATATCTTAGTCATGGACGAGGTCATTTTAGTTATTCTAATGTTTATATCTTAGTCATGGAAAAAGTCATTTTAGTTATTCTAATTTTCATATCTTAGTCATGGACGAAGTCATTTTAGTTAAAAGATGACTTAGTTAGTTATTCTAATTTTCATATCTTAGTCATGGACGAAGTGATTTTAGTTAAAATATCATCATCATCACGTGCCCTGCCGTTTGGCGTTGGCGATTGTGGACCTACATCCATTTCTATCACCTGTGTCGTTTATCAACTCTGTTGTTGATTGTCGCCCATTCCATTCTCTCAGACTGCCCAATATCTTCTCACTCTGCCTTCCTCTGTCTCTTTTTCATGCTATATATTCTCCTTTATCACAACGTGCTCTAAGCTGCCTCTTCTCATACCATGCCCAAAAAAGGATGACCGTCTTGTTCTGATCCTTGCAATAAGTTGTCTTTGTATTTCTGCCTCCTCGAGTACTGTATCAATAGTCTTCTTTGCAGTCCACGGGATCCGCAGCATTATTCTGTAAAACCACACCTCTCTTGCTTCGATAGATCTAATCGCTTACTTGCTAATTGTCCATGATTCACTGGTGTATGTTAAAATGTAAGTTAGTAAAATTTAGTGTTTTCATATTTGTGTTCACGCAAAATGGGCGAATACTTACTTCTATTAATATTAGCATTGATGAGTAATTTCGCTGAATAACTTCCGCTTTGATATTATTGTGTACCTGTTGTAAGTTCATTATTCCCCTAAGCTTGGTTGACTCACAGCCCCACATCGTTGCCCCTTCATTATTCCCCTAAGCTTGGTTGACTCACAGCCCCACATCGTTGCCCCTTCATTATTTCCCTAAGCTTGGTTGACTCACATCCCCACAAAGTTGCCACTTCATTATTTCCCTAAGCTTGGTTGACTCAAATCCCCACATCGTTGCCCCACATCGATGGCAAAGTCGATAAGGTGTCAATGCTGAGAACCAGGATGCATCAAGAATGTCTTTTGACGGGTGTACAGGTCGAACATTGTGTTTGTGCACACGATCTCAGCAGGCTGAGTTTATTGCTGTTGCATGTCTTCTTCCCATGTTTACCAATTATTCCATCGAAGTCTGATGATCGATCCCGACTCTAGCATTGAAATCGTCCAGGATGATAAGTTTCTCGAACCTGGAAACTGAAAAGATGATGAGTTCATCATAAAACTTCTCATGGGATGCTCATTGTAGGAACATATATGCTGATAGAAGTAGTGGGCTTGTTATTTCTCAGTGGAATTTGCATAATTTGCATAGGTAAAAGGCGGCCACTAATGCCTTTTGGAGATTTCACGTTTCGGTTAACGAGGGGAGATCTTAATTCGAATCCAACACCAGCCTAACCCCTTCTTTTGTTGTCGCGTCCACTCGAGAAAAACATAAAACCGCCTATTGTCTCTGTGATCTGACTTTCACCAGGTAGAAGTGTCTCACAGAGATCCCCGATATCTAGGCTGTGCCGTATGAGTTCCCTGGCCACTAATACCGAATGTCTCTTGAGTCTATCTTATGCAGTATTATCTTGTAATGTGCGAATGTTACTCATGCTGAAGACTAGAGCTTCCAGATGTCTCAGTTCTCTTGTCCGAACATGTGTGTGGGGTTTATCTGGCGCGCCTGAGGCTGTAATGTGCGCTGCATTTTGATTTAAGTGAGGACGGGTTGCGGGGTCATCCACCTCACTCTCTTGTCCCGAACCATCTGGGTTCAACGTCAAGACTTGGTTAAGCCTGCTGGAAACAGAACAGGATGACCATATGTTCTCATTGTCTCGCCATGCTCTGCGCGTTCTACGTCGCTTTGCTGGAACTCGCCGTCCTATTCATTGAACCAGTGCATGGTTTCATTTGCATAGTTGGCGGCTCACACGAAACCTCATATATATTCTTTCTCTTATTTTTCCTCTTCTTATACTTTTTGTTTTGTTTATTAATTTCTTTTTCTTCTTCTTTTTCCTTCGTTTCATGGTTTGTTGTTCTTTCTATTTAAACTATTTCTTCTTCATCATCATATTCTTCTTCTACTTCTTCATCTTCTTCTTCCTCATACTCCTCTTTTTTTTCCTTCTTTTCATCTTGTTTCTCCTCATTCTCATCCTTCTTCACCTGCTTATTCCTGATTTTCTTCTTCTTACCTTATTGTCATCACACATTCCTCCATCCATCTTTTTCACTTTCGGAAAAAAACAAGTTATCCACTCTTTTATTCTCCCTCTGTCCAATAATATTTGGAGAGATGTTTATAGGGCGTTCTTTCAAACCCAGACGGTTATAAGCACTTGACGAGGCGTGCAATGCTACATGTTTACATTGGCAATGTTTGTACAGAGTCTTAAACGGTTTCTTCTTCTTCTTCCTCTTCTTCTTCTTCTTCTTCTTCCTATTTCTCTTCTTATTTCTCTTCCTCTCCTTCCTCTTCTGCTTTTCTTCTGCTTCTTCCTTTTCTTCTTCTTCTTCTTCTTCTTCTTCTTCTTCTTCTTCTTCTTCTTCGTGTCTTCTTCTTCTTCTTCTTCTTCTTCTTCTTCTTCTTCTTCTCCTTCTGTTTATTCCTATTTTTCCACTTTTTCTTCCTCTTCCTTTTCTTCATCTTCTGCTTTTTCTTTTTCTTCTTCTTCTGCAGTTTCTTCCTATTTCTCTTCTTCTTTCTCTTCCTCTTCTTCCTCTTCTGCTTTTCTTTTTCTTCCTCCTCTTCTTCCACCTCCTCTTCTTTTTCGTCGTCTTCTTCTTCTTCTTCTACATCTTCTGCTTCTTCTTCTTCTTCTTCTTCTGCTTCATTTCTGCTTCTTTCTCTTCTTCTTCCTCTTCTTCTTCTTCTGCTTCTTCTTTTTCTTTTCTTCTTCGTTTTCTTCTTCTTATTATTATTCTACTTCTTCTTCTCATTCTCCTTCTTCTTCTGCTGCTTCTTCCTCTTCTTCGTCTTTGTACGTCCTTTTTCCTTTTTCCTCCTTTCCTGTTCCTTCTTCTTCTTCTTCTTCTTCTTCTTCTTCTACTTCTGCTTCATTTTTCTCTTCTTCTTCTTTTTCTTTTTCTCATCCTCCTTCTTCTTCTCGTCCTCCTCCTCCTCTTCCTCCTCCTTCTATTTCTTCTTTTTCTCATCCTCCTTCTTCTTTTCGCCCTCCTCCTCCTCCTCTTCCTTCTCCTTCTTCTTCTTCTTCTTCTCATTCTCTTTCTTCTCTCATCCTGCTCCTCCTCCTTCTTCTTCTTGTTATTCTTCTTCTTCTGCTGCTTCTTTTTCGTCCTTGTACGTCCTTCTTCATTCTTCCTTCTTTCTTCTTCCTTCTTCTTTTTTTTTGTCTTCTGCTTTTTCTTCTTATTCTTTTTTTCTTCATCTTCTTTTTCTTTTTCTTTTTCTTCCTTTTCTTCTCAGTACAGGAAGCCTGCACCATGGTACTTTGTGTACGTTTTTAGTAGTGATTTCTGTAGCACTAAGTTTTATAATAATTTGACAACACTAATCTCATTCACAACTTTCTTTAGGCGCCTTTTACTATTTACATAGACTATTTTTTCTTCCCGCTAAGGAGTCAACTGATCCATACGGGAGATTGTTGATATAGAGGATACTATTCCGTCTTCTTATATTTGTTTACATAGATTGTGAGTCAGTGATTCTTCTTCGTTCTTAGTCGACCAGTACTTCTACATGAGCAGATGTCTCTGTGTAGGCCTCAGCTCTGGTATGAGCTGGATGTAGTCGGTAAGACGATTTTCTTCTTAGCGGGCTAGGTTCGAGCAGCTTATTACTACGCTGCGTTGGGTCAAGTGCCTCGGTGGGTGGTTAACCGATGTGCTAGACCCAAACACTAGAGCAAAGTAGACCCACATCCTGTTAGGCCCCATCTATGCGGTTCTAAACAAACCGCCTAATCATGACCTGTGTTTTGGCATGTCATACTGTTAGTTGTCTATTACATAAAGAATCCGGCGGACAACTGGAGAATGACAGTATTTAATTCGTTTAAATTTTAAATGTACTGTTTGGCAAAGTTAATTGTTTATACATCTCAACGTTAGTTCCTCATCGCAAGCAATGATAGGGATCTCATCAGATGGTTTTTGTATTGAAAATATAATGGATTATAGTGTGGGAATATCTGAGCTGGTCATCGATCTCATTATCTCGTCCCGAGCTACTTTGGACCAGTGGCAAGCTGGTCAGTCGAGATCACTACAAGTAACCCAGGTTGCAGGCACTATAGTCTGCTCTCCCTTAGGACCAGGGGTCACTTTAAACTAGCGGAATTTGATCGCCCCCCGTTCTCTTTCATCCAAATCAAATAGTAAAGTCAAAGCAATAATGCAAGCTGCCACTGAAACCATCCCAAGATTGGCAAGGAAAAATTATAAGCCCTATTGGAATGATGAGTTGCAGAAAGTGGAAGACGCAGTCACAAATGCTAGGAACATGGCAGAGCAAGAACAATCAATAGAGGCAAATATCGCCCTAAAAGCCGCCACGGCGAAATACAAATACACTCTAAACCAAACAGCAAGAGAAAGCTGGAAAAACAAAACAGAAAGTCTCAACTTAGACAAAGAAGGGAACAAACTCTGGAAGTTAGTCAGAGCCATGAAGGACGAAACCCCGTCAAACAAACAAATTACCATCAAGCAGGGTGAAAACTTGCTCACTGTAAAAAAAGCCGCAAACGCTTTTGTCGAACACTATGTAAAAGCGAACCACATAGATGTCCCTGCTGATAGGCATACGGACATTAATGAAGAGCAAAAGGGGCACGACAACATCAATATGGCACCAGAAGAGCATATGATGGCAAAACTAACAATGAGCGAAATGGAAGAGGCCATGAGAACATTAAAGAAAAGGAAATCTCCCGGAAAAGACGGGATAACAAACGAAATGCTGATGGGGTGGGCCAAACAGCAAATAGGAAACTGCTATCAGTCCTGAACCAAAGCTGGAAAAGGGGAATTGTACCCCAGGCATGAAAAGACGCAGTACTTGTACCAGTACCAAAGAAAGGAAAAGACAAAACAGATCCAAATGGATACAGGCCTATCAGCCTACTGAGCTGTGTCGGCAAACTGTTGGAACGTATGATAAACACCAGACTGATGTGGCATCTGGAAGAAAAACGAATACTAATTCCACAGCAAGCAGGCTTTAGACAGCACAGATCCACTGAGGACCAGGTCATCCTCATAGCCCAGGAAATAGAAGATGCCTACCAGGCACAGAAACACACAGTAGCGATGTGGGTGGACCTGGAAAAGGCATTTGACAAAGTCTGGAAAGAAGGACGTAGAGTCAAGCTAAGAAGAAGTGATGTTTGTGGGAAAATGTACAAGTGGATCAACCACTACCTCAAAAACAGAACGGCCAGAGTCCAAGTACAAGGGCAGATGAGCAAAAAGGTGACACTTGAGCAGGGAGTACCCCAAGGGGGAGTACTGTCACCCACACTCTTCCTGGTGTATATAAACGACATTACAGAGAATATACCAAGAGGAGTTCATAGCTCAATGTTTGCAGACGATCTGGCTATGTGGACACTGAGGGCGGCAGTGGAAGAAATGGTGACAGGTAAAAGGAATGAAAGCCACATAGTCCTGCTTACAGATGCACTGGCCGTAGTCAGAGCACTGAAAAGCCAGAAAAATACTGAACTTAATGATTTAAGAGCAGTACTCTGTCAACTATGCCAGCAGGCCGCACCAAAAAGAGTAGTGGTGCAGTGGGTTCCATCTCACTGCAACATCCAAGGCAACGAGGAGGCAGACAGACTGGCAAAAGAAAGTGCAAAACTACCACAACCTGATACTAGTATGACATACGAAGAGTCAAAACGGCTTATTAGAGCTAGATACATGACCAAATGGGAAACCGAACATACTGGCTACACCAAAAACGATGCCTATTACCAGCTGAACAGAAAGGAGCAGGTTGTGGTCTTCAGACTTCGCACTGGCCACAATAGACTCAGGTACCACCTATTCAACAAATTGAAGGTAGGTGGCACCGACGAATGCCCTTGTGGTACCGGCAAAATGACCGCTGAGCATTTGCTACAAAACTGCCCGACATACGAGGATTAGAGAGAGCAGATGTGGCCATCACCAGTGGCAACACTAGACAAGCTCTATGGCAGTGTCGACAGCCTCAGGATGACGGCTGCTTTTTTCGAAAAAATAATGGTTACTGTCTGACTGCGTACAAAGAAGAAGAAGAAGAAATAGTAAAGTGTTTATCTGCAGTCAATACTGACCATATTTTGACCAAACAATCTTAACGGTACTTTCAAAGTTTTTTCACCATAGCTCAATATCAATTGTTTATCTCACCCGTCTAAATGGCTGCTATAGTTGTCACCATGTAATATTAATCTTAAATTTAAGTTTAATCACAAAACGTCATAAGGTTTATTTTGTCTATATTTGGTTTCAAAGTGTCTTTTACGTTATTTTATATAATTAATAAATACATGATTAAAAAAAACCAATTGATATTAGTTAACGTTTATATTTATTTCCCAAATATTTCAGCTATGACAATAATACGTAAGCTATGCAATTGATATTTTTATATTTATCTAGTGTGGAAACAACCATGCACAGGACACAACTTACACAATTGTTGGTGTTTTGAATCACTTAAAAAATATAAAAGACGTGTTTCACAGGTGTATGGAATGTGTACTTGCTTAACTTTTCTTTTACCGTCCACTTGTACCGATAATCGTCAAGAGGAATTCAGGCTCACTGTCCTGGGACAAGTGTGTTGCGACGGTCGTTGCGAAGACGCGTTCAATTAAGTATTAATAGCAGACTTTTCAGTTTTGCTGAAATAAAATCTATTAAACTTATTACAAACACATTCATGAACGAATGTGGGAAGGACAAAACACATTCTACTATAAGTTCTCCATGTTTGTAAGCTTTAAGAGAGGGGTAGAGTGAAAGCATTACGATCTCACGCGGAATGGATTGATTAACTCTATGTAGAAGATCGAAGCCTAACCGTCTACAAAGGAAATACATAAGATATTTAGAAAGCAGACGATACAGAACAGCAACTAAAAGTCCACATTCTTTATTTGTAGAAGTCTGCAGCTGACCTTTACTATCAGAATATCCCAGAAGTAACCGCTGGGAGATGACTGGTAAATCTTAATAGTTGTCCATCACAAGTGATGAAGACCACTCTCTTTGTTCAGCCGCGTGGACAGTCGTATCTCTTGCTGTGTCCGCTGAAATGGATGACTTGGGCGGGGATTTAGATTAAAGTGAGGAAGAACTTGCGCCTTTTGTCAACCTCACTCACAGAGCCTAAGCTACCTTTTGCCAGTGGCAAGACATTCATCGAGACGACTGGAGCTGGCATAGTATATGTGAGTGCTGGAAACAGCTGGCCATTGGGTGTGAGTATGAAACGCTTAACAAATGTGTAAGCGATTACTCGAGAAAACTGACGTACAATTTGCGACAGATCTACAGCATCTTTGGAAAACAGGATTACTAGTTGCAAATTAATGATAGAATGACAAAAACACAGAACATTAAATTATTCTTTGAGCAAACAAATTTTAGAAGTCGGAACTGACACAAGAAACACGACAGAGACAATTTGATGATGAAGTAAAAGAAAAGGAACTGATGAAGATGGGAAAAAATATCAGACTGATAGTCTCATTTGTTATGACAAATCTTTACAGTAATCTTAATTCCTCAATGGAAGTGAATAAATCTGAAGTATAAATGAGAGAACAAAAATAATATTTACGCTCACTGTGTGCCTTGGCATTGCAGATCAATCAAAACTTGCCATGTCCACGGGGACCACATGCCTTCAACAAATACACACCAAGTCGTCCTTTCCTGAGCCATCATTTCAAACTCTGTCCACGTCTTTCCTGTTTCCATTATGTTTGTGTCGAGCTCGCTTTCCTGTTTGAGTTTTGGTGTACCTCTCCATCCCAGACGATTTTAGAGAAGAAACTGTCATGTAATCCTTATACTTTCAGATAGCTTTCTTAATGAGTGTCCTACCAGCTGAACAGCATGACAAAATTAATAGGTGTCCTACCAGCTAAACAGCCTGAAGAAATTAATGAGTGTCCTAACAGCTAAACAGCCTGAAGAAATTGATGAGTGTCCTAACAGCTAAACAACCTGAAGAAATTAATGAGTGTCCTAACAGCTAAATAGCCTGAAGAAATTAATGAGTGTCCTAACAGCTAAACAGAATGAAGAAATTAATGAATGTCCTACCAGCTAAACAGCCTGAAGAAATTAATAGGAGTCCTACCACCTAAACAGCCTGATAAAATTAATAGGTGTCCTACTAGCTAAACACTTTGAAGAAATTAATAGGTGTCCTACTAGCTAAACACTTTGAAGAAATTAATAGGTGTCCTACTAGCTAAACATTTTGAAGAAATTAATAGGTGTCCTACTAGATAAACTGCCTGAAGAAATTAATAGGTGTCCTACCATCTAAACAGCCTGAAGAAATTAATGAGTGTCCTACTAGCTAAACAGCCTGAAGAAATTAATGAGTGTCTTAACAGCTAAACAGCCTGAAGAAATTAATGAATATCCTACCAGCTAAACAGCCTGAAGAAATTAATAGGTGTCCTACTAGCTAAACACTTTGAAGAAATTAATAGGTGTCTTACTAGCTAAACACTTTGAAGAAATTAATAGGTGTCCTACTAGATAAACAGCCTGAAGAAATTAATAGGTGTCCTACCATCTAAACAGCCTGAAGAAATTAATGAGTGTCCTACTAGCTAAA
Organism: Ariolimax columbianus; assembly: GCA_036924085.1. NCBI lineage: Eukaryota > Metazoa > Mollusca > Gastropoda > Stylommatophora > Arionidae > Ariolimax > Ariolimax columbianus. The sequence goes on along the minus strand of JAVGWX010000001.1, from coordinate 57,599,693 downwards.
CAACCTGAAGAAATTAATGAGTGTCTTACCAGCTAAACAGCCTGAATAAATTAATGTGTCCTACCAGCTAAACAGCCTGAAGAAATTAATGAGTTTCGTACCAGCTAAACAGCCTGAAGAAATTAATGAGTGTCTTAGCAGCTAAACAGCCTGAAGAAATTAATGAATATCCTACCAGCTAAACAGCCTGAAGAAATTAATGAATGTCCTAATAGCTAAACACTTTAAAGAAATTAATAGGTGTCATACTAGCTAAAAACTTTGAAGAAATTAATAGGTGTCCTACTAGCTAAACACTTTGAAGAAATTAATAGGTGTCCTACTAGCTAAACACTTTGAAGAAATTAATAGGTGTCCTATTAGCTAAATTCTTTGAAGAAATTAATAGGTGTCCTACTAGCTAAACACTTTGAAGAAATTAATAGGTGTCCTACTAGCTAAATACTTTGAAGAAAAATAATAGGTGTCCTACTAGCTAAACACTTTGAAGAAATTAATAGGTGTCCTACAAGCTAAACACTTTGAAGAAATTAATAGGTGTCCTACAAGCTAAACACTTTGAAGAGATTAATAGGTGTCCTACTAGCTAAACACTTTGAAGAAATTAATAGGTGTCCTATTAGCTAAACACTTTGAAGAAATTAATAGGTGTCCTACAAGCTAAACACTATGAAGAAATTAATAGGTGTCCTACTAGCTAAACACTTTGAAGAAATTAATAGGTGTCCTACTAGCTAAACACTTTGAAGAAATTAATAGGTGTCCTACTAGCTAAACACTTTGAAGAAATTAATAGGTGTCCTACTAGCTAAACACTTTGAAGAAATTAATAGGTGTCCTACAAGCTAAACATTTTGAAGAAATTAATAGGTGTCCTACAAGCTAAACATTTTGAAGAAATTAATAGGTGTCCTACTAGCTAAACACTTTGAAGAAATTAATAGGTGTCCTAGCTAAACACTTTGAAGAAATTAATAGGTGTCCTACTAGCTAAACACTTTGAAGAAATTAATAGGTGTCCTACAAGCTAAACACTTTGAAGAAATTAATAGGTGTCCTACAAGCTAAACACTTTGAAGAAATTAATAGGTGGCCTACTAGCTAAACACTTTGAAGAAATTAATAGGTGTCCTACTAGCTAAACACTTTGAAGAAATTAATAGGTGTCCTACTAGCTAAACACTTTGAAGAAATTAATAGGTGTCCTACTAGCTAAACACTATGAAGAAATTAATAGGTGTCCTACTAGCTAAACACTGAAGAAATTATGGCAACACTTCCACAAAACGACAAAAATAAAGATCTTGAGAGCCTGTAGTTTTCATGTGGCTGCAAATGGCTGACAATCATGGATGATTACCAAAACTTCTAGACAAAGAATCGAGTCCTTCGGGTCAAAATATTACAGAAAGATCATCAGAATATCATGGACGGAGAAAAAGACAAATATAGACATTAGGCAAGAATTGAACATAGAAGAACTGGTTTCCATTTTGGCCAGAAAGTTGAAATACTTTAGTCACATAAAGAGACACAACAATCTTGAGAGAACAGTGATAGACGGTATGGGGCCAGGCAAAAGAGGCAGGGGTAGACCAAGAAAACGATAGCACCAAGATATCCAGGAATGCCTGGGTGTGACTGTGGCGGAGGCTGGCGTTTTGTCAAGAGGAAGATTTTCTTTCAGAGAGTCTGTGATGGGATCGACGGTCTATAAAGGACATGTTACATGAAGATGACTAAGAGGATTCCAGAGCAGAAGCTGTCATGTAATACTATCAGCTAGTTTTCTTAATGTGTGTCGTATCCAACGCCTTTCTCTTCTCATCACCCCATATTCCACTGATATCTGCCATATTTTCCCCTTAACATTTTCACATTTGGCATCTTATCATGCCATGTCAATCCCTCTAATATGCGCAGGCAAATAGATTGTTATGAAGGTACGGGTGTATACCATTTCTACTGTCTGTGTGTATATCCGGTACACGATGGGAGCCACACTTTTCAAAGCAATCACAAATTGTGAATTTCACGATGCATTTTTCACTAGTGACGGTGTTAGGTGTATTGTGATAGCGTGAAACTCTTGCTTGACTGTGTCCTTCGTCCTTTTGCAGCATTATGCTTGTATACGTTTCTACGTTTGTTGAGAATTGCAACATTTTGTCTTCATGAACGACGGTAGCTATGGAGTACCATGACGTCACGATTCTCCAATATGATGTCGCGGTTTCTTATTTAACGGTCACAAGATGTACACATGTCAACCACTAATTGCTGGGCTGGAGACCTACGGAAGCAGCCCCAGAATATGGCTGTAAACATCCACTTTTTATAGTAAACGAAATGGATTGGGGAGTCTCAACTAGTTGAAGAGAAAGTTATATTTGCTTCTCCTAAGTAGTAGAATGTGTGAAAAAACCCAGGGAGCAAGATAGCTCTGGTCAGTTTGCACACCCTGAAGTGAGGTAACCTCCACACGTTCACTTGAAGCTGCTAGTCAAACGGATGAAGGATCAATCATATTGACAACGGCCGCCAGGGCAGGAGCGAAAAAGGCTTGATATCGGGCTTAGGGTGCACCAGTGATTAAAATAGTAAGCGGCCAGAACCAGTAGAAAGGTAACGGCAAAATACTGATTGTTCAATTGCCAGGAAATTCATGACAGTCCCAAATATTGAAACTCAAAGGTCCGATGGCGAGACTCCCAGACCAGGCGGATCGACTGTACACACTGGGAAAGAACGCAAGGGCAGAGCTAGTACAAGCGATTATGATGACGCTCAAAAGCCTGACGGCGTTGCTAATGAAAACCCAGCCCTTGGGCTAAAAGCGAAGATACGAATAGGTACACGGAACGTTAGGAATTGAAACGAGAGAAAACTCATGGTCACTAATGAAATGGAAAGAACAAAAATATACATATTGGGAATATCAGAGCACAGGTGGAAAGGCCAAGGACATATTAAAACACATACTGGAGGCATGTTTATCCACTCAGGGAAAGAAAAGCGGACAGGGAGGAGTTGGCTTCCTCTTAATAAAAAAAATATCTAAGGCATTGCTTGGATATAACCCAGTTAACGTGTGATCAGACTGAAAGGGAAGACAAGAAACATCACCAATAGCTGCAGCAGAAGATGAAGAAGTAGATACATTTTGTAATGGAATACTCTATACTTTGAATACAATAGACCATAGATACATTGTCGTAAAAACTGGGGATTGTAATGCAAAAATTGGAGCGGAATGAGCAGAAGATGAGAAAAAAACACGAAGCCCTTTCGGCTCAGGACACACATACGAAAAATGTGAAAGACTAATTGATTTCTGCTTGGAAAATAATCTCACAATCACACTTTGTTCAGACAACATCCCAGAAGATTATATACATGGACTTCTCCAGATGCGAAAACTAGACACCAAATAGACTGCATCCTAATACAACGAAGATAAAAGTCAAGCATAGTTTAAACAAAGACACTCTCTTGAGCAGAATGTGACTCTGATCATTAACTACTTGTAACAGAATACAAAACATGACTGAAAAAAATCATCAAAGAAGAAAGACCGATACGCTTCAATGTAGATGCAATACCAAACGAATACGGCATTGAAGTACGAAACAAATTTGAAGTATTGATGATCTGGGGTAGTTGTCTCGCCGCCGCGACTCAATTGCAACCAGTGTTCGTAAAGCGATCTCAGTCCCACCAGGCGGAGCGATAGCGCGGGCTTGCGGAAAACGCTCGCCTGCCTTTCCCCGTAGAGCGAATTGGGTGCGGTTTGTTGTAGCGTCTCCTCCACCGAGGTGCGCTCGTCTGGTCCGTATCAGGAAACGTGGTCCGTCCGTGGTGATTAATCTAAGGCTCATAGCAGAGCTCGACAGTACGTCTCGCTGGTGGTCCGACTCTCGCAAAGAGCTTGTGACCGGCAAATGGAAAGCAGGAATCGTGCCTTCTCCTCCTCGGGAGAAGGGCAGGCCGGCAGGCCAAATTGTCTCTAGTCCCAGTGAAATTCATCGCCGAGGTCGTTGGGATCCGTTCTGCACAGAGCGCTGCCATCCCTCCTCGAGCGAGCCCGGTCGGTCGGTCGTCTGGTGCGTGTAGGAGGCCCCTGTCAGGCGGTCCTAGGTCGACGGAGTGAGGGACGGGTGGAACAACCGTCCGTCCAGTCAGTCGGTCCCTGCGGCCGTCCCAGTGAGGCTTTACACACACCCTTCCTCCGCCGACCGGTGTGTGCTGTACGTACGTCTCCTACAGATATCTGGTTGATCCTGCCAGTAGTCATATGCTTGTCTCAAAGATTAAGCCATGCATGTCTAAGTTCACACTGTCTCACGGTGAAACCGCAAATGGCTCATTAAATAAGTGGAGGTTCCTTAGATGACACGATCCTACTTGGATAACTGTGGCAATTCTAGAGCTAATACATGCTTACCAAGCTCCGACCCTCGCGGAAAGAGCGCTTTTATTAGTTCAAAACCAATCGTCGTTTCCCCTCGCGGGGTTGCGGCGTCCCCACTGGTGACTCTGGATAACTTTGTGCTGATCGCATAGCCTCATGGCGACGCATCTTTCAAATGTCTGCCCTATCAAATGTCGATGGTACGTGACATGCCTACCATGTTTGTAACGGGTAACGGGGAATCAGGGTTCGATTCCGGAGAGGGAGCATGAGAAACGGTTACCACATTCAAGGAAGGCAGCAGGCGCGCAACTTACCCACTCCCGGCACGGGGAGTTAGTGACGAAAAATAACAATACGGGACTCTTTCGAGGCCCCGTAATTGGAATGAGTACACTTTAAACCCTTTAACGAGGATCTATTGGAGGGCAAGTCTGGTGCCAGCAGCCGCGGTAATTCCAGCTCCAATAGCGTATATTAAAGTTGTTGCAGTTAAAAAGCTCGTAGTTGGATCTCAGGCGCAGGTGGGCGGTCCGGCTCGCGCCGGTTCACTGCCCGTTGTCTCCTGCCCTACCGTCTGCCGGCTCTCTCCCATGGGTGCTCTTCGCTGAGCGTCCTGGGTGGCCGGCGCGTTTACTTTGAAAAAATTAGAGTGTTCAAAGCAGGCCTCGGCTGCCTGAATAATGGTGCATGGTATAATGGAATAGGACCTCGGTTCTATTTTGTTAGTTTTCGGAACTGGAGGTAATGATTAACAGGGACAAACGGGGGCATTCGTATTGCGGCGTTAGAGGTGAAATTCTTGGATCGCCGCAAGACGAGCTACTGCGAAAGCATTTGTCAAGAATGTTTTCATTAATCAAGAACGAAAGTCGGAGGCGCGAAGACGATCAGATACCGTCGTAGTTCTGACCATAAACGATGCCGACTAGCGATCCGCAGGAGTTGCTTCGATGACTCTGCGGGTAGCTTCCGGGAAACCAAAGTGTTTGGGTTCAGGGGGAAGTATGGTTGAAAAGCTGAAACTTAAAGGAATTGACGGAAGGGCACCACCAGGATTGGAGCCTGCGGCTTAATTTGACTCAACACGGCCAACACTGAAATGATTGACATGCCAAGACTACTTTGCTGGGGTCTAATATGGAACTGGTGCTGGATCTAGACCCTCAGAAATCTGGGGTATGCCCCCTGTGGCTCGGTCTGTCTGCATCCAGTGTTCTGACAAGGGAATTGACGGAAGAGCACTATCAGGAGTGGAGCCTGAGGCCTAAATTAACTTAACACGCCAATACTGTAGAATTACTGTCAAAAAGAGAGCACCTTCGTGGGGTCTAATAGTGAACATGTGCTGGAATTAGACCCTCGAAAATCTGGGGCTACCCTCTAAGTAACTCGATTGTCTCGCTAAAGGAACCTGCGGCTTAATTTGACTGGACAAGCAAATACTGTAGAACGACTGACAAATCGAGAGCACTACCGTTGGGTCTAATAATGAACGTACGCTGGTATTAGACTCACGGAAGACAAGTCAGCTCTCTAACACTCTAATGAAAGAACGCTACGGAAATCGTGTTTAACTCCGCAGAAACCGCAGATTTCAAATACCTGGTCATTGACAAATAAAAGCCCTCAATAAATTCGTCTGGGCAAATAGTGAACGGGTGCTGGAAATAGACCATCTGAAGACAGGTCAGTTTTACCCTACTAATGACAGGCCGTTGCTACGGAAAACCAGCTCATATCGAGAGGAGCCGCAGACACTTTGGTTCACGTACCAGGCTGATAAGCCAATGGCGCGAGGCTACCATGTGGGGGATTACGGCCGAACCCTTGTAAGCCGCAATCGCGCCCAAAATCTCAGCACCACTGCAATGGGAGGCTCCTACATGCTCGGGACCTGGGGCTTGCGCCCCAGCCCTATCCGGTAGAGCCGCAGTAAGAGGTCCTTGCCGTCCGCCGATCAAAGCGGGCGGACAACTGCTTGATACTCACCTTATACGGCGAAGGGGTGCAAAACCACCAACACAAGACTTAGTACTTGTCCTCTGGCTGAATGCACTCCGGCTACGATATCTACCTCTGTACGTTATCAGCCATATAACTATCATACTGGACGCAGAAGAGATGCAGACCAGCGGACATTGCACACCTGCCCTACTGTGTCAACACCCCAGGTGGCGGGGAATGCTAGGCGTAGCATCTCTGCATAGAAGCCAAGAAAATAAAGGGAGAAAGAGATACCCCACTCACATGCAAATGCTACTTTTCTGGCAGGACGTGACGATCCTGGGATACAGCCACACTGGACTGTCTCTCCTCCGGGTAAACCAGTCCATCTCATATATCATCTCACATATCATCATTGCACCCTATAGACACGAGTAGTGAAGACTCGATAGTCTGGTAAGACAACTTCCATAAGAGAGACAACTCTGATCATAAACAACTGCTGCCTTGCAGATAGGCTGGGGACATCCAAAGGCTAAGGAGGGCATCCCTACAGAAACGCCTGTTGAAATCGGATGCACGGGGCCGCAAGCCTAACAAAACAGTGCAACGTAAATCGCAGCATGATGACAGTACAACCGATTAGAAAAACGCATGGCGCTCATCCTGCGGAGTCCCGCCAGGCAGCGATAGTGCCGGGCCTCACGCCTCGAAGGGGCCCACCCTTGACTACTGGTGGTCCCCCACCCATGTGTCGTGGAGTCAAGGCACATGGCTATGGGGCAACTTCTATTGACCAAAACCTCAAGACCCTCAAAATACTACAGTGGAATGCGGAGGGAGTCATTAACAAAAAACTTTCCCAAACACATCACCTGCATGAAGGTAAGATTGACGTGGCATGTATCCAGGAAACGCACCTCAACAATAATCATAAATTCTCAATCAGAGGATACCAGACCTTCCGTCTAGATAGAGAAGGCCACAAAGGAGGGGTCCTGATACCGACCAGAAACTGCATACCGAGTAGCGCGGTATCTGTCAATCACACCGGACAAGCAGAAATTGTAGGAGTTGACATAATGGCTCAAGAGACGAAGCTCCGCATTTTCAATCTGTACGGACCACCAAATAGAGATCTATCGCTCTCGAGTATGGAGGTCAGAGACTCCAACTGCATAGTAGTTGGAGATTTCAACAGCCACTCGGAGAGATGGGGATACTCTGACACAGACAGCCGAGGTGACGAAGTGGAAGATTGGGAGATAGATGCAAATCTCTCTCTAATCAATAGGCCGGAGGATAGCCCTAGCTTCTATTCAAGAACATGGCATACCACCTCGACTCCAGATTTGGCCTTCTCCACACAGGACATACACCATAAAATAGACCGCCAGGTGCTAAACCAACTGGCAGGTAGCGACCACAGGCCGATCAGGCTAACCATTGACATGGAAGTAGGCCCACAGGAAACAAAACCGCTCCCACGTTGGAATTACAAACGAGCCGACTGGGACAGATTTGCAATCCTGACAGATGGGCTGTGTGAAACCATCAACACACGAAACACCAAAATGAAGCCCATGGTGGAAAGCCTAAGCAAGGCAATAATGCAAGCCGCCACTGAAACCATCCCAAGAGGAGCTAGGAAAAACTATAAGCCCTACTGGAATGATGAGTTGCAGAAAGTGGAAGATGCAGTAACAATTGCTAGGAACAGGGCAGAGCGAGAAAAATCCATGGAGGCAAACATCGCCCTCAAAGCCGCCACGGCGAAGTACAAACACACTCTCAAGCAAACAGCAAGAGAAAGCTGGAAAAATAAAACGGAAAGTCTAAACCTGGACAAAGACGGGAACAAGCTATGGAAGCTAGTCAGAGCCATGAACGACGAAACCCCGTCAAATAAACAAATTACTATCAAGCAGGGCGAGAACTTGATCACAGGTAAGAAAGCCGCAAACGCCTTTGTCGATCACTGTGTCAGAGCAAACCACATCGAGGTCCCTGCAGATAAGCATACAGACATTAGCGAAGAGCTAAAGGGGCACGAAAACATGAATACGGCACCTGAAGAGCACATGATGGCCAAATTAACAATGCGCGAAATGGAAGAGGCTATGAGAACACTAAAGAAAAGGAAATCTCCCGGAAAAGACGGGATAACAAACGAAATGCTGATGGGGCTGGGCCAAACAGCGAAGAGGAAACTTCTATCGGTCCTGAACCAAAGCTGGAAAAGGGGAATTGTACCACAGGCATGGAAAGACGCAATACTGGTACCAGTACCAAAAACAGGAAAGGACAAAACAGATGCAAATGGATACAGGCCCATAAGCCTACTGAGCTGTGTCGGCAAGCTGATGGAACGGATGATAAACACCAGACTGATGTGGCATCTGGAAGAAAAACGAATACTAATTCCACAGCAAGCCGGCTTTAGACAGCACAGATCCACTGAGGACCAGGTCATCCTCATAGCCCAGGAGATAGAAGATGCCTACCAGGCACAGAAACACACAGTAGCTGTTTGGGTGGATCTGGAAAAGGCATTTGACAAAGTCTGGAAAGATGGACTTAGAGTCAAGCTAAGAAGAAGTGATGTTTGTTGGAAGATGTACAAGTGGATCAACCACTACCTCAAACAAAGAACGGCCAGAGTCCAAGTACAAGGACTGATGAGCAAAAAGGTGACACTCGAGCAGGGAGTACCCGAAGGGGGAGTACTGTCACCCACACTCTTCCTGGTATATATAAACGATATTACAGAGAATATACCAAGAAGAGTCCATAGCTTAATGTTTGCAGACGATCTGGCTATGTGGACCTCTGAAAAGAATCTCACCATAGCAAGAAATCGGATGCAGACGGCCCTAACATCGCTGGAAGAGTGGGCGAACTCATGGCTGGTCAAAATAAACGAGGAAAAAACCACATGCACAATATTCTCGCTTTCATTAAAACCCCAAAGTACCAAATTAAGTCTAAATGGCAAATTCCTGCAGCCAAACGACAACCCAACCTATCTGGGAGTCACATTTGATCGGCGCATGACATGGAAAAGTCAGATTGAGAGAAACTGAATGAAAGCCAGAAAAAGAATGGCAATCATGAGGAAACTTGCTGGCACAAGCTGGGGAGCAGACGAAGGCATACTAAAGAAACTGTACACTGGAAGAGTGAGACCAGTTCTCGAGTATGGCATTGCGGCATGGACAACAGCAGCGAAGGTGAACTTCGATAAAGTTAACAAACTTCAAAACCAAGACATGAGAATTATAACAGGTGGCATGAAGTCAACGCCAATTGTAGAACTTGAAAAGATTACAAAACTGCAATCCATGACCGATAGAAGAGACTGCAGAGCCCAGCTGCAGTCAGAGAAACTCCGAAGACTGACCGACCATCCAATGCACCAGAGACTAAACAATTTGGGAAATGGGAAACTAAAGCGGAGAAACTTTGCAGAAATAGCCAAAGCAAAGATGCACGAAGATCCCATAAACGCACTAACAACACCAAAACCCATCACTACTGTACGTAAACCTACCTGGAGGCAGGATATATTTCCAGAGGTGGTAGAAAATATACCAGGTATTGCAAACAAAAACTGCCAGACTGAAAAAGAAAGGAGAGATATTACCCCAAGCTTCATAACGAAAAGCTACCCAAGCATGGACTGGACCCATGCATACACCGACGGTTCTGTAACAAACACAACACAGAACGGAGGGGCAGGAGAATTCCTGAACCTACCAAATGGCAGAAAAATAACACTGTCATTCGCTACTGGTAAGTACACAAGCAATTTCAGAGCGTAGGCAGAGGCACTGAGGGCGGCAGTGGAAGAAATGGTGACACACAGTGAAAATGAAAGCCATATAGTCCTGCTGACAGATGCTCTCGCAGTAGTCACAGAGCTAAAACGTTAGAAAAATACTGAGCTTAATGACTTAAGAGCTGCACTCTGCAAACTGTGCCAGCAGTCCGCACCAAAAAGGGTAGTGGTACAGTGGGTCCCATCATACTGCAACATCCAAGGCAACGAGGAGGCAGACAGACTGGCAAAAGAAGGTGCAAGACTACCACAAACAGATACCAGTATGACGTACGAAGAGTCAAAACGGCTTATCAAAGCCAGATAATGACCAAATGGGAAACCGAACATACTGGTTACACCAAAAACGATGCCTATTACCAGTTGAACCGAAGAGAGCAGGTCGTTGTCTTCAGACTTCGCACTGGCCACAATAGACTGAGGTACCACCTATTCAACAAATTGAAGATAGGGTGTACCGACGAATGCCCGTGCGGTACTGGTAAAATGACCGCTGAACATCTGCTGCAGAACTGCCCGACATACGAGGATCAGAGAGAGCAGATGTGGCCATCACCAGTGGAACTGCAAGACAAGCTCTATGGCAGTGGCGACAGCCTCAGGATGACCGCCGCTTTTTTCGAAAAAATAATGGTTACTGTCTGACTGCGTACGCAGAAGAAGAAGAAGAAGAAGAAGAAGTATTGATGGCAATGCATGAGGACGTGTCAACCGATGAGCTAGCAACACACGTGAAAGACGTTTTATTCACAACAGCACAAGATATGATACCCAGGAACGTATATCAGAAACAAAATTGTATTACAGCTGAGACACTGCAACTCATAGAAGCACAAAGGAGACTAAGGCAAACATGAATAGAACGCAACAGTGACGGATACAGATAATACGCAAGAAAAATCAAGAGAAAGATCAGCAATGACAAGAAACAATATATAACAAACACGTGCTACAAAATTGAAGAAAAACAAGGAAACGAAAGAAAATTATTCAGGTAAATTAGAACACTGACGGAAGAATTTAAGCCTTCACTTCAAGCAATCAACAACAAAAATGGCAATGCGATGACAGAGAGAAAAGATATACTTGAAAGATGGATGGAGTACTGTGGCAAAATGTATGAAGACAGCAAAAAGAATAACGACTAGATAACAAATGATGAAGGGAAAGAGCCAGAAGCCACATTGGACGAGGTTCGTGCAGCAATAAAGGAACTGAAACAGGGAAGTCACCCGGATGTGACGATGTATACCTACTGAATGAAAACAGGCAAGAGATGTATGCATCCGTATGTACCACACATTATGAACGAAGATCTGGTGCAGTTCAGAATAGTTCACATCATGGAGAAGATCAGTATATATATCTCCATAACAAATAAAGGAAATATACAATTATGCACCAACTACCGCACAATTGCCCTGATAAGACATGCCAGCAAGATCTTATTATGTATAATCATGAAGAGACTGGGAAATTGAAAAACACTATCCAGCTAGGCAACACCCATCAGCAAGCATGAAACATAATACACGAGGAGAAAATAAAATTAAGGTTTACAAACTACGAGAACCAGATGTTAAGAGGAGATACCAAGGGCTCATAACAACAGCAATAGAAAGGATAGAGGAATCTGAAGAAGATATGGAAATGCTTTGGGTAAAATTCAAAGACATCCTCAAAGAGGCTGGAGCATAGGCATGCGGTCAAACCAAAGAAGGGTGGAAGAGAAAAAGTACACCATGGTGGACAGAAGAAGTGAAAACAATAATACAAGAAAAGAAAAAGGCATGGAAGCAATACCTAGGGGCTAGGAATACAGAAGAACAAACAAAGAAATATAAAGAATATGTAAATTTTAGAACAGAAGCAAAGAAGACTGCTCAAGGCCAAACAGAAATCCTGGGAAGAATTTGGAGAGAAGCTGGAAAATAATGCTGGACAAAAACCAGAAACTATTCTACAGGACCTTAAAGAACACGAGGAAGGAAAAGGAATGCCCCCTGAAATTTGTTAAAGATAAACAAGGTGCGCTGTTGACTGCCCCAGAAGAGGTAATGAACAGATGGACAGATTATTTCTCAGATCTCCTTGGATTGGAGGAAAACCAACCTCTGGAAGTAACAGTCCCAATTCAAGAAGAGGGAGCCATGGAGGGAAACGATAATATCACAATGGAAGAACTAAAGGCAGCATTGGAGAAAATTAAGATTGGTAAAGCAGCAGGACATGATGGTATAACACCAGAAATGTTTAAATACATGGGAGCGGCAGGAGAGATGCTATTCATGAAGATTCTCAAGGCAGCTTGGCGCCACAAGAAGATACCAAGAGACTAGGAGGTTGCAATAATAATACCAATATTTAAAAAGGGCGACAATCGACAACGTGGGAAATCACAGAGGTATTTCCCTTCTTAGTGTCCCCGGGAAAGTCTAGGATTCTAGAACGGCGATTAAGAGGTCTAGCAGAGCCAAATATGGATGAAACTCAATGTGGGTTTAGGGCAAACAGAAGTACTCAAGACCTTATCTTTACACTCAGACAGCTAAGTGAAAAGGCTCTTGAATATGATAAAGAGATGCATCTCTGCTTTTTGGATTTGGAGAAAGCATTGGATAAAGTTCCTTGGAACAAACTCTGGGAGTGCCTGACAAGGAAGAACATCCCAGGACACCTGATCTCTGCCATACAGAGTTTCTATAAAACATGCAGAAATTATGTGCGGACATCAAATCAAAAGTCAGGAGAGTTTAAGACCACTAGCGGAGTAAGACAGGGGGACATTCTATCATCAAAGGCTGCAAGGAACGGACAAAAAAGTATGAAGTAGGGTACTGGAAGATGAGACCAAGTTACATATCGGAACTAGCATTTGCAGACGATGTGGCCCTGATCACGAAAACCGAAGCACATCTCCAGATCAACTTGCAGGTCTGGGAAGAAGAGTTGAAGAAGAGAGGAATGCACATCAGCAACTCCAAAACAAAAACCATGGTAATCGCCAGAGATGAAAAGAGACATCAGAAAACCATGGGAACACGAGCACTAGAGCAGGTCAGGAACTTTAAATATCTAGGAGTGGTAATAGACAGCAGGGGAGGAATCAAAGAGGAGTTAACTGCACGAATGGCAGCAGAAAGTAGACTGTTCCATGCAATAAACAGAGGTTTTCTCAGAAGAAGAGAAATAAGCAGGAACACAAAGATGGATGTATACTGCTCGACCTATGTGCCTGTCCTGACATATGGATGTGAGTCATGGGCAATGACTACAGCCCAAGAAAGGCAATTACAAACTTCAGAAATGAGGTACCTAAGAAAGGCGGTTCAGGTGACGAAAAGGGACAAGATCCGTAACCAGACAATACGTAGCAATCTTGAAGTTCAACCCCTGCAGACACGAGTGGAGCAGTCCCAACTACAGTCGTTTGGCCACGTCTGTAGAATGGAAGAAGATCGGATACCAAAGCGGTCAAAAGTCAAGGACGCAGACCCCGAGGACGTTCCAAAGTACGTTGGGAAGACAACATACGACAGTCCCTAAGTGATAGAGGGCTGGATTGTAAAGAGGCCAGGAAAAAGACGGCGGATAGAAGAGTGTGGCGTTCTCTTTGGCAAACCTCTACACCTCACGGTAGAAGAGGAGCGACTAAGTAAGTAAGTATGAAGAGACTGGGGAAAAAGTTAGCGTATGAAATACATAAAGCGTAGGAACGAATCAGACAAGACAGAGGCACACGATATCACATCTTCAATATGAGACAAATCTTCGAGAAGTGTAGAGAGTACAATGTAAACCTCTATACTTCCTTCAAAGATTACACAAAGGCTTTCGACTGTGTACAACATCAGAAACTGTGACAAATAATGAAGGACATCAGTTTTGAAACACCTGATGCATATAATAGAAACACTCTACAGTGACCAACAAGCTGCCCTTAGAACCACTGAAGGTACAACATAATAGTTTGAGATTCACAAAGGAGTCAGACAAGGTTTCATGCTTTCACCTTATTTATTTAAGATATACGCAGAAAACGTCATGCGAAAGGTTAAAAACAGATGACAGCTACGGAAAGTTTCATCAATTCACAATAAGAGAGAAGAAGATTCCAGAGCTAAGATATGCAGATGACACAGTCATGCTGTCAAACAGCACCAAAGGCCGGGAACGACTGCTCATGTCCGTTAAGAAACACAGAGAAGCTCAGAACCTGTTCCTGAACATGAAGACAACTAAGATAATGTCCACTGACAAAACAGGACTGCAACCCAGATTGCTATTTATAATGAAGAAATCGAAAATGTCACATATTTTGAATACCTTGACTCATCGTTATCCAACGACGAAGACTTCTTAAAAGAAATTAGAAGACGTTTGGCCATGCGATGCAGAAGCTAAACAGCATGAACAAGTTATGGCATAATACTAACAAGCAAATGAAACTGAAGTTCCTGAGATCATGCATATTCTCTGTGCCAATGAACGGATGCTAGGAAGAAAATTGAAGCGTTTGAAACAAAACGTTTCAGAAAAATCCTAAAAATTCTTGGATACAGAAGATACAGAAATAAAGCCATTCTAGAAGACCTGAATATTGAAGAAAACTGCTTCATAAGCAATGTTATGTTTCGGAAATTGATTTTTTTCGGCCATGTCAAACGTCATTACGGACTAGAAAGAACGGCCGTGGAGGGCATGATATCTGGAAGGCGACGCAGGGGATGACCAAGGCGAAGGTGGATACAAGATATCAAGGATACTCTAAACATGAACATGGAGCAGGCGGGAAGATAGACTGCAGACCAAGATTCATTTCGGCTGGCTGTGATGAGAGCGACGTTCAACGAAAGACATGCTTCATGATGATGATGATGACTGTCTTTGATGTTCTAAAAGCTTAAAAGCCATGCATTAGAATGGATTTAACATTAGAGTGTTGGTCATAATTTAATTAATTTCCAGAAGTTCTAAAAATACAATGAAAGCTAGGTATTTTGTATTATTATTATTATTAATTTATGAGTAAAAAGTAAAGTATCCCATAGCATTACTGCCGTAGGGGTGTTAGATGTTAGCGATCTCACATTTCAAAGGCTCGGCTATATTAGGGCAGTAGCCATCTCCGCTCCCTCGCCGCTTTTACTTCCCGGACTGAACCGGTACCCATTTAAGGCTGGGTCGACCCGGGAGCCATTGCGGTCTGAAAAAAATATTACCACCTCAACCCAGGACCACTCAGATGCGAAGCCAGCGCGCTAACCACTGCGCGACGCGGCTTCCTTCTTATGAGTACCTCTTAATTATTTTGTGTACAAAGATACACGAATGATTCCAAATTTTGAAGGACTGCATTCCAATACTATGTAATTATGGCTAGTTCCATTTATTATCTTAATCTTTTCTTTTTTTTCTCTCCGTATATTTTCTTTCCGCCCAAAGGCTTCATTATATTTTGCATCTGATTACAGTTAAGGGACAGAAGAGCCAGTCGTAGGTAAAGAGCAGATCATACTGTTGTTTTATTAGCCCATCGAATTCCATTTCCGTTGATTTGATGATGCTGTGTTCACAATCCAGACACAAATCAGGAGCAAGAGAAGTAGCCATAAGAGACTTTCATGTAGTACACCATTTCTTATCTGAAAGGTACAGAAAGCTGACCCTCATGTAGAAATCTACATTTCAAATCTTTATAAGTTTTCTTAATTATGTTAGTGAACTTCATAGGCACTATAGGGCCCGAGCAACGTCCTATAATAATTCTCTGGCCAAGTCGCCAAATACCTTTTCATAGCCTACGAATCTGATATAGAGTGATCAGTTTAAATCTACACTCTGCTTAATTATTATTTTCAGTGGTCTGCACGCGACCTATTTTGTTTTTCTCTGAGCTGTTTGTCTACGGCCCTTTGAAATCTCCCTAGTATGATCCTGTTCAATATTTGTCCAGACACTGATGATGCCAACATTCCTCTGAAAATGCGAACACTGTCGCAGATCTCCCATATTTTGCAACCTGACTAGATAAACCGTCATTCCAGTTTGCTGATATTTCTTCTTTTTCCCCGAACTTAAAAAAAAACAATTTCTTTAATATAGTTGCTGAAGTGTCTATGTCTGCTTTTATTGATTCTGCTGAGATACAACCTGAATCAGTGGCTTTATAATATCTCAGAAGCAGTGAGGCTTTCTTGATTACTTTGTTTGGTTTCTGGAAATGAACTTGCACCTTTTCTGGCAATGAACTTGCACCGTTTTTGGTGGTAATACACTTTCACCATTTTTGGTAATAAGCTTGCACCGTTTCTGGTAATAAACATGCACCGTTTCTGGTTATAAACTTGCACCGTTTCTTGTCATAAACTTGCACCATTTCTGATAATAAACGTGCACCGTTTCTGGTAATAAACATGCACCGTTTCTTGTCATAAACTTGCACCATTTCTGGTAATAAACTTGCACCGTTTCTGGCAATGAACTTGCATCATTCTGGTAATAAACTTACACCGTTTTTCTTAATAAACCTACACCGTTTCTGGCGGATCTTGCAGAGCAATTCTATCTGAAAAGTTCATCCATATGTTCTACGGAACTCTTTATCTGCTAATTTTTGCTGCTTATAAAATTCCCCCCCCCCCCTAGCTTAAATAAAGTCGTTTGCTTGTTTATATTTTCATTGTAATTTCTTTGTGCTATTGTGCAGGCTTTACATATTTCCTTCAGCTGTAGCTTTCTCTGCCGCTCTTGACAACTCATCAATATATTTTGTTCTTGTCGCTCCTAAAACGCTTTCGAACTTCTGTGTTGACTTGAGTGTATATTTCCTGAGCCTTGACATGAATATTTTCTAGTTTTGATTCTGCTCCTATCTGTCGTTGCCATTTGTTTTTACTTTGATCTCTGCTTAGTTTTTGTTGTTCTTAATGTGTTTTTGTTTTTTCCCCCAGGGCATCTTCACGTGCCTCGTTCATATATTTTGTATGTTACCTCAACTATTCAGCCTTCTCTATGTCGTATAGTTGTAGTAAACTTTATACAAATGTTATATGACAATTTACAATGTTTTTTTCACTTTCTTGTCCATGTGGAATCTCACATTAAACCTGCATGTTGTTGAATGTCTTTTAAGGTGTAACTTTATTTTGGCTATCATAAGGTGATGGTCTGATTTAACGTCTTCTTCTGTACATATTTACATATTTACGTAACGAATCTCTAAGCGTTTTCTTTATACATATATGATCAATCTGGTTTTCTGTTCCGTTGTCTGGTAACACACATGTTGCTTTGTGTATTCTTTTAAGTGCAAACATACTGCCATCAATCACCCCTTGATTTAAAGCTCAGAAGCCTATGGGTAACTCTCGATTTTCATTTCTAGTCCACATTGCATCTTTTTTGTATTATCTCTTTATATCCTGTTTTATCATTCTTAACCTTATCATTTAGATATCCTATCAAAATTGTAATTTCATTCTTTCCCCTTTTACCCCTAAAATCTGGTGTAAATTCTTGTTAACCTATTATGTCATCGAGTGAGATCGTTGTGCATTTAATCTACTCCTCTGGTAAAACCGACAAACTTGGAGAACTTATTCTAGAATTTGGTTTGTCCTTCCTACATTGGTTCACGAATGTGTTTCTAATTTGTTGAAAAGATGATATTTTAACAAAAATGAATGTCTGCTGTTAATACTTAGTTAAGCTCTGCGTCGTAGATCATTGGTCAATGACGTTACAAAACGGTCAGCAGCCATCACGCACTGGTGACATATCTAAGGACTGCAACAAACTCCCTCCACATCTCTCGATCTGAGACCATCCTCACATTGGACCAACGTGCATAAGACATTGTAGACGTATTTATTAGTAGACTTTGAGTATAGTTGATAAGGAGAACACGTAAGGTACAGTATGTGTCTTCACAGTGGACTGAGCAAAGATAAACTTTTCTCACTTCAACTCCTCTCCCCCTGTTCGAAAAAACCCCAAAACAAAACAACAACAAAGCTCAGCAAAACAACACACAACAAAACAACAAAATGAATTGGAATCAAACTCCGACTCTCGCTAATTTTCTGCTTGCATGTCCGTTACGGGATATAACCCCCTCTAGATCTATATCACCCCCACATTCCTCTAAACTTCACTCCTCACCCTGTTACTAAAAATACCCTTTTTCAACACATCTTCCTAAGCGATTTTGTTCCCATAGCCAGTTGGGATCATATAACAAATATCAGGAACTGTGTGGACCTCACTGTACGTTGCTCATTAGCTAATTTCAGAAACTGAGAGACGAACAGAAAGTTACAGATCAAATGGCAAGTGCAGGATCTAGAACACAGCATGGTCCCCAAATACTTGGGAGTAAAGTTAGACCCTGCTCTGTCCTATGCTGCACATTTCCAGGAGACAAAACAGAAAATACATGTGAGAAATAGTTTCATACCAAGACTGACTGGCTCAACATGGGGAGCAAGGTTAGATGTCCCCAGAACATCAGCACTCGCTCTGTGTTTCTCTGTAGCTGAGTACGCCACACCAGTCTGGAAGAACTCTGCGCATGTCAAACATATAGATACAGTAATAAATGAAACAGGCGTATAGTTACTGATGCCTAAGACCTACACCAAATGAAAAAAGTGTACCCAATTATCGGCATAGCGCCACCAGAGATACGAAAAACTGTCGCGTCAGAGATAGAAATAGAGAAGCAAGTCAATGACCCAAGACACTTTATGTTCGGACATCAGAGCAAGACTAAGTCAAGACGAAGTTTCTTAGTCAACCCAGCCCCTACAGACTAGTTCAGGAAAACGACGCATCGAAAGTTGGAAACAGCTGACACAGGTCCCCTTGATCGAGTTGCAGGCGGAACCTGCGCCTGGACATCGCCTGCCCTACGCAACATGGAAGTAGCTGAATAGACTTCAAACTGGTATATCACGATGCAGGAAAAACCTGAAAAGATGGAGATACAGGGATGAGAAAGCATGCGAATGTGGAGTAACACAAGACCAGGACCATCTGATGATCTGCCCAAACATGCCGGAGACTTATAGCATGGGTGACCTGGCAATCCATGTGGCTGAATATTGAAAGAATGAATAGTGCCTAGGACACGAAAAGTAAGTAAATATTACCTAATTTGACTTTTTCGTTCCTAGGGTCTGAATGTCTTCTCTTTTTCTTGTGACTAGTGGTTTCTACAGAATAAGGTATCCGGAACCACACCTGCCCCTTCATAGTAGACTATGCCGACATATCTGGCAAGTTACAGTGTCATTATTGTTTGCTTCCTTTTCGGGTCACAGAAGCAGGAAAGGTGTTATTCATTAACTACATTATTATCATGTAGCATATCATTTGCAGAACGTCACTCCGATCTGTAAGACTAGATCATTGGCCAGCTCGCGAGCCTCTGTTACTTTCATGATAAAAACATCTTTGATATCTTATGTCTTTCTTCTACTCGGTCTGTCTCTGACTCTTTTAACAGATATCATACTTTCCAGTTTCGTTTTTTGTAGTCCATTGTTATGGTTGATAAGACCAAAGTATTTTAGTTTCCCAGGCGTAAATATTGTTTACAAAAGTGCGTTCTGAAATACCATTGGAATGCATATACTATCTTAATAATTAATTAATTTATCAACTTGAATTTTTGCATATGCCACTTTTTTTTATTACGATGTGAACGTATTATACATACATCTTCTCATATTATGTAGACTACACGCATTTATCAAAACACACGTTTTCTTTGTTATTTGGACGCGTCCCATAAATAACGTTTAAACACACAGCACATTTTGCATACTTCCATTAATGGATAGTACATTATGAGCCGTAGGCGTATCTTCATTTATCATAGTGGTAGGCGTATATCATTTGTCCTTTTAATGTGGGTTAATACTTATGATGTGTGGCTTTCCGGTAAGAGCTGTGTGTTGAAAGATCATGTTTGTGTTTTTGTGTCGGTGTTTCTTTTTAATTCAATCTTATGTTTCTTTCTGTCACTGTTTCTAAGAATCGACTTCACTGCACTCCGGGCATACCTATAGGTGCCCAGTCTCTCTCGGCAAATGAAGAAGGGACTGGGTGCTGATGATCCTTGTAGCTCGCTGGTTGTACACGTTTCTGATCTGCCCTTTCATGAGTCCAATTCTACTTGAACCTAGCCTGACGCTGAAGCTTTGCAGTCTGTGGATTGCCCCTGTTCTCATTTATCAGCTGATTCACCTCGTGCTCTGCTCTCCAGTTGCCCAATATTCTGTATTCCTTGTCTAAGGTTATGATGACTCTCTGGTACTCATTCTATCACCCGTATAGGTGGATCCATTAGCCGCCCTTCACTATCGCCTCTGCTGAGGTGAATTGTCCGATTGTTTTCTATGCCTGTGCCATCCATGACGCTCCTCTCTTGTTTCTGGATCCCTTGATGGTTGGGATACTTCCGCACAGAACGTGCCGCGTGTCTGTGGTGAGACGGATATAAGAACTGGCTTGTGTTAGTTTATGTCTGGATGTCAAAGATAATGCCAACATGTACCGCATCATCATAATCGGGATATCTCTAGTGTAACTCAGAGCCAGTCGAATACCTTCATTCTGGAGGCGTTTCAATCTTTCACACTCTGCTCTCGATAGCGCGAGGATGTCCAGTAATAATAATGTTCGCTTAGGCGTCTGTGGCCTATTGCGTCGGTCGGCCACATCCACGACCCACAGCTGTGGCGTGGTTCCAGGCCTCGTCCAGGGTGGAGGAGGAGGTTGATATTAGTTGAAGCCATACTGTGGTGGTGGGGGAGGGGGGGGGAAGAAAGGCCTCTTCTGTAACCTCCAGCCGGTCGTGGGAAGACTTCTGGCGCCGAGGAACGACTTGTGTAGTATCTTGTGGGCCGGGATTTCCTGGTCCAGCCGTACAACATAACCGAACAAAGAAACGTGGCGTCGGTCAAGTGTTTCTGAGATTGGGCGGAGGCCTGTATTAGCAGAGACCTTCACGTTACGGAAGTAGTTATGCCATCGGATGCGCAAGATATGCCGCTGGCTGTGCACGTGGAAGGCTTTCAGTCTTGACGTGTCATATTTCAGCAATGGCCAGGTTCAAGAGCCGTAAAGCAGGACCGGGACCACGCAGGACTGGTAGATGTGGATTTCTGTCCCAAGGGAGATCTTGCCATTACTCCACATACGTCGGAGGTCCTGCAGAGCAGACGCAGCTAGTCCGATCCGAATGGACGTATCGGGACCATCAAATGATATCATGCTGCCGAGATATATGAATTCGTTGGTGCCATCTGCAGTGTGACCTTGAAATTCACTATCCCGGGGTACTGTGTCGGAAATGAGGTTCTGAACTTTGGTCTTGGCCCAGGATATAGAGAGACCTAGAGAAAGCGTCTCGCTGTCTAACATTTTCAGAGAACGCTGCAACGCAGAGTTGCGTATGCCGAACAGGACAATCTCGTCCGCGTAAACGAGATCAGTGACGATTGACTGGTCAATAGCTAAACCGTCCTGGTGCGCTCTGAGGTGGTCAAGAAGCCAGAGGACTGCCCAGCAGAATAGGTCGGGAGCAAGAACACATCCGTGTCTGACTGACACCCGAAGTCGTGAGGAATCTGTTAGAAAGAGTGCCACCCAGTCAAATTCAATGCTCAGTCCTTAATCGATAACCAACAGCACAGCCTGACGATAGGATCAATAAGAAGCGCTATTCCAAGTTAACATCAGCCACAATATTGAGTGCTGCTAGACATCGCTAACATCTTTGCACGGTCTGGTCAACATGGCACTTAAATGAGAGACTGTGATCAAATGTCACCCCGATGTATTTCAACCTGTCAATGTGATGCTCTGGAGTTCAGTCGTAACTATATAATTATTCAAATAGCACCACATCATGCAGGTTTAGTTCGGATTGATCTTAGAGCTTGAATCACCACACCATTGTGAAATTGTCTGTAAGGTTTTCTGAATGTCTCTGAACAACTCTTGCCTGTCCTATACGTCAGAATGTCATCTGCAAGTGATAAAGTTCGCTGTCCCTGTGGGTTTGATGTTGACCAGCTTTGTTGTGTAGATGTTGAACAGTACCGTTGAGTGCAGAAACCATTGAGGCAATCCTGGAAATATACGTCTAATGATAGTAGTTCGAGCACACTATAACCCATTCAGGTAGAACTAGAACAAAAAGTTTCGATTTGATTTGAGCGCCCCTCGTATGAAGCCAGTTCTCAGGAATCCACTCTATAGTGGCATTGAAATCCACCGCATTTTTTAAATATCTGCCTTTTCCAACTGCTTGATGCGAAAATACTGTACTACATCGATACTTGGGGCGGTGTCCTTGCTGGTACGTAGACTATTCGCTACCTCTGTCGTGATTAGGTCCACATGAGCTTCTTCCTTGTTGGTCCAGTCTGGCATACCTTTCAAAATTTCCTGAAGGGCATCTTTGTAGCCTTTATCCGTCTGCGTAACGTATCGACCGAAAAAAATCCTGACCCTTCTCTTGTCTGTCTTCATGAGAACCCCCGTTGTATATGAATGGTCGGAATTAGCTGGCTTGTGGTCTTTCCATGCATTTTTCTATACACGTGCCTGAACATCTGAAGGGTATTATCGCTACCAACACTAGTAATGAACTCCGCTTACCTCTAGCTTTTGGAATCCCTGGCCAACCCTTTAAAAGAATTGATGGCTTTAAGTGTTACCTCAGTTATCTCATTCACCTCAACTACATTTAACACATGGTCCATTTTTGGCTTTCCGCCACTTCTTTGTTGCCACCTTTTCCCTCCCTGTATGTTCCACTACTTGATTCCACTAGGGTGGTTGGTTAAAATGTGATATTTTGGTCCTGCGTCCGATCGCCAGACGCAGCTTGTGAAATACATTGCCGTGCTCATATCTGTACCTAAACACATGTTTGGGCTTCCTGTACCTGGTGGGTTTTCCTTTGGCTGTAAGTATGACTCGTGGCAGGAGGCCGTGGTCTTCAGACTTCGCACAGGCCACAAGAGACTGAGGTACCATCTATTTAATAAACTGAAGATAGGTGGCACTGACGAATGCACCTGTGGTACGGGGAAAATGACAGCTAAACACCTGCTGCAAAATGGCCCGACATACGAGGACCAGAGAAAGCACATGTGGTCAACACCAGTGGCAACACTAGACAAGCTCTATGGCAGTGTCGACAGCCTCAGGATGACAGCTGCTTTTTTTCGAACAAATTCAAGTTGACGTCTGACAGCGTACGAAGAAGAAGAAGAAGTATTATTATTAAACTGAATACGCACATACCAAAATGACAGGTAGACAAAAATAATTGACAATTTGTTTGTCAATAACAATTAAAAACAGGCACATAAGTAGTTATGAAAAATGTAATGTTAAGGAAAGCACAAAATAAAATCAGTGAAAATTTGGTTTTATCGATGTTCAGTTATACAGATGTTTGAATCATTTAAATTAGTATCAATCTATGGAAAGTTGTAATAATGTCCTTAATGTCATGGAACCATCATTTGGGAGACGAAAAAATAATTTATCTTAGAAAACTTTACATTTATGTTGTTACTTTTTTCAATGATACGGATGTTTTAATTTTAAACTAAAGTTTTGGAAATTGTGTGATTTCGATGTCGATTAGTCACCCGGATTTGGCTTGGCTTCGTTCGTTCGTTCTCGATCTCCCGCTACCAAACCCTGAAAAGGCTTAAGTAGCAGAATGTAGTCCAGAGAACGGAATGCGTTGTGTCGTATTTTACAGCTTGACTGTGATATTTGCACCTTTCGGTCCAACACATCCGACTTCAGCGAACCCGAATTTAAATTTAGGGCTGTGCGTAGCAACAACTCAAAATAACTGATCGATCAATCGCTAGTTTTTTTAAACTACACCTCCCGTTGCATTCGAACTTTAGATATCCGCTAACGCAAAATTGATCTTCGACACAGTGAACACTGAAAACTGTATTTAGTTTAGTTGAATGGGAAATACAGGTACCAACCCATTTTTTTCGGAAATGACACCGATATTTAAAAGCATTAATGTGAGAAGAGCTGATATTGGCCCTTTTATGCGAGATTATGCCGAAAAAATCAACTCTTGACCACACCTAGACGGATATTGGTCTACGTGGGACACACAATTCACGCCTATGAGTTGTTTTAAACAATTTGTCTGACGCACAATGATAAGGGGATAGTACAATCTTCATTCAATTACTAGTAGAACTATGAAATTGTTAAGTACCGTTGTTCAGGGAAAGACCTTGACAAATATGACGAAGCATGTAGTAGGGATATATACAGCTGGGTGATGGGACGTCAACATTAATAAACCGTTCCCGCTTTTAAAAATGAGTCTACTAATAGACGGTATTTTCTAAGTAAAGATAGGTAAATTGAAAATTAACAGGGATCTACAGTTACAATTAGGCTTTTTTGTTTACCAAATCGCCAAATTACGAATGCTTGAATTCTCTTACGATTGTTTAAATAGGTTTGTAGAAAAATCTATTTTTCAATTGTGCAAGATTAATACAGATAGTTTATATCTCGCACTAACCACACATGATCTGAAGAATGCCATTAGACCTTAATTGCAACACGAACTTCATAGCGTATACGATCAATGAATCTCAGACGGTCTACTTCGAGCTTCGATCCTGGTTTATTGCTAGTAAGGGTAAGAGATTGTTTGACCGTCAGGAATATGGCGAAAAAAGACTATACGACAACCGAACATTCAATCTGTTTAACCTAGAATTAGACAGTGATCGGATGGTCTTTTTAAAATTTTCATTTTGTGCATTTTCAGAAATGCCTTATTCTCAAGATATTACAAAACGACTTTGGACCAGTCTGAAAAGTGATCTGAGTACTAGTCTTGGTTGTCAGGAGGACAAATCCACTCATTTAGCCGACTCTTGTTTGAGTTAAACATTTGAAGCGTAATTAAATGCTCATTTCCATGTCATACTGAAACACAACATGTCGCCGAACAAGAAAACTCGTTGCATTTTGCAATATTAACGTGGAAAAACAATGACCTTATCTACACATAAGACCACAATTTCAATTGCACTTTCAACATCCATATGAGACCAAAATATTTTTTACAGAAGTGTCAATGAAAACATTATACGACTGCTATGTTTGTTCAAATACACATGTTTAATACAACAGAAATACCACCAGAGAACTCAACAACCACAACCCACCAACACCGTGACCAGCTACATTAGCTTCCTTGACTGTATCTACACCTAAGACCATAACTCCAAGTGTTCAGTCAAAAACCATTTCAGACCAAACCGACTTTGGTCCATCTTTAAAAGTGACCTGAGTGCTCCATGTCTTGGTCGTCAGGACCAGCAAGCCAATAAACTATGTCACTCTTGCTTACGCGAAACCTCTGAGCAGGTAGCTAATATCCGTTTGTATTTCGTGACGAAATACAACCTCTCACTTATCTCTTTGTCCATACACAACATTACACGTTGTGTTCGGCGATATAAACGCAGAACACCAACAGCAAAAGCAATCCACCAGCCTCCCGGTTAATTGACTAGACCTCTGTCCCTCTCTACACCTGAGACCATGCAGGCAATTGCACCTTCAACTTCCCTATGAGACAAAAACATTCGGAATATATCAATCCCTGACCCCATCTTTACGTGCGCACTCAACACCCATACCAGACCAAACCAGTCTTGGTCTGTGTTGAAAAGTGATCTGAGTGCTTCTTGTCTTGGTCGTAAGGAGCAGCAAGCCAATTAACTAGTCCACTCTTGCTTGAGTGGAACCTTTAAGGCGCACGTTAATACCCAGTTGTATTTCGTCAAGAAACACAACCTGTCATTGAACAAGCAGACTCGCCGCGTTTTGCGATATGAACGCGGAAACCCTTGAACCTGTCTACACCTAAGACCAAAACTCCAAGTGCACACTCAACTGCAGAAAGCCAATCAACTAGTCCAGTCCAGTTTGAGTGAGACCTTTGAAGTGCAAGTTAATACCCGTTTGTATTTTGTCATGAAACTCAGCCTCTCTCGAGATGAACTTTTCTCTTTGTCAATAGCCAAGAAGACTGGCCACGTTCGGCTATAGGAACGCTGAAATTTTAATAACCACATCCCACCAACATCGTCATCAGCGACACTAACTCACTTGCCCCTAACTTTAATTGTACCTTGACCATCCATATGAGATCACAACATTCCAAATCTAGCTGCCTATGACCACATAATTGGGAGAAAAAGCACTCCATCATCCTCGTCATCAGCAACACTAGATGCTTTTGTCCCTATCTACACATGGCACCATAAAGCCAATAACACCTTCAATCTCCATATGAGACCAACACATTCCCTTTAGATGTACCAATTACAACTTTATATGACTGCTATGTTTGTTTAAATACACCCACCACCGTCACTGTATATCATATTTTGTACCCACTAAAATATACACGTAGTTTGATCTTTTACTCGGTGAATATATGTTGTATACGTGTTTTTAAGATATGTGACAATAACCTAAATGATTTTTCTGCAAAGATAATTAAAAAATCGATTCACTACGTGCGTGAGGAAGGCAAACTTTGCTCGCACACAACGCAACCGGAAGTACTGCTCCTCAGGAATGCGACTCGAAAAAGGCATTTTTTTGTTTTTGCGTTCGCCTTATTTCTCTAATCCCCTAGGCGGTGTGCGTTGCACTGTGGTTTTTATTTTGCGCCTGTCGGCCCAGTACATCCGACTTCAGCGTGCATTTTATATTAGGGTCTGTTTCCTCCTGCATTTTCTAAGGGTTTGCTTCCCCAGGGTAACGGCCGGTGCTGTGATGGGGAACGAACCCAGCACCTTTGAGTTGTGAGCTGTGCCACCTAACCACTAGGCCACGCCGTCCCGTGAAAGGAGCATTTAACTACTTGTGTACACTTTACTTGTCACACATTTTAAATTTGTGGTGCATTTCCATAAATTGAATGCTTCTTTAGATTCCAACATTGTTTACATTTCTTGTTTAATAACTTCTTTGTCAAAGCTATCAACATTCTTGTTTCTTTTTCTCGGTCTCATGTGGTATTTGCGGGAAGGACTGTCATGTACTAGTCCTCAGCTGGAGAATGACCTGGCGCCAATACCTAGGCCATACATTGTTCTTTTCTTTGTGTTTTATACACAATGAGACAGATTCTCACGTTTAGCTTCACATTAGGAATATTAATAAAGTTCGAGATTTTCCGTAAAAACGCGTGCAGTATTAAAGACCATTCTCTACACATGGGTTACTATTGAACTTAAATGCTATCCAGGCAAGACATAAATTTAAAGAAATATGCTTCAAAATAAGCTAAAGTTCATCATTATTACTCTATAGGATTGAAAACAAATGTAAAAAAGAACGTCGATCTAACAATAACTAAAAAACATTGTCTTGTCTATTAATATCTCAAAATGGCTATCAGTCATCCAAATGGACGCAGAAGAGATGCAGTCCAGCGGACATTGCACCTCTGCCCTATTGTGACAACCTCCCAGGTGGCGGGGAATGCTAGGCGTACCATCACTGCAGATGAGCCGAGAAAATAAAGGAAGCAAAGAGATACTTCACTCACATGCACATTCTACGTTCCTGGCAGGACGTGACGATCCTGATACACAGTCACACTGGACTGCCTCTCTTCCGGGATAGTACATACTAGTACATAGTCCATCATATCATATCATCGCCAAACCCTATAGACATGGGAAGACTCGATAGTCCTGCAAGACAACTTCCCTAAGAGAGACAACTCTGACCAAAAACAACTGCTGCCTTGCAGTTAGGCTGGGGACAGCCAAAGGCTAAGGAGGGCATCCCTACAGAAACGCCTGTTGAAATCGGATGCACTGAGCCACAGGCTTAACACAATAAAACAGTGCAACGTAAATATCGCTGTAAACAGCGTACGATGAAGAAGAAGAAGATAATGGCTGAGATATATTATTTTCAAGATAGGCACGTATTTCTGTACGCAATGTAGCCAACTTTGCTGCCCATTCAGCTTCTTTATGATTTTTATGATTTTCATTAAAACTAAAATTAAAAGATAGGAAACAATAAAGGCAGTCAAATATAAGATAATACTGGAGGAAGTTTAAGATATGCCTATGTCCTTCTTCTTCTTCTTCTTCTTCTTCTTCTTCTTCTTCTTCTTCTTTGATTGTTCGTTTTGAATTTTCAGCTACCAACCCCTGAAAGGGTTTCAATAGCAGCAGGATGATGTCCGGAGAACGAAATGCATTGCATCGTAGAGTATAGCTTGACTTCGATATTTGCGCCTTTTGGTCCAACACATCCGACTTCAGCTGCCAGTTTTGATTACTGAGTAAGCATTCCCTCTTCAATCCTTTCTCCTTAGCCAGTCTGCCCTGTTGCAGCGTGTTATCCAGGATTACCACGTGGAGGTGGAGAAGGGTTTTGACAGCTCTGGTTCGCTGGCCCTGATGCCAGCAGTCAGCTTTTGGGTCACTGGCTGTTGAAGCGCATGCACTTCTACGTGTGTTGATATATACATATATATCTTATATGGTATTTGTCTATGTATGATGTCTGAGGTTTCATACACTTTTTTGATCATGTTCCTTCGGTGCTTCTCTATTTATAACAGCCATGTACACATTCATAGAAGGGCAACCCGAGCATGAGGTAGGCACGTTACGTGTCAGTTTTGTCGTGTTATTTTTAGAGTCAGCGCACTGGGACTTTATAGTGCCGAGAGTGTAATTGCTCATGTCTTTGCAAGAAAACTCAAGAAACAATAACTCAAATATGGTTATGACCCACAAAGGGGATGAATAGAGCTTGGGAATTAACCCGCTTGCCCTTCCATTGGACATAAAATGTGAAGATTAGGTGTTATTTAACGTCAGATAAAAATGTACCTAAGCCTTTCAGAGATTTTAAAGCAATGACTGGAGAATCATGAGTTCAGTATAGAATACCCCTCTGCCAGTCACTCCTTGAGGTTCACTCAGAACCATTCAACTCACTGTTGAGCACAGCTTTTTAACGGATGCTCGTTAAGTTCTACATTCCTAAGCCTTGGGTTTGCGTTCATCGTGGAAAATATATACCCCAAGTTCTACAGTCCTGATGCACTTTATTACGGCTCCCCATAGAGAATAGTTCTTGACCAAATGCACGTCAAGTTCTAATATCATGATCCCCTCCCATCCCGTTAAGACTCCCTGTCGAGCACAGTTTTTGAACAAATGGACACCAAGTATTACGTCACTAAGCTCTCTGTAAGAATTCCGCATCGAGCACAGCTCTTGACAAAATGCTCATCACGTTTTACAACCTGAGCTCACCATAGAGAACTGTTCTTGAACAAATGCATGTCAAGTTCTACTATCCTGAGCCCCTCTCCCCTCCGTTACGGCTCCACAAAGAGCACATTTCTTGAACAAATACACGTCAAGATCTACTATCCTGAGCTCTTCCCCCTCCGTTACGGCTCCACGCAGAGCACAGTTCTTGAACAAATGCCCGCAAGTTCTACTATCCTGAGCCCTTCCCCCTCCGTTACGGCTCCACACAGAGCACATTTCTTGAACAAATGCACGACAAGATCTACAAACTGAGCTGCCCATAGAGCACATTTCTTGAACAAATGCCCGTCAAGTTCTACTATGACGAGCCCTTCCCCCTCCGTTACGGCTCCATATAGAGCACATTTCTTGAACAAATGCACGACAAGATCTACAAACTGAGCTGCCCATAGAGCACATTTCTTGAACAAATGCACGTCAAGTTCTACTATCATGAAGCCTCGGTTAGGGCACCCCGTCGAGCACATTCGTGGAACAAACACATTTCTACTGTCTTGAGTCTTCCGTCAGGGCTCCCAGTGTAGAATAGTTCTAGAACATATGCACGTCGTTCTCTTGTCATGAGTCATCCATTCCAGCTCCCTCCAGACTTTTTCTAATTTCTTTAGTGTCCTTTATTAACTCTGTTCTCCACGTGTTGTTTGGCCGACCAATCCATCTCTGACCCTGGGGATGTCTGAACAGAGACTGCACTGTAATGCTATTAGTTTGTTTTATTAATGTGTGTCGTATACAACGCCAGCGTCTTGTCTTCTCTTTGCCTTCCGTTTTATTTCCATGTGTGCAGTTACTTAGGATACTGGCCCCCATTTGCTGCTCGAGTAGTTTCTATGCAATAATTACGACATGCCAGGACGGATTAGGCTAAACATT
Organism: Ariolimax columbianus; assembly: GCA_036924085.1. Classification (NCBI taxonomy): domain Eukaryota; kingdom Metazoa; phylum Mollusca; class Gastropoda; order Stylommatophora; family Arionidae; genus Ariolimax; species Ariolimax columbianus. The sequence goes on along the minus strand of JAVGWX010000001.1, from coordinate 57,569,215 downwards.
AAAAAAATGGATAAATATAATCACAAAAACGTGTACATTAAAGATATATGTGTACACATACATATGCATTCGCGCGTTCATACGTAATTACGAACAAACATAAATAAATACATACATGCATGCATGTCTGCATACCTACATACATACAAACAAACAAACAAACATGCATACATACATACATACACACACATACATACATACATACATATATATATACATACATACATACATACACACATACATACATACATACATACATATATATATATATATATATATATATATATATATACATTCATACATACATACATACATACATACATACATACATACATACATACATACATACATACATATATACATACACACATACATACATACATACATACATACATACATACATACATACATACATACATACATACATATATATTCATACATACATATATACACGGATACAGAAAAGAATAAATGATAACCACCATGAGGGAGGGGAATTAAACAAGGGAAACAGAGAAAGTGAAAGGAATAAATGGACAAAGGAGCCGCTGTTGGCCTCAAGATTGCAAGTATGTGGAAGAATATCCACCGGTATACGTGCTTTTCAAATGAACACAAGACACAAAAAAAAAGAAGTAGACTACATTCTCTCCAGATATTCCTGACTAAAAGGTCTTAGAGAATAAAGTAGGACACATAATCCCTTGCCAACGCTGATCACATCCTGCGTGGCTCACGATCACGTCAAGATACCATTTAAAGACCAAAACAAAACAGCAACTAAGTATAATACATGATCTATACAAACCGAGCCCATTCTAAACATTCAGTACCAAATATTCCCACAAAACAATTTTGCAGCACCGGGAACTCTTCCAGGTGAGGCTGATCGGTCTGGTATATGGTAGTCCAAGTGGTTAATTAGGCAGCAATGGACTCAGTAGGCCCCAGTAAAATCTTTCAGAATATCTTGCACACAGCAACAACCATAACAATCCTCTAGGCAGAAAAGCTCACCAGGCTTGGAAGGGACCACTGAATGCAGACGCGCGCTCCAGAACAAATTTGGAGGGACTTTTAAAAACGACCGACAACAATACTATGGTAAGGTATAAAATGTATTTATATTAGTGACAGATGCATTGAATCTCCAGTTTAAACCGGTGTCGGTTATCACAAATGCAGGAGGGATGCCAGTGACCCTGATATTCTTCTTCCCCTAGTGTCCAGGACTATTGAAGTAGTTGGCGACTGGAGTACCTAATCGTTAGAAACTTCGTTGAGGTTGGGACGGAAACGACCGCAAAGCTTCCACAATGTATTTCAAATTATACCGCTGGTAAATTATAGCGTAGATTAAATTGGAAGACGTACAAGTAAATTCCTCTGTAATCACGAACACCGCTCGAATGAAGGCCAACATAGGTGTGCAGTGGCGCCCACGTTAAAAATACCTTAGCAGTTGGAAATCGAAAAGAGAAGACCTACCGGACGGCCGCTGTCCGGGCAAAATTCAAGTTAAAAATCTACTCAAATTATTCTAGGGGTTCCCGCCCCACTAAGAATATATCGCAATAAAAAGGGGACTGTATGGCTATAACAACAGGTCTTGGTTATGTGATTAGTGGAGCGGCTTAGATGTCGTCTGACAGGCTGCAGGTCTACCTTGATCTAATTTACGCTTCCACCTCCACCAATATCAAAAATAGGCGATCGTAAATTCCAGAGGCTAACAGATGCTGAAATTGACATAGCAAGTCACCAGTGGATTTTCACCTACAAAAAATATGAAACAAAAGAGGTTACACCTCCTCACGACGTCTAACGACATAAGTGGACTGAAGATAGATAGATAGAAACAGTAGTTCAAATATTACACAGGGAGAAAAAAGGGACAAAAAGAAGCAAAGAAAGCAAAGTACAAATATATTGTTACTAGAATGTTCAAAATGAATTTAATTGGGAGGACATCTTTGCTCCAAAATATCATAGCACGTAATGGATGCCCGGGTTGATAGCAATATAACCACTGTAACCTCCAAAGTTTGTCGTAAAAGACGGATGAAAAGGGTTGTGCATAAAGCTAGAGATCTAGTCATGTAAAATTATTGACTTAAGCCGCCACTGCAAATGCTCGGACACATGCTTGATATTAAAAGTTCATATGTAGAGAAGGTCTAATGCTTTAATTAGAAGGAAAAGGCAAACCAATCAATAAATCCGTCAGTTAGTCAATGAATAAATCAAACGATCAATAAATCAACCAACCAGTTAGTCAAACAACCAATCAATAATGTATCCTAGGATTCAAAAGAAAAGTGGACTTCTCCCAATAGACTTTTAAATATTGATAAACAGAAAGAAACATGTGTGAATCTGTGGGGGCGGAACCATCAAGACATGACACACAGACATTATTGATCTGTTAAGACAACTTTGGAATGTACACACAGAGCTTTGTCAGACCTGATGGGAAAGTTAGTTAATGATAGTCTGCACTTTTCTTCTTCTTCTGCTTTTTCTTCTTCTTCTTCTTCTTCTTCTTCTTCTTCTTCTTCTTCCTCCTTTTCTTCTTCTACTTCTTCTTTTAACTCTCACTTTTATAATTATTCTTTTTCTTTGTTCTCTTCATTTAATAATCTTCTTTTGCTTCTTCTACTATTACTTCTTCTTCTTTTTATCATTATCTTCGGTAAAGGGGGAGGTCATTGATGCATTATATCTAACCATATTAGGAATTGTCTGTGCTTACGTTTGCTTGTCTATTGCCAGTATTTTTTATTGTATGAAAATCTTTAGCTTCAATTTTTGAGTTAGTATCCGTGCAGTACATTTTTCGTATTTACTTTCACAAAATTGTTCCTTAAGTATATTATTTGGCATTCAATTAGTTATGATACAAGATCAGAAGTTTTCTTCTTCTTCTTTTTCTTCTTCTTCTTTTTCTTCTTTTTCTTCTTCTTCTTCTTCTTTTCTTCTTCTTCTTCTTCTTCTTCTTCTTCTTCTTCTTCTTCATTTGCTTCTTCAATTAACTGATGTTAAACTATGCTTCTACCCCGGTAAGGTTCACGAAGAAGACTGAGTTTCAGGTCTTCGCCGGTACTCACAGCTTTTCAACCTATCCACAAGGCCAGACTCGTTGGTGTACATAAGTGGGGCAGTCCTGCTGGGTATGTTCTAGCGGTTGTTTTAGTGCTCCACAATAGCGCGTGGCGGTGTCTCTAATCCCAATTCTGTGGAGTTGAGCCCTGAGTTTGCAAAATCCCATTCTGAGCCTGAAAACCTTTGTATGCCCATCTCTGCCAAGTTTGTTTGTAATGTCATTTTTTGGTTTGAATTCTTTGTGTTGGTCTCTCCATCCCGTCATCACGGATCGTTTTATAAGTGTCTTTGTTCTTTATAGCTCTTTGGATGGCGACTTTGCGTTCCCAGACATTTTCAAAAATTAACACTGAAAATTTTTTTATTTAACAGTCTTCTATCATTACCAACTTGAGCTGCGTAGGAAGATTCAGTAGCTTTCTTAAGCATTGCTATTAGGCTTATAGTCACTCTATTCGCTATACTCATCAATTTGAACTCACTCTCTCGACTGTTCCTTTCTTGGTCCAGCTAGTTATTTGCCAAAGCGAAGATCCGTTTTGACTATATTGATTAATATTTGTATTCAGAGTTTGGATTTTTATTTCTATATATAATTATAACATATAATCTGAATTGCGACAACCCTAGTGCAGCGAAACCCGTGTTCAGGTCGAATTGCATCTCACATGACCAGACGCTTGGGAAGAAGTAGTCCATACTGATGCAAGAACATGCCAAAATAATATTTGTGGAATTGGTTTTATTGGTGCCAGTCGTCCTTCATCCAATTTGTTCTGTCGGTATAAATTGTCATTTTTTTATTACAACACTCAAACGAAAAACTACATGACTGAATAAACCACCTCTCATCGTACAGTGTAACACGCACTTTAGTGGGTATGCTGAGGACGATAAAGAGGTCGTCTGTTTAATGCTATATGCATGTAAGACATGGGCAGTGTATAGCAGACATGCCCAATCGTTTTCATTTGAACTGTCTGCCTAGGCGGCTCAGATTCAGGTGGCAGTACAAAGTTACTAACTCTGAAATTTGTAGCAATACTAACGTGTTGAACATACATACACTTCTGAAATTGGCTCACCTACAATGGATGGGACATGTTGTTGGTATGCCAGATAAGCGCATCCACAAACAGCTGTTAAACGGTGAGCTCAAAACAGACAAACGCTCAACAGGAGAGCAGGAAACTCTACCAAGACTAATTGAAAGTGTCTCTGAAATGCATCAATATTAATGTCACTTGCTGGAAAATGCTTGCACAAGATTGTATCACCTGCGAGCTAGTATCCCCGAAGGTTCTCAGGTTGCAGAGAGTACAGGCATCGCGGAGGTTCAGTGAAACCGTTTAGCCCGGAAAACCAATATTCACAACGATTGCACTGCCCACTCCCCTCATGTGTGCCCTAAGTGATGCTTGGTGTCGTTCGTTCCAAAGTTGGTCTTTAACCTGTGCCTGCCATACGACATGTTTCCATTGCTGGGGTAGTCGAGGGGTTTTGAAGGCTGATGACTATAGGCCGCTTCCCCACTGCCGTCGACACGTCATGTGCTGGCTATGTTGATCTATTTCACCCCCAATCGAAAAACAACATGTGCCATACCGGGGATTCGAACCGCTGCCCTCCTTGTCGGCAGGCAGGCCTCGAAACCATTCGGCAACGCACTCCATGATATTTACAGCAGCAATAGTCTGATGCTGTCACCATTGGTGCTTGCGATGGTCAACTATTATTATTATTATTAATGTTAGAACAGATACAGTAACCAACGCACAGAACACGCTTAAAACGAGGTCTTAATGTACGATTCGAACCGAGGTAGCAAAGTGAATGCTACCTTGGCACTTTTCTTGACGGCACAAGAAAGGTAAGAGGAGAGTGTTTAACTATCTCGCATGCAAATGCAAAAAAATAAACCAACTGTCATGAACACTTACTTCAGAAAGCGCGTCGGAAAAACAGAAGACTTTGTACTCTTCAAAACTGTAAAAGTAAGACAGATTAACAAAGTGCTGAGTAATCGTATCAAATCTGTCACTAACGCAGTAATGCTAACGTAGCTAAATATAGACATACTCCCCAGGAGAGTTAGCGCAACAATACATACACACACTTGTTCTCACAAAATGCGACTCCAGGTCGCCACAACATACGATGCTTCTAGGCTGACAAAACACATTCAGCGACAGGATTGAAAATACGTATGATCTTTTACATGCCACACGGGACAATTGATGAAAAACCTTAATAATTGCATGTAAAAAAACGCTCACATAATCAGGACGGTGAACTGCTGAAATCCACTTGGAGTATTTATATGGCTGAGAAAAAAAAGACGCTTCGTCTGCAGTTGTCCTGCAATGTACAGACTATGCTTTTAAATTAGCTCTGACATCAACACATCTGTGTTACTCCGAATTTTAAATGCATTGCATACGTGATCAAAGATCGAGATCAAACTGTTCAGATGTCCGTTCCGTAACTGCATCATCACTATCTTCTATCCACTTTTGACGGAAGACGTCTTGGGACGTTTAGTTTTCTTTCGTGTGACTGATGGTTGCCTATGTTGTTATGTTTCTGTGTTTCTTCAGTGTCTCACTGACACCTTCTATCCTTCTTTTTCCTGCTCTCCTGCATGTTCTACAATCCTTCGGCCCCGATAGCGGGATTGGAGAACACGGAGGAGAGCAGGAAAAAGTTGTACGTTCGCACAGCTGGTAAATAGGGTTACATTCGTGTCAGGTGTCAAAACCACTTTATTTTATTTTTCCCATGCATTCCATGCCTGGTGTTGCATCAACCTTCTGTAAGATTTCTTCTTTTTGCACCTTGTGATTCCCGAAAAAACATTTCATTTCGCTTAACATGATTTTTCTTTCTTGTGCCTTGGTGAGAGTTCACTCCTGATACTGCTAGCTGATGGTTGATATCAAAATACTGTTTATCAACTGTATCTTTGTCTACACTAGAATGTCTTGCCCTAGTAATGATGAGAACTGATAAGAAATAGCATTTTCTTTTTATCCATCTTTCCATCTTGTGTGAACATGTTACGCAAGTATTTGAATTTTCGTACCTGTTTATATTTTGTGCTTTTCACCTGCATATTTAGTGTGTGCTTTCTATATTCTGCTGATGTTCAATGCCTCCGATTTGCTGTATTAATCCACATATTATAAATAACGCAGGTATTGACATGTTCTTGTTGGTTATGATTAAATGAATGAAAAATACTCGGATCATCTGTCAAATGGCGCTCGTTCATTGTGGCGATTTCTCAATACGCTTCAGCTGTTATTCTGTCTACGTATACAATGAACAAAAGTGATGATAGTACACATCCCTGTCTTACCCCGGTCTTAACTGCAAACTTAACTACTTTTCTTAAAGTTCGCGTACTTTGGCTGTTTTTATACATTGCAATTTTATTTCTCAGTATTTGTCCTTTCATTAGATAGATTTAAAGGATTTCCCCTATGTCGTGTCTACTTACTCAGTCTAACTCTTTTTTCTGATCTACAAAGACCGTGATCTGCTCCTAATTGTATTCAATAGTTTATTCATAAATCTGTCTTAGAGTAAGAATGTCGTCTGCGCAACCTTTCTCTTTTCTGAAGCCAAACTGTGTGTCACTTAAATGTTTTTCAACAGTTGGTTTGTAGTGAAGTAGATCAGCATAGACTGTCAGAACTAATGTAAGCAACCGAGACAAGACAGACGTGAAGTAGATCAGCATAGACTGTCAGAACTAATGTAAGCAACCGAGACAAGACGAAAAGTAATCAAATGTTGTTTCGAATGTCCCCAATGAGTAGTTTGCTCTTTTGTGCGTCATGAAAAGGGAGTTAAGTGGCGGGTTGAAGTAGTTTCCTCTCATCCCGAGCGTGCTGATGAAGGTGGACCGGGCGGTCGTACTACGCTAGGCTTCATCTGCGTGTCACTCACTACTACGGGGATCACGTTGATCCCTCACCTCGTTATCCAGGCTGTCATAAAAACATTCCGTTTCTAAGAAGGGCTACTAGGAAGCCGAGATGAGGGTCTTGTCCAGTTTGTTTTGCCTGACCCTGACTAACATGTCTGATCAGTATATTTTGCCTGAACAGACGTTAGTCTTCCTCCCCGTTTTCATATGTAAAATGGAGCAAGAAAGATTACGCTGACATCTGCGCACATAAGGCTGAAGATATCAACAAAAAATCTACACAGTAGAGAACATATGCACGTACCGAAAATCGAATCACTGGGAAAGCTGCATTGGATCAAGCATTTTAAAATCAAGAAAAGCCATAGTACTAGATGTAATTTTTACTGAAGCAATTCAGGCAGGAAGGGGCACATTAAAACGGCAGTTAGCTAAATTATTTGCCAATTGCTTTAGTGAAGGTCGAATCCCTGACAAATGTAAGACACCAACAGACATTTTGATTCATAATAATGATACGGAAAAAGTGGCAAACTTACATCAGATTTGTTTGCTTCAATCCACGAACAAGCTTTTAACAAGAGTGATTGTGAACAAGAAATTTGTTTGGTATTGATGAAAAGAATTTCAATGGTGGATGAGTCAAGACATCGAGATATCGATGAACATAACCTCAATGGTGGATGAGCCAAGAGATCGAGATATTGATGAAAATTACTCTCATCTGAAAAAAGAGACTAATCCACGGCTGCTCAACCGATAATCCTGTATTTTACCGGCCAATCAACATACACACGAAACGCTGCTTTCGACAGACCTTTACATTCTACCCAAAAGATTTCACAACTTTTTAGGAAATCTTTCGAAAACTAAATTTGAAAGATAAAAGACCTCACCAGGCGGAGAAATACTCACTCCCCCCCCCCCCCCTCCCCAAGGATTGCTGAAAACAAAGTTATCCTCAGCCACAACGAAAGAGAATCTGAGCAATGATACCAACTAAGTAAGCGGGGCAGTTGGTCTAATAATTAATAGAAAGAAAGCCCAGTACGTACTGAACACTTGGTGTCCACAGGAGGAACAAGGGAGAAAAAATGATACCGTCGAAAACGTAAATCTGTCATTACCTGGACCAAGAAATTACGAACTCCTACAAAATGATTCGTGCTGAGCAGAAGAGAGCAGGTCGTGGTCTTCAGACTTCGCACAGGCCACAATTGACTGAGGTACCACCTATTCAATAAATTGAAGATAGGTGGCACTGACGAATGCCCGTGTGGTACCGAGAAAATGACCGCTGAACATTTGCTGCAAAACTGTCCGACAGACGAGGATCAGAGAAAGCAGATGTGGCCCTCACCAATGGCAACACTAGACAAGCTCTATGGCAGTGTTGACAGCCTCAGGATGACCGCTGCTTTTTTCGAAAAAATACAGGTTGACGTCTGACAGAGTACGAAGAAGAAGAAGAAGATTCGTGAGATTTGGGCTTGGCTTCGTTCGTTCTCAATCTCCCGCTACAAAGTACTGAAAGGGCTTAAGTAGCAGAATGTAGTTCAGAGAACGAAATGCGTTGTGTCGTAGTTTACAGCTTGACTGCGATATTTGCACTTTTCGGTTCAACACATCCGACTTCAGCAAGCATTTGTTGAGTACCGGATTAGCATTCCCTATTTGATCTCTTCTTCTTAGTCAGTCTGTTCTGTTGCAGCCTGTTGTCCAGAATCACCACTTCGAGGCGTAGAAGGGTCTTGGCAGCTCTTGTTTCCTATCCCTGACGCTAGCAGTCAGCTATGGGTCGCTGACCACTGCAGCTGATGCGCTGCTCAGCATCTTGAACCTATTCCTGAGATTTCACAAAGTATAGCAGCAGGATGGCTTACCTTTAATCGTGTCAAAACCATACATCAGCGGCTGAGAAACAGCGAGGCCAAATTTCATGCATTTAACAGCATGGTTATTACAGACATGATATATGGGTACGAGGTATGGAACCTACACACGGCAGACACTGACACACTTCGAGTTGACTTTAAAAAAAACAATAACACATTAAGCGAGGGCTCTACTTCATTGCCTCGGGTTTTCCCCATTTATCTCCGTCTCTCTCGGCAAATGGGTACCCCATCTGTCGAGACCATCGCACAAAGCATGAACTCCGTAACTCCAGCGAGGAACCCAGGGATCGAAGCGTAAAGGAGCGAAGACCATTGACAGCATCTCAACGGAAAAGAATTCACAACACGGAAATCAGGCGCAAAATCTCAATGAACGATGTCGTAGAAAATTGCGTTGTTTAGAAAGTAGAGATGGACTAGACGTGTGATGTACTTAACTTAACAACTTAACTCAACGTCTTTATACTGGTTTAGAAAACTCTACAGACTCTGTATACAACCAGTTTAATTTACATCACCTTGCCCTAAAAGCTATTCGTATCCAATATATTCTTAAATGCATTAACTGTTCCTGCCTCCACTACGTCCGGCGGCAATGCATTCCAAGCATTCACTACTCTCTGACTAAAAAAATATTTTCTAATATCTAATCTGGACCTCTCTTTAGTTAATTTGTAGTTATGCCATCTTGTTCTTGTGGGTGGCTGTATTAAAAAAAAAATTGTTATAGTCTAATTTATCCATTCCTCTGATCATCTTATAAACCTGTATTAAGTGACAGCGAATTCTTCTAGTCACTAAAGGCCTGTTTTTCTGAGTCTTTCCTCATAACTTTAATTCTGAAATCCCACTATCATCTTTGTCGCTCTTTTTTGAATTCTTTCCAGCATGTTTATTTCCCCTCTATGATGAGGACTCCACACATGTACACAGTACTCCAATCTAGATATAACTAATGCTTTATACAGTTTGACTATCACTTCCTTGCTCCTATGTTTAATATTTCTTTTTATCATACCTAACATTGCATTTGCCTTTTTCACTGCTACCTGAATTTGCTCTCTCACCTTACCTGTATGATCTATTATAATTGAAAGGTCCTTTTCCTTATCTATCTTTCTAATATTGTTCTCGTCCATTCTGTAATTATGTTCCATATTGGATCTACCGATATGGATGACTGTACATTTATCTACATTAAACACCATGTGCCAGCTTACAGACCAGTCTCAAATTTTATCTAAATCCGACCTCAATATATCCACTTCTGCTTTAGATGAGACACTACTGCATAGTTTTGTGTCATCAGCAAAATTTGCAATCATGGATCCCATATTAATGTCCAAATCATTTATATATATCAAAAACAAAATTGTTCTCAAAACCGAGCTCTGTGGTACTCCACTATTCACTTCACACCACTCAGAGTACTTGACTGACAACAGATGGACACAATAAAGTGACATTCTTGTGGCCACATACATCATTAAGAGTCCAGGTTTGACGTGCGTCAATGACTTGGATATATGTCCTAAGGCAAGATCTTGGCTGAACATGTCTCTCCATAGTAAACGACTCAAATAGTTTAAACAGCATTTGGCTACATGACATCCGCCGTTTGCTTTGGATTACAGATGCCAGATGAGATAGATGGACATAAAGACAGTCAGGCAGGCAGACAGACAGACATAAAAGTAAAGCACGCACATTAACAAACAAACAAAGAAACAAACAAACAGACAAACAATCAAACAAACCCGTTCACAAAAAATAAACTAACTGACCCACGCCTAGAACCTGTGGGCATGGAAGAGAAACGTGCGTGTAGATATGACGAAACACAAGGACACCAATCATTCACTCAGCGATGGTAATCTTGGAATTGTGTTCATGCCATCAATTTCAGACCTGACTGCTGATGGAAATGAAGATCAAATCGCTCGGTGACGTGATCTATTTTTGGGAGAAGAATAATCTGATTTGAAAGTTTTGAGTAGAAATTTGTGGAATGTCCAAAGCTAGCTCGTATATTGGTGTTTATGTGGGTGTGTCGACCTATTTTTTGTGTTAGTTTCACTTATTTGTTGTCTTTATGGAGTGTTTAAAGAAGGCAATGAACACTACAGCTAGAATGTTTTCATTATGGCTATTATATTACTTTTATTTTATTTCATCTACAAATCTTCATAAAGATTATTTTTTCGACTTCATTAAGGCTTTTCTATTTCATCTTCATATCTTCATTAAGGCTATCGTATTTCAACTTCATTTTTTTTCATCAAGATTATCATATTTGGGTCTTCATTAAGGCTATTATATTTCGTCTTCATTAAGGTTATTATATTTCGTTTTAATTAAGGCTGTTACACTTCGTCCTCATTAAGGTTGTAATATTTTGTGTTCATTAGTGCTATCATATTTCGTCTTCGTTTTCTTCATTACGATTATTACATTTCGTTTTCATTATCTTCATTAAGTCCATTATATTTCGTCTTTATTAAGGCTATCACTCTTCGTCTTGTTAATGCAATTATATGTCGTTTTCATTATTTTCATTAAGGGTTTCATATTTCGTCTACATTAAAGCTGTCGTATTTCGTCTTCATTATCTTCATTAAGGATTGTTTCGCCTTCATTATCTTCATTAATGATTTCATGTTTCGCCTGCATTATCTCATTAAGGCTATAATGAAGGCTATCACATTTCGTCTTCGTTAAGGCGATCATATTTCGAATGAATTATTTTAATTAAAGCTATTATATTTCGTTTACATTTAGGCTGTCGTATTTCGTCTTCATTATCTTCATTAAGGATTGTTTCGCCTTCATTATCTTCATTAATGATTTCATGTTTCGCCTTCATTATCTTTAAGGCTATAATGAATGCTATCATATTTTGTCTTCGTTAAGGCGATCATATTTCGAATGAATTATTTTAATTTAAGCTATTAGATTTCGTTTATATTGAGGCTGTCGAATTTCGCCATCATTATCTTCATTAAGGTTATTATATTTAATTTTCATTATCTTTATGAAGACTAATATATTTCGTCTCCTTGATAGAGAATCGGACCAGTTTAGCATACCAAGGGGCTTCAGAAGAAAACCTTAAAAGTGAGATATAAATTAGAAAAATCATGTGCAGACGAAGAACATGAGGTCATAATTGCAGCTAAAAGATGGCCGCCCAATTATTGGTATGCAGCAAAGAGAAGCAGCGTTCTGTTCTCTATTTTTGTGTGCAGCAAATGGTTAAACCTATACACATTCATCGGCGAATGAAGGCCCAGTACGGGGATGCATGCCTCTCACTCCAGCAAGTATATGCATGGAATAGAAAGTTCCAAAATGGCATAAGTTCTGTGACAGACTATTCACGGCCGTGTCAGTCAAACCGAGTAGTGACCCCCTAGATTCAATTGGAGCCCTTGACAGCCTCGGAAAGGAAAATCGCCAATTGACTGTAAGTGAAATCCATGCATCACCGTACTGGGCCTTCATTCGCCCATTAATTTCCATAGGTTTCACCCCATCGCTGAAAAAAACCCAAAGTATAACGGAACTCTACTCCTGTTGGTTAAGTCAATAATTGGGGGGATGGGGGAGGATGGGGGTGGGGGGAGGGGGGGTTGTGTGATCTTTTATGGCAATTATGACGTCATGTTGTCCGTCTGCACCGTGATGGCACGTTTAGGACACTCTTGGCATCCTTAGCAACTATATTAACAAGTTCCAATAGAAAGTCATGGTTTTTTCTAATTTGTACCCCCTTTTAAGATTTTCATTTAAAGTCCTCTCATATATATATATATATATATATATATATATATATATATATATACACACACATATGTATATATAACATGTGTGCATGTATGTATGTGTGTGTTTACGTTGTGTGCGTCTGCATAAATCTGTTGTCTGTGTATGTTGTAAGTGTGTGTTATGTGCGTGTGTTGTGTGTGCAAGTATATATATATATATATATATATATATATATATATATATATATATATATATATATATATATATGTACGTTCGATTGTATGTATGCATGAATGTATGTATGTGTGTATGGGTGTATCTGTGTATGTGTGTGTGTGTGCGTGCATGAATGTATGTGTGTATGTATATGTGTATGCAAGCAAAGTAATTGCAGTTGAACCTTTTGACATAACCAAAACCAGATCTCACTGTAAATGGAAATAATAGTGGATAATCATAAAAACATATATATGCAAAATCTCACATAAGTTCAAGAAGCGTTAACTCTTCCTGTTGTAATTGCAAAACACAGATGCTCTTGTTATGTACAAATGTTTGGTCGACCATGAAGCTCTACACTTTCCACAGTTCAAAGCTACTAACTATTCATTGTATCATCACCCTTCTTATGGGAATCTAAGAAAAACCTGAGTAATGCACAGATGAATGTGTTTTCCTTTCGAATTAAAATTAAACCTAGATCTCGTCCTGCCCAGTGTTTTATCCCGTATTATTATACACATCCCTCTAAGATTAAAGATTAAAGGCGACGGCTTGACTTCATTGCCGCGGATTTCCCCATATGGGTACGTCTCTCTCGATAGAACAGCATTCCCGCCTACCGAGAGCATAGCACAAAGCACGAACTGCGTAGCTCCAGCGATGAAACCAGGGATCTATGAAAATATTGCAACCATGAACCGATCGTCGCAGCTCGAATTCGAACCCCTACCATCTGAACACAAGGCGAACGGCTTGATCACTTCGCCACAGAGACCCCTGCCCACCCCCCCGCCCCTAACCAAAGCAATCGAAAAGATAGGTCATGATGATTGTGTGTGGTTATTAAGATGTACAATAATATTACTTCTCAATATTTGGATTTGTGCACAACCTGGGAACATTGTCCCAATTAATTGTTGTTGTTTAATGTCCACAACGAGCTTACTCTTTTTGTGCACCCCGAAAATCGTGTCCAGTGGCAGGTTGTAGTAGCGTTCCTAACATCTCAAGCGATATAGTGAAGGTGGGCCACTGTCCTCCAGGCGGTTGTGCTTTGCTCGGCTTCATCGTCGTGGAGATCACACTACAACGGGGATCACGTCAATCCATATCTCTTCAGTCAGACTGCCTAGAAAACAGCCTGTTTCTGGGGAACCCTACATAGGAAAGGGATAGTGGTCTTGGTCAGTATGTTGTACCTGGCCGGACTAGCGTGTCAGAACCCTTGATTTAATCCGTCATCGTTTGCAAGCCGATCTTTGTGGTTTCCAAATGCGAAGTGGTTCCAAAATGTTTGCGCTCATGTCATATTAACTGAATTACTACGTTGTCACGGCTATACATTGTTAAAAAGATTTCTTCTGTGTGTTTCTTCTTCTTCGTACGCTTTCATAGAGCTGCTTGAATATATCTAAGGAAAGCAGTAGTCAGCCTGAGACAAATGGCATCTCCCCCAGACTTTGTCTAGATTGGTACTGGTGATGGTCATGTCTGTTTTCTCTGTTCCTTGAACACTTTTGTAGCTGATGTTTAGCAGTCACTGTATCAGTGCCATATTTGTTTTAAATTCTTATCCTTTTGTGATTGAATAAATGGAATATCAATTTATTACTGTCCGTTGGGAGTTAAAGATTAATCCTTTTTTCGCTTCTTTTATTTCGGCAATAAACAATATTTAAACAATAAATTCGGTGCTCTGCTTCCACATTTATCCTTATATGTTCATTGGGCAAGGATATGAGTTCTTCATACATTATATTGATGTCATGCAAAGGTACCTTTTACCCGACAGGATGCTGGGTTTCTTTGTGGGAAAGAAAGAAAAGATACACTGTACAAAAGGTGATCAAAGAGAGTTGTATATGTTCTATCAATCGTATTCCTGATTGGTTTGCCGGGGTCTATGTGTTTGGCAATGAGAAGAATAGCACCATTGCCCCACAGTGAGCATGTCGTAGGACGTGACTAACTGTGTGACATGGCATAACACCGGTCATGGTTACGTGGTTTGTTAAGAGCAGCATAGATGGCCCCTAACATGCTGCGGGTTTACTTTACTCTAGTGGTCGAGTCTATTAAGACGGACTCGTACATCAGTTAACCACCTTCCAAAATGGATTAATAAGCTGCTCGAGCCTAGCGCACTAAGAAGGAAATCCTATACCTGGCTAGATCCAGTTCACATCAGATTTGGGACCTGCACAGGAACCTATGCTCCTGTAGAAGTACATGTTGACTAAGACTAAGACTATCAATCTTATCGGGTAAAACAAATTGTTACATGAACCACCAATGTAACAGCACACGCATTGCTTTGGCGCAGGCTTCTCCAAAAAAAACAAAAACTAACTACTGTGCTCTCCCTATACTCTTGCTGGAGTGAGAATAAGGACAAGAAGACTGTAGCTTTCAACCTTTCTTTGACAATCTGGTAGCCGATGTATAGTGAGAAATATTGCAATGAGATGAGGTTCACTGTAAGACAGCTATCTTAACCTGGTGACATATTTGATTGTGTTTATCTTTTTTCATAAAGGTCAACATTTTTAGACTGCTAAATTTTATTCTTGATAAGAAATACATTAACAACATGCATATCAAATCCAGCAGTGCGTAAATGTAGCACACATCCGTTATGAAATGATAGAAAGCTTCAAGTAAGCATGAAACAATACACTTACATAAAAACATGATTAACGTTAAAACTTGTAACTGAATGTGTGTATTTTGTGAACAGATCACAGACAACCAGATACATTGTTCTTGAAGTTTCTAGATTCAGTAATGTAATTTATTTGATATGAAATGTATTTTAAAAATATGAGAACAGCTCAAATGGATTAATTATATTTTGTGAATGTTTTAGTCATTATCATTAGGATCTATTTGATATATAACCAATTATTTTCACGAACAAAATGCACAAATGTCAGAAAGATTATATATATGTTTGTGCACACACGAGGGGTGTTCAAATGAAACTGGACCAAACTGTAACAAGTGAACATACGAACAATGCGCATGTTGACGTCACTTTTGATGCAAATCGCACATACCAACCGTCAAGTTTGCAAAATTTCATTATCCTCCGACTCATAGTTTCCTCAGCAAACCGTGGCAGATGTGATACGGAATCCGTTAAGAGTTGATCAGCGAGCGGTGATTCGGTTTCTAACAGCTGAAGGATGTTGATCAGTTGACATTCATCGCAGAATGCAGGCAGCGTATGGTAACAAAAGTGAGTCGAAGACAACAGTGAAGAACTGAACAGCGATGTTTAAAGAAGGACGTGAGTTAGCGAAAGACCAGGTCAGGCGCATATTGTTACCTTAACCCACATCCTTATTTAAACATCGTTGTCCAATTCTTCTATGTTGTCTTTAACATACTTTTGTCACCACACACTGCCTGCATTCTGCGATAAATGTCAACTGTTAGAATCCGAATCGCTGATCAGCTCTGACCGGATTCCGTATCACACCCACCACGTTTTCAACGGTTTGCTGAGGAAACTATGAGTCGGAGAATAATGAAATTTTGCAAGCTTGACGGTTGGTACGTGCTGTGTACACCAGAAACGACGTAATCATGCGCATCGAACGCATGTTTACTTGTTGCAGTTAGGTCAGGTTTCATTTGAACACGCCTCGTATATTTCGACATTCTAATTTAGTATATGATAGAGCACTCGTTTTACACGGTAAAGGTAAGGGACCCAGCTCATATTACAAATCCCCCTTCAGCTGAACAAGCTGTAAGTGGGTTCCAGGAACACCATCAGAGAAGGAAAGACAGCTAGAAAAGAGCCTTGCCACTCTCTCCCGTAAAAATGACTTGGCCTTTACAATGATGTCTCTACCACTTCA
Organism: Ariolimax columbianus; assembly: GCA_036924085.1. Lineage (NCBI taxonomy): Eukaryota > Metazoa > Mollusca > Gastropoda > Stylommatophora > Arionidae > Ariolimax > Ariolimax columbianus. Next base: position 57,552,431 of record JAVGWX010000001.1, on the reverse strand, counting down.
TTCCCAACAGCAGTGTTTACTATGGGACTACCTTGACTTTTACATATATTTCCCACATAATTATATCACATCTAAGAAATACACAAGACAAATGAGATTATTACAGCCGAGGTTCAACTATCAAGATCTTCCTCTTCTTACCTGACACTGTTTCATTTGACTCTGTCCAACAATCACACTCTTACACACGGGCCCTCAGGGTGAGATCCTTCTTTTGGGCTTTGGTTGGGTGGACCTCTGAGAGTGCCCAAACAAGCATTGGTACATGCAGACGCACACACGCATCCTAGCACTAGTTAATACGTCCGGATATCACCTAAAAGGCTGCGACACGAGGTGGAAAAGTGTATGCCTCCGCCAGTAGGATACAAAGAGGCAAACACTTTACAAAAAAAAAAAGAAAAAAAGAATAGAACATTATTTTCAAATGAAAGTGTGTCACTCTACATGGCCTACTTCTTCGTTCGTTCTCAATCTCACGCTAGCATATCACGAGAAGGGCTTTGCAAGCAGTAGGGTGTTGTCCGGAGAGCGCATTGTACTGTGTCGTAGTTTACAGCTTGACTTTGACTGCAACATTTGCACGACCCGACACATCCGACTTCAACATGCCATTTTTGAGTACCAAGTTAGCCTTCTCTCTTCGATCCCTTCTCCTTAACCAGTATGATCTGTTGCAGCCTGTTATCCAGGATCACTTCAATGAGGTGTAAAATGGTCTAGGCATCTCTGACTATGGGTAGCTGATCACTATAGCTCATGTACAGCTAAGCATCTTGATCCCACTACATCGTAAATATGTCTATATCTCTTCACATCTGTCACCTTCTTTGAAAGTGCTGCATCGAACAGTTAGAGAACCAGTGAGATAAGGGATCTCGGAAGCTGGTAGCAACCACTCAAAAATTCCTGCCTTTATCAGAGGCACCACTAACTGGATTATATCCAGAGATTTTGGTACGTGACAACCGCACCGCTTGACAGGATTAAGTTCGCTCTGATTTTTATGCCATCGACTCGACAGACTGACGTGTGACGTCAAACATCTGTGCTACCCCTGGCCGCAGAAAGTTTTGTCTTATTTATATCAAATTGTATCCCTGGCCAAAACACACAAATTTAGTTCTGTTTTTTAGTTTCTCTTACGGGAATCCAGAATGTCTGAGCGCGTTAGGCAGCGACACTATCATAACATGATCTACGATAAGAAAGGACCAATCTCTGTGGAAATTCATAAACTATATTAGGAAGCCAATGTGACCTCCCAAGTACAAAGCATGACAGTTAATTTTTCCTGTCGGGATAACTCGAATGAATTCTATTTTCAATCAGACAGATAGTTGCTGACAGAGAGTGGATAGCAGCTGTTGAGGCCTCAAATCTCCAGGCGTTGACATGGATCTACTGTCCTGCTCATGCCGGGATTCAGGCAAATGAAAGAGCTGACATCATGGCTTCACAAGCTCCCATCATGGGCACATTAGTAATGGATAGAAGTGACATTTTGAAATCATCAATGACCTCCTGCAATAGATGAAGCAGCAATTCACAGACTGCAAAGTTTCGACATTAAACGAGGTTAGAGCGGAGTAGGGCGCATGAGAGAACGGCACAGGAGTGTGTACAACCAGCGAGCTACAGGGACCATCAGCATCTATACCTTACGCCATTTGATGACATAGACTTAGCACTTATGGGTATGCCCGGAGTGCAGTGACGTCGATTCTTAGAAACATAAACACAGAATATAACCTATCAACACCAGTGGCATAACTACGAAGTAAGTGCTTGCTGGCATGTATTAAGAAGAGAGCCCATTATACAATTGACTCGCCAGTGATAATCCAATCACGTTAGACAACACTTAACCACATTCAATCTGAACAATTAATGTGGTGCTCGACAGACACAGAATGGTACTAGTGTTACTTTCCAAGCAAACCAAACCGGCCGTAAAGAGGGTTCTGTATGGAGTTAGTAACACCATTGTTTGTTACACATGGCTACAGAAGTCAATACTACTGGGGTATACACTTTAATACAAGCTTTCTGTAAACAATTATGGCTCAAATAAAGGAGATCTTGCGCTTTTGTGAAGCAAAAATGAGACAACTAGGGTACATATTCTTAAACATACCACCATTTTCTCTTGTAGGAACAATCATGACGGATGTAAATAAATAATTCGTTGGGAATTCCTTTTAGCTCGTTTTGCAGTCATCTCATAATTTTGATCCATAATCTGTGGCAGTGACTGCCCAGCCGAGCGATCTAAGTTCAATCCTCACTATGATTTCTTTTCTAATTGAATTGTGTGGTGCTGACCAACCACATCCCCCAACCAGTTTACCGTTTGGTCAAGGAAATACTGACCTACTTATACCCTATTCCTAATATCTCACATAGGGTGTAGACGAGATCTTTACTTTTTATTTTTAATAATAAATCTGCAATATTTTTAATTAATCATGTTTTCTCGCCTTCAACTCTTAGAAAAAAAAATATAAAATAAAAAAAAATTTAGAGGTATTGAAAAAGTTGGTGGTGAAAAGAGAATTATTGACCGAAATTAGAGTTAGACAGTTAGATTATTTTGGTCATATAACAAGACATACCTGCTTGTTGAAGACTATACTAGAGGGTAGGATGAAAGGCAGTCGTTCAAGAGGCAGACAACGTTTTAAGTGGGTGGATAACACCAGGAGATGAACTGGAAAAAGCCTCAGATTGCACAATTACGACAATAGATAGAGTGCACTGGAGATCCATTGCATGTTTTGTCTCTGTCTTGTTAATATGTTATCAATGTGCATTATTTATGAGTTGTTTCACTTATAGCATATTTTAATTTGACTTTTTTAGTGTTGGAAGTGTTTGTTATTATTAGACCGCTCTCAGTACATACATTTATATTTACAAGCTCTTCTCCATTACCGTTTCGCTCTTTCCAAGCAGTTTTAATGTGATAGTCTTTTCTCACTCTCTATTCTTCCATTAAAAATGTCATTGCAATACAATTCTATTCTTATTGACTGCATTAATAACGTTCAAACCACTTGTATCATTCTCCTCTTTTTCCATCCTTGTTGCTATCATTGCACAGAAGCCTAGACCTGGATTATTGGAGTTGTCTGAATTTCAACTGTTTCCACAATTCATTCTTATTTCAAAGAATGTACAAGAAAACTTACAGTGTTTAATTCTTTCCTTCTTGTTTATATCGTATATACAAGTATATATTTCTCATGGGTCTCCCCAATGTTCTGTCTCTTTCTTTCATATATCTACTAACCTTACCATTTCTATTTTGTTTTGTTTCCTCCATAAATTATATCGGCTCTGGTTCCTTTGCACATTTAATGTCATTTTTATAGTTACATTATTTTCCGCATTTCATTAGTGTTTTTAGTCCGTAATCTGTTCATGTTAGTCCGCTGAAATTCCTTAAATATTTTAGTAACTTCTTCTTCTTCTTCTTCTTCTGCGTACACAGTCAGACAGTAACCATTATTTTTTCGAAAAAAGCGGCGGTCATCCTGAGACTCTCGCCACTACCATAGAGCTTGTCTTGCAGTTCCACTGGCAATGGCCACATCTGCTCTCTCTGATCCTCGTATGTCGGGCAGTTCTGCAGCAGATGTTCAGTGGTCATTTTACCAGTACCGCACGGGCATTCGTCGGTACACCCTATCTTCAATTTGTTGAATAGGTGGTACCTCAGTCTATTGTGGCCAGTGCGAAGTCTGAAGACAACGACCTGCTCTCTTCGGTTCAACTGGTAATAGGCATCGTTTTTGGTGTAACCAGTATGTTCGGTTTCCCATTTGGTCATGTATCTGGCTTTGATAAGCCGTTTTGACTCTTCGTACGTCATACTGGTATCTGTTTGTGGTAGCCTTGCACCTTCTTTTGCCAGTCTGTCTGCCTCCTCGTTGCCTTGGATGTTGCAGTGTGACGGCACCCACTGTACCACTACCCTTTTTGGTGCGGACTGCTGGCACAGTTTGCAGAGTGCTGCTCTTAAGTCATTAAGCTCAGTGTTTTTCTGGCTTTTTAGCGCTGTGACTACGGCGAGAGCATCTGTCAGCAGGACTATATGGCTCTCATTTTCACTGTGTGTTACCATTTCTTCCACTGCCGCCCTCAGTGCCTCTGCCTCCGCTCTGAAATTGCTTGTGTACTTACCAGTAGCGAATGACAGTGTTATTTTTCTGCCATTTGGTAGGTTCAGGAATGCTCCTGCCCCTCCGTTCTGTGTAGTGTTTGTTACAGAACCGTCGGTGTATGCATGGGTCCAGTCCATGCTTGGGTAGCTTTTCGTTATGAAGCTTAGGGTAGTGTCTCTCCTTTCTTTTTCAGTCTGGCAGTTTTTGTTTGCAATACCTGGTATATTTTCTACCACCTCTGGAAATATATCCTGCCTCCAAGTAGGTTTTCGTACAGTAGTGATGGGTTTTGGTGTTGTTAGTGCGTTTATGGGATCTTCGTGCATCTTTGCTTTGGCTATTTCTGCAAAGTTTCTCCGCTTTAGTTTCCCATTTCCCAGATTGTTTAGTCTCTGGTACATTGGATGGTCCGTCAGTCTTCGGAGTTTCTCTGACTGCAGCTGGGCTCTGCAGTCTCTTCTATCGGTCATGGATTGCAGTTTTGTAATCTTTTCAAGTTCTACAATTGGCGTTGACTTCATGCCACCTGTTATAATTCTCATGGCTTGGTTTTGAAGTTTGTTAACTTTATCGAAGTTCGCCTTCGCTGCTGTTGTCCATGCCGCAATGCCATACTCGAGAACTGGTCTCACTCTTCCAGTGTACAGTTTCTTTAGTATGCCTTCGTCTGCTCCCCAGCTTGTGCCAGCAAGTTTCCTCATGATCGCCATTCTTTCTCTGGCTTTCATTCGGTTTCTCTCAATCTGACTTTTCCATGTCATGCGCCGATCAAATGTGACTCCCAGGTAGGTTGGGTTGTCGTTTGGCTGCAGGATTTTGCCATTTAGACTTAATTTGGTACTTTGGGGTTTTAATGAGAGAATATTGTGCACGTGGTTTTCTCCTCGTTTATTTTGACCAGCCATGAGTTCGCCCACTCTTCCAGCGATGTTAGGGCCGTCTGCATCCGATTTCTTGCTATGGTGAGATTCTTTTCAGAGGTCCACATAGCCAGATCGTCTGCAAACATTGAGCTATGGACTCTTCTTGGTATATTCTCTGTAATATCGTTTATATATACCAGGAAGAGTGTGGGTGACAATACTCCCCCTTGGGGTACTCCCTGCTCGAGTGTCACCTTTTTGCTCATCTGCCCTTGTACTTGGACTCTGGTCGTTCTTTGTTTGAGGTAGTGGTTGATCCACTTGTACATCTTCCCACAGACATCACTTCTTCTTAGCTATTTTAGTAACAATAGCATACATTTTGCCGGATTGCTAGACCAGCCACAAAATTCCCATTTCCCCATTCGTCAGTGACTTTTCGGGGTAATCCCGTTCTTAACCCCGATTCCATCTCCTGTGATTTGGATGTAGAGTTGGACTAAAGGAACTCAGAAGTATTAATTCTTAGACCTATTCAACACAAAGCTAATTCTATTATTGACTTTAGAATAAAAATAGAGAAATCTGAAAGAGATTCAATTATGAGCAATCGAGGGTAATAACCTCATTTTGAATAACAGTATAACTCTGAATACTCAGTAACTTGTACTTGCAGAAATGAGAAGCTGATAGCAGTACACTAACACAATGACGAACATAACAATCCTGCGAACTTGTATCTTCCCGGTGCCAACGTACGGATGTGAAATGTGGACCACCAAACAAACACTTATGAAAAATATTGAATCTGTTGAGCTATAGAAAAAGACTCAAAATACTTTGGATACGAAAAGGAAAAATATGCAATTATACTAAAAGAACTGGATATCGAGAAATACTGGTTAGTAAACAATATCTTGTCCAGAAAACTGAATTGGTTTGGTCACATCAAACACCATAATGGGTTATAGTTAGAGAGAATGACACTGGAGGTTATTGTGCCTAAAAAGCGGGGCAGAGGTAGAGCGAGGAAATGATATACACAAGACATCACGAATGTCCTGAAGATGACAGCGACAGAGGCAGGAGTTCGGGCCACAGATTGACAGTCTTAGATCGATTGTTGCCAGAGCGACGTTTTGGAAAGGACATGCTATATGATGATGATGCTGTACTGGGAACAAAATGACACTGTAAAATCTGATTGACTTTCCTCACCATGTAAAACGGGGAGTGCGGCAAGGAAGCATTCTGTCCCCTTATATGTTTAACATTTACATAAAGCACATTTTTGAACAGATAAACGGGATCAAGATGCTGAGCAGCACATGAGCTGCAGTGGTCAGCGACCCATAGCTGACTGCTAGCATCAGGGCCAGCGAACCAGAGCTGCCAAGACCCTTCTACACCTCCACGTAGTGATCCTGGATAACAGGCTGCAGCAGGGCAGACTGGCTAAGGAGAAGGGAACGAAGAGGGAATGCTAACCCGGTACTAAAAAAATGCTTGCTGAAGTCGGATGTGTTGGACCGAAAGGTGCAAATATCGCAGCCAAGCTGTAAACTACGACACAACGCATTCCGTTCTCTGGACTACATTCTGATACTTAACCGCTTTCAGGGTTTGGTAGCGGGAGATTGAGAACGAACGAAGCCAAGCCAATCCAAGATATGCGGATGTCACAGCTCTGCTAGTTGAAAGCGAAAAAGAACTACATAAATTGATGATTCAAGTAAAGAAAAAAAAGTCAGATGTAGGGAATGGACATTAGCACTGAGAAAATGAAAACTGCGATAATTAGCAAAGTAAACTGGACATTTATTCTACAAAATAAAATAAAGGGTCAAATTCTGGATCAGTTCGAGTTTCTTCTATCTTGGAAATATAATTCCGGAAAATGAGAGATACGAAATATAAAACAGAGAGAGAATAAGGATGGCCAAATCTATTTTAGAGAAGGTGCTAGTTAAAAAGACTATCTTCATAACTAGTAGTTGAATTGCAACCATGATACAGTTGTATAATATACATGTATAGTATATTCAAATAATGAAATACTTACATATAGATAAGTAAAGCATAAATTAAAAATGAGAATTGTTAGAATTCAAATAAAGAAGTCTTGAAGACATTATTGACGTAAAGAGAGTTGATTTAACATTTTAACATACACGAAGTACGAGTGACAATAATTAAGCAACAACTTTTCCTTCTGCGTTCATTCTCAATCTCTTACTATCAAACCCTGTACAGGGCTTTGCAAGTAGCAGGATGTAGTACGGAGAACGGAATGTGTTGTGTCGCTAGTTTACATCTGGACTTTTCGGTCCGACGCATCCGTTTTTGGCAGCATACAACAACAATTTATTAATACAATCTTTAGAAAAGTGCGAACCCCAAATTTTGTGTCTTATTTTTAACATAGTCTCCATGCCCGACATCACACTTAGCTGTCCATTAGCTTGTGGATACCCCCCAGGAAAAAACAAAAAAACAAATCAATTTGGCACCGCCTCCATTACCTCGTTGTCAGCTGCCTTAAGACCCATCTGTTACACACTTTCCTATAACCGAAGTCATCAAGGATAATTTGTCCGCAGCACCGTGATCATGTTGAAATCTATGTATATTTAATCAATAGTGACTCATATGTTGCCACTGCCTAGCTGGTCGATTTGCTGTTTCAAAGTGTCAAGTCAATTCCGACGTTTGCTAGTCTCTCGCGACAAAGTTCTTTAATGCCGTTGTATCTTTCGATTTGACATATTTTTACTCATTTACACACTCTCTTCTGGCTCAAACAACTGTCTCAATACTGAACCTTCATTCTTCTGTAGATTTAAGAAAGTTTCACGCACTCTGACCCCAAAAAACAACAAACTATCAAAACAAACAACCCAAACATCCCCAGACAAAACAAACGAATATCGCCTCATTGTTGTTTCACGCTACAAGTCAACAGTGAGGCGGCCATGTTGCACTGTATAATGCGCGTGTACATACTGCCAATCATCCCACTCTCTAGACAGAGTAAACACTAATACGTGTACTGTAGAAGGTATTGCCCACGTCGTCAAGGGCAACAGTCACACTGGGGTTCAAAGGAAGCTATTGTCACATAATCTCAAACACTATTAGATACAAGCAGTGCTAGATTGAAAATCTAGATATATTTTTTCACGTGGATCCTCCGGTAACAATTTCCCTTGATTTATGAGTGGTGTGATCGGACACCCGTGTACTGTGACGCGAACGTTAAAAATCCATTGGTAGTTGGAAATCGTAAAGAGTAGGCCTCTGCTGGAGCAAAACTTAAGTTACAAATATACTCAAATTATTCTAGGGATTTTCGCACCCACAGAGGAGATGTTGCAATAACTTTCTTTGGACCCCAGCGTGAATTTTTGCCCTCGATGTCACAAAAAGGAGAATGTTGCTTTAACATCAGGCGTTGGTTATGTAGTTAGCGGAGCGGCATGAATGGCGCATGATAGTCTGCGGGTTTACCTTGCTTTAATTTAGGCTTCCACCGCCACCAGTCCCAAAAATAGACGATTGTATTTTCCAGGGGCTACCAACCTAACGGTTAGTAACATATAATAGGATTGATCTGGCAAGTCACCAGCGGATTTTGCCTGCCAAAAAACATGAAACAAAGGAGGTAACACCTTCCCACGATTTCTAACGACACATGAAGACTGAAGATAGATAGATAGATAGATAGATAGATAGATAGATAGATAGATAGATAGATAGATAGATAGATAGATAGATAGATAGAATCTTCCGCTACCAAACCATGAAAGGGCTTAAGAAGCAGAATGTAATCCAGAGAACGGAATGCGTTGTGTCGTAGTTTACAGCTTGACTGCGATATTTGCACCTTTCGGTCCAACACATACAACTTCAGCAATCATTTTTTGAGTACCGAGTTAGCATTCCCTCTTCGATCCCGTCTCCTTAGCCAGTCTGCTCTGCTGCAGCCTGTTATCCAGGATCACCGCGTGGAGGTGTAGAAGGGTCTTGGCAGCTCTGGTTCACTGGCCCTGACGCTAGCAGTCAGCTATGGGTCGCTGACCGCTGCAGCTCATGCGCTGCTCAGCATTTTGATCCATATCAACAATCTACACAATCTGTGTGACGCTAAAAAAATTTTTTAGTCTAACCACATGTGATAGATAGTTTGAGAATCACTGTTCTAGATGCCGCCATTTTTATTTGCTCAACATCGGTGAGTCATTGAATTCTATTTTCATTGATTAAAATCGTTACGACGACATGGAACATATTGAAAGACTAATCAAACCATCCTTACAATTGAACATCATATTTCCAAGTATGACACTGCATGGCAAAAGTAATGGTTTTATGGTAGCACGCTGAACATTATCTGTTTTATCTTCTTTTTTCTTCATTCTCTTCATGATCATTGTCGTGATCATTATCAGCAGCATCATTATAATTGCCTTTTTTATGCGTTGACCTATTTTTATTGATCGTAACCACCATGATATTTTCTTGTTCTATTTTCTTCATCATCTTTATGATCATCTTTTGAACATCATCATCACATTATCATCTTTAACGTTTTCTTCTTCATTATCCTCTTCTTCTGAAAACATCGATATTTTAAAAGAGAATTTGTAACATCTGAACGGATTCCTTATAAATCTTAAACACTTCTACATGTATTGTAGAAGGTATAGTCTACGCCGTCGAGTACAAAAGTTCCACTCTGGTCCAAAGAAAGCTATTCAAACATCTTCTCAAACACTATTTAACACAATCAGTGCTAGATTATATATCTAGCTATCCCACGAGTTGATGATTGGTCGTATTCGTCGCACACAAGATGATTTTATCCTCAAAGACCTCCCATATGGACTCTTGGCGGACGGCAAAAGAATAGTTGAAAGATCACAGCTTATATTCGTATATGTTTGTAGCGGTGCATGAAGTTACTGGGTATGACATCCTGGGAATACGAAGCTGAAGACCGATTTAAGCGGAGATGAGCCATGAAGAGCAACCTCACACAGGGCGAAAAACCTCTTGCAACATGAAACGACAGCGCCGTAATAAAGAAAACTAAAATCTTGAGTCTCAATACCGCTGGCAATAAGCTTTGTAAGGAGCGACATGGAAAAAAACGAAGAGAAGAGTGTGACGAGATCGGGGGTTGAACCCAGTGCATTAACCACTTCAGACACACGTTCTAACCGCTGCGCATTTTGGAGTATATTTGTTATAACCTGTGTCTATGGGTTATCCAGCTTTAAACAATGTTGGACGGGCAGTAAAACGCGCACCAGGTCTTGTATCCTGGAATTCATACTTACTTCCCAGAAGTAACCTAAATGGTGTGTAACAAAATTGATTCCTAACAGTAATACCGCAATCTTCAGGACTCTATATGTGTTTTCCAACACCACCATGACCTTGAAATACATGAACTTGAAGGTGAAGTACAAGACAGAAGACGCAAAGGTCCAAGAAGAAGTAGGAGAAGACGATGAAGAACAAAAGCAAGATGAGCAAGATGGAAAAGCAAGTATTTAATCTTGGGTTTGTTTAACTATATTAATCTTGTAGTTTTGTTACTTCAACATCCATATGGGTCACGGAGTAAACAGAATAGAACCACTACTTTCCTCCACGCCTATCATAAGAGACCCCAGAGAAAGATTGAGTATGTGGATATCAACTTAAACATCTAGAAACTATTTGCCATGAAACTGCATTGAAAAGTATTATATGCAGCTTTTCCTAAAAGCCTGTTAAGGTAGAACAAATATAGTATTAGACCTATGCCCCACCAAATGTGGTGACGAATTAGAAGCCAAGGCAGTAAGCTAGACAAATGGTCCCTCCAACTCACAAATAGTCAGTACTTATTTTTCTTCTTGTTTTTTCTTCTTGGTATTTTTGTTTTTCTGCTTGTTTTCTTCTAGTTTTTTTCTTCTTGTTCTTGTTCTTCTTCTTATTCTTGATTTCTTCTTTTACTTGCTCTTGTTATTATTATTATTCATATTATTATTCTTGTTCTTTTTGTTCTTATTATTTAAGTTTATGTTTTTCTTGAATTTGTTCTTCGTGTTCATATTATTCTTCTGCTTGTTCTTTTCAGTAATCTCCTTTTTTATTCCTCTTGAGCTTCTTGTGCTTGTTCTTTTTGATCTTGTTGTTGTTGTTGTTCTTCTTCTTCTTCTTCTTATTGTTGCACTTAACGTTGTACTTATTGTTGTTGCTCTTACTGTTGCTGCTATTCTTGTTGATGCTCTTAATGTTGTTATTATTGTTGTGGATCCTCCTGTTGTTGTTCTTCTTCTTGTTATTGTTGCAATTATTGTTGTTGTTTTTTCTTCTTCTTCTTCTTCTTCTTTTTCTTCTTCTTCTTCTTTTTCTTCTTCTTCTTGCTCTTTTTATTGTTGTTATTCTATTCTTTTTGCTGTTCGTCTTGTTGTTGTTGTAATTGTTGTTCATCTTGCTGTTGATCCTATTTATTACTGTTCTTCTTATTGGAATTCTTATTTTTGTAGATCTTCTAATTGTTGTTCTTAATGTTGCTGATCTTTTTATTATTGATGATCTTCTTATTGTTGTTGTTATTGTTGCTGATATTCATATTGTTGCTGATCTTAATTTTGTTGCTGATCTTATTATTGTTGTTCTTATTGTTGCTGATATTCATATTGTTGCTGATCTTATTATTGTTGCTGATCGTATTATTGTTGTTCTTTTTGTTGATGATCGTATTATTGTTGCTGATCTTATAATTGTTGCTCAACTTATTATTGTTGTTCTTATTATTGTTTTTCTTATCATTGTTTCTGATCATATTATTGTAGATCTTATTATTGTTGATGATCTTCTTATTGTTGTTCTTATTGTTGATGATCTTATTATTGTTGTTCTTATTGTTGATGATCTTATTATTGTTGATGATCTTCTTATTGTTGTTCTTATTGTTGATGATCTTATTATTGTTGTTATTATTGTTGATGATCTTATTTTTGTTTTTGTTCTTGTTGCTGTACTTATTACTGATGTTCTTATTGTTGTTGCTGCTCTTTTCATTGTTGTTCATCTTTCCGTATCCAAGCAATACGTCATGAAACCTTCATCCAGTGTCCATCGACTTGAATTACCGTGTCATTCGCCTTCATCATCTCTCTCTCATGTATCCTGAAGGTTCGGACAAATTATCAGATGATCTGGATCTTGTACCGCACCGCAGTCACATGTATCATGAAGGTTTGGACAAATCATCAGATGACCTGGATCTTGTACCGCACCGCAGTTACATGTATCATGAAGGTTTGGACAAATCATCAGATGACCTGGATCTTGTACCGCACCGCAGTCACATGTATCATGAAGGTTTGGACAAATCATCAGATGACCTGGATCTTGTAATACACCGCAGTCACATGTATCATGAAGGTTTGGACAAATCATCAGATGACCTGGATCTTGTAATACACCGCAGTCACATGTATCACCGTCTGCGAGACCCCATCTATTATCTTCCTACATCGTGATATGCCAGTTCGAAGTTTGTCTTCCAAAGTGAGTAGGGAAAGTGATGTCCAGGGCAGGTTCCTCCTGAAGCCGGATCCTTCGGTCCTGTATCATTTCGTGTCATAATTTAGTGCGACGACTTTCATGGTTTGACTGTATGGGCTTTGTTGATTTAAGAAAACTATTTCTGGATTTGAGTCTTGTGATCTGCTCCTGGTATCTAAACATTGGCTGCCTGGAGTCGTTTTCCTGGGGTGGGGGGGGGGGGGGGGGGTGGGGGTCTGAGACTATCCTGCCTGCGTCATTTACTGCCTTATCGATGTGTTTAGCGGGGGCAGAGCTTCTTCAGAGTGGCGTGGCAACTTCCGCTGCTGAGAGGCACATGGCAAGTGATAATTTCCGGAGGATAAATGGCTGTGCTCCACATGTTGTACTAGTCAATGGTCGTACGATGTTACTTTGTGCTTGTATCTTGAGCTTTGTTTCCTGAATTCGAAATCTGACTAAACTAATAGAAGATGGTTTCGAGCACAATACAATACCATAAATCATCGGAGGCTGTTGCCAAAGCTGTAATTCATGACGAAAAACTGGCCCCTGACAAACACCGTCAAATGCCTTCTACAGGACAGAATCTTCTATATCCCCTTAGGGATAGCAGATGGAGAAATCAAAATAAAGGCCTGGCACAGGAAAATGTACTAGCTTCCATGCTGCGCTACATATATACTAACGATCAACCCATAGACACAATCACAAGAACATTCATATACGCCATTGACACAGCAGTTGCTGCCCAGGGAAACGGTTTTAAAGAGACCGAAAGCAAACTGTCTGTTCCCTTGACGCCCTTGCAAAGTACTATCAGAAGATCCACCTCAAACCGAACCCCAGCAAAACCCTAGCATGTGCCTACCATGTCAAAAACAGAGACGCACACAGAAAACTAGATAACATTGCATAGACAGGAGCTCGAATACTGCATGGCTCCCAAATATTTGGACGTCAAGTTAGACCGTATGCTGTCTTACATGACACACTGCCAGGATGCAAAGCGCATGATACACGAAAGTTCGTCTCGTTCTTATCTTTGTTCTTTTAATTATTGTTCCTTTTTTATTGGTGTTCGTGTAGTTGTTGTTCCTCTTATTGTTGCTCTTAATTGTTGTTGCTCTTTTTATTGGTGTTCGTGTAGTTGTTATTCTTCTTATTGTGGCTCTTAATTGTTATTGCTCTTTTTATTGGTGTTCGTGTAGTTGTTATTCTTCTTATTGTGGCTCTTAATTGTTGTTGCTCTTTTTATTGGTGTTCGTGTAGTTGTTATTCTTCTTATTGTTGCTCTTAATTGTTATTGCTCTTTTTATTGGTGTTCGTGTAGTTGTTATTCTTCTTATTGTTGCTTTTGTTACTGCTGTTCTCTTTGTTCTTGTTGGTGTTGTTCTTTTTGTTCATGTTCTTTGTGTTAGTATTGCTCTACTTGTTCTTCTTCTTTTTGTACTTCTTGCTGTTGTTCTTGTTCTTATCTTCGAATACATATCATATTTGGAGAATTGTTTCTAGAGCTTTCTTTCGAGCACAGAATATTACCCGAAACTCTGCTAGTAATTGGCATATTTTAATGGTAGGATGTGCAGCATCATAAGCTGGAAAGTCTTCTGGTCTTATTGGACTGTGTGCTTGTGTTCTATTCTTATTTCTCCCACAGATAGCCCTATCAAAGTCCGTTCTGGCAACACATGTTCTAAAAACATTTATATTTTAAAAGACAATTTTAGTACTTCGTAAACAATAGACAGATGAAACAATACATGAACACATTACAAACAACACATTGCATTCAACGAATCAATGAAGCCACGATCACAATCGAATCACGTAAATGAGAGCAAGAACACGAAAAAAGCCAGTTAAATTGACGTGAGTTTTTTTGAAAAAAATATGTTATCAAATGTGGAGATTGTGTTCGGGTGGATAATAAAGAGAAATGAGAATAAAAAAGTGGACGATGAGGCGCGATGAGAGCCTGTTTAGTTCTACGTTATAATGTAAAACAGATGATACGTTAAAACAGTACAGCGCTGATGGAAGTACAACATGGATAACGCGTAATATGGAAATGTAACATGTATAACGCGTATGATGGAAGTGTAGCATGGATAACGCGGATGTTGAAAGTGTAGATGGATTACATGTATGATGGACATGTGGCATAGATAACACGTATCGTCAGAATGTAACACGGATAATATGTGTGCCTAGCCTCGATCTCAGCATAAAGGGAAAGGCAAAGGCCGCCGTACATCGTAGACGATGATGGCATAATTTATTTTGTTAGCGATATTTTTAGTAATGATTAACTGCGCTACTTTTTATCCTCACTCTCTCGTCTCGTGCCGCCCGACCCCAGTGGCAAGTCAAGGACAAGACGACTAGGGGGCGACTACGAGATGCGGGGGACTCCACATCAAGGCCAACGGCTTAACCACTTCGCCACGGAATCCTAATAATGGCTACAACAGTAAATGGTTAAATTGTTTTTGTCATAGTTAGTATATTTAATAAATCTTTTTAATTTATTATTTTATTGTAAATGAAAACATTTGTAAATTCATAGGTTATTAGTTATTCTAATAGGGCATAAAGAAGTTATTTTCTGTAATTACAAAAATTGATTTAAGAATGTATAGTCTCGTTAGCGGGCGTATATTATGAACTGGTCAGTTTATTGTGTGCATAGCTGCTCTAAAAATTATTTTGAATTTGGCTTGGCTTGGCTTCGTTCGTTCTCAATCTCCCGCTACCTAAAAGGGCTTTAAGTAGCAGAATGTCGTCCAGAGAACGGAATGCGCTGTGTCGTAGTTTACAGCTTGACTGTGATATTTGCACCTTTCGGTCCAGCACATACGACTTCAGCAAGCATTATTTGAGTACCGGATAAGCATTCCCTCTTCGATTCCTTCTCCTTAGCCAATCTGCTCTGTTGCAGCCTATTATCCGGATCACCGCATGGAGGTGTAGAAGGGTCAGGCAGCTCTGGTTCGCTTGCCCTGACGCTAGCAGTCAGCTATAGGTCGCTGACCACTGCAGATCATGCGCTACTCAGCGTCTTCATCCCATTTTGAATTTAAATAGCTTTGCTCCGTTTTTATTTCTCTTTTTATATTTCTCTTCTTTCTAAGTTATCTTTCTTTAATTTTCTCTCCCTCTTTCCTTATCGCTTTTTCTTTCCATTCCTCTCAATATTAAGCCTCTCTCTTCTGTGATTGTCTCACATGCTCTTTCTCTCAATTATTCTCTCTATCGAAATAAAAAGACGTATTTTTTTCGGGCTCCTGAGAAAATATTGCGAATTACAGATTTAACCACATTCCTAGCGTCACAACATCGCCACCAGTTGACGTGTGCAAGAGGCATGTTGTTCCAATTGCGGAGAGTTTTAGAGTGTCAAAACAGAAGGGATTTAGCTGACTGTTATCGCAGATAAGTCCGGATTGATATGGTCTCAGCTAGGATTTGTCCGAATATTAACTAAGTATTCATCGTGAACAGAATGAGTAATAACATATTTCGTTTTTTGAGACGAGTATGAAAGAAGGATTATTGAACGAGTTGGAGAAGGCGAGAGGGGGAGATTACAAGACAGTAAGACGACAAATAGAGAGGGAAGAGGATATAGAGAGGGACAGAGTGAGATAAAAGAGGGAAAGTGGGAGGTGATAGTAAAAGGGAGAGGGTTAGAGAGATGGAGAATCAGAGAGAAAGAGGGAAGGACAGAAATAGTACATTGTAGAGATAGGGAGAGTACAATGGAGATATATGGAGAGTACAATGGAGAGATAAGGAGAGTACAACGGAGGGATAGGGAGAGTACAATGGAGGGATAGGGAGAATACGATGGAGAGATAGGGATAGTGCAATGGAGGGATTTGGAGAGTACAATGGAGAGACAGGGAGAGTATAATGGAGCAATATGGAGACTATAATGAAGAAAGAGTTCAAGGCTGACCTAGAGAAAATAGAAGGGAGATATAAGGAGGGTAAAAGGGAGTGATATGGAGAGTGAATGTAGTAACATGGATAGCAGAAGGGAGTGATATGAGAGTAAAAAAGGGAGTGATAAGAGGGTAAAAGAGAGATAGGGAGAGTACAAGGGAGTGATAAGAGACATAAAAAAGGAATGATAGGTGAGTAAAAAAGAGATAGGAGAGTACAATGATGAAAGAGTGTAAGGCTCTTGGCAAATCTCCAGCCTGCTCCAGAGCCATGCCAAAGCATTCGTTGACATCTTGGTGTCACCACCAACTTGGTTTACCCCTGCCTCTTACCCGGCATCAAACCTTCCATCACCGTTCTCTCAAGACCGTTGTGTCTTCTGTTATAGTCAAAGTATTTAAATTATTTGAACATAACATTATGAAGCAGTTCTCCTCTTTGCCCAACTCGGTCCCCCGTATTCTGAGGAATTTTCTATACCATTTCGACTCGAAAGTCTCAAGGTTTGTGTAACTGTCCATGTTTCACAGCCGTATGCTGCCACGGAAAAAAATACAGGTTCTCAAAATTTGCACTTTTGTTGGTGTGCTGATTTTCTGCGATAATTTCCTCAGGTTGTGTTTTAAATACATCATATAATTATTCTGCTACCGCCCACTTGAAAGCTAACATTGTCCACTAGTGGGCGGTTGCACATAGGTTGAAGAGCACTGCTGTAGAAGGTAGTGTTGTCACTTGTTCCTCTTGTGTAGACGATAGACTTGGAGAACATGTTTAACTGTTTGTCTATGATCTCCACGTGTGTTCCTTTCTGTGTGCTAAACATTTGGTATCTGTGTCTGCAGTGACCAGGTCGTAGCGTGAATTGTCACGTGGTCTAGTTTTGTTATAGCGTGGATAGAAGCATACATACACCGTATTTGGTCCACGGTGGGTTCTTAACTCCTCCTCCACCTCCTTCTTCTTCTTCTTCTTCTTCTTCATTTTCTTCTTCTGCTATATCTGCGCCTGCGCCTATTGGGACCCGGTTTGGCTTCCTTCTTCGACTCTTATTCTCTAAGCCAGACTGCATGGTTGAAGTCTTTTTCTAGGGCCACTACTTGGAGGCGGAATAGGTTCTTGGTCAGTTATTGGTCTCTGACGTTGACGCAAATAGCATTATATGAGTTGCTGGCTGCTGTCGGCTCATTCACTGCGGCATCTTCAATACCAGACTACAATTCAGTAAAACTATTGAATCAAACTATTACGGAGATTTGTCCAAAACCTGGGTCTGGCGGCGGAATTTATAAGAGGAAAAATATATGCCGCTTGTTTCGACAGTACCTGCACAATGGTTGGGAATATTTGTGGAAGTCATTTTTGGTATTTTCCTCAGACGTTTCGTCGTAGTTGTCTTTATTTCTTCTGTCTTGTAATCTCGTACCTTCAAGTGCCCTTTACGTCCTGGAAGAAGTCGACATTCACAGGGGGCCATGTCTGGAGAGCAAGCCGTGAGTCAATCCTGCTCAATGTCGTGTTTTAGCAAAACAATCCTCGATGAGCTGTGATGCGCAGGTCGGTGGATCCAGCAATTATATCAACTGAAGTATTGGATTGTGTGTTCATAATGGGTTCTATGGATAAGAAAGATCGTATGGCGTGGTGGTTAAACCACCTGCTTCGCTACGAAGCGGATGGTGATGAATTTCGTTACGCACAGTGGCAGGCGATGAGTCGTGGTGCCACCAGTTTAAGCCGTGCAGCAAAAGAGCAATCATTCAATGGGAGCGTCCCGTGTCATCAAGAACGTACGAAATTCAAATCACAGGTTTCTGCTGGGAAAGTTATGCTGATCGCATTTTTCTTTTTTACCAACGAAGGGCTTTTATTGGCAAAACTTCTCGGACGGCATCCGACATCTTCATAAACAGTGGGACGTGTGTCTGAATGCCTATGACAACTTTTTCTAACGAACCCCAGTGCATGCTTACTGCATAACAATTGCTTTGTTGAAATTTGCCACACCTGCTGATGTTACTTTCATATGTTTGTAATAAATCCACTGGTCCGGCTTCATTTTAACTCGCCTCGTACATGCGTGTGTGTATGACGTATATACCGGTATGGTACCTGAGATTAAAGGAAAAATTACCTCTGCCACCTTTTAATAATATTGTAGAAAACAACCTAAAAGGGATGTGTTGGAGCTGGAAAACTCATTCTGTAAATATCACTGCCCTTTTAATTAGACACTATGAGGCTCGGATACAGGCTCCCGGTAAAGAACCAGATACGGCTAAAGCATATACTTTACATTGTAGCAAAAAGGAATGCAAATACAAGGAACCATGCCTCCTTTCAAGGGGGATCAGGTGCAGTCGTTGACTATGCTTTACGGTGACGTGAATAGGTGAATGAATGAATGAAAGAGTGAAATAAATGCTATAAATAAATATGATTAATATTGTATTCACACTTTGCAGCGCCATCTTAAGAAACATGTCTAAAATTGTCTCTTGGATATATGTGAAAAAATGCTGTGTTTTTTCGCAAATCCTTTAGATTATATGTCTGTACGTTGACAAAAGAATAAGCGTTATGGTGTAGACAATTGATGCTGTTTGGTAAGGTGTTTGCATGATTGTTTTATGAATGTCTACATCCTGCCTGGTTTGTGTGTCATTAGTGTCGTGTAGGATTTGTCTTGTGATTGTGATTGTACCTCATGTATAAAATATGTGATCCTCTGATACTTGTGCGTTTGTCTTGCATATCTGGTATTTAAAAATGTTGGGTTACCGTACTGTTATTTCTTGATGGTGACAATGATTTTGATGATCAGAGTACCCCCTGCTGTTTGAGTATTCTAAAGTTTCCTTTCCTGTGGTGAGAAATAGAAAAATTAATTTGCAACACGTTTAAGATAATATTTACTTTTTAACACAAACCTTGGGTGGCCGTGCTTTCGATAAAAGCTTTATGTCTGTGTGATATGTTAAAATGAAAAATTGAACGGGAATCTGTCCAGGGTGTCCCTTGGCCGTGAACATTCATGCAATTCAGAGTCTGCTGATTAAAACACGCAACTAAATGATCTAGGGCGCAGTTTTCATTGATTGTGGATAAGGGAAATAATCGATGATTTTGAATAGACATTTTGGAAAGTTGAGTCCGTCTGAATACAAGGTTAGCAGTTGTAACCCGTGTCTGCCAAATGCGTTCATAGAATGGCACGAGAGCAACCAGAGGTGGGATTGTGTTAAGTATGTCTGAGATTTGAACTGAAAATTCTTGAGATATCGAATTGGAAATTCTAGCCAACAAAATGAAAAAATGAAAAAAAATGTTCAACCAGCTCACTCAAATATTGAAGCAATGTAAAATCGAAACGACTAGCCAAAAAACAAACTAATTCAGACAATATTTATATGAAGAGTCTCAAATGGGCAACCCATGGACCTCGTAATGCTTGGCTACTATTATTCTGTGATTTGATCGAAATTTTATCACAGTGTGGAATAAATGTTGATGAGAATTTCCGGGAAATACATTAGACGGTAAAGTACCAGGCACATAATGGAAGGGAACAGTAACAAGAGAGTCAGGTGAAACATACTTATCAAGACCTCACCCCATCTGGCGTTCACGTTGTGCTAATGGAAGTATGCTGCATCACAGCAGTCTAACCAACAAATTGGGGATCGAAACTGTAATGCGGATAGTGGCTACCTTACCATGGACCCTCGTATTGCACTACAGCCAGAACTACCAAGGTCTACCTTCTCAAGCACGTCTCAGAATGTAAGAAGATCCACTGTAACGCGACACTAAAGAAACGTGGACAAGAGTTCAATAAACTGAGCATGAGTGACTTCCAATTACAACTATATACACATGTTTCCAACGGGGAAACAATTGGAATAATAGAATAGTAAACGCCGATTTGTAGCCTGTGACACGCGAATCAGACATTGTGATTGTTTGATGCCAGGTAGTACAATTTTTTATAAAATAATTTCGGATGTTTGTGTTAGAGTACAATTTTCGACCAAGACTTTACTCAGGCCATATCTGTTCTTCTTATTGATGGACGCCAGGCAAGCGCACAATATGCTCGGCCTGTCTGCATTTTCATAAACATGTGTGAAATGCAGAGTTAGGTATGATGTGATAGTGTTAGTGTCAGGTATGTGAGAGAATGCCACGTATGAAGCAAAGGAGATATAACTTTCAATTGGGCCACGCGGGCTAGGACAATGGAAACATGCTATAACGCGGGTGAGTGGGGTTCGAGCAGAGTTCGTAACATCTGCCGATTCTAACAAAGACAACCTGATTTTTATTGTCAGAGATCGGGTCGTGTGAAAGTGTACAGGGCAATAATTTACTTTGGCTGTTACCGTAAAAAGTATTGTCTAAGCTTATGTCGTCAGTTTAACACGTGTAAGATTTAAACGATTTAGAAGGGGCAAGTCAATTCAGCAGGAGAGGAGTGGGGATGGTTTGGGGGAAGGAGTTACCGTCTCGCAAATGTTGTAGCGGCTAGCGGACATATACATATTTGGTAGAGGCGTGGCTCCTCACAAGCGCTAGTATCCAAAACGACACTTGTAAATTGATATAGGATTTGAGCTGCATATGATTTGGCAACCTGCGGAAAGGACAACAAACTGGTCCAACTCAGTTAGAGTCAGAACGTAACTGTAGATTAAACTGGCAAACCGTGCCTGCTGGAAATGACAGTAAGGTGGAAAATAGAGATCTAAATAGCTGTTTCGTAGGCCGTTGTGAATGATATTCATGTGCGACTTATCAGATGGGTCCATCATAGCCCCTATGTATAGAGATTAAGGTGAAGTATAAACTTCCCAGGGAGCACACTCACAAGACTCGTGTAGAAACCTTTAATTCTGCAGCGGAGACCAGAATAACGGAATATACAGGCTGTCCGAGAACAGCCAGGCGAAGGATCATAAGACTCGAGAGATTATAGAGTTTATTAGTTGATATTGTTAGTGATAGGAAACATAACCTGGGCACAGATCCGGATATTCCATCAAGAATCCATCTAGAAAACTTTGTTTTGAAAGATTATTCATAGTTAGGTTAGTTGATAATGTTGTAAATGATCAGACTATGAAATAAACACATTAGTGATTTTATATTGAAAGAAAAATGTATAGTGTTTTCTAAGTTATTGTGTGGAAAGAATAACTCATTGAAGAGAATAGTTAGAAGAACTATTACATATTATAAATTGGTTCCTGTCACCAAGATCTGCTACATTTCTAAAGTTCTCACGTACATTATATCTAAAGCTCCCAAGTAGATTACTTCTAAAGTTCTATAGTACATTATATCTAAAGTTCTCACGTACATTATATCTAAAGTTCTCACGTACATTATATCTAAAGTTCTTACGTACATTACATCTAAAATTCGAAGGTACCCTTGTTGAGTTTCTTAGGTAGCCTGCTAGAGAGCTCATTCTTGCATCCCGAGGCGTACTTGAGAATGTGAAACTGAGTTCTCATGACTGTAAACGAAACTGCTATGAGACATTCTGTTTCCAGGAGCAGAAACGAAAAGGTGAAGTGGGGTCTTCGATGAGTCTGTTTCACCTGACCTTCATTACTCTTTGCTCCGTAGTAAAGGATGGAGAGCGAAATAAAGAGAGAGAGAGAGAGAGAGAGAGAGAGAGAGAGAGAGAGAGAGAGGTAAAGAGAGAGGGGGTGAATGAAATGAGGCGGAATATTGTTTGCACGTTGACACGATACGCATCCTTGTGAAATGCATAGAACAGATCAAACCCTTAGATATTGCTACATATGGCTAGATATATGTTATAATCAATCAATCAATCAATCAACCAATCAATCAATCAATCAATCAATCAGTCTTTTAAAACTGTTCAGCTCTCCACATAGCACATGTCCTAAACAAATAAGCGTCAAATAGGCATGTTAACTTTAAGTTGACCTGCCCATATTTGTTGAGATTTTTGTAGTGTAGTTTCTACACGATGAAGTAGCCGGTCCTATGAAAAACTCTTACCTAGTCTCATCTTACGATGTGCTTGTCAGGTTACAGTGTTACTATTCTTCACTCATCTTTCGTGCACCGACAACACTCACTCTAGATAAGTGTACACATGACATTTTTGTTGTATTTTGTGTCATTAAATAGTTGTGTAACTTTTCTTTCACGTTGTCTTGTTTCATTTGTCTGTGTGCACATTGTTCGATGAACAATATTTTTTTTTGTTTTGTTTAAAAAAAATCCTGAATTTGTGATACACTCATTATAATATAACAATAATTAATCTCATTCTAAGGCTAATCTGAGATCGGCCAGAACATGATATCATCACAATGATTAGGTCTGTGGTTGACATCAGCAAGCCTCACAATGTAAATATGAGTAGCATGTATTTTGCAGAATGTAACTTCTTACAACCTCCAACTATTTGGCTGTTATATGTATCTTGACATCTGCAGTACGGTAGGTTGACATTACTTTCCGTACGTGGAAGAGCGATCACACCTAGAAGAATTACCCATTTTTGTCAAACTGGATTCTGACGTGATTCGAGCTGGATGCGTGTGGATTGGGAAACGAACGTTTCAGTCCTAGGCCACGTAGTCTCCATGCCTCACTGTAAGAAGACAAAATGTGTAACAACAGGGGACAGAAGACTAACGTCCAGTCAGACAAAATACATTGACTATATTAATCAGATCAAGTAAAAAATAATGATCAAACTATGTTAAACAGAGTAGGCGAATCATACTTGGGGTGTTCAAGTCAAAACGGGACTTTTTGTAAGGGCAAAAATAATTTTTCAAGTAGTTTAAATGCCATTTATTTTTCAATATTATCTCCTACAACGTTAATACGCTTATTCCAGCGCTTAGGTAATGTTTGGAAAGCTTCAGCGTAAACAGATTTATCAGTATGTCTGAACCAATCCAGGACAGCCTGTTTCACTTCGTCATCAATGCTGAAATTCTGACCTACCAGGAACTCTTTTAAGGGTCCAAACATGGGGAAATCGCTTGGAGCGAGGTCTTGGCTGTAAGGTGCATGTGGCAATATCTCCAAGCCGATTTGCTGTAAATGGCACATAGTGCGGAGATCCATATGAGGTTGAGCGTTATCTTGCAGGAGCAGGACGCCCTTTGTGATAAAACCCAACGTGCACTAACCTTCCGAAAATCCAAATGTTCATGAATAATAGTGTTCACCGCAACCAGAGAAAGGCTTGCCTTTTGTGCAATTTCGCGACAGGTTATGCGTTGATTTTCCAGGATAAGGCATTGCACAATCTGGATATTCACAGGAATGTCTGTGGTGGGTCGAGAACCACCACAGCCGGGATCATGACTAACGGATGTACGGCCTGCTCGAAAACGTTTACACCATTTAAATGTCTTACTACGGCTGAGTGACTCATCGTCGTATTGTGATTGCAATCTTCTGTATATTTCCGCAGGTTTCACGCCTTTTTTCACAAGAAACTTCATCACAACATGCTGTTCCATGCAAGCACTAGTAGTGTTATCCGCCATTTTTATGTATCTGTCACGTGACTGATCCATAGCAAGTGGGCCACCTAGCAGTAATAGGACACAAGTGCCCCTAATTATTGAAACTAATTCAAGCACTCCAAGTACCTGCCAAGCACACCAAGAAAAGTTACACATTGCGCCAAGTACCCATTCAGGTAGAACTAGAACACAATGTCCCAGTTTGATTTGAACGCCAATCGTACTTATCAGACTGTTAATCAGGGTGAGGTAAAACTTAATGATCAGACTATGTTAATCAGGGTCAGGTAAACATAATGATCAGACTATGTTAATCAGGGTCAGGTAAACATAATGATCAGACTATGTTAATCAGGGTCAGGTAAACATAATGATCAGACTATGTTAATCAGGGTCAGGTAAAACTTAATGATCAGACTATGTTAATCACGGTGAGGTAAAACTTAATGATCCGACTATGTTAATCAGGGTCGGGTAAAACTTAATGATCAGACTATGTTAATCACGGTGAGGTAAACATAATGATCAGACTATGTTAATCAGGGTCAGGTAAACATACTGATCAGACTATGTTAATCAGGGTCAGGTGAAACGTACTGATCAAGGCCATATGTCTCTTCCAAGAAGTTCTCACTTTTAACAGACTGTTTAATGGCAGTTTGGCTAACTAGGTGGGGATCAACAGAAGGATCACAATAGATTTAAGCTTAACGAGGAGTCTTGCATTGCCCTACATCCAGGAGAACCCCGGTCCAGTTTATCAAGTACGTCTCGGATGTGAGGTGAGTCACTGTAACCTGTCATCAAAGAAAATCCTCAAGAATACTTAACTCAAGTACGGGAGACATTAGCATAAACAACAGCTAACAGCAACAGTGCCTGTGCTAAGGTCGGACAGTCTCTGATTACGAGTAGAAATGTCATGACATAAACGTGATTAGTTTACATTAAGAAAAGCGGCTGGTTGAACGGTTTGGATGTCTGGCTTATGGTGACGAAGACACGAGTTAAAACCCTGAGAAAGGAATACGTTTTTCTTTCTTCTACCGATTGCAAAATAATAATAATAAAAAAACTGTACTGTTCATCACGCTGCGACTGTACGGAGAGCGGCCTTTATTCCAAAACAGTAGGAATCTTTCAAGAGGATCTCAACAATGAGAATAAACACTGTTATGATTGTTTCTTGTGCCTTTAGGAAGTTACTTGAAATAACCAAGAGATGGCATGAAAACGGCACATAGCTGCTTCACTGAGAAGAATGAATTTGAGACTGTAACCTTCCTAGCAGGAAATAAAAGTTGACTAAGGTGGGTTGTGCTTGAGACGTCGATAAAACCACACACATGTATGCCCCATCAGCAGTACCGGGTCGGAAATAAAACGAAACACTTTCCGGCCACAAGGTTTTCGTTAGCGACAGGAACAATCGAAAGCAAACTAATATAGGAGAGGTAACTGATGTCTGGTCAGGTAAACATGCTGATCAGACAATGTAAGTCAGGGTCAGGTAAACATGCTGATCAGACAATGTAAGTCAGGGTCAGGTAAACATGCTGATCAGACAATGTTAGCCAGGGTCAGGTAAACATGCTGATCAGACAATGTTAGTCAGGGTCAGGTAAACATGCTGATCAGACAATGTTAGTCAGGGTCAGGTAAACATGCTGATCAAACAATGTTAGCCAGGGTCAGGTAAACATGCTGATCAAACAATGTTAGCCAGGGTCAGATAAACATGCTGATCAGACGATTTTAGCCAGGGTCAGGTAAACGTACTGATCAGACGATGTTGGCCAGGGTCAGGTTAACATGCTGATCAGACAATGTTATCCAGGGTCAGGTAAACATGCTGATCAGACAATATTAGCCAGGGTCAGGAAAACGTACTGATCAGATAATATTAGCCAGGGTCAGGTAAACGTACTGATCAGACAATGTTAGTGGGGGTCAGGTAAACGTACTGATCAGACAATGTTAGTGGGGGGTCAGGTAAACGTACTGATCAGACAATTTTAGTGGGGGTCAGGTAAACGTACTGATCAGACAATGTTAGTGGGGGTCAGGTAAACGTACTGCTCAGAAAATGTTAGTGGGGGTCAGGTAAACGTACTGATCAGACAATTTTAGTGGGGGTCAGGTAAACGGACTGATCAGACAATTTTAGTGGGGGGTCAGGTAAACAGACTTGAACACAATTCCACCTCAGTTCCGTGCAGTTCTCTATTTCCCAGTCTGATTGTCGAGGTGGGGATCGACATGATTCCCGTAGTAGTGATCTTCACGCAAATGAAGCGAAGTATAGCATAACCACATAAATAGCCCCAGTTAGCTTTCATCAGCACGCTCAGAATGTGAGGAAACCACTGCAACTCGCTTCCTAACGTTATTTTCGGGCAAAAGAGTCAAGTTACTAATCGTGGGCATTCAAGAACCACATCAACAACAATACTAACGGGTCACAACAAAATACAAAACAATGGATACGACAACAATGCATGCGGCTAGTAACATCATCATGTGAAATGAATTATGACAGAAACTACAACTGCATTCCCGAGTGGTCTGTCTGGGCCTTTGTGTATGGCAAAAATTCGAAAATCACCAACTGCGCCACTGAGATCATGTCGTAAGAGACGACTAACTGTGTAACGTGGCATAACATCGGCCATGGTTAGGTGGTTTGTTAAGAGCAGCATAGATGGCGCCTAACAAGCTGCTGGTCTACTTTGCTCTAGTATTTGAGTCTATTAAGATGGACTCGCACATCGGTTAACCACCATCTGTCGGACGTGCCCCAACGCAGCGTAGAAATAAGCTGCTCGAGTCTAGCCCCAGAAGCATGAAATCTTCCTCCCGGCTTCATGGAACTCATGCAAGAACTTGGATCTGCACAGGGGTGTCTGCTCCAGTAGAAGTATTGATCGACTAAGACTGTAACTGCAAAAGGACTGAAATGTGATATAACACAAGTTCTTTCAGGGGACCAAATGGTGTTGTGACCCTCAAACCCCCCTCCCCCGCCGTACTTTAGATGAAACAGAAATCAAACCGAAGAACCAAATATCAGGTAATGCACATACATTTATGTGGCTATTAGACCCGACGGTTATGTTGTTCGTTCATCACGAGTGATGATGAGGATATTTACTTTATTTTCACCTAGTCACCTTCCAGTCGAGTATTCTGTAAATTCGGGTTGTGGATGGGTGCGGAGATGGCTGACGATTCCAATTTGGGATCTGCATACTCGCAGGCAGTGAAAGCTTGGAAAGTTCGCTTCACGAGACGGTGTTCATGATTGTCAGCAAATCCATGTATCTCATCCGCTTTATTGCTCAGCCAGGAGTCCCGCAACTAACGCAGCTTTTTGACTGTAGTTTAGCTTGTCAGCGGACTTCCGCTCTCCGCTTTGTCGTTCGCCCGTCGTCTACAATGACCCGACTAGATTGCACATGTGCGTCTACATATGTGCCTAATAACTTTCACTGATGAAAGTGCCGACCTCAGAGCATGAACTCCGTAGCTTCTGCAACGGCCCCGAAATTTACTCCTGACATTGTCAGGTACCCATTTACAGCTGGGTCGATTGGAAGAAGCGGTCATAATAAAAAAAAAACATACAGCATGCACGGTCAATCAAAACTGAGCCCAACACGATTTAAACTAGATAAGCTGAGATTGTAAGCCAAACTGGCAATCCATACCATTGAATGAACGAAATAATAAGGGTTATATCTTCACAGAGAGTGTCTGTCTACAGAAATAAAATAATCATGGAACAAGAACAAACAATTTACTTTCAATTACTAATTTTTGTTCTTACATTGATCTGAAGATGTCCCTGGTTTTAGTTATGACCTTTATTTGACTGAAATGTCGAAGTTCTAAAATTCTTTCCAACACGATCGTTAACCAGCAACGCGATATTTACACTTGGAACTTTCCTAGAAACAAGTCCTGGATTACTATTCAACGATTTTCTCAAAACCATCAAAATGGTTTCGTCCTTTTTCCCGTTTGTCATGCTTAGGGCTTCGGTGCTTCGCACTACGCTTGTTTGTAGTCCTGTCTCAAGGTTCGAGCTCCAGTCATTAATAACCCTTGTTCCACTGGCAACTGAGAAGGGAGATAAATGAAAAATTAACACATAGTCTTAACTACGCCTAACTGGAGAAACGAAATTTGGCTGGAAGGAAGTTGTTTTGGAGACGTCCTGAATATATTGTGATGCAGTCATAGCGAATGTTCACTTACGCTATTTATCATATAAGTACTCGTAGCAAATTGAAGAGTACTCGTGTATTCATTTCATCTGGTATCGGAAAAAACAGGATAAGTATTTTCTATTTGAAAACTGGATTTATATTGATGTAGTTGCCATGTCTTCTCTTCGGCACTTCTGCTAATTTTCTAGTAAATGAGAAAAAATAATTGCGGCATATTTTAAGAATTGAATTGTATATTTTCACGATCCTTAATTAAACTTTACATGACCATTATACGAGAGGACTTGACTTATATCTCTCCTTTTGTAAACTTTTCAAAAGACCGGGGGGATTTGTTAGAAAAAACCCCCCAGAGATACCTAGAAATCCCAAAGAAAATGGAATCAAAAATACCCATGGCTGGAGAGAGGACAGTGAAATTGTTAGAAGGTAATGACAAGAAAGCCTCCTAACCTACTCAAAGCATGAACATATAACCCAGACAGAAGATCAACAGGTTGACGGCAGAGTGACACATTTTTAGAAACACCACAGAAGTGCGAGGGTTCAACATTGTAACGGCCACACATATAGCACAAGAAAGAAGATTTTACTTCCAACATTATACGTAACGCCACATGTGATTATGATGATGCGACAGTCCCTAAAAACACATATTGTAACCTACAGCTCTCACTAGACCAACTTTGGGACCCACATCTCTCACTAGAACAACTTTGTGACCCACATCTCTCACTAGACCAACTTTGTGACCCACGGCTTTCACTAGAACAACTTTGGGACCCACATCTCTCACTAGAACAACTTTGTGACCCACATCTCTCACTAGAATAACTTTGTGACCAAGAGGTCTCACCAGAACAACTTTGTGACCCACATCTCTCACTAGAATAACTTTGTGACCAAGAGGTCTCACTAGAACAAATTTGTGACCCACATCTCTCACTAGAATAACTTTGTGACCAAGAGGTCTCACTAGAACAACTTTGTGACCCACATCTCTCACTAGAATAACTTTGTGACCAAGAGGTCTCACTAGAACAACTTTGTGACACACGGCTTTCACTATACCAACTTTGTGACCAAAATCTCGAAATGGACTAAACTGTGTGACCCACGGCTCTCACTAGAAAAACTTTGTGACCCAAATCTCTAACTGGACAACTTTGTGACATACAGCTCTCACTAGACCAACTTTGTGACTTAAATCTCTCACTGGACAACTTTTGTGACCCACAACTCTCACTAGACCAACTATGTGACCTAAATCTCTCACTGGATAACCTTTGTGACCCACATCTCTCACTAGACCAGCTTTGTGCTGCACATCTCTCACTGGACCAACTGTGTGACCCACATCTATCACTAAACTTACTGTGTGCTGCACGGCTATCACTAAACTAAAATTGTGTCCCACATCTCTCACTAGACCAGCTTTGTGACTCACATCTCTGACTTAACTAACTTTCTGCTGCATGGCTCTCACTAAACCAGCGTTGTGACCAACATCTCTCACTAGATCAGCTTTGTATCCCATATATCTCACTAGACCAACTTTGTGACCCAAATCTCTCTCTAAACTAACATTGTGCTGCACGGCTCTCACCAGACCAACTTTGTGCTGCACGGTTCTCACTAGACCAACTTTGTGCTGCACGGCTCTCACCAGACCAACATTGTGCTGCACGGCTCTCACCAGACCAACATTGTGCTGCACGGTTCTCACTAGACCAACTTTGTGCTGCACGGCTCTCACCAGACCAACATTGTGCTGCACGGCTCTCACCAGACCAACATTGTGCTGCACGGCTCTCACCAGACCAACATTGTGCTGCACGGTTCTCACTAGACCAACTTTGTGCTGCACGGCTCTCACCAGACCAACATTGTGCTGCACGGCTCTCACCAGACCAACATTGTGCTGCACGGTTCTCACTAGACCAACTTTGTGCTGCACGGCTCTCACCAGACCAACATTGTGCTGCACGGCTCTCACCAGACCAACATTGTGCTGCACGGCTCTCACCAGACCAACATTGTGCTGCACGGTTCTCACTAGACCAACTTTGTGCTGCACGGCTCTCACCAGACCAACATTGTGCTGCACGGCTCTCACCAGACCAACATTGTGCTGCACGGCTCTCACCAGACCAACATTGTGCTGCACGGTTCTCACTAGACCAACTTTGTGCTGCACGGCTCTCACCAGACCAACATTGTCCTGCACGGCTCTCACCAGACCAACATTGTGCTGCACGGCTCTCACCAGACCAACATTGTGCTGCACGGTTCTCACTAGACCAACTTTGTGACCCACATCTCTCACTTGACCAACTTTGAGCAGCACAGTTTTCACTAAACCATATTTGAATTTCTTATTCTGAACAGACGAAGTGTGTGTTGCATAGTTCTCACCAGACTATCGTTTGGCTGTATGAGGAGTGAGCAACCAACATTTAAAGTGAAAGGAGCGGATGTGATTCAACATTTACATCGTATAATCTATATAACTGGAAACTAGACTGACATTTCAGATGTGCAGACATAATGAAGAAATAATGTATCTAATTAAAAATTGGATTGGAAGGGTGTACTTGAAGTTGAATATATATGATTTTGATGAAAAATATATAGAGAGACCTTGAATAAGAGATTACAACTAACCAAGAAGGAAACAATGGTTAGCTTGAGGGAGAGATTATAGCTAACCAAGAAGGAAACAATGGTTAGCTTGAGGGAGAGATTATAGCTAACGAAGAAGGAAACAATGGTTAGCTTGAGGGAGAGATTATAGCTAACCAAAAAGGAGACTACACTGACCATGACGTAGAATTTAACTGAGGTTAAAGGAGAAATGATAGTTAACCAGATATGAGACTATATTTGACCTTGAAGGAGAGATTATAATTAATCACAATAGAGACTACAACTGCCCTTGAATGATAACATGCACATCCTTAGTACTTATTTCTTAGTCGATCTGTACTTCTACAGGGGCAGATGCTCCTGTGCAGGTCTCAGCTCTGACATGATCTGGATGTAGCTGAGCTAGGCTCGAGCTGCTTATTACTCCGCTGCGTTGGGATAAGTACCGCTGAGGTTGGTTAACCGATGTGTGAATCCATCATAATACTAAAAAACTTGAGTAAAGCAGATTCGCAGCCTGTTAGGCGCCATCTAAGCCACTCTAAACAAACCACCTAGCCATGGCCGGTGTTATGCCATGGGACACAGTCGCCTCTTACGACATGGTCTCTGGGAGGCAGTGGAGCTATTCTTGTCCTTGTCATACACAGAGACCACAGCGGACCACTCGGGGAATATGTCTAGCCTTGACGGATGAATTAAAACTAACGCAAAAGGACACTATATCTGACCTTGAAGGAGAGATTATAATTTACCGAGAAGGAGACTATACTGATCTTGAAGGGGAATATGGCTGATCGTAAAGAAGAAATTATAAAATTAACGAGTAAGGAGACTATAACTGACTTTTAAGGAGAGATAATAACTAACAAGAAAGAGATTATAGTTGACCAACAAAAAAGGCAAAGGCCGCAGTCCATCGTAGACGATGATGTCATAATTAATTTTGCTAGCGCTATTTTTAGTAAGGATGAACTGCGCTACTTTTTATCCTCACTCTCTCGTCCCGAGCCGCCCTAACCCAGTGGCAAATCAAGGACAAGACGACTAGGGGCGACTACGAGGTGCAGGGAACTTCACATCAAACACCCGTGAAAAAGACGGCGTAGTCCGGAGTCGAACCCACACCACCTGATCACGAGACCGACGGCTTAACTACTTCGATACGGAATTCCACTATAGTTGACCAAGCAGGAGAATATACCTGACCTTAAAGGAGAGAATATAATGACCTAGAATTACACAATAGCATACCTTTAAGGATACTATCTCTGGCGTGAGGACAACTTTTGGAAAATAAAGATGGTCTTGCTAATGAGTATACATCACGAAACTTGAAGAGAACAATTGAGGAAAGTTTTCAAATTTTACGAAGATTTTAAATAAAAAAATAAGTTACAGTATATAAATCTTCTTAGCTAGAAACAATAGGACCACTGTGACCTTCGAATGAAGCCCTAAAAGGCGAATGAAGAAGGTTGGGCTTGAGGCTAGCAGCCTCGTCATGTAAAACAATTGATATTAAAACTAACCCTACAAATGCTGGGATACGTGCTTTTTTAAAAAAATGGGCCAGCTGCAGAGATAGGCTTAACTTCACTCGAAGAGTAAGTAAGCTTCATTTCACTCGAAGAGTAAGTAGACTCCACTTCACTTGAAGAGTCGGTAAACTTCACTTCATTCGAAGAGTAAGTAGACTTCACTTCACTTGACGTGTAGATATACTTTTTCGTTTGGAAAATATACAGACTTCGCTTCACTTGGAGAGTAGGTAGAATCGCTTCACTTAGAGAGCAGACCGACTTCGCTTCACTTGGAGAGTAAGCAGACTTTACTTTGAGAGAATGCTGACTTCACTTCACTTGGAGAATACGCTGTCTTCGCTTCACTTGGAGAGTAGACCGACTTTCATTTCCCTCCTATAAAGTAGACATACTTCGGTTCACTTGAAGAGTAGACCAACTTCCATTTCCCTATAAAGTAGGCAGACTTCGGTTCACTTGAAGAGTAGACCAACTTCCATTTCCCTATAAAGTAGGCAGACTTTGGTTCACTTGAAGAGTAGACCGACTTCCATTTCCCTATAACGTAGGCAGACTTCGGTTCACTTGAAGAGTAAACCGACTTCCATTTCCCTATAACGTAGTAAGACTTCGGTGTTCACTTGAAGAGTAGACCGACTTCCATTTCCCTATAAAGTAGGCAGACTTCGGTTCACTTGATGAGTAAAGACTAATCAGCACAACATTCCTACATTTCACATAATGGCTTTACTTTTAAAAATGTATATACATATAAACACATTTCTGCATTAATGAATTTTAAAATTTTTTTTTAAATTTTGCGTTCGTCTAATTTTATCTAATCCCCAAGGCGGTGTGCGTTGCACCGTATTTTTATTTTGCGCCTGTCGGCCCAGTGCATCCGACTTCAGCATGCATTTTATGTAAGGGTCTGTTTCCTCCTGCATTTTCTAAGGGTTTGCTTCCCCGGGGTAACGGCCGATGCTGGATGGGGATCGAACCCAGCACCTTCGGTTTGTGAGCCGTGCCACTTAACCACTAGGCCACGCGGTCCCCTCAATAATGAATATGATAATTATCTTCTTGTGAAGGCAGTTATAACAGAGATGAAAGACGCTTGTCTGCCCGGAAACGGATGGAAGCTCAAAAGGGTGAGTGTGCACAATCTGCAAATTTCAAGTGACCCCTGTTCTTAAGGGAGGTGAGATCTAACCTAATCCTATCGGAGACAGACGATAAACTCAGAAAGTCTGAATACATGCTGTGCTTAAAAAGATATATAACCACCTTGGCAGTTGAAAATGGAAACCATCCGGCTGTCTGTCGCTATCTGCACAAATTTAGAAAATAACCCTTCTAATCCAATATCCCACCGACCTTCCCCAAGGCCTAGTACGCCGCAGGAAGTAACAGTTGCAAAAAAAAAATAACAACCTGCCACTATAACCTTCGGCAACCTGGCACCAGATATTCACCTGTTTGTTTGAATACCCGGATCCCTTTCAAGTATTCCAATATCTTCCATTTTCTTCTCTTCTGAAAAATGAGCAACAGTTCACATACCTTTCCTGCCTCGTTATTTTACGAGGATCAATTCCTGCATCACCCATCTCTTCCCGTTAAAAAAAAAAAATACATAAAAAAACACCAACACAAAAGAATAGGAAATTACCGTATATAATGGTCGAGCAATGAACATCAGAACTAGATCCGAGTCTCTGTAGGTTCGAGAATGTTAACAGAGAAAAAATACACAGGCGTAACATGCGATCAGTCGGGTGAAAAAGCCATGAATGTTTTGTCACGCCAAATCTTGAACTGTCAAGTTCCATAAGTTAATGGTTACGTCTAGTCGGTGGAATTCTATACAAGTCGATGAACAAATGAGACCAGCAGAGATGAACGATGTTGAGCAATAGCCGACCATTCTTTCAATGACGTACACGGTCTAGTAATATTTATGGCACAGTTCGTTAGAGATGTGGTCAGGCAATGAGGTTTATGGCACAGTTCGTTAGAGATATGATAAGGCACTGATGTTTATGGCACAGTTCGTTAGAGATATGGTCAGGGACTGGGGTTTATGCAACAGTTCGTTAGAGATATGGTCAGGCACTGGGGTTTATGGCACAGTTAGTTAGAGATATGGTCAGGCACTGAAGTTTATGACACAATTCGTTAGAGATATGGTCAGGCAATGTGGTTTGTGGCACAGTTCGTTAGAGATATGGTCAGGCAATGTGGTTTGGGGCAAAAAAAGAACAGATATGCTGATTTCAAGAGCACCAAAATAGGAGCGTTGGGTATGGCTAAAAGAAAGGTGAGGATGGGGAAGGGTTGGGGGTGGGGGGAAACATACTAAATCCAGTCAATGAGGTCTGCTAAATCAGTGTTTCCCAACCTGTCTACACCTGTAGACAGGTGAAAATATGAAATAAGATTTCGCGGACCGATACAAATATGAAACATTCATCGGCCATAGCTCAGAGATGAATAAAAACCGGTATTTATGTAGTATTTAGTGTAAAAGTTACTAAATTGGGGGGGGGGGGGGGGTAGCGAAGTCTGGACTGGACGTCTCGCTCGCTAAAGGAAAGTGAAGCGTCTGATATAGCCTTTGCTTTCCAGGTGTAGAGATCGCCGCTGGATTCACTGTTCGGCTTGCCGTTCAGAAGTTTACATGCAAATTGCCTCTCCTACATTATTGTGTCCCCAGCAGCATGAGGGGCACCTGTTTCTTACAGAGCCTGGCTGTGTGGCGCGACCGAGTACCCGGCTGTATAACTGGGCCGGCAGATTGGGCTCATTAGCCTTAGTTGGCAGCCAATTTAAGAGAATGTCAACTCTGACTCTAAACGCGGATAGACGAAGCTAGTTTTCCTGTTCAGGCAGTTTGCCTAGGAGAGGAGGGACTCTGATTTTAAACCCCAGAGAGTGCTGAGTAGTCTTGGGACGATGAGAGTATCATCGGATGTCTCAAGTAACTAGCATCTGCGGCAACAACTCTACTGCCTTATAGAAACTTCGAAAGAGGGTATGGCTACGGGAGTAAACCTAGACAGAAAATCCGAAGTGGTAGCACCTAAGGCGGATGGTTTCAAAATTGCGAATTCATTCCGGCAACTCCTGCAGCTAAGCTGGTGCCAAATTGTCATGCTTTGCATTCCTTTGGATTACACCAGCGAGGCCGAGAGGGGGATCCTACAGTTTGGGCAGCCCAGGATCTCCCTATTCAGCTTCCAGGCTTGCGCCCTTAGAAGCTACTCTCAGGGTGCCACGCGCATGGTCTGTAAGGACTGAGACGCCTATGACTGTGATGATTAAATATAATATTATCAAATAAAACTTACTTAGTTGTTTAAAATAATCAGAAACCGATTAGTAAATATAAATGTTAATAATTTAAAGTTTTTGAGAAAGCATATTTTATTTAAATAAAGATTGTGCGAAACCTGTTGCTCTGAATTTTATTGGAAAATTGGATAACCGTGCCTGCATCGTAGTTTCTGAGAGACGAAGCCTTGCTTTGAAATCTGTTTTGTTTCTTTGTTTGATTTTGATTACTGACAATTAGAAAAAGACTTCTCATAGAAATAGGTAGTTAGGTAGTAGAAAATACAACAATAAATGGTATAGCTCTGTAACTATATATATATCTATATATATATATATATATATATATATAAATATATATATATATATATATCTATATATATATATATATACACACACACACACATTTATATTGAATATTAGTTTTCCTGTTATATCCAAAACTGAGACAATAATTACATGTTATGTTTAGACAACAGAGTGACATCAGAAGACAATTCGATCAAGTTCTCTTCTTCACTGCGATTAAGTGGACATAAGTTGATATCTTTATTGAAGAGGTTTTCCGTGGACCGGCAGGAAAATTCTGCAGACCGCAACCGGACCAGGCGATTTGGAAACACTGTGTTAGATAAATGGTGTTGAATGGGGCAGTTGGGAATAGATTTGTAGAGATAAACTGGAATTGTTTAAATATATTTACAGCTATATGCGGGAACATATGGAATCTGGTTCTTAAGATAATATTTGATTTTATAAACATATTTTTATGGAGTAAACGGAGATATTAGAATTAAAGATGTGGAAAAGAACAAAGATAATGGAAAATAAAGCTATCGAGTAAATACATATTTGTAAATACATCCATTGAACAAGTAGTCACACGTTGTTTCTAGCATTGTTAAGAATTGTTAGCGTTGAATTTTAGTCTGGGTCAGAGTTTCTGAAACTGAAAGAGGAGTGATAAAATGCAAACGGGAAATAATTCAGTTTGAATTATAGCGAAGGGAAATAATCTGCTTCATAGCCCATTACCGATAATAATTACAGAAGGTAATGATCCATCGTTTTCGTCTTTTCCTTCCTCTTCTTTCTTATTTTCTTCCCACATTTCTTCTTTTCTCTACTTCCTATTTTTCTTCTCCTACTTCTTCGCCTCATTCTCCATATTTACCTCCTCCTCCTCATCTCCCTTCCTCTTCTTCTTTCTTCTTCTTCTTCTTCTTCTTCTTCTTCTTCTTCTTCTTCTTCTGCATCTTTTGCTCCTCATTGTTGTTCTTTTCTTCTTTGTCATCTTCTTCATTCTGTTTCGTCTTCTTCTTCTTCTTTTTCTTCTGCATATTCTTCTATTTCTTTTTCTTCTTTTTCTTCTTTCTTTTTCATTCCTCATTTTCATACCTATTTTTCTTACTTCTGCTTCATCATCATCATTATATTCATAATTATCATCATTATCATCTTCTTCTTCTTCCTCTTGTACTTCTTCGTCTTCTTTCTCTTCTTCTTCTTTCTTCTTCTTCTTTTCTTCTTTTTCTTCTTCTTCTTCTTTTTCTTTATCAGCCTTACCTTCTTGTTCATTTTTTTCATACGTCAACTTGATTATTTTAAAAAATTGCAGTGGTCAACCGGAAGCATACATTTTTGCTCTATATTTCCAGGAAAAGCGACAATGATGGCATTATACGCTTATTTGTCTTCTTATATGGTATGAACGTTTGTAGCTGATATTCTGCAGTTGTTGTATAAGAAACAAGTTCATACTCATTGACAGGACTTATCTTTTATTTGTTTGTTAGAAAAATGTACAAAACTGCTCAGCACTAGAAATAAACATAGAAGTGATAGTTAACAAAATGCTGATACACAAGGGTAAAGAAAATCCCTTAGCAGACACCGTTGTCAGGGAAGAAGTACTAAAGTCTTGATTTACTAGGTCCCTGTTTTTATACGCTGATGTGGTCAAGAGATTTTTTTCACTTGGATCATCCGGTAAAAATGTCCCTTGATCTTTGAATATTGAGATCAGACACCCGCGTCTGTGTCGTGCACGTTAACAAACCTTTTGGTAGTTGGAAATTGAAAAGAGTAGGTTTAACGGCCTCTGCCCGATCGTATATTTCATGAGCAGCAAAGATGGCGCCATAACTGACTGCCTGGTCTACATTGCTCTTCTGTTTTAATTCATAATAGATGCCGACGGACCATGGATTTGCCGGGAATTCACACTAGTCGACGACTTACACATGTGTTCACGGAAACGTGTTGTTGTTTTCCATTTGGACTGGTTAATTCGTTCGTTTTGTGTGTTTTTTTCCATCCGATTGTTCTGGAATGGACATCAGCTATAGATACTACTATCAGAATAGCACTACGCTTAAACACGTGCCGTATGTCACGGTCTAGTTCACCCGGCTGAACCACGAGATTGGCGCACTTCGCCCTAGCTGAAGACAGTGCCAGCTTTGTTGTATGAAATTTAGACACAACTATAATGAACTGCCACCTGGAGAGAAATGGGCTCCGGCAGGTATGTAGTGGATAACACACACCGGTGTTGTATGGCGGGAGCTGGTACAACAAACTGCAATTACGGTGCCTCAACGACCTTCTAGGTTATGGAACTGATGATGATAGTCTAGGGACTACCAACCTAAAGGTTGTTAACAGATGCTGGGATTTGACCTGGCAAGTCACCACCGGATTTTCGCCTGTCAAAAAATATGAAACAAAGAAGGTCACACCTACCAACGAGTCTAACAGCACACGTGTACTGAAGAATAGAAAGACATAGATATAAAGCTGTATATATATATATATATATATATATATATATATATATATATATATATATATATATATATATATATATAAATATATATATATATATACATATATCATAGATATATAGATAGAAAGAAAGATTTATATATATTGATAAATAGATAAATAGATAGAGATAACGATAGATAGCGATATATAGATAGAAAGAGATATATTTAGCTAGATAGATTTATAGATAGATATATAGATATAGAGATAGATAGATGTATAGATAAATTGACAAACACATAGCGATATATAGCGATTTATATATATAAATATATACATATTTATATATTTATATACATACATACATATATATATATATATATATATATATATATAAATAGATTTAGCTAGCTCTATAGATAGATATATAGATAGATAGATAGATAGATAGATAGATAGATAGATAGATAGATAGATAGATAGATAGATATGGCCAAATCATCTCTTCGTTACTTTTCAGCCCCTGACACTAAGTCGGGTAAATACTTACAGCTGAGTATAATGTAGCGGGTCAATAACGAGAATCGAACCCGATACCTTAGTCGTGAGAACCGAGCGCTTGACTACTATTTTCACTCTTGAATCTCCAATGTTATAGAGCGGCTTACATTTGGAGGGCTTGTATGGGCCTCGTTGGTGTTAGCTAGAGCATATAAGAAAGTGTCTGATTAGGGTTTTTGTAGAGCACTCATTTCGCAACGCAAAGATACCAGGTTCAGCACCCGTTTCGTACACGATTCAGTCGACCTCGTTGTAAATGGTTATCGGGCGAACTACCAGGTAAAGAACAACAGCAAGGAAGGAAACTGCCCCCCAGCCCACCTCATAAACAAGCTGTGGCTATAGCACAAGTCTCTAACACTTCCTCTTCGATGGCAGTGTCTGCTATGGGACTACCTTTCTTTATATTGGAGATAATACGATAAAGAATGCCAATGTATTCGAATCTTCCCCTGGGGCTTCATGTGCTGGAAAAATTACTTCCCCCCTGCACCAACTGTGATAGACGATAGTCTGTGCACGGCTTCTCGCCAAGCATTAGCCACAATTGGATGAGGTGTCAATGCTTTTCTCATGAGACAACAAAATAGAATATTTCTCTCTTGTTAACTCGTATCCTGGGACTTGAGTTTATGGTGTCTTGTTCTCTAATTGACACGTTCTGATGAAGCTGATTGCAGCACGTTTAGCTCACCACAACTTCGCCAAAAACCGTGAACTGATGTGGCTAGAGAGCAGGTAGACAAAAGAATATGGGAATCCAGGATGGGCGTTACTGATGAATAGAAACAATTATGTAATTAAATATACGGATAATACTGCAACATATGCGTATGCACGGATGTGTGCGTGTGTACACGTCTGTGTTTGTGTGTGTTGGTTGCTGGTTGAGTGTATGTGTTTGTGTGTGTGCTGCCCGTGTGTCTTCTGTATAAGTGTGTGGGTGGATGTGTGTGAGTGGCCGTGTTTGAAGGTATGTTTGTATGTGTGTGCGTGCGCGTGTGCGTGTGTGTGTGGGTGTGTGTATTTGAGTATGTGCTGCGTGTGTGTCTACCTGTATATGTGTGTGGGTGGATGTATGTGAGTAGTCGTGTTTGCATGCATGTATCTATGTATGTGTATGAATGTGTATATGTATGTATGTGTGCATGTGTGTATGTATGCATGTGTGTGTGTGTATGTATGTATGTATGTATGTATGTATGTATGTATGCATGCATGTATGTATGTATGTATGTATGTATGTATGTATATATGTATGTATGTATATATGTATGTATGTGTGTGTGTGCGTGTACGTGTGCGTGTGCCTGAGCGTGAGCGTGTGCGTGTACGTGCGAGTGAGCGTGTGCGTGCGCGTGTGCGTGTGCCTGAGCGTGTGCGTGCGTGTGAGCGTGTGTGTATGTATGTGTCTATATGTGTGTTTGTGTGTATGTATGTACAATTATTCTACAAGTCACTTTGATCATCTCATCTCACATGTCCAATCACAAAGTTAAATCTGTGGACAGTGTCAGTTTACAGTTCCTTTTTCATGTGGCAGTTTATATTTCCAGTCCGTGCTTGTCTAGTGTGTCTTTAATACAGTTAATCCATATTTGTTTGGTTTACTTCTTGCCTTGAAACTCAACGTCTGTTGGTATAGGTTTACACAATAAATGGTGTTCTAGACATATTTCTAAACCACTTAATTCTATGTTTTTCACTATATCATTCTTTGCCTTGTTCCAAAGTTCGGCCGGATGTTCTCATTTTCATTGTTTTTATCTCTTGAGTACTTTTTTTTCGATCATCTCATTTCAATCTGTTACTTGATCACTGTCTATGTAGATACTGGTAGCAATTGGAATGAATATAATTTTGATCAGTTGTCTTTCTGTTTTATTCATTGAATCGTTTTAATGTTCTAGCAATGGTGGCAACTGGCATGTTTGCTTTTTATGTTAAAGTTCTTTAATTTAACCAAGTTATCATCTCGAGTAACTTTTCTGTTTTGCTGAC
This sequence comes from Ariolimax columbianus, assembly GCA_036924085.1. Classification (NCBI taxonomy): domain Eukaryota; kingdom Metazoa; phylum Mollusca; class Gastropoda; order Stylommatophora; family Arionidae; genus Ariolimax; species Ariolimax columbianus. The sequence continues at coordinate 57,511,297 of JAVGWX010000001.1, read as the reverse complement.
TCTCATTACACATGTTTTTGCTGTTTCTTGTATGCTTAAGTTATCATATATATCATTTTTATAAATATTTATCTTTTGGAATTATGACACTGATCTTTCTTGCCGGTTAGAAATGTATTTTATTGATATGTTTGTTTTTGGTTCCTACTTAGCTCAATTTAACGTATTTATACTGGTTTAGAAGACTACAGAGTATGTATACAACCAGTTTCTTGGTGGGTGGTTTAACCGATTTGCGAGTCAATCTTAATAGACTCAAACACTAGAGCTAAGTTGACCCGTAAGCAGTTAAGCGCCATCTATAGCTGCTATTAACAAACCACATGGGGAAAGGTACAAATAACTTGGGAAATTTGTAATTTGAATTTATAATTTTGTTTCGTCAGGAGCCGTTAAGCCTACTTTTTTCAATATCCAACTGCGAAAGAATTTTTAACGTGCTCGACACTGAACACGAGAGTCCGATCTCACTACCCAGAGATCGGGGGAATTTTTACCAGAATATCCATGTGAAAAAAATCGGTCTCCACTGTGATTTGAACCCGCGATCTCTGGCAACCGATGCGGACATCTTAGCTCGAGACAAGTACAAGCACCTTTCCCGTACTCTGGCCATATATATAAGAGTTGTCTGTATGTCAGAATTTAAAAAAAACCCAAAAAACTACATATCTTTGGATATAAACAAGAGCAAAATATGTTATTAATTACTGTTCATTACTCGCAGAACTAACATCTCACAACTAATTTGTATTACATTGTGCAGTACTCACATAGTTTCAATACGACCCTTGATAAGTCACTCGCAGTCAACTCAGCTGACTCAATTGCACCTTTCATAATGATGAAACTCAGCTTTCTAGGAACTTCAAATTGTAAACTGAATCTCTTCCTTCGGACCGCAATCCATAGAACATTCAAATTCAATTGAATTTTCAAAATTGCATCTTCAATGTAAATGTAAATGTTTGATTGTATCTTCAAACTATACTTATTATTATAAAGATGTTGAGGACCACGTCTTTAGAACAAGGCACGGACTTGCTGGGTTTTATTTCGTAGAACAATGGTCGCGCTTTTTATGATGACAATGGTGTGGCTTTCTTTTTTTAATTGCAATGCACATAGAGAAGTCTGAATAGTTAACGACAATGCTTGCGATGGTGTTCGATTACGCAAGTTGGTAAAGGTGCCAGAAAAGCAACGAAAAATATGAAGCCACTCACGCTTCTTCTTCTTCTTCTTCTTCTTCTTCTTCTTCTTCTTCTTCTTCTTCTTCTTCTTCTTCTTCTTCTTCTTCTTCTTCTTCATCTTCTGCGTTCGTTCTCAATCTCCCGCTACCAAGTCCTGAACAGGGCTTTGCAAGGAGCAGGATGTATTCTGAAAAACGGAATGCGCTGTGCTGCTAGTTTACAGCTTGACTGCGATATTTGCACCTTTCGGTCCGCAATATTACGAAGACACGGAATAGAATTAGTGACAAGAAAAATGCTCCCGTTGAAAACAAGCCCATTTGGGAGGGGAAAACGGGTGGGTGGTGTGGTGGACAAGTAGATGAGGAAGAGAAGGGCAGGTTGAGAGGGTTTGCGGGGGTAAGTGGTGGAGGTGGTCAAGAAATGGGTGGGTTGAGGGAGAAAGATGTGTGGCTGCGGATAGAAGGGGCAGGTCGGAGGAAATCCTTAAATTGCTAAACTGCACTTGTTTCTATCATATTTTACAGTTCGATTGCCGTGCAGATCTTTGATCCGGGTATTGCTAGTTTACATATATTGCTCGAATATTATCAAAAAGCTGCCATTGCACTCCTATGTCTTCAAGAATCCTCAAAAATATTGTGTTGACTTTATCTAATGTCGTCTTCCAGTCAACTGCTTTTAGGAAAGCCTAATTTCAGTCATGTGTTTTGCCTTTCTATTTCAACTGTTTTAGGAAAGCCTGATCTCAGTTATGTGTTTTGCCGTTCTTTTTCAACTGTTTTAGGAAAACCTGTTCTCAGTCATGTGTTTTGCCGTTCTATTTCAACTGTTTTAGGAAAGCCTTATCTGTCATGTGTTTTACCGTTCTATTTCAACTGTTTTAGGAAAACCTGATCTCAGTCAGGTGTTTTGCCGTTCTAGTTCAACTGTTTTAGGAAAGCCTTATCTGTCATGTGTTTTACCGTTCTATTTCAACTGTCTTAGGAAAGCCTGATCTCAGTCAGGTGTTTTGCCGTTCTAGTTCAACTGTTTTAGGAAAGCCTTATCTGTCATGTGTTTTACCGTTCTATTTCAACTGTTTTAGGAAAGCCTTCAGTCATGTATTTTGCCGTTCTATTTCAACTGTTTTAGGAAAGCCTGATCTCAGTCAGGTGTTTTGTCGTTCTATTTCATCTATTTTTTCATGTTGAGGTTGTCAGTGTTACAATGCATCTACACTTAGTTAACATTATTATTAACTATTACGCATTTTTCTAGTTTCAACACCTGTCTTTCTATCTTGATACCACATTTAATCTGTTTTCTCGTTGGTTATTTCCATTGTTTCTCACTTGGAATAATTTCGATTGAATCTTCTCCGTTAAAAGCCCTTATTCTAAACCTGTTATTATCTCCTATTCCACAGTGAGGACCACAGTATAAGAATTGGCGGGCCGAAATAGAACGCGGGCCGCTTATTTGAGACTATTGCGTAATATGTTTACATTTGTTTACAAGCGTGAACGTCAGGAGATCAAACATTGCGCACTGTGGCTTCTGTCTTACAGTTGAAATCGTATTGTATACATTTAATTACAGTAAAAAACCCCAACAACAAGGACGCCATTTTTTGTAATCACCGAATGGCTTGCTAATGCTGTCACGTAACAGTGCTAGGAGAAACAGTTTTCATGTCATAAGGTTACAAACATTCATGGCTGCTGTTCTCATGGAGATGAAATCGTTTCAGTATTTCCACAGAGGCAGAACTCGTTTTCGCTGTCAGGGCTTGGCAAACATGCGCACATGATGTTCCTATGTCACGCTCCGTTGTGTATGAGAAAGTTCCTTTCATCCCTGATACAGTTCCAGACACGTGAAAGGGCAAGGGGAAATATGGCTACGGTAATCAATGGCTGCTGATGTAGTAGCACATTATTCCAGTTTGAATACTGTGTGAATATCGCTGTACTCATCATCATCATCTATATTGTCATCATCATTATCGTAAACATCGTACCATCATTGTCGTAAACATCGTCACCATCATTATAATTAACATCATCACCATCGTTATTATTATAATGATCATCAACATTATGATCGTGATTTTCATCAACATCATTATCAATATTGTGATCACAATTATGGTCGACATCATCACCACCATCATCATGATCATCAATCATCATCATCAATAGTCTCAATTTCACATGCAACTTTTAGCAACGGCATGTGCTTATGGTCCTACATCCCACCTGGATAATATATATTTACACGGGAAGGAAGACTAACGACTGGTCAGGTAAAATACACTGATCAGACATGTTAGTTATATTCAGGCAAAACATACTGGACAAGACCCTCACCTTGGCTTCCTCGTAGCCCTTCCTGGAAACGGACTGTTTTCATAACAGCCTGGCTAACAAGGTGAGGGATCGACGTGATTCTAGTCGTAGTGAGCGACACGCAGATGAACAAGCATAACACAACCGCCTTGAGGACCTCGGTCCACCTTCATCAGCACGCTTGAGATGCGAAGAAATCTACTGTAACCCGCTCCTTAACTTCCTTTTCAGGGCGCACAAAAGAGTAACCCACTCAATGGGGGCATTCGGAAACAACGCAAACAACAATATATGTATATATTCATTCTTAGTTCTGAGTCGAACTGTACTTCTACAGTTGCGGATGTCTCTGTGCAGCTGACCTCATCGCTTATATGAGCTGGACGTGACCGTGTGGAGAACTTTCTACTTAGAGGGCTAGGCCGAGAAACTGGTTACTTCGCTTCGTTGGAACAAATGCCGCGGAGGGTGGTTATCCAATGTGGGAGTCCATCTTAAAAGCCTCAAGCAATAGAGCGAAGTAAACGCGCACCGCAACCCGTAAGGCACCATCTATGCCGCTTTAAAAAAATCACATAGCCATGGCCGGTGTTATGTCATGGCGCAGTTAGTATACATAACTTTGTGAGCATGGACGTCAGATGTGTAAACTTCGCACGTGCATCCAACACCGATCGTCTGCTACTGACAGTAATCACAACGCTGAATGATGATGACACCATTAGAAATTGGCAACTACATTTTGTCAGCCATTCCATATCAGTCTGTGACCTTCATAATGCCTTTTTCTTCTACTTCGTGTTCTTGTTTTTGTACCGCGCCAGTATGTTACCTGTCCCTGAACGGAAGCAAATAGCAGTAATACTGCATAAGTGGTGATGGAACTACTTGCAAGAGATTTGGACATGGGTGCAGGCTATCCCATTTGGTAGAAACTATGAGCCCCAAGGAAAAGAACTTAGACCCTAGTCCAGTCAGGCACAACAAAATGGCCAGGACGTCGCGTCAGGGTCAGACATAATACACTGAGCAAGACCACCATTTCTCTTCCATGTAGCGATACCTGGAAAAGGGCTATTTTCAAGCAGCCTAGGTTAACGAGATGTGAATCGATGTGATCTCCGTAGTAGTGAACGCCACGCAGATGAAGCCAAGCATAGCACAACCGCTTGGGTGACCTCAATCCACCTTCATCAGCATGATCGGAATGTGAATAAAGCTTATACAGCCCGCTACTTAACGTCCGTTTCAGGGCCCACAAAAGATTAAACGTACTCATTGTGGGCATTAAATAGCAACAAGGAAAAGATAAAGAGACAGTGGTTAGCGCGCTGGATTCGCATCTGAGTGGTACTGGGTTCATTCTCCAGTTGAGGAGGTAATGTTTTTTTCAGACCGCAATGGCTCCCGGGTCGACCCAGCCTTAATGGGTACCGGTTCAGTCCGGGAAGTAAAAGCGGCGAGGGAGAGGAGATGGCTACCACCCTCATATAGCCGAGTCTTTGAAATGTGAGATCGCTAACACCTCACACCCCTACGGCAGTAATGCTATGGGATACTTTACCTTTTACACCCCGTGATAGGTGAAAGGAAAAAATGCCCCATAGCATGTATTGTAGACGGAGATGAATCGTTAGATTTTTCGTTATACTATGTTACAGTTTGATTACCAGGCCACTGTATTTTCCTTCCCTAACAGTAAGTTTCCATTTACAGATGGATCAGTTGGTGCGTTCCAAAACGGGAGTTGAACCCGTACCTTGTTCGTGAAAGTAGTGCCCTACAGAGGGAGGAAGACTAACGTCTGATCAGGCAAAATATACTGGCCAAGACCCCCACCTGACTTCCCCGTAGTCCTCCCTGGAAACGGGCTGTTCTCATGGCAGCCTGGCTGGAGGACTCCAGTCCATCTTCATCAGCACACCCGGGATGTAAGGAAAGCTACAACAAACCGTCACCTAAATCCATTTCAGCGCGCAAATAAAGTAAATCTACCCATTGTGAGCATTCAACAACAAGAACAGCAACAACAACAACAAAAACCACTGCAACAGTAAACAATGACACGGTGACCCAGTCACATCAAGTTAGGTTTTATATTGATTTGTTGAATCTTTGTCTCTCTTTCTTTTTGTGCGGGATTCCTTTTAATTTACCTTGTCACCAGAAATTGTTTTAGTACAGAGTGACGTAACGTCAACTTCTCACGGTAAATATACATGATTAGATGTTAATTAATGATATGCTTGAGTTGACTCATCTTGAGATGAGTACATGGTTTAGTGTTTGGGAAGGACATACAAGAAGGAAGAGAACTGGTCAACCTACGTCATATACGGAAGAGATATACACCAAAGGGGGACTCCTTGGTCTCCAGGTAGGGTGTCTGCCTCGGGTGCCGGAGATTGCGGATTCGAATCACGGTGAAGACAGGGATTGTTTGTACTTAGATCTTCTGCTAAAACCTCCCCTGATCTCTGGATAGCGAGATCGGACTCCCGCTTTCAGTGTCGAGCGTGTTAAAAAGTCCTTTGCAGTTGGAAATCGAAAAGATTAGACTTAACGGACAAGTTGAAAATCTAATCATGTTTGTCGTACCTTGCCACAGGCGGTTTGTTAAGAGCATCAATAGATGGAGCTTACCTGACGGCGGGCCTACTGAGCTCTTGTGGTTGACTATTGAGATGGACTCGCACATCGGTTAAACCTCTCTCCAAGAAACTGGTTGTATACAGACTGTGTACAGTCTTCTAAACCAATATAAAGACGTTAAGTTAAGTAAAGGCTTAATATGCGATTGCAGCGTATACTAAAGGCTACTTTGTGAATCGAGCATATCAGTATATTCGATATTACTGACGATTACTGGTCACGATGTGTGCAACCCTCATCACCATCATTATCGCTGTTAACATTATCATCATTACACTCATCATCATTAACAATATTATCATAATTATTAACATAACCATCACCATCACTAACATAATAATAATTATCCTCAAAATAATAATTTTCTTTGTAGTAATAGTTTTCTTCATAATGATAATTTTACTCATAATAATAATTAATCCTCACAACAATAATTATAACCCATTCTCTTTCTGTTTCTGTTTCTAAGAATCGACGTTACTGCAACCCGGGCATACACATAGGTGCTCAGTCTCTCTCATCAAAAAATCGTAAGGTACGTATGCTGATGGTCCCTGCAACTCGCTGGTTGTACACTCTCCTGCTCCGTCCTCTCGTGTGTCATACTCCGATCGAACCTCGTTTAATGTCGAAACTATACAGTCTGTGGATTGCTGCTTCATCTATTGCGCTGTCCTCATCTAGCAGGCGGTCATTGATTGAATTCAAAATGTCACTTCTATCCTTCACTAATGTGCCCATGATGGGAGCTTGAGAAGCCATGATGTCAGCTCTTTCTATTGCCCTGAATCCCGACATGAGCAGGACAGTAGATCCAGGTCAACTCCTGAAGCTTTGATGCCTCAACAGCTGCTATCCACTCGTACCTCAGCCATCATTTCTTTAACTTCTGAAGTATGGTTTGTTCGTCTGTCACGATGACTGCCTTTGTTATAGAAGTCTCAAATATCCATTTCAGTGCTGAGGTCACTGCTTCCGTCTCCATTCTCATACTGGAGATTGTTGATATGTATGCCCTACTGCCCTCAGCAACGACCTCTAGCCGAGAAACCCCAGCCTGATGTCCCACTCCACAGCACTGATCCATCGGTGTATATGACGGCCTCGCTCTCCTCCGTGTTTTCAGTTATTCTTAATTATAACCCATAATATTAATTATCTTTACAAAAATAATTACCTCCATAATAATACTTATCCTCACATTATTAATTATTCCCATAATAATTGTCCCCATAATAATAATTATCTTCGTAATAATAATAATAGTGGTCAAACCATCAACATCTTTATGATCATTAACAGTCATTATTTTAATAAACAAAGCCATCAAAATCGCTACAACTCTTTGTTTCTGTTGCTGAAAATCAGTTATGTAGTTGATGATCTCCCATGCCCCAAACTCCGACAGTCCAGTATGTTATGTCTCAGTCTTGCTTTGTCTCTCCTACTACATTACGCTGTATATACTTTCACTGCGCATGGTTATGTCCTAAAAAACACTGACTTTCTTTTTGATATTGTTGTACGATTTCCGTTGCGCGTTTACTTCCAACAGTCATTCTTCTTCTTCTTCTTCTGCGTACACAGTCAGACAGTAACCATTATTTTCTCGAAAAAAGCGGCGGTCATCCTGAGACTCTCGCCACTACCATAGAGCTTGTCTTGCAGTTCCACTGGCAATGGCCACATCTGCTCTCTCTGATCCTCGTATGTCGGGCAGTTCTGCAGCAGATGTTCAGTGGTCATTTTACCAGTACCGCACGGGCATTCGTCGGTACACCCTATCTTCAATTTGTTGAATAGGTGGTACCTCAGTCTGTTGTGGCCAGTGCGAAGTCTGAAGACAACGACCTGCTCTCTTCGGTTCAACTGGTAATAGGCATCGTTTTTGTTGTAACCAGTATGTTCGGTTTCCCATTTGGTCAGGTACCTGGCTTTGATAAGCCGTTTTGACTCTTCGTACGTGATACTGGTATCTGTTTGTGGTAGCCTTGCACCTTCTTTTGCCAGTCTGTCTGCCTCCTCGTTGCCTTGGATGTTGCAGTGTGACGGAATCCACTGTACCACTACCCTTTTTGGTGCGGACTGCTGGCACAGTTTGCATAGTGCTGCTCTTAAGTCATTAAGCTCAGTGTTTTTCTGGCTTTTTAGCGCTGTGACTACGGCGAGAGCATCTGTCAGCAAGACTATGTGGCTCTCATTTTCACTGCGTTTTACCATTTCTTCCACTGCCGCCCTCAGTGCCTCTGCCTCCGCTCTGAAATTGCTTGTGTACTTACCAGTAGCGAATGACAGAGTTATTTTTCTGCCATTTGGTAGGTTCAGGAATGCTCCTGCCCCTCCGTTCTGTGTAGTGTTTGTTACAGAACCGTCGGTGTATGCATGGGTCCAGTCCATGCTTGGGTAGCTTTTCGTTATGAAGCTTAGGGTAGTATCTCTCCTTTCTTTTTCACTCTGGCAGTTTTTGTTTGCAATACCTGGTATATTTTCTACCACCTCTGGAAATATATCCTGCCTCCAAGTAGGTTTTCGTACAGTAGTGATAGGTTTTGGTGTTGTTAGTGCGTTTATGGGATCTTCGTGCATCTTTGCTTTGGCTATTTCTGCAAAGTTTCTCCGCTTTAGTTTCCCATTTCCCAAATTGTTTAGTCTCTGGTACATTGGATGGTCCGTCAGTCTTCTGAGTTTCTCTGACTGCAGCTGGGCTCTGCAGTCTCTTCTATCGGTCATGGATTGCAGTTTTGTAATCTTTTCAAGTTCTACAATTGGCGTTGACTTCATGCCACCTGTTATAATTCTCATGGCTTGGTTTTGAAGTTTGTTAACTTTATCGAAGTTCGCCTTCGCTGCGGTTGTCCATGCCGCAATGCCATACTCGAGAACTGGTCTCACTCTTCCAGTGTACAGTTTCTTTAGTATGCCTTCGTCTGCTCCCCAGCTTGTGCCAGCAAGTTTCCTCATGATCGCCATTCTTTCTCTGGCTTTCATTCGGTTTCTCTCAATCTGACTTTTCCATGTCATGCGCCGATCAAATGTGACTCCCAGATAGGTTGGGTTGTCGTTTGGTTGCAGGATTTTGCCATTTAGCCTTAATTTGGTACTTTGGGGTTTTAATGAGAGCGAGAATATTGTGCACGTGGTTTTCTCCTCGTTTATTTTGACCAGCCATGAGTTCGCTCATTCTTCCAGCGATGTTAGGGCCGTCTGCATCCGATTTCTTGCTATGGTGAGATTCTTTTCAGAGGTCCACATAGCCAGATCGTCTGCAAACATTGAGCTATGAACTCTTCTTGGTATATTCTCTGTAATATCGTTTATATATACCAGGAAGAGTGTGGGTGACAATACTCCCCCTTGGGGTACTCCCTGCTCGAGTGTCACCTTTTTGCTCATCTGCCCTTGTACTTGGACTCTGGCCGTTCTTTGTTTGAGGTAGTGGTTGATCCACTTGTACATCTTCCCACAGACATCACTTCTTCTTAGCTTGACTCTAAGTCCATCCTTCCAGACTTTGTCAAATGCCTTTTCCAGATCCACCCAAACAGCTACTGTGTGTTTCTGTGCCTGGTAGGCATCTTCTATCTCCTGGGCTATGAGGATGACCTGGTCCTCAGTGGATCTGTGCTGTCTAAAGCCGGCTTGCTGTGGAATTAGTATTCGTTTTTCTTCCAGATGCCACATCAGTCTGGTGTTTATCATCCGTTCCATCAGCTTGCCGACACAGCTCAGTAGGCTTATGGGCCTGTATCCATTTGGATCTGTTTTATCCTTTCCTGTTTTTGGTACTGGTACCAGTATTGCATCTTTCCATGCCTGGGGTACAATACCCCTTTTCCAGCTTTGGTTCAGGACTGATAGTAGTTTTTTCTTCGCTGTTTGGCCCAGCCCCATCAGCATTTCGTTTGTTATCCCGTCTTTTCCGGGAGATTTCCTTTTCTTTAGTGTTCTCATGGCCTCTTCCATTTCGCGCATTGTTAGTTTGGCCATCATGTGCTCTTCAGGAGCCGTATTTATGTTTTCGTGTCCCTTTAGCTCTTCGCTAATGTCTGTATGCTTATCTGCAGGGACCTCGATGTGGTTTGCTCTGGCATAGTGATCGACAAAGGCGTTTGCGGCTTTCTTACCTGTGATCAAGTTCTCGCCCTGCTTGATAGTAATTTGTTTATTTGACGGGGTTTCGTCGTTCATGGCTCTGACTAGCTTCCATAGCTTGTTCCCTTCTTTGTCCAGGTTTAAACTTTCCGTTTTATTTTTCCAACTTTCTCTTGCTGTTTGCTTGAGAGTGTGTTTGTACTTCGCCGCGGCGGCTTTGAGGGCGATGTTTGCCTCCATGGATTTTTCTCGTTCTGCCATGTTCCTAGCATTTGTTACCGCATCTTCCACTTTCTGCAACTCATCATTCCAGTAGGGCTTATAGTTTTTCCTAGCTCCTCTTGGGATGGTTTCAGTGGCGGCTTGCATTATTGCCTTGCTTAGGCTCTCTACCATAGGCTTCATTTTGGTGTTTCGTGTGTTAATGGTTTCACACAGCCCATCTGTCAGGATTGCAAATCTGTCCCAGTCGGCTCGTTTGTAATTCCAACGTGGGAGCGGTTTTGTTTCTTGTGGGCCAACTTCCATGTCAATGGTTAGCCTGATCGGCCTGTGGTCGCTCTTGCCAGTTGGTTTAGCACCTGGCGGTCTATTTTATAGTGTATGTCCTGTGTGGAGAAGGCCAAATCTGGAGTCGAGGTGGTATGCCATGTTCTTGAATAGAAGCTAGGGCTATCCTCCGGCCTATTGATTAGGGAGAGATTTGCATCTATCTCCCAATCTTCCACTTCGTCACCTCTGCTGTCTGTGTCAGAGTATCCCCATCTCTCCGAGTGGCTGTTGAAATCTCCAACTACTATGCAGTTGGAGTCTCTGACCTCCATACTCGAGAGCGATAGGTCTCTGTTTGGTGGTCCGTACAGATTGAAAATGCGGAGCTTCGTCTCTTGAGCCATTATGTCAACTCCTACAATTTCTGCTTGTCCGGTGTGATTGACAGGTACCGCGCTACTCGGTATGCTGTTTCTGGTCAGTATCAGGACCCCTCCTTTGTGGCCTTCTCTATCTAGACGGAAGGTCTGGTATCCTCTGATTGAGAATTTATGGTTATTGTTGAGGTGCGTTTCCTGGATACATGCCACGTCAATCTTACCTTCATGCAGGTGGTGTGTTAGGGAAAGTTTTTTTGTTAATGACTCCCTCCGCATTCCACTGTAGTATTTTGAGGGTCTTGAGGTTTTGGCCAATAGACGTTACCCCATAGCCATGTGCCTTGACTCCACGACACATGGGTGGGTGACCACCAGTAGTCAAGGGTGGGCCCCTTCGAGGCGTGGGGCCCGGCGCTATCGCTGCCTGGCGGGTCTCCTCAGGATGAGCGCCATACGTTTTTCGAATAGGTTGTGCTGCCATCATACTGTGATTTACGTTGCACTGTTTTGTTAGGCTTGCGGCCCCGTGCATCCGATTTCAACAGGCGTTTCTGTAGGGATGCCCTCCTTAGCCTTTGGCTGTCCCCAGCCTATCTGCAAGGCAGCAGTTGTTTACGATCAGAGTTTTCTCTCCTATGGAAGTTGTCTTACCAGACTATCGAGTCTTCACTACTCGTGTCTATAGGGTGCAATGATGATATGTGATATATGAGATGGACTGGTTTACCCGGAAGAGAGGCAGTCCAGTGTGTCTGTATCCCAGGATCGTCACGTCCTGCCAGAAACGTAGCATTTGCATGTGAGTGGGGTATCTCTTTTTCCCTTTATTTTCTTGGCTTCTATGCATGGATGATACGCCTAGCATTCCCCGCCACCTGGGGTGTTGACACAGTGGGGCAGGTGTGCAATGTCCGCTGGTCTGCATCTCTTCTGCGTCCAGCATGATAGTTATGGCTGATAACGTACAGAGGTAGATATCGTAGCCGGAGTGCATTCAGCCAGAGGACAAGCCTGGTAATGTCACAGAGATGTTGATCGCCTGGTGTGCGGACAACTCTCATGGTCAGTGGTTGAGTCTTGATAGTTCACAGTGAGGTGGCTGCTCTACTGTTTTCGACACCCCGACCAGGTTCTAAGTCTTTGGTTGGTGTTTTTTCGCACCCCATCGCCGTATAGGGTGAGTATCAAGCAGTTGTCCGCCCGCTTTGATTGGCGGGCGGCAAGAACCTCTTACTGTGGCTCTACCTGATAGGGCTGGGGCGCAAGCCCCAGGTCCCGAGCATGTAGGAGCCTCCCATTGCAGTGGTGCTGAGATTTTGGGCGGGATTGCGGCTTACAAGGGTTCGGCCGTAATCCCCCACATGGTAGCCTCGCGCCCTTGGCTTATCAGCCTGGTACGTGAACCAAAGTGTCTGCGGCTCCTCTCGATTTGAGCTGGTTTTCCGTAGCAACGCCCTGTCATTTGTAGGGTAAAACTGACCTGTCTTCAGTTGATCTATTTCCAGCACCCGTTCACTATTTGGTCAGACGAATTTATTGAGGGCTTTTGTTTGTCAATGACCAGGTATTTGAAATCTGCGGTTTCTGCGGTGTTAAGCACGATTTCCGTAGCGTTCTTTCATTTGAGTGTTTGAGAGCTGACTTGTCATCCGTGAGTCTAATACCAGCGTACGTTCATTATTAGACCCAAACGGCAGTGCTCTCGATTTGTCAGTTGTTCTACAGTATTGGCGTGTTCAGTCAAATTAAGCCGCAGGTTCCACACCTGGTCGTGCCCTTCCGTCAATTCCCTTAGCGAGACAATCAAGTTTCTTAGAGGGTAGCCCCAAACATTTTCGAGGGTCTAATTCCAGCACATGTTCTCTATTAGACCCCACGAAGGTGTACTTTTTGATAGTCATTCTGCAGTATTGGCGTGGTAAGTTAACTTAGGTCTCAGGCTCCACTCCTGATAGTGCTCTTCCGTCAATTCCTTTATCAAACACTGGATGCAGACAAAACCGAGCCACAGAGGGCATAACCCCAGATTTCTGGGGGTCTAAGTCCAGCACCAGTTCCATATTAGGCCCCAGAAGAGTGGTCTCGGCATGTCGATCATTTCAGTGTTGGCCGTGTTGAGTCAAATTAAGCCGCAGGCTCCACTCCTGGTGGTGCCCTTCCGTCAATTCCTTTAAGTTTCAGCTTTGCAACCATACTTCCCCCGGAACCCAAACACTTTGGTTTCCCGGAAGCTGCCCGCAGAGTCATCGAAGCAACTCCTGCGGATCGCTAGTCGGCATCGTTTATGGTCAGAACTACGACGGTATCTGATCGTCTTCGCGCCTCTGACTTTCGTTCTTGATTAATGAAAACATTCTTGACAAATGCTTTCGCAGTAGCTCGTCTTGCGGCGATCCAAGAATTTCATCTCTAACGCCGCAATACGAATGCCCCCGTTTGTCCCTGTTAATCATTACCTCCAGTTCCGAAAATCAACAAAATAGAACCGAGGTCCTATTCCATTATTCCATGCACCATTATTCAGGCAGCCGAGGCCTGCTTTGAACACTCTAATTTTTTCAAAGTAAACGCGCCGGCCACCCAGGACGCTCAGCGAAGAGCACCCGTGGGAGAGAGCCGGCAGACGGTAGGGCAGGAGACAACGGGCAGTGAACCGGCGCGAGCCGGACCGCCCGCCTGCGCCTGAGATCCAACTACGAGCTTTTTAACTGCAACAACTTTAATATACGCTATTGGAGCTGGAATTACCGCGGCTGCTGGCACCAGACTTGCCCTCCAATAGATCCTCGTTAAAGGGTTTAAAGTGTACTCATTCCAATTACGGGGCCTCGAAAGAGTCCCGTATTGTTATTTTTCGTCACTACCTCCCCGTGCCGGGAGTGGGTAAGTTGCGCGCCTGCTGCCTTCCTTGGATGTGGTAGCCGTTTCTTATGCTCCCTCTCCGGAATCGAACCCTGATTCCCCGTTACCCGTTACAAACATGGTAGGCATGTCACGTACCATCGACATTTGATAGGGCAGACATTTGAAAGATGCGTCGCCGGCACATGAGGCCATGCGATCAGCACAAAGTTATCCAGAGTCACCAGTGGGGACGCCGCAACCCCGCGAGGGGAAACGACGATTGGTTTTGAACTAATAAAAGCGCTCTTTCCGCGAGGGTCGGAGCTTGGTAAGCATGTATTAGCTCTAGAATTTCCACAGTTATCCAAGTAGGATCGTGTCATCTAAGGAACCTCGACTGATTTAATGAGCCATTCGCGGTTTCACCGTGAGACAGTGTGAACTTAGACATGCATGGCTTAATCTTTGAGACAAGCATATGACTACTGGCAGGATCAACCAGATATCTGTCGGAGACGTACGTACTGCGCACACCGGTCGGCGGAGGAAGGGTGTGTAAAAAGCCTCACTGGGACGGCCGCAGGGACCGACTGACGGGACGGACGGACGGTTGTTCCACCCGTCCCTCACTCCGTCGACCTAGGACCGCCTGACAGGGGCCTCCCACACGCACCAGACGACCGACCGACCGGGCTCGCTCGAGGAGGGATGGCAGCGCTCTGTGCAGAACGGATCCCAACGACCTCGGCGATGAATTTCACTGGGACTAGAGACACAATTTGGCCTGCCCTTCTCCGTAGGGAGAACGCAGGGCCTCGAGGCAACGATTCCTGCTTTCCATTTGCCGGTCACAAGCTCTTTGCGAGAGTCGGACCACCAGCGAGACGTACTGTCGAGCTCTGCTATAAGCCTTAGATAAATCACCAGGGACGGACCACGTTTCCTGATACGGACCAGACTAGCGCACCTCGGTGGAGGAGCCACTACCACAAACCGCACCCAATTCGCACTACGGGGAAAGGCAGGCGAGCGTTTTCCGCAAGCCCGCGCTATCGCTCCGCCTGGCGGGACTGAGATCGCTTTACGAACACTGGTTGAAATTGAGTCGCTGCGGCGAGACAACTACCCCAGATCAACAGTCATTCAATTTTGTTGTCTATCAATGGAATTCTCAGCATGCGCCTAATAAATCATTTCATCATCATTAATCACATCTTCATAATCGTCGAATCTCATAATTATTGCCGTTTGCTTGTTTATCCTAGCGTGTCTGTCACGGTACCACATGAACCTCAGCATTCACTCATGTCATCAACGGACATAATTATCTCAGTGGGACATTTACAAATCGTTAGGTCGCAGGTTCGGATAAGGCTATTTTTTCTCTTTTCTTTCAAAAATTAAAGTAAAGTAAAGTAAAGTAAAATAAAGTAAAGTATCCCATAGCATTACTGCCGTAGGGGTGTGAGGTGTTAGCGATCTCACATTTCAAAGGCTCGGCGATATGAGGGTGGTAGCCATCTCCTCTCCCTCGCCGCTTTTACTTCCCGGACTGAACCGGTACCCATTTAAGGCTGGGTCGACCCGGGAGCCATTGCGGTCTGAAAAAAACATTACCGCCTCAACTGGGGAATGAACCCAGGACCACTCAGATGCGAAGCCAGCGCGCTAACCACTGCACTACGCGGCTCCACATTCTTATACTGGATGTAATTCTCAAGCATATGTTGTTCCTCTCTGCAACGATCCTGCCTCTCATTTTCTTTCAAAGTTGAATGATAAAGACATGCTCAATTTTGTTTGTTTGTTTTGAAAACCATTATTAAAGACGCACAATTTATTTAAGTATTGTGTTTGTGTGCACTGAATATATTACGTAGCAACATTTGTTCGTGTTATTTTAGTCAATGAATCATGCAACTCAAAGTGATTGAGAATTATATGTGAATTTAATAAATGGATGTTAATATTATACATTGTATACTATTGTTTTACATGACCAGCTCAAAGTCGCCCTAATACGAACAACAAATTATGATAACTTGAAAGTTTTTTTAAAAACCAACACAACACTCCAAGCACATAAGTACAGTAAATCAAGAAATACGTGTATGGCCTACAATAGTTCAATTGGTAGTGGACAATTTAGAAATCCTTTGGTCGACTGTTGGCATTTTGCAATTGTTTTATTTTATTTTGACTTGACATCTAAATATGCCCGTCAGTATTGACACGGGATGCTGGAATTCATCATTTTAATGAACTTAATGATCACAATTTTCATAATCTTCATTAACATAATCATCATTAACATAACCATCATTAACATAACCATCATTATCATCGCTATGTTTGTTATCATCAAGGTCTTTAATATAATCTTCGATGATCATCATTAACATAATCATTTTTATTATTCTAATCACCAATCAACATCACTAACATAATCATCGTTATAATTATTATCGTTTTAATCCCCAACATCATTAACATCATAATCATCATTAACATAGTCATCATAATCATTAATATCACCGCTATCGTTGGTATCATATACATCACTAACATAATCATTATAATCATCATCCTCATTAACATAATCGTCATAATAATATCATCACAGGCATACTCACCATCGCTAGCATCGTTAAGATACTCATTATAATCATTCTTATTAAAATCAGTTTCATCATTAAATAATGCAGCTACTCGATGGAGAGGGCAAGAAAGAGGGTCTTGAGATGACTATCTCGAAGACCAAAGTGTTGTGCAATCGCTTCGCCACTTGTGATCCCTTCTTTCTTGGCGAGGTACGATTAGAGGATGCCAACGAGTACATTTATTTTGGATGTCTTGTCAATATGGAAAATAACCTGGAACCTGAACCGACAAGACGTCACCGCGCGGGTTGGGCAGCCTTCTCGTTTATTAACACCGTCTTGGACGGTTGTCATGACATAGACCTACGAACCTCCCTCCTCAATTCCACTGTACTCCCTGCGATGTGCTAACAAAATCACTAGCAAGAATCACTCTCCGGAACCAACATATACAGGTCAGGTCAGGTCATCCCGTAACAGGTGAGGTCGTTGGGGCACACATGAAGACATCCTCACAACTCCACGCCATCCCTCTCTGTCAGATGCCGCTGCCTGTGACTCTTCTGGTCCATTCTGGTCCATTCCTTTATGTTGTTCTCCCACCTATTTTTGGGCCGGCCCCTTTGTCGTCTGCCATGTACCTTCCCGTGGAGGATTGTGTTTGCAAGACCATCCGATCTCGATATGTGACGCGAGTTTCCTTCTTTTGACAGTTGCCAAAGAGATCTTCGAAAGGTCCTATTGCTGTTGTAATTCTATCTCGTATTTCCTCGTTTGTAACTCGATCTTTGTACGTGACGTTTAAAAGTTTTCGGAAACATCTCATCTCCAAGGCCTGTATCCTTCGTTGAAGGTCAGCTGTAACTGTCCATGTCTCACATGCATAGGGGAATATTGACAGGACCAGTGTACGCATTAATCTGATTTTCGTGCTTAGTGCTAACCGTTTATCTTGCCAGATTTTGTTAATATACAATATCTCTACAATTCTGACAAAGATGATTGTCCCTGGTGAAGGATGCGGTACTCCATGCAGACAAGGCAAAACATAGATGGGCAGGTCACATGCTGCGACGAAACGATGGTCGATGGAGCACAGCGACAGCACTCTGGCATCCTCGTGGTAAGAAGAGATCGCGGGTAAGTCCTCCAATGTGCTGGTCAGATCCCCTTTCTATACGCTGCAACATCTGAGATGCCTCTAGAGGAGCACTTACCACGAACTGGACTTCCTGGACCAAGACCGGGTCCGCTGGAGACGAAGTTGGGACCCACAGCTACGCTGAGGAACGGTTCATCAAAATAAATATCAAGATCAAGATGATAATCATCAATTGTTATTCCTATCTTTGCGACCGAGTTGGTCATCTAACAGGAAACTTGAATCAAAGCATCGATGTGCTGTCACAGCTGTGTTTTCTATAGCTCTTCCTGCGGTTACTGATCTAAAAAACAGCCATTATTGACTCTGCTCTTTGACATGACTCCCAAAATGTTGTGTCCGTACTCTTTCCTCCAAAAATGGGACCAGAAATTTCTAACGCGGGAACTATGTATAGCTTGATTATTCATTAAACGTTTCTTTTTTACAATTGTCTTGAGATAACGTTATTATGTGAATCGTAACCAATGAGGCCTTCTTTAATTAACTTGAGAACATCATTATATGATTTGTAACAAATAAAACGTTTTATTCATTAACTTGAGATGACATCATTACGTGATCCATAATAAATATAACGTTTTATCCATTAATTTGAGATAACATTATTATGTGATATGCGACATATTTGACTTTTCCTCCATTAACTTGAGATGCCATCATTGTGTGATTCGATACCATTGGGGCTTGAAATAACCTACCGTGCCTCTAAAAATTGGTATGTAGTTGTATGAATCGTGTAGCGTGTTAAACAATTACACTACACAATCAAACATTAAACAGTTCGCATGTTTAGTTATTATGTAGTTAAAAAAGACTTATTTTAAGATGACGTAAAAATAATAATCCAAATGTCATCATAAAATATAGTATTGCTAACCTAAATATGAAAGACAGCATGCAGAAGAATTCAAGACAGCATGGAGAAGTATTCACAAATTTGGTCTATATAAATTTTAAATTTGCGTATTCTTGTATGCATAATCTTTGGAAGATCCAGAAGTGAATGAGCTAATAGCAGCCAACGACACGCCAGGGCCAGTGAACCACAGGTTACCAAGACCCTATTCCGCCTCCGTGTAATGGCCCTGGAAACAAGCTGCACTAATGTATCTGGCTAAGCCAATAGTTAAGGCAAACTCAGTGTCCAAAAAATCCTGCTGAAATAGTGTGAATTGGACCGGGAGGCGCAGATATCGCAACCTCGGTGTAAACACAGCGTTACTACATCCTTTTTCAAGACCAACTCTGACGAAGAAGCAGAAGAAGAAAAAGAAGAAGAAGAATCTATACTTGTTAAGAAATACTAAATTGTTCTAAAAAAACACACGAAATTTGTGCAACAATTTTCGATCACGCAGACGTACAGTCCAAAGAACTATGAACAATCAGATTATAATTCTCCCTTCTTATTCTCTACAAAAAACTATTCCTTTCTATCGTGATCATTGCACAAAGCTCATTTGTCCCTTGATCAGAGGGTAATGGAATTGAATACTGCTTCGTTATCACCCATATTCAGTTAAGCAGCTCGTGATGTAACCAGTTCTGATCCGAATTTGGAGAATACGGCATGAAATACGTAACATAACATTTGCAGACAGCAGTTATTGAATTGCGCACAAATATGGCAGAAATATCAAAATGTTGTCTTTCATTTAGGAAAGCTGAACTAGGGGAAGCTAGCAATCGGTGTGTAATTAACTTATCGATATTTGATGTCTCACAATTTATTCTTCATGCTCATGAAAGGACATACAATTTATGTATCCTTAATCAGTAGACAGCAAACATCCGGAGAATCGCTGTTTTGCTGGTGTAGGAGCGACCGGTAGGACACATTCCGGTTTACCATACCAGAGAAATAGAATATACAAGGTGTCTAACTCGCTACCGGCCCCTGGTTTTCCCTTATAACTTTTAAACCAATGAACATAACTCAATAAAATGTGACATGGACATAACTTGGTGCGTGAGAAGCATAATGAGCTCATAGTGGTCGCAATTAGCATCGGCATGCATTCATGTTACGTAAGGTATTCACCAACACATCAATTTCCCGCCGAATTTTTCTTGCAGTTCAATGAGATGGATTGTCTTGTTGCGACACACTTTCACTTTCAGCATGCCCCCTTATGAGTAAATAGGGTAAGGTAAGGACAAGTGATCTTGGTTGCAAAAGCCCCTTAGAAGTGACAAGATCTTTAAAGAAAGAAGACATTTCAATTATGCTGACTTTTGAGTTGTGGCAGGTGGCTTCATTCTGCTCAAAATAACCAGTACCAAGTTCATCGTATTCCACCTGGCTCACAATATGCCAATGTCAAATTTGATTGAAGCCTGTTCATTGGTTGGGACATTGTAAGGGACAACCAGGGGCCGACAGAGAATGTGACACTCTGGTGTGTTGGTAAATACATTTTGCAACATGCAGACATAACTATGCTGACTCCGTCCACTCGCAAAATTATGCTTCTCACACACCAAGGTATGTTTCTGTCAAATTGTATTGTTTAATATTCATTGTTTTAAAAGTTATTATAGAAAACCAGGGTCCAGAAGCTAGTTCGATACAGTGTACATGACATATTTCGTATTACTTTTAATGGCCACCAGAAGCGATGAAAGCAATGAATTAGACAGACTGTCAGAAACGTTAAAGGGGACTAGATATACATACACCAGAGGAAACTACACTGTATTCCCAACAACGCAAATATAAGTGGAAATTAAGAGGTATAGAAAGGGAAACGTAGTTACATAATTAACACTCATGTCGGAGATGAAGTGAACGAGTCTTCATTGTACTAGCTCCACAATTTATTATGAGACAGAACGTTGCTCACTTCCTCGCCGCTGTTCTTCCCTCGTCGTCAGCCAGGTGTCCATTTAAAGCTGGGTTGACTGGAGCGTGTATATCAAGGAGATCGAGGACGCTATCCTTGTCATGAGAAGCGAGGGCTCCACCATTCTGCATCTCAGACGATCAGGAGGCAAACAGACAAACTAAAGTCAGGTGAATTTGAATTAAAACTGAAGGCAGGACTAAGTGTGAAGAAACAAACACAAAATGCTTCTCAGACGATCAGGAGGCAAACAGACAAACTAAAGTCAGGGGAATTCGAATTAAAACTGAAGACAGGACTAAGTGTGAAGAAACAAACATAAAGTTAACACGTCAGAATGATCAACCAATTAGTCAGTCTATCAATCAATCAATCACAAACTTATCTCCCCTCGCGGAAGCGTAGTCTTCGACTAATACACACCGGGTAACGCACAGTGAACACTCAAAGAGTTGAATCCATCAGATAATGTTACTCCTTGCGTAGAATAGATTTGCAATAATCTGCAGATTGCAAATAGACAACTGCAGACTGAAATATCATCTGTTCATTAATTAACGCAAATCGGACACATGGATGTTTGCTCGCGTGGAGAGGACAACCAGTAAAACACAATGGAACACAGTGAAAACATTACATTCTCAACCATATTGAGTGATAACTGTATGGTGGCGACTTGAGAATTTCGAAATAGACCGTCAGGTTTATGAACAAAATATTTGTAATTATTAGCAAACAATGACGAAGAAGATGAGGACTTCCATCGACCTTTCTCCATAATTACATTCAGTAATTGAGAGACATGTTATAAGTTCTGTTTGGTTTCCCAGTGTTTAAAACGGACTTGTCTTTGGGACAGTTGTAGCGACTTTTTTAATAAGGTAATTTTTTAGTTTGGAACAATCTTTCAACAAATTCTGTAAAGTACACTGTTTATATATAAACAAATAGAGAGGAACAATACTTGGAGGCCATTGATATGTGGTGTTGTCGAAAGATGAAAAGAGTGAGCAGGACCGAGAAGAAATCAAATGAAAAGATATTGGTGGAGATGGGAGAAGAAAGATAGTTGATACGGAAGATAAAAGGAAATCGACTTGGCTGGTTGGGACGATCTGGGGAGAGAGGGCCAAGTCCAAAAAGTCTTGGGGGACATTATGCAGAGAAGAAGAGGGAAGGGAAGACCTAGAAATACTTTTTTGTCTCAAGCTTGCGGAGAAATGGCTGTGAAGACGTATGCTGAGCTGAAGACAACTGCAGAGGATAGACATAAATGGAAGAACAAAATCCATGAGCTTGGTAACCAGTCCTGAGACTGAATGACCTGGTGATGATGTTAGGTACTTTGAAGTGTTAAAGGACAGGCCGATATTTTTGAAGTGTTAAGTTTATAGTGCCAGAGTTACGTGGCTGTTATTGTTTATGGTTCTTATGTAGCCACGTATTCTGTTACATGTCTAAAGATAACTCATCATTATCAAGTGCCTTGCCGGTTGGCATTGGTGATCATGGACCACCATTCCATCTAATCACGTGAGTGTGTCGTTTATCAGGTCTGCCGTTGATCGCTTCCGATGCTATAATTTCAAGTTGTCCAATATTTTCTTTCTTTGTCTGCCTAGACGCCTCTTTCTGGCCGTTGTCCCCATGTGTTCCCCATGTGTTCCAATCCACCTCTTCTCATGACATGCCCGAAAAAGAATGACTGCCTTGTCATAAATTGTTCCATAAAAACTGTTTTTGTGTCTGTGCCTCATCAAGAACCACGTTATTAGCTTTCTTTGCAGTTCATGCATTTTCAACATTCTTCTATAAAACCACATTTCCGTTGCCTCCAATGATCATATGCTGATCGTCCATGATACGCTGTCGTATGCCAGTACTGTTTCCACGTAGCATCCACCAACTCACTTCCTTAAATTCAGTGACATGCATTTGTTGCATACGATTCTCCTCATACTCTAGAATACTGATTTCGCTTTGGCTATTCTGCTCTTTATTTCAGAAGTGCGTCTCCCATCAGAACTGATGTAGGTGTTCAAGTATTGGTAACTATTGCCTTAAAAAAATAATAGGACGCTTTTCAGCTAGTACGAATATTGCTAAACACACGTTGTATACATCATTATATAATGTTGAGATGTGAAACTATCAACAAATATGCTTAGCAGAAAGGAACATATGGCAATCTTCAGATTATGCAGTTTGCTATGACCTGGTGTCTGAATATTGTCACTTGATGTCTTCTTGGTAAATAGTAGTGTGCAGCTGAGTATTAAATGTAATTAATGTTCGTGTTTCAATTTGTCGACAAGACTATTAACATTTGGTATTCTATTAAGTCTAGTTACAGGTCAAGGAATTCTATTACTCTGGCTTGTTGATAACGGAACGAATATTTTAAAATATAATTGCCACAAAAATAATACTGCACTCTGAATGACCCCGCAAGCTCCAGGCCACACGAACTCGTTAAAATGAAAATAAAATATGAATTTGTTTAAACTCGGCTTTAAATTGTAATGTATGATGTTATTTTAATGCTTTTGTCGTTTTAAGACTGGGAATTATTAAAATATACTCACAACTTCAATACATTTTGCGGAATACCGCGTCAAGGTTGAATATTTCAAATAGTAATAAACTACAATAATAAACAGTAATAAATACTCGTATTTAGAAGGAGATAGTATTTCACCATATATACTTGTATTTAGAGGCAGATATTATTTTGCCATATTTACTCATATTTAGAGAAAAATTAGTATTTTACCATAAAAACTCGTATATACACGGCACAAACACATACACACGTACATATATATATATATATATATATATATATATATATATATATATACACACATATTCCTCATATATATTTCAAGCATAATATCGGGGAGGTATGAATAGCAGCACTGCAACCTACCACGTATTTTATAAAAAGATAATATAATGACTGTGAATGGGGCTTGCAATCACATGTGTGTATGTGTGATGTTAATGTAAACAGATTTGTTTGTGTGTGTGTGTGTGTGTGTGCGTGTGTGATGTCAATGTATACATATTTGTTTGTGCGTGTGATGTGTGATGTCAATGTATACATACTTGTTTGTGTGTTATGTGTGATATCAATGTATACATATTTGTTTGTGTGTGTGATGTCAATGTATACATATTTGTTTGTGTGAATGTGTGATATGAGTGCATACATATTTGCGTGTGTGTGCTTATATGTGTGATATGAGTGCATACATATTTGCGTGTATGTGCTTATATGTGTGATGTGAGTGTAAACATTTTTGTTTATGTGCGTGTGTGTATGTGTGATGTTAGTGTACACATTTTTGTTTGTGTGCGGTTATATGTGTGTTCATATTTGTGTGTATTCCAACATTCGCTTCACAAGACGATTTTGTGCTATTGTAGAGATGGTTGGGGTTTATCTGCTAAAATGAGAGGCAGGATCGTTGCAGAGAGGAACAACATATGCTTGAGAATTACATCCAGTATAAGAATGTGGAGCCGCGTAGTGCAGTGGTTAGCGCGCTGGCTTCGCATCTGAGTGGTCCTGGGTTCATTCCCCAGTTGAGGCGGTAATGTTTTTTTCAGACCGCAATGGCTCCCGGGTCGACCCAGCCTTAAATGGGTACCGGTTCAGTCCGGAAAGTAAAAGCGGCGAGGGAGAGGAGATGGCTACCGCCCTCATATAGCCGAGCCTTTGAAATGTGAGATCGCTAACACCTCACACCCCTACGGCAGTAATGCTATGGGATACTTTACTTTACTTTACTTTACTTTACTTTATAAGAATGGAGATCAAGGCAATGATTTCGGCTCTTAGGTGGCTGACTGAGACCTCCTTAGTTAAGGCCGTAACCGTCTCTGACGCTCAATCCCCGCTTCAGAAGGTACAGAAGGGCTGACTGTGAGAGTGGATAGTGGACATAGAGGCTTCGACCTCCAGGAACATATAGATCTCCTACCGTGGCCATGTTGGGGTTTGCAGGATGGATTTACATGACATCCGATCATTAAGTGCACTTGATGTGGGAACATTGGCAAAGGTAGGATGGGACATTTTGAAGTTGATCAACGACCGTATTTTGGATGAAACAACATTGCAGGATTTTGAAATCATAGCAGGCCGTCTGAGAGGATGTGCCTAGTAAGTTACATGAACCATTATTATCTTCACCAGACACATGCAGTAGTCACTTTCTACGAGATACACAGACAGTTGCAGAAACCACACTTCCCCAATGAACGATCACTGCAGAAGAAGCCAGTCAGCGGTTAGAGACCAAAATAAGAAAGTAATGATTTAAGAGCAGTACTCTGTCAACTATGCCAGCAGTCCGCTCCAAAAAGAGTAGTGGTACAGTGGGTTCCATCACACTGTAACATACAAGGCAACGAGGAGGCAGACATACTGGCAAAAGAAGGGGCAAGACTACCACAACCAGACCCTAGTGTGACCTACGAAGAGTCAAAAAGGATTATTAGAGCTAGATACATGACCAAATGGGAAACAGAACATGCTGGCTACACAAAAAACGATGCCTATTACAAGTTGAACAGAAGAGAGCAGGTCGTGGTCTTCAGATTTCGTACAGGCCACAATAGACTGAGGTACCACCTATTCTTCTTCTTCTTCTTCTTCTTCTTCTTCTTCGTACGCAGTCAGACAGTAACCATTATTTTTTCGAAAAAAGCGGCGGGCATCCTGAGGCTGTCGCCACTGCCATAGAGCTTGTCTTGCAGTCCCACTGGTGATGGCCACATCTGCTCTCTCTGATCCTCGTATGTCGGGCAGTTCTGCAGCAGATGTTCAGCGGTCATTTTACCGGTACTGCACGGGCATTTATCGGTACCACCTATCTTTAATTTGTTGAATAGGTCTATTGTGGCCAGTGCGAAGTCTGAAGACAACGACCTGCTCTCTTCTGTTCAACTGGTAATAGGCATCGTTTTTGGTGTAACCAGTATGTTCGGTTTCCCATTTGGTCATGTATCTGGCTTTGATAAGCCGTTTTGACTCTTCGTACGTCATACTAGTATCTGTTTGTGGTAGTCTTGCACCTTCTTTTGCCAGTCTGTCTGCCTCCTCGGTGTCTTGGATGTTGCAGTGTGATGGGACCCACTGTACCACTACCCTTTTTGGTGCGGACTGCTGGCACAGTTTGCAGAGTGCTGCTCTTAAGTCATTAAGCTCAGTGTTTTTCTGGCTTTTTAGCGCTGTGACTACGGCCAGAGCATCTGTAAGCAGGACTATATGGCTTTCATTTTCTTTGTGTGTCACCATTTCTTCCACTGCCGCCCTCAGTGCCTCTGCCTCCGCTCTGAAATTGCTTGTGTACTTACCAGTAGCGAATGACAGTGTTGTTTTTCTGCCATTTGGTAGGTTCAAGAATGCTCCTGCCCCTCCGTTCTGTGTAGTGTTTGTTACAGACCCGTCGGTGTATGCATGGGTCCAGTCCATGCTTGGGTAGTTTTTCGATATAAAGCTTATGGTAGTATCTCTCCCTCTTTTTCAGTCTGGCAGTTTTTGTTTCCAATACCTGGTATATTTTCTACCACCTCTGGAAATATATCCTGCCTCCAGGTAGGTTTTCGAACAGTAGTGATGGGTTTTGGTGTTGTTAGTGCGTTTATGGGATCTTCGTGCATCTTTGCTTTGGCTATTTCTGCAAAGTTTCTCCGCTTTAGTTTCCCATTTCCCAAATTGTTTAGTCTCTGGTGCATTGGATGGTCAGTCAGTCTTCTGAGTTTCTCTGACTGCAGCTGGGCTCTGCAGTCTCTTCTATCGGTCATGGATTGCAGTTTTGTAATCTTTTCAAGTTCTACAATTGGCGTTGACTTCATGCCTCCTGTTATAACTCTCATGGCTTGGTTTTGAAGTTTGATAACTTTATCGAAATTCGCCTTTGCTGCTGTTGTCCATGCCGCAATGCCATACTCGAGAACTGGTCTCACTCTTCCAGTGTACAGTTTCTTTAGTATGCTTTCGTCTGCTCCCCAGCTTGTGCCAGCAAGTTTCCTCATGATTGCCATTCTTTCTCTGGCTCTCATTCGGTTTCTCTTGATCTGACTTTTCCATGTCATGCGCCGATCAAATGTGACTCCCAGATAGTTTGGGTTGTCGTTTAGCTGCAGGAATTTGCCATTTAAACTTAATTTGGTATTTTGGGGTTTGATTGAAAGCGAGAATATTGTGCATGTGGTTTTCTCCTCGTTTATTTTGACCAGCCATGAGTTCGCCCACTCTTCCAGCGATGTTAGGGCCTGCTGCATCCGATTTCTTGCTGTGGTAAGATTCCTTTCAGAGGTCCACATAGCCAGATCGTCTGCAAACATTGAGCTATGGACTCTTCTTGGTATATTCTCTGTAATGTCGTTTATATACACCAGGAAGAGTGTGGGTGACAGTACTTCCCCCTGGGGTACTCCCTGCTCAAGTGTCACCTTTTTTGCTCATCTGCCCTTGTACTTGGACTCTGACCGTTCTGTTTTTGAGGTAGTGGTTGATCCACTTGTACATTTTCCCACAAACATCACTTCTTCTTCTTTCCAGTCTTTGTCAAATGCCTTTTCCAGGTCCACCTACTGTGTGTTTCTGTGCCTGGTAGGCATCTTCTATTTTCTGGGCTATGAGGATGACCTGGTCCTCAGTGGATCTGTGCTGTCTAAAGCCGGCTTGCTGTGGAATTAGTATTCGTTTTTCTTCCAGATGCCACATCAGTCTGGTGTTTATCATAAGTTCCATCAGCTTGCCGACACAGCTCAGTAGGCTGATAGGCCTGTATCCATTTGGATCTGTTTTGTCCTTTCCTGTTTTTGGTACTGGTACAAGTACTGCGTCTTTCCATGCCTGGGGTACAATTCCCCTTTTCCAGCTTTGGTTCAGGACCGATAGCAGTTTCCTCTTCGCTGTTTGGCCCAGCCCCATCAGCATTTTGTTTGTTATCCCGTCTTTTCCGGGAGATTTCCTTTTCTTTAATGTTCTCATGGCCTCTTCCATTTCGATCATTGTTAATTTGGCCATCAAATGCTCTTCAGGTGCCGTATTGATGTTGTCGTGCCCCTTTTGCTCTTGACTAACGTCTGTATGCCTAACTGCAGGGACCTCGATGTGGTTTGCTCTGGCATAGTGATCGACAAAAGCGTTTGCGGCTTTCTTACCAGTGAGCAAGTTTTCGCCCTGCTTGATGGTAATTTGTTTGTTTGACGGGGTTTCGTCGTTCATGGCTCTGACTAGCTTCCACAGCTTGTTCCCTTCTTTGTCTAGATTGAGGCTTTCCGTTTTGTTTTTCCAGCTCTCCCTTGCTGTTTGGTTAAGAGGTACCACCTATTCAATAAATTGAAGATATGTGACACCTGACGAATGCTCGTGTGGTACCGGGAAAATGACCGCTGAACATTTGCTGCAAAACTACCCGATATACGAGGATCAGAGAAAGCAGATGTGGCCATCACCAGTGGCAACACTAGACAAGCACTATGGCAGTGTCGACAGCCTCAGGATGACCGCTGCTTTTTTCAAAAAAATACAGGTTGACGTCTGACAGTGTACGGAGAAGAAGAAGAAGGATGAAGACGCTGCAGTCGATGAAAAATCATATTGAAGAATTTTGAAATCATAGAAGGACGTCTGAGAGGATGTGCCCAGTAAGTTACAGGAACCATTATTATCTTCACTCTTCGCCATTTCCTGAGAGTTACTCAACACATATGGGTCTGGCTGGAATGCAATGGTGTCGACTAGTAACAGATCGGTTTATGTAGCGTTTTGTTGTGCATATAAATATGCCAGCCACATGCAGTAGTCACTTTCTACGAGATACACAGACAGTTGCAGAAATCACACTTCCCCAATGAAGGATCACTGCAGAAGAGGCCCGTCGGCGGTTAGACACCAAAATAAGAAAGTAAAGATTGTCGTGTGTTCAGGTGACGGAACATGTTAATTCATCTCTGTGTGGCGAGATGTTTTCGTTAGATACAGGTCCGTGGTTAAAATCCTGCGTGTGATCAAGATGCTGAGCAGCGCATGAGCTGCAGTGGTCAGCGACCCATATCTGACTGATAGCGTCAGGGCCAGCGAACCATAGCTGCAAAAACCTTTCTACACCTCCACGCGTAGATCCTGGATAACAGGCTGCAGCAAGGAAGACTAGCTAAGGAGAAGGGATCGAAGAGGGAATGCTAACCCAGTACTCAAAAAATGATTGCTGAAGTCGGAGTGTTGGACCGAAAGGTGCAAATATCGCAGCCAAGCTGTAAACTACGACACAACGCATTCCGTTCTCTGGACTACATCTGCTACTTATCCTTTCAGGGTTTGGTAGTGGGAGATTGAGAACGAACGAAGAAGAAGAAGAATCCTGCGTGCTTATTACTTTACTTTCCCTTCTGTTGTTGGTTGTATGTGTTTTCCCCTGGCACAAAAAATACATATATTTGAAATCCTTGGCGGTGCAAGCATAGCAATGAAGACAATATCGTTTTTGGAAAACGCTAACAATGAGAATAATTGGTTTAGGTTTGAGAAACATATGTTGAAAATGACGAATTCTTTATTACAGATGGCTGCTTGTTAGGTTCTGTGCCAGCAGATAACGTGCGAGGTATGACTAACAGAACTCGCAGATATCAAGGTAAACATTACAGATTTGTTGAAATAAATCAGCACATGTTAAACACAGATGAAACGAAGAAGTCAACATTGTCAGTCCGGATAACCGTACACATTAAATAAGAAGTCGGCAAACTTAACCCGGAGATTAGACGGAAACCTGCTCCTATACAACCCTCTGCCCGGCTGGAAGCGGCAACCTATTCTTGGACCATCGCTGGAGACATCTTTTTCTACTGTACAGGGTTCAGTAATCTTCTTTTAGACACGGGTAGGAAACTTTCTCCGAACAGAAGCTGATAGCCTTCATCTGGACAGGGGTAGCCAACCTTCTCCAAGTCAGACTAGCAACTGATGGATACAAACCAAGACCTGCATGAAGTTAAAGTAATGGATCAAAGACTACATGTACCCATTATAATAAATTATGGTCCGCATGACGTCTAAGTGATGGACTAACAGTCCAATATACCCATCATAATAAATCGAAGGGTCACATGACGTCTGTGATAAATCAAGTGCGACATAAAGTCAAGATGTTGGACCGGCTCATATACAGCTGAGGCATTGAATCAAGGACGACATACAGTCAAGATATTGAACCAAGGCTCATACACAGCTGAGGTATTGAATCAAGTGCGACATAATATCAAGATATTTTACCATTTCTCATATACAGCCGATTTATTGAAGCAAGGGCCGCATGACGTCTAAGTGATAGATCAAGGGTGGCATAAAGTAAAGGTATTGGACCACAGCTTATATACAGCTGATGCATTGAATCAAGGGCCGCATGACGTCTAAGTGATAGATCAAGGTCGACATAAAGTCAATGTATTGGACCAATGCGCATATACAGCTAAGGCATTGAACAAAGTGCGGCATGAAACCAGTTGATGGCTTTCAACATCCACCCACCATATAGCTTCATTACACTTGTTTAGAAGGCCGTGCAGAGTCTGTATACAACAAGTTTATTCTACTCCACGGATACTAAAAATGACTGATCATCGGATCTATTTATAAATGCATTAACTGACCCTGCTTCCACCACGTCATGTGGCAATGCAATCTGAGCATTGACCAGTCCCTGACTAAAACAATAAGATCTAAGAACTCCTAAGATCTAATCTGGACCTGTCTTTAAACAATTTGAAGCTGTGCCCCCTTGTTCTTGAAACCGGTTTAACTTTGAAAAACTTGGTATAGTCTTATGTATTCTTTCCATTGATTAATTTATAAACTCGTCCTTTGATTTATAAAAAAAGGTCACCTCGACTTCTTCTCTGTTCTAGACAATGTAGACCAGTCTTGCTGAGTCTTTCCTCAAAACTATAATTCTGGAAACTAGGATTATTTTTGCAGCTCTTCTTTGTATTCTTCTAGAATGTCTATATCCACTGTATGATAAGAGCTCCACACCTGAACACAGTACACTAATTTAGGTATCACCAATGATTTATATAGTTTAACTATTACTTCCTTGCTCTTATGTGTAATATTCCTTTTAATTATACACAACATAGCATTAGCCTTTTTCACTGCAACCTGGACTTGCTCCCTCAACTTAACTAAATGATCTATTATAACATCTAGGCCCCTTTTCTTTTTAATGGTTCTAATATTGTTCTTTCCTATCATGTAATTGATTTGTAATCATATTATTAAGTCGGTGCTCTTTTTTGTTCTTCTTTTAATAACCATTTTTTGTTGTTTAGATTTAGTCTTGTATAATTTAATGTCTTTTCTATGAGCCATTCATGATCTCTCTCACATAGCCATGTCATTCATGATCTCTCTCACATAGCCATGTCATTCATAATCTTTCTTACGTAGCCATGCCATTCATGATCTTTCACAAGGCCATGCCATTCATGATCTCTCTCACGTAGCCATATCATTCATGATCTCTCTCCCAAGGCCATGCCATTCATGATCTTTCTCACTTAGCCATGTCATTCATGATCTCTCTCACAAGGCCATGCCATTCATGATCTCTCTCACGTAGCCATATCATTCATGATCTCTCTCACAAGGCCATGCCATTCATGATCTTTCTCACGTAGCCATGCCATTCATGATCTCTCTCACGTAGCCATGTCATTCATGATCTCTCTCACGTAGCCATGCCATTCACGATCTCTCTCACAAGGCCATGCCATTCATGATCTCTCTCACCTAGCCATTCCATTCATGATCTCTCTCACAAAGCCATGCCTTTCATGATCTTTCTCACGTAGCCATGTCATTCATGATCTCTCTCACGTAGCCATGCCATTCATGTTGTAGACCACACGATCAAGTTTATCTTTTCTGTGATGTGTCAACATGCGAGTTAACCAGTGGCGAGTGCTCTTCAGTTAGGTACCTTTTCTTACTCACGAGGGTGTTTATATCACTATTTTATGTATTGATCCCTTCTTCTATGATTTGTTAGCTTATATTTGTGTTGTTTGGTGTTGTATCCGATGAACATCTTTAGATAGTAACGTAAGTTTAGTTTCTGTTCTCATCACAGCGTTGTATCTGACATACGTGTAAATGTTTTTTTAAACATAATTAAGACTATAGTAACAGCGGAAGAATACATGCATACTCGCAATGAAATAACATAATATCTCAGAGATAGCATCACTGTCGGCAGGGAGTGCAGAGTTGTACAATTAAAAAAAATGATTCTTAATACTGATGTGATATTATATTGAAAAAAAACGTTGTCCAATGCATCGATGGCTCTATGATGCAGGATGGAACACTGGGATGATGTCGCTTGGTGACAGGCAGAAGAAAGATCCCTGCCGAGAGAAGGGAGGTATCATAGTAATAACGCCAAGTATGCTAATGGAGTCTGGGGCCAAGTATGCTAATGGAGTCTGGGGCCAAGTATGCTAATGGAGTCTGGGGCCAAGTATGCTAATGGAGTCTGGGGCCAAGTATGCTAATGGAGTCTGGGGCCAAGTATGCTAATGGAGTCTGGGGCCAAGTATGCTAATGGAGTCTGGGGCCAAGTATGCTAATGGAGTCTGGGGCCAAGTATGCTAATGGAGTCTGGGGCCAAGTATGCTAATGGAGTCTGGGGCCAAGTATGCTAATGGAGTCTGGGGCCAAGTATGCTAATGGAGTCTGGGGCCAAGTATGCTAATGGAGTCTGGGGCCAAGTATGCTAACGGAGTCTGGGGCCAAGTATGCTAACGGAGTCTGGGGCCAAGTATGCTAAAGGAGTCTGGGGCCAAGTATGCTAATGGAGTCTGGGGCCAAGTATGCTAATGGAGTCTGGGGCCAAGAATGCTAATGGAGTCTGGGACCAAGTATGCTAATGGAGTCTGGGGTCAAGTGTGCTAATGGAGTCTGGGGCCAAGTATGCTAATGGAGTCTGGGGCCAAGTATGCTAATGGAGTCTGGGGTCAAGTATGCTAATGGAGTCTGGGGCCAAGTATGCTAATGGAGTCTGGGGCCAAGTATGCCAATGGAGTCTGGGGCCAAGTATGCCAATGGAGTCTGGGGCCAAGTATGCCAATGGAGTCTGGGGCCAAGTATGCTAATGGAGTCTGGGACCAAGTATGCTAATGGAGTCTGGGGCCAAGTATGCTAATGGAGTCTGGGGCCAAGTATGCTAATGGAGTCTGGGGCCAAGTATGCTAATGGAGTCTGGGGCCAAGTATGCTAATGGAGTCTGGGGCCAAGTATGCTAATGGAGTCTGGGGCCAAGTATGCTAATGGAGTCTGGGGCCAAGTATGCTAATGGAGTCTGGGGCCAAGTATGCTAATGGAGTCTGGGGCCAAGTATGCTAATGGAGTCTGGGGCCAAGTATGCTAATGGAGTCTGGGGCCAAGTATGCTAATGGAGTCTGGGACAGCTACTTTAGCTCTGAGGTGATTATCAAAAGCCGCATTGACTCGTTCCACATGGGCATTCTTGCAATACACTGGTATGTCTGAGTCTCACATGACAATGTCAGACGACAGAAAAGCCTCGAAAGCACACTCACTATCCTAAACTGTCGCCGATTGGGCATTTTTGGACATGTAATATCTGTTGCTGAGGGCATCCCTGCCCATCAGCTCTTGAAACAGGCCATGGGAATCAAGGATGGGAAACGACCCTTGCCATTATTGGTCCTGTGCTAGCGGCCATGTACCAACTGGTAAATGTATCATTTTCATTGCACATCGGCTGGTATTCAGCGACTCATTGTCTTTATGGACGGTTTGCACTACTTGCCCTTGTCGCTTATGAGGATATATACCTACCTACTAATCAGCGCATTTATTCAGTCTAATTCAAAATACTGCATGAGTTTATATAGTACATTGAGGTCACACGCCTTCAGGGATTTGTGTGAGTATACTTTAGGGAATGCGATAGAGTTAACGGCACCGACAGAGCTAATTTGTTAGTTTCGAAAGCAACCATGTGTTAAATACGATTGGGGATGGACGAGACATGATGAAAGCACACAATGACTCCCTGTTGGATGATGTGACCGCTGTCGTTGAATTAGTATTTACAAATAAAACAACAAAAATGTACATTTTTCCCATTTCTGGGGTAGTCGAGGGGTTTTGAAGGCTGAGAACTACAGGCCGCTTTGCCACTGTTGTCGCCACGTTGTGTGCTGGCTAAGTTTGTTTATTTCACCCCCACCAGAAAAACAACATTTGCCATACCTCGGATTCGCTGCTCTCCTTGTCGGCAGGCTGGTATCGAAGCCATTCGGCCACGCGCTCCTCATCAGTATCCACATATTTCATATATTTGATATCAAACAGAGCCTTCTAAGGCTTACCAGGAATATGGACACATTGTCAGCTACCCACAAACAAAAGAGAGATAGATAGATAGATAGATAGAGAGAGAGATAGAGGGAGAGAGAGCGAGAGAGAGGGAGAGAGGAAGGGAGAGAGAGCGAGAGAGAGAGGGAGAGTGGGAGAGAGAGCGAGAGAGAGGGAGAGAGGGAGAGAGAGGGAGAAAGGGAGAGAGAGCGAGAGAGAGAGAGAGAGAAAATAAACACAAATTGTGATTCCTGTGTTCGGGGAAATGAGTTCTGTACAACATGTTCCACAGTGAAACGCTCAAGAAGTTGAGTTCCTACATCGTATGAGTTCAGTTCATGTGCCATATCCACAGTCAAGGTAGGCTGCAATGGATCTGCAACATCTTCTGTCTCTTACTTTGAAGGTACAATCTGCTAAGTCTTCCTTTCTCCATATAGCGATATTTACTTCTGCCAAGTTTACCCTGTCCACAACTTAAAACTATCCTTCCCCATATAGCGATGTTTACTTCTGTCAAGTTTACCCTATCCACAACTTGACAATATCCTTACCCATATAGCGATGTTTACTTCTGGCAAGTTTACCCTGTCCAGAACTTGACAATATCCTTCCCTATATAGCGATGTTTACTTCTACAAAGTTTACCCTGTCCACAACTTGACAATTTCCTTCCCCATATAGCGATATTTACTTCTGCCAAGTTTATCCTGTCCACAACTTGACAATATCCTTCTCCATGTAGCGATGCTTACTTCTGTCAAGTTTACTCTGTCCACAACTTGATAATATCCCTCCCCATATAGAGATGTTTACTTCTGTCAAGTTTTCCCTCCACATTTCCTTCAAGTACTCTTTTCAACAACGTGTTATATCTTCTTATGTGAACAAAACATCTTTAATCGTTCATCAATGTTCTTATTACTAATTCATCTATGACTTCCTCATTTCTGGTCTTTTCTGTCCATTCTGAGAGACATTTGTGAGTCATGAAAGACGTCGGAAACGGTCTAGTAATAATATAAATAATAATATGAGTAAGGAGGAAGCCGAAAAAGTGCAAGAACAGTAGCAGGATCGATTCGACATCGATTTCTGGAATCGTACTATAAACAATATCGCTGAATGTGGGTTGGTCCTCATCGATTTCTGAATCGTGCTCTTAACAATATCGGTGGATGTAATATGGCCTACATCGATTTCAGAATCGTAATCAGAACAATATCGGTGGATGAGAGCTGGGCGATAGACAGAGACGAGAACCTGGGAAATATTGCTGTAACACGTGGTATAATTATTGTTGCTATCACCACCATCCCCATTATCATCGTTATCACCACACAAAGGTCTTATAGTGTGTATAAAGACGCCAGGTTTCCTGTCAGCACTGATCATCGCCTAGTTGCCTCTGCTGAAGAGAAATCAACGTTTACAACCATAGGTTTCACCGCTTGTCGCCCAACCATGGACGCCATACTTGTACTTCGCCTTACGCTGAAATACATCGTGAATTCAAGCAACCTCTACACGTTACTAATGTTGACTTCAGGGCTGGCTTTGATTCTGTAGATATATGTGATCATTTAAAGACCTTGGCATGTGTTGGATCGTTGGACACTGTGATGGGGTTAATAAAGGTGTACCGTCACAACAGCGCAAGAGTAGGCCTCGCCCAGGTGCAACATTGTCAACATGTGTCTTCGCGCCATCGCTGTTCTGACGTGATATAGATTAGATGCATGCTCCTATGGAAATGCACAACTAGAAGTCTCTGTTGGACCTTTGAGTTTAACAGACCTCGATTACGCAGGTCCCCTGGAGAAATTAGAACAGCCAACTACATATCTGGAACTGTACATTTGATATGCAAAAATCACGAGTGAAAAATTTGACAGCGGTCCAGTCAGGCACAACATACTGGCCCTGATGTCGCGTCAGTCAGGCGTAATATACTGATCAAAATCACACCTATTTTCCATTTAGCGTTCTTTTAAAGTAGGCTATTTTCAAGGCAGTCTGGCTAACGAAATGTGGATCGATGCGATCCCCGTAGTAGGGAACGTCATGTAGATGAAACAAAGCATAACACAACAACCTAGAAAACCCCGATTCACTTCCATCAGCATGCTCGGGATGTGAGGAAAACTACTGCAACCTTCCACTTTACGCTTTTTTCAGTGTGCACAAAAGAGTAAACCTACTCATGGTGGGCATTCAACAGGATAATGCTTTTCCAATCTGACCTACCCAGGTGGTTCGTGAACGACGAGTCAATGACAGAGAGAGTTATTTCCCATCCTTTGTGCCCATGGCCTGCTTTCAGAACTGGTTTTCGGGGGGGGGGGGGGGACATCCTCGGCAAGGCGGGCCACATGTCCAAACGGGGCCAAACGGCGGGAGTTTAACAATTTGAGGGGGCTCTCGAGACATATCCATCAGGTGACGTCGTCGTCTGATATTCAGCCAAACCAGTGGACCGTAAAGAACATGCTTCTGGCTATGAATATAAAAGGCTTCAGGACACCACTGATCGCCCTGAAGAGTAGTCTAGGTTTCGGAACTGACAAGCAAGACGAGGACAACACATATTATGTAAATTCGTAGCTTGGTTTTCAGTGAAACCCTCTGTTGGTCCCAGGCACGATGAAAGACTTTCACAGAGGTCTCAGCCAGGTCGACTCTTCGAATGATGTTTTTACTACCCAAGTAAATGAAATCCTCAGTGAATTTGACATGTTTGCCATTGGCAATAAATTCTGCTGTTGTGAGATTGCAGCCACGTTATTATACTTAATGTTTGTCCATGAGTATCAAGCAGATATGAATATTAGGCCCAACATAAAGTACAATTAGTTCCGTATTGAGGCCAACATAAAGTAAACATAGTCCCATATTATTACAAACATAAAGTATGCGTAGTCCTATAATAGGACAACGGTAAGGTATAAATAGTCCAATATTAGAACAAAAGTAAAGTGTACAAAGTTCTTTATTAAGACAAAACATAAAGAATACATAGTTTCATACTTGAACAAACAGAACGTATTGATAATTCCACATCAGGACAAACATAAAATATACATAGTTATATTTTAGGACACACAGAACGTATTGGTAGTCCTGTATTAGTATAAACATAAAGCATATATAGTTCTATATTAGGGCATACATAAAGTATAGATAGTTCCATATTAGGACAGTTGATTAGGAACACCAATGAGCAAACAAAGAGATGGGCTGTACTTTTTCAGAACTTGTAAACCTCCCGGATCCACAAGATTCTCCCGGCATTCAGTCAGCGGATCCGGAACTACAGGCAAATTGCGAGCGGCCAACTGCATAATAAATTAATAAAGCCATTAAGCTTATTAAAGGCGCCAAAGCCACTGGTCCAGATGATATCAAAGCGGACACTGCAACT
Source organism: Ariolimax columbianus (assembly GCA_036924085.1). NCBI lineage: Eukaryota > Metazoa > Mollusca > Gastropoda > Stylommatophora > Arionidae > Ariolimax > Ariolimax columbianus. The sequence continues at coordinate 57,473,877 of JAVGWX010000001.1, read as the reverse complement.
TCAAAAATGATGTTATGCAATCTACTCGGTAAAGTCTGTGTGAGGAAAGAAATACCGGAAGACTAGAAAGAAAGCTATGTAATAAGGCTGCAAAAGAAGGGAGAGAAACCACCACCAAAATAACAATCTTCAACTCCAACGTAAACTCCGTTCTAATATATGGCTCTGAAACATGAGACCAACAGAGGTGCTTATGAAAAAGGTACAGGCTTTCGTGAATTGTTGCCTGCGCAAAATGCATAAAAAGGAAATGGTACGACAAGATCACCAACATGGAACTGATAGGAAACACTGTATATATACCAGTGGAGCATGAAATACGGAGAGGACGATGGCGATGGATAGGCCACACATTATGGAAACAAGTGGATAACATTACCAGACAAGCTTTGTTCTGGAATCCGGAGTGCACGAGAAGTAGTGGCAGACCGAGACACTCATGGACGAGAGACCTGACAGCAAATGTGAAGGCAGCAAACACGACGTAGACAGAATTGGCTGACATGCCTCATGATAGGAAGACTTGGCAAGTATTGTTTGATGATCTATGCATCACAGGGAGCTGACAGGTTTTTTGATTGACTCTTGTACAAATGTTATTAATAAAATTGCTTTTAATTAGTGAATGTCCCTTCGTTTATTGGGACCAGCACAGGGGCATCTGTATCTGTAGAAGTACAGGTTGACTAAGACTAAAACTAAGATATATATACATATATATATATATATATCAGCATCATCATGTTGCATGTCCTTTATAGAACGTCGGTCCCATCACAGTCTGTCTGAAAGAAACTCGGTCTCTTGCCACAACACCAGCCTCCGCCACTGTCATACTCAGGCATTCCTGGATATCTTGGTGCCATCGTCTTCTTGGTCTACCCCTTCCTCTTTTGCCTGACACCATGCCTTCCATCACCGTTCTCTCAAGACCATTGTGTCTCTTGATGTGACTAAAGTATTTACATTTTCTAGCCAAAATGGAATTGATTAACCAGTTCTCCTCTATGCTCAACTCTTGCGGAATGTCTGCATTTGTTCTTTTCTCTGTCCAGGGTATTCTGATGATCTTACTGTAACATTTTGACTCGAAGGATTCGATTCTTTGTCTAGAAGTTTTGGTAATCGTCCATGCTTCACAACCATAAGCTGCCACAGGAAAAACACAGGCTCTCAAGACTTTTACTTGTATCATTTTGTTGGTGCCCTGCCATAATTTCTTACGCTGTTCAGTCTCTGCATTGCCATAGCTAGTCTTCTTCTGATTTCTTTCGAACAGTCACCATTTTTGTCAATTCTGGAGCCCAGATATTCAAAATGTGTGACCTGAACTATTTCCTCACCACCCACTGTAAATGTATGCTGACATTGTGTTTTAATCGGTAGTCATTATCTTTGTTTTGTTTAAGTTTATGAACAGATTTTGATCTTTACTATGTCCATTAACGGCTGAAAGTAGCTGCTCTAGCCCTTCTGCACTTCTGTGTCATCTGCGTATAGTAACTCTGGAATCTAGTATCCCCCAATCGTAAATGGGTCGAAACATTCAATGTTCTCTTCTCGAACATTTCTCATTATAAATTCCGCATATATGTTGTACAGATAAGGTGAGAGGATACATCCCTGTCGGACTCCTTTTTGTACTGCAAACCAATCCGATGTTTGCCCAGATACTCGGACAGCGGCTTGTTGATCTTGGTATAATATTTCAATGAGATGGACTATATGCAAAGGAAACCCCATTTCCTTCATGATTCTACACAGATTTTGATGTTTTACCGTGTCGAATGCTCAAGTGTAATCAATGAAACATGTGTACAGGTCTACATTTAACTCTCTACACTTTTCATAGATATTCCTTAAATTGAATATGTGGTCCCGGGTCCCCCTGTCTTTCCTAAAACCTGCCTGGACAACGTGAATTTCAGATTCAAACCTTTTCTCTATCCTTCTTAATAGGATTCGCAAGAGTATCTTGCTAGCGTGGCTGATCAGCGCGATAGTTCGGTAGTTCGTGCACAGCTTCAGGTTGTCTTTTTTGGGGGAGGGGAATATAAATTGATTTCTTCCATGCTTCTGTACACTCTGCACTGTGCCATATCTGTTTACACAGCTTGTGATAGACTCGAGCACATGCCTCTCCTCCAGCTTGTATTAGCTCTGCTGGGATATCATCACATCCTGGGGCCTTTCCCTTTTTCAGGCCTTTAATTGCAGAGCGTACTTCTTCCAATGTTGGTTCAGTTTCTAACAATATCTAACAATAATCCAAGTGTATGAACCAACATCAGCAGCAGACGATTGTGAAATGGATAATTTTTATAACACCTTGCAAGAAGCGATGGAAAAAGTTGAAAAAAGAGACATCTTGGTCATCATTGGCGATTTCAATGCAAAAGTCGGAGAGGAAAGAGCCGAAGAGGAGAGAAGTGTTCGAGGACCTTTTGGTTTGGGACACAGAAATGAGCGAGGAGAAAAACTGGTTAAATTCTGCACAGAAAACAACCTCTCCATTGAAAACACTTTTTTCAAACAACATCCACGAAGACTGTACACATGGAACTCCCCTGATGGCAACAGCAGAAACCAAATAGATTACATCCTAGTGCAACAAAGATGGAGATCAAATGTGCTGGCAACAAAAACGCTGCCAGGGGCAGACTGCGATACGGACCATTAATTACTGTTTGCAGTTTTCCAAACAAGACTACGTAGGATCAACAAAAGGTTGCCAGCCAATACGCTTCGATGTATCAGCAATACATACTGAATACAACATTAAAGTGGAAAACAAATTTGAGGCGTTGCTTGCTGTACAGGAAGAGATGACATCTGAGGAGTTGACATCGTACGCAAGGGATATTTTGATCTCGACAGCAAAAGAAATGATTCCAAAGATATATATATATGTATGTATATATATATATATATATATATATATATTTATATGTAAAATTATATATATATATATATATAAATGCACATTCCTCTTTAAATCCTTTAAGCATGTTATTGGGTATAAAAAAAACACAACCTACCAAAATTTAGTAAAGAGCAACAAGAAGAGTCACGAGCGTATTCACGAGCGTATCAAACTGATACAGAAACGCAATTGAAACAGAATATAAACGCTTTGGAGACTTCTAGAAAGTGGACGACTATAATGATTGTAGCTCGCTTGCACTGAAACGGAAAATAATGATGACACACATATATGGTATGTATATATACAACACAAATAGAGATATTAAAGAGTTGTCAGGGGAGGTACCAGAGTTTCTCCATTGTTACATAGGACCTACACTAGGAGCCCTAATGTATCGTGAGTAAATCAAATAACGACTCATGTATGTCACCGGGGACCGATTAACATAACCACGTTACTGATCCCGGGAACAGCTCAGTGTCGTTAGATGCTGTTTTGATAACGGCTAGCCTGCTAAGTCAAGTAGATGAAATGGACATAATAGATATACTAGGGGGGAGTGGGAAACCCAAAAACAGATCACTTGTGTTGGGTGTTTGGATCTAAGGATGTAGGATATTGAGTAATAACATAGAGCTGAGGTTTTCAAACTTTTGTAGTCGGCGGCTTCCTTGACATGGGAATAAATAAACTCAGCTCCTTTCTATACTATATATATATTTATATATATATATTGAAGGACCTTGGCTCATATTATTGGTTCAACTCCTGTCCCAAGCCACTGCGACGCCCTTAGTCGAGAGCCGCGGTGCATAGTTGGAAAATCTTTGACATAGAGTAATATTGTTATAAATAGACGGAGTGTTACTGCGAGAGATAAAGATAAAATTGAGAGAAAGGTAGATACCTTTATAAGAAAAAGATGCCTTTGTAGGAAGGGTTAGGATTGTTGTAAGGGGAGTGAGTGACAGAGTGAGAGTGAGAGTGAGTGAGAGAGAGAGAGAGAGAGAAAGATAGAGAGAGAGGGAGAGAGAGAGAGCAAGTGTGTGATGGAGACAAAAATTCCGAGATAAATGAGAGAGACATGAAAGTAATAAGAGAAGTGGACATTTATCCCCCATTGTGACAATAAATGTTGCTAATTTGATTAAAAGCGACAGACAGAGGATGTCACGCAGAGAAGCAATTGAAAGTATATTCGAACAATTAAAAGTAGGAATCTATGAAAACTAAATCTTTCAATAGAATACTCAATCAACCGAGGCTAGTGAGTTTTAGGACTGGTTCTATGATGGAGAGACAGGTGCACATTTTAAAGGTCATGGACACATGAACATTTGACTTAGTCTGAACCAAGATTTTCAGCTCTTTATTTTGCCCTTAAACATACTACACTATAAAAGAGGGTAGGAAGGAGATTTACTTTCGGTCATGCAAAACATACTGATCACACTATGCTATTCTCGAATGTGAGGAGAGCCGCTATAACCAGCTACCAAAGAAAGGCATCAAGAGTGCCTAACTCAATTACGAATGGAAATAGCAGTAACAACACCACAAATGTAGGGTTATAGACCTCACTGGGCCTGGGCGAAGATTACAATTTGTAGATGGAGACCTTGTAAACAGGACTGACCCAGACAGATTTGAAAAGGTAAAAAAATGTAATAGAATTAAGAAAAACATCTTTATTATGATGCTTATTCACATTCCTCGGGACGATGAGGCTAACGTCCGGTCAGGCAAAATACACTTATCAGAGAATGTTAGCCAGGGTCAGGAGAAATATACTGGCCACGAACCGCACCTGACCTCCTCGTTGGTCGTCCTGGAAACGGGCTGTTGTCGAGGACAACAGTCTGGCTAACAATGTGAGGTTTGACGTGATCTCCGTAGTAGTGAGCGACACGCAGATTAAACTAAGCATAGCACAACGGCATGGTTGACCCTGGTCCACCTTCATCAGCACGCTCGGGATGTGATGAAAGCTACTACAACCCGTCACTTAGCACCCTTTTCGAGACGCACATAAGAGTAACCTACTCATTGTGGGCATTCGCAAACAACAATTCACATTCCTCAGGTTCTATATGATCTATAAAGCTTGTGAATAAAGGCCCCTTGTCCTTGCAGTCGACAGTTATATTTTACCTCTGATTGATCAAACCCTACTATATCGAGATTTTAAACGTGTGTCCTCTTTGTCAGATGCCCGACAACCAAACCACGCTGCCAGCGACTCCTTCCTTATACAAGAGACACTGTAAAAAGTTTATATGTGATATGGAGAGTCCAGATTTCCGATCAACTTGAGCAAACCTTTCGTGATAAGGTTCTCCGTGTCCACCATAATGGAGGCTGACTTCCATCTAGCATTTACTCTTGATGGATGCATCCGTCAACGGAATGTGTGGCAGTTTGAAATATCTCAGACTAACGTCACATTTTGCCGTATAATTACCGTGTCGTTGAAATCCATACAGAGATGCAAATGAGGTTTAAGAGCACACACGACAAGCCTGGCGAAACTATTGCCCTAACTCATGAACTTAAATGAATATTGAATGTTCCCGTGATTATGTGTACCTTGTTGAGAAATAAATAATGTGGTGTCTTTGCTACTGTCAGAGAAAAGACCATTGTGGAGTCGAGGATGGAAAGCATAACAACAACAACATCAGCCCGATTGAGTGGTTGGTATGCGTCAAGATTTCAAGCCTTCAAGCCCACATACATATCTTCTTAACTCCCTTGTTGAAAACGTCACAATAAACGTAGTACGTGATCTCGTCTCATTTCTTCTTTCCTGAAACACTAAGAGGTCGTAGAAGCATTAAAGTGTTAGTGATGTGTCTTTGGCATGTTTCTAGACGGACGTGGCCCATCACTCCTCAGTCAACAGAGTGGTCAAGTATCGATCCTGCATTTTTGCTTAGTCTTTTTTTGTTTTCGTCTTCCTCCCCTCCCTCCACTTGACCGCTTCCTTCGATTGTGCGTAGCGCTGGTTTGAGAGGATTCAGAGTTTGTTTAAAACTACCAGCTATAGGGGTTCTAAGGGACGTTTAGTCGTCTTGAGTGTAGTCGGGGTGTCCCTCAGATATTTACCTGTGTTAGTATACCTATATGGTATTCGTCACAGTCGTTATGCGGGATGTTGAATGCCAGTTTTGGCCTCTCTTTCTAGAAAACGTTGGTTGAACACCGGTCATCGCCTACCAAGGCCGGAACGAGACAACGCGCCAAGGTAATAAAACAAAGAGTAAACAGAATTAAACTCATACCAGCGATGGCCCACAATCCGGGCCATATTCACTAAAAGAAACTGGATAGAGTAATTCAACAGTTGCGAAGTGTTTTGGTGACTATTGTGAAGACTGGGATAAGTGCATCGAAAAACGGCCAGTAAACATTGTTCACAGCTTACTACTATAACCTGAAGGACTTGTGAGGGACACATTGTTCACAGCTTACTACTATAACCTGAAGGACTTGTGAGGGACACATTGTTCACAGCTTACTACTATAACCTGAAGGACTTGTGAGGGACACATTGTTCACAGCTTACTACTATAACCTGAAGGACTTGTGAGGGACACATTGTTCACAGCTTACTACTATAACCTGAAGGACTTGTGAGGGACACATTGTTCACAGCTTACTACTATAACCTGAAGGACTTGTGAGGGACACATTGTTCACAGCTTACTACTATAACCTGAAGGACTTGTGAGGGACACATTGTTCACAGCTTACTACTATAACCTGAAGGACTTGTGAGGGACACATTGTTCACAGCTTACTACTATAACCTGAAGGACTTGTGAGGGACACATTGTTCACAGCTTACTACTATAACCTGAAAGACTTGTGAGGGACACATTGTTCACAGCTTACTACTATAACCTGAAGGACTTGTGAGGGACACATTGTTCACAGCTTACTACTATAACCTGAAGGACTTGTGAGGGACACATTGTTCACAGCTTACTACTATAACCTGAAGGACTTGTGAGGGACACATTGTTCACAGCTTACTACTATAACCTGAAGGACTTGTGAGGGACACATTGTTCACAGCTTACTACTATAACCTGAAGGACTTGTGAGGGACACATTGTTCACAGCTTACTACTATAACCTGAAGGACTTGTGAGGGACACATTGTTCACAGCTTACTACTATAACCTGAAGGACTTGTGAGGGACACATTGTTCACAGCTTACTACTATAACCTGAAGGACTTGTGAGGGACACATGGTTCACAGCTTACTACTATAACCTGAAGGACTTGTGAGGGACACATTGTTCACAGCTTATTACTATAACCTGAAGGACTTGTGAGGGACACATTGTTCACAGCTTACTACTATAACCTGAAGGACTTGTGAGGGACACATTGTTCACAGCTTACTACTATAACCTGAAGGACTTGTGAGGGACACATTGTTCACAGCTTACTACTATAACCTGAAGGACTTGTGAGGGACACATTGTTCACAGCTTACTACTATAACCTGAAGGACTTGTGAGGGACACATTGTTCACAGCTTACTACTATAACCTGAAGGACTTGTGAGGGACACATTGTTCATAGCTTACTACTATAACCTGAAGGACTTGTGAGGGACACATTGTTCACAGCTTACTACTATAACTTGAAGGACTTGTGAGGGACACATTTTTCACAGCTTACTACTATAACCTGAAGGACTTGTGAGGGACACATTGTTCACAGCTTACTACTATAACCTGAAGGACTTGTGAGGGACACATTGTTCACAGCTTACTACTATAACCTGAAGGACTTGTGAGGGACACATTGTTCACAGCTTACTACTATAACCTGAAGGACTTGTGAGGGACACATTGTTCACAGCTTACTACTATAACCTGAAGGACTTGTGAGGGACACATTGTTCACAGCTTACTACTATAACCTGAAGGACTTGTGAGGGACACATTGTTCACAGCTTACTACTATAACCTGAAGGACTTGTGAGGGACACATTGTTCACAGCTTACTACTATAACCTGAAGGACTTGTGAGGGACACATTGTTCACAGCTTACTACTATAACCTGAAGGACTTGTGAGGGACACATTGTTCACAGCTTACTACTATAACCTGAAGGACTTGTGAGGGACACATTGTTCACAGCTTACTACTATAACCTGAAGGACTTGTGAGGGACACATTGTTCACAGCTTACTACTATAACCTGAAGGACTTGTGAGGGACACATTGTTCACAGCTTACTACTATAACCTGAAGGACTTGTGAGGGACACATTGTTCACAGCTTACTACTATAACCTGAAGGACTTGTGAGGGACACATTGTTCACAGCTTACTACTATAACCTGAAGGACTTGTGAGGGACACATTGTTCACAGCTTACTACTATAACCTGAAGGACTTGTGAGGGACACATTGTTCACAGCTTACTACTATAACCTGAAGGACTTGTGAGGGACACATTGTTCACAGCTTACTACTATAACCTGAAGGACTTGTGAGGGACACATTGTTCACAGCTTACTACTATAACATGAAGGACTTGTCAGGGACACATTGTTCACAGCTTACTACTATAACCTGAAGGACTTGTCAGGGACACATTGTTCACAGCTTACTACTATAACCTGAAGGACTTGTGAGGGACACATTGTTCACAGCTTACTACTATAACCTGAAGGACTTGTGAGAGACACATTGTTCACAGCTTACTACTATAACCTGAAGGACTTGTGAGGGACACATTTTTCACAGCTTACTACTATAACCTGAAGGACTTGTGAGGGACACATTGTTCACAGCTTACTACTATAACCTGAAGGACTTGTGAGGGAAACATTGTTCACAGCTTACTACTATAACCTGAAGGACTTGTGAGGGACACATTGTTCACAGCTTACTACTATAACCTGAAGGACTTGTGAGGGACACATTGTTCACAGCTTACTACTATAACCTGAAGGACTTGTGAGGGACACATTGTTCACAGCTTACTACTATAACCTGAAGGACTTGTGAGGGACACATTGTTCACAGCTTACTACTATAACCTGAAGGACTTGTGAGGGACACATTGTTCACAGCTTACTACTATAACCTGAAGGACTTGTGAGGGACACATTGTTCACAGCTTACTACTATAACCTGAAGGACTTGTGAGGGACACATTGTTCACAGCTTACTACTATAACCTGAAGGACTTGTGAGGGACACATTGTTCACAGCTGACTACTATAACCTGAAGGACTTGTGAGGGACACATTGTTCACAGCTTACTACTATAACCTGAAGGACTTGTGAGGGACACATTGTTCACAGCTTACTACTATAACCTGAAGGACTTGTGAGGGACACATTGTTCACAGCTTACTACTATAACCTGAAGGACTTGTGAGGGACACATTGTTCACAGCTTACTACTATAACCTGAAGGACTTGTGAGGGACACATTGTTCATAGCTTACTACTATAACCTGAAGGACTTGTGAGGGACACATTGTTCACAGCTTACTACTATAACTTGAAGGACTTGTGAGGGACACATTTTTCACAGCTTACTACTATAGCCTGAAGGACTTGTGAGGGACACATTGTTCACAGCTTACTACTATAACCTGAAGGACTTGTGAGGGACACATTGTTCACAGCTTACTACTATAACCTGAAGGACTTGTGAGGGACACATTGTTCACAGCTTACTACTATAACCTGAAGGACTTGTGAGGGACACATTGTTCACAGCTTACTACTATAACCTGAAGGACTTGTGAGGGACACATTGTTCACAGCTTACTACTATAACATGAAGGACTTGTCAGGGACACATTGTTCACAGCTTACTACTATAACCTGAAGGACTTGTCAGGGACACATTGTTCACAGCTTACTACTATAACCTGAAGGACTTGTGAGGGACACATTGTTCACAGCTTACTACTATAACCTGAAGGACTTGTGAGAGACACATTGTTCACAGCTTACTACTATAACCTTAAGGACTTGTGAGGGACACATTTTTCACAGCTTACTACTATAACCTGAAGGACTTGTGAGGGACACATTGTTCACAGCTTACTACTATAACCTGAAGGACTTGTGAGGGAAACATTGTTCACAGCTTACTACTATAACCTGAAGGACTTGTGAGGGACACATTGTTCACAGCTTACTACTATAACCTGAAGGACTTGTGAGGGACACATTGTTCACAGCTTACTACTATAACCTGAAGGACTTGTGAGGGACACATTGTTCACAGCTTACTACTATAACCTGAAGGACTTGTGAGGGACACATTGTTCACAGCTTACTACTATAACCTGAAGGACTTGTGAGGGACACATTGTTCACAGCTTACTACTATAACCTGAAGGACTTGTGAGGGACACATTGTTCACAGCTTACTACTATAACCTGAAGGACTTGTGAGGGACACATTGTTCACAGCTTACTACTATAACCTGAAGGACTTGTGAGGGACACATTGTTCACAGCTTACTACTATAACCTGAAGGACTTGTGAGGGACACATTGTTCACAGCTTACTACTATAACCTGAAGGACTTGTGAGGGACACATTGTTCACAGCTTACTACTATAACCTGAAGGACTTGTGAGGGACACATTGTTCACAGCTTACTACTATAACCTGAAGGACTTGTGAGGGACACATTGTTCATAGCTTACTACTATAACCTGAAGGACTTGTGAGGGACACATTGTTCACAGCTTACTACTATAACTTGAAGGACTTGTGAGGGACACATTTTTCACAGCTTACTACTATAGCCTGAAGGACTTGTGAGGGACACATTGTTCACAGCTTACTACTATAACCTGAAGGACTTGTGAGGGACACATTGTTCACAGCTTACTACTATAACCTGAAGGACTTGTGAGGGACACATTGTTCACAGCTTACTACTATAACCTGAAGGACTTGTGAGGGACACATTGTTCACAGCTTACTACTATAACCTGAAGGACTTGTGAGGGACACATTGTTCATAGCTTACTACTATAACCTGAAGGACTTGTGAGGGACACATTGTTTACAGCTTACTACTATAACTTGAAGGACTTGTGAGGGACACATTTTTCACAGCTTACTACTATAGCCTGAAGGACTTGTGAGGGACACATTGTTCACAGCTTACTACTATAACCTGAAGGACTTGTGAGGGACACATTGTTCACAGCTTACTACTATAACCTGAAGGACTTGTGAGGGACACATTGTTCACAGCTTACTACTATAACCTGAAGGACTTGTGAGGGACACATTGTTCACAGCTTACTACTATAACCTGAAGGACTTGTGAGGGACACATTGTTCACAGCTTACTACTATAACATGAAGGACTTGTCAGGGACACATTGTTCACAGCTTACTACTATAACCTGAAGGACTTGTCAGGGACACATTGTTCACAGCTTACTACTATAACCTGAAGGACTTGTGAGGGACACATTGTTCACAGCTTACTACTATAACCTGAAGGACTTGTGAGAGACACATTGTTCACAGCTTACTACTATAACCTGAAGGACTTGTGAGGGACACATTTTTCACAGCTTACTACTATAACCTGAAGGACTTGTGAGGGACACATTGTTCACAGCTTACTACTATAACCTGAAGGACTTGTGAGGGAAACATTGTTCACAGCTTACTACTATAACCTGAAGGACTTGTGAGGGACACATTGTTCACAGCTTACTACTATAACCTGAAGGACTTGTGAGGGACACATTGTTCACAGCTTACTACTATAACCTGAAGGACTTGTGAGGGACACATTGTTCACAGCTTACTACTATAACCTGAAGGACTTGTGAGGGACACATTGTTCACAGCTTACTACTATAACCTGAAGGACTTGTGAGGGACACATTGTTCACAGCTTACTACTATAACCTGAAGGACTTGTGAGGGACACATTGTTCACAGCTTACTACTATAACCTGAAGGACTTGTGAGGGACACATTGTTCACAGCTTACTACTATAACCTGAAGGACTTGTGAGGGACACATTGTTCACAGCTTACTACTATAACCTGAAGGACTTGTGAGGGACACATTGTTCACAGCTTACTACTATAACCTGAAGGACTTGTGAGGGACACATTGTTCACAGCTTACTACTATAACCTGAAGGACTTGTGAGGGACACATTGTTCACAGCTTACTACTATAACCTGAAGGACTTGTGAGGGACACATTGTTCACAGCTTACTACTATAACCTGAAGGACTTGTGAGGGACACATTGTTCATAGCTTACTACTATAACCTGAAGGACTTGTGAGGGACACATTGTTCACAGCTTACTACTATAACTTGAAGGACTTGTGAGGGACACATTTTTCACAGCTTACTACTATAGCCTGAAGGACTTGTGAGGGACACATTGTTCACAGCTTACTACTATAACCTGAAGGACTTGTGAGGGACACATTGTTCACAGCTTACTACTATAACCTGAAGGACTTGTGAGGGACACATTGTTCACAGCTTACTACTATAACCTGAAGGACTTGTGAGGGACACATTGTTCACAGCTTACTACTATAACCTGAAGGACTTGTGAGGGACACATTGTTCACAGCTTACTACTATAACCTGAAGGACTTGTGAGGGACACATTGTTCACAGCTTACTACTATAACCTGAAGGACTTGTGAGGGACACATTGTTCACAGCTTACTACTATAACCTGAAGGACTTGTGAGGGACACATTGTTCACAGCTTACTACTATAACCTGAAGGACTTGTGAGGGACACATTGTTCATAGCTTACTACTATAACCTGAAGGACTTGTGAGGGACACATTGTTCACAGCTTACTACTATAACTTGAAGGACTTGTGAGGGACACATTTTTCACAGCTTACTACTATAGCCTGAAGGACTTGTGAGGGACACATTGTTCACAGCTTACTACTATAACCTGAAGGACTTGTGAGGGACACATTGTTCACAGCTTACTACTATAACCTGAAGGACTTGTGAGGGACACATTGTTCACAGCTTACTACTATGACCAGAAGGACTTGTGAGGGACACATTGTTCACAGCTTACTACTATAACCTGAAGGACTTGTGAGGGACACATTGTTCACAGCTTACTACTATAACATGAAGGACTTGTCAGGGACACATTGTTCACAGCTTACTACTATAACCTGAAGGACTTGTCAGGGACACATTGTTCACAGCTTACTACTATAACCTGAAGGACTTGTGAGGGACACATTGTTCACAGCTTACTACTATAACCTGAAGGACTTGTGAGAGACACATTGTTCACAGCTTACTACTATAACCTGAAGGACTTGTGAGGGACACATTTTTCACAGCTTACTACTATAACCTGAAGGACTTGTGAGGGACACATTGTTCACAGCTTACTACTATAACCTGAAGGACTTGTGTGGAAAAACATTGTTCACAGCTTACTACTATAACCTGAAGGACTTGTGAGGGACACATTGTTCACAGCTTACTACTATAACCTGAAGGACTTGTGAGGGACACATTGTTCACAGCTTACTACTATAACCTGAAGGACTTGTGAGGGACACATTGTTCACAGCTTACTACTATAACCTGAAGGACTTGTGAGGGACACATTGTTCACAGCTTACTACTATAACCTGAAGGACTTTTGAGGGACACATTGTTCACAGCTTACTACTATAACCTGAAGGACTTGTGAGGGACACATTGTTCACAGCTTACTACTATAACCTGAAGGACGTGAGGGACACATTGTTCACAGCTTAGTACTATAACCTGAAGGACTTGTGAGGGACACATTGTTCACAGCTTACTACTATAACCTGAAGGACTTGTGAGGGACACATTGTTCACAGCTTACTACTATAACCTGAAGGACTTGTGAGGGACACATTGTTCACAGCTTACTACTATAACCTGAAGGACTTGTGAGGGACACATTGTTCACAGCTTACTACTATAACCTGAAGGACTTGTGAGGGACACATTGTTCATAGCTTACTACTATAACCTGAAGGACTTGTGAGGGACACATTGTTCACAGCTTACTACTATAACTTGAAGGACTTGTGAGGGACACATTTTTCACAGCTTACTACTATAGCCTGAAGGACTTGTGAGGGACACATTGTTCACAGCTTACTACTATAACCTGAAGGACTTGTGAGGGACACATTGTTCACAGCTTACTACTATAACCTGAAGGACTTGTGAGGGACACATTGTTCACAGCTTACTACTATAACCTGAAGGACTTGTGAGGGACACATTGTTCACAGCTTACTACTATAACCTGAAGGACTTGTGAGGGACACATTGTTCACAGCTTACTACTATAACCTGAAGGACTTGCGAGGGACACATTGTTCACAGCTTACTACTATAACTTGAAGGACTTGTGAGGGACACATTTTTCACAGCTTACTACTATAACCTGAAGGACTTGTGAGGGACACATTGTTCACAGCTTACTACTATAACCTGAAGGACTTGTGAGGGACACATTGTTCACAGCTTACTACTATAACATGAAGGACTTGTCAGGGACACATTGTTCACAGCTTACTACTATAACCTGAAGGACTTGTCAGGGACACATTGTTCACAGCTTACTACTATAACCTGAAGGACTTGTGAGGGACACATTGTTCACAGCTTACTACTATAACCTGAAGGACTTGTGAGAGACACATTGTTCACAGCTTACTACTATAACCTGAAGGACTTGTGAGGGACACATTTTTCACAGCTTACTACTATAACCTGAAGGACTTGTGAGGGACACATTGTTCACAGCTTACTACTATAACCTGAAGGACTTGTGTGGAAAAACATTGTTCACAGCTTACTACTATAACCTGAAGGACTTGTGAGGGACACATTGTTCACAGCTTACTACTATAACCTGAAGGACTTGTGAGGGACACATTGTTCACAGCTTACTACTATAACCTGAAGGACTTGTGAGGGACACATTGTTCACAGCTTACTACTATAACCTGAAGGACTTGTGAGGGACACATTGTTCACAGCTTACTACTATAACCTGAAGGACTTTTGAGGGACACATTGTTCACAGCTTACTACTATAACCTGAAGGACTTGTGAGGGACACATTGTTCACAGCTTACTACTATAACCTGAAGGACTTGTGAGGGACACATTGTTCACAGCTTAGTACTATAACCTGAAGGACTTGTGAGGGACACATTGTTCACAGCTTACTACTATAACCTGAAGGACTTGTGAGGGACACATTGTTCACAGCTTACTACTATAACCTGAAGGACTTGTGAGGGACACATTGTTCACAGCTTACTACTATAACCTGAAGGACTTGTGAGGGACACATTGTTCACAGCTTACTACTATAACCTGAAGGACTTGTGAGGGACACATTGTTCATAGCTTACTACTATAACCTGAAGGACTTGTGAGGGACACATTGTTCACAGCTTACTACTATAACTTGAAGGACTTGTGAGGGACACATTTTTCACAGCTTACTACTATAGCCTGAAGGACTTGTGAGGGACACATTGTTCACAGCTTACTACTATAACCTGAAGGACTTGTGAGGGACACATTGTTCACAGCTTACTACTATAACCTGAAGGACTTGTGAGGGACACATTGTTCACAGCTTACTACTATAACCTGAAGGACTTGTGAGGGACACATTGTTCACAGCTTACTACTATAACCTGAAGGACTTGTGAGGGACACATTGTTCACAGCTTACTACTATAACCTGAAGGACTTGCGAGGGACACATTGTTCACAGCTTACTACTATAACTTGAAGGACTTGTGAGGGACACATTTTTCACAGCTTACTACTATAACCTGAAGGACTTGTGAGGGACACATTGTTCACAGCTTACTACTATAACCTGAAGGACTTGTGAGGGACACATTGTTCACAGCTTACTACTATAACCTGAAGGACTTGTGAGGGACACATTGTTCACAGCTTACTACTATAACCTGAAGGACTTGTGAGGGACACATTGTTCACAGCTTACTACTATAACCTGAAGGACTTGTGAGGGACACATTGTTCACAGCTTACTACTATAACCTGAAGGACTTGTGAGGGACACATTGTTCACAGCTTCCTACTATAACCTGAAGGACTTGTGAGGGACACATTGTTCACAGCTTACTACTATAACCTGAAGGACTTGTGAGGGACACATTGTTCACAGCTTACTACTATAACCTGAAGGACTTGTGAGGGACACATTGTTCACAGTTTACTACTATAACCTGAAGGACTTGTGAGGGACACATTGTCCACTTCTTACTACTATAACCTGAAGGACTTGTGAGGGACACATTGTTCACAGCTTACTACTATAACCTGAAGGACTTGTGAGGGACACATTGTTCACAGCTTACTACTATAACCTGAAGGACTTGTGAGGGACACATTGTTCACAGCTTACTACTATAACCTGAAGGACTTGTGAGGGACTCATTGTTCACAGCTTACTACTATAACCTGAAGGACTTGTGAGGGACACATTGTTCACAGCTTACTACTATAACCTGAAGGACTTGTGAGGGACACATTGTTCACAGCTTACTACTATAAACTGAAGGACTTGTGAGGGACACATTGTTCACAGCTTACTACTATAACCTGAAGGACTTGTGAGGGACACATTGTTCACAGCTTACTACTATAACCTGAAGGACTTGTGAGGGACACATTGTTCACAGCTTACTACTATAACCTGAAGGACTTGTGAGGGACACATTGTTCACAGCTTACTACTATAACCTGAAGGACTTGTGAGGGACACATTGTTCACAGCTTACTACTATAACCTGAAGGACTTGTGAGGGACACATTGTTCACAGCTTACTACTATAACCTGAAGGACTTGTGAGGGACACATTGTTCACAGCTTACTACTATAACCTCAAGGACTTGTGAGGGACACATTGTTCACAGCTTACTACAATAACTTGAAGGACTTGTGAGGGACACATTGTCCACTTCTTACTACTATAACCTGAAGGACTTGTGAGGGACACATTGTTCACAGCTTACTACTATAACCTAAAGGACTTGTGAGGGACACATTGTTCACAGCTTACTACTATAACCTGAAGGACTTGTGAGGGACACATTGTTCACAGCTTACTACTATAACCTGAAGGACTTGTGAGGGACACATTGTTCACAGCTTACTACTATAACCTGAAGGACTTGTGAGGGACACATTGTTCACAGCTTACTACTATAACCTGAAGGACTTGTGAGGGACACATTGTTCACAGCTTACTACTATAACCTGAAGGACTTGTGAGGGACACATTGTTCACAGCTTACTACTATAACCTGAAGGACTTGTGAGGGACACATTGTTCACAGCTTACTACTATAACCTCAAGGACTTGTGAGGGACACATTGTTCACAGCCTACTACGATAACCTGAAGGACTTGTGATGGAAACATTGTTCACAGCTTACTACTATAACCTGAAGGACTTGTGAGGGACACATTGTTCACAGCTTACTACTATAACCTGAAGGACTTGTGAGGGACACATTGTTCACAGCTTACTACTATAACCTGAAGGACTTGTGAGGGACACATTGTTCACAGCTTACTACTATAACCTGAAGGACTTGTGAGGGACACATTGTTCACAGCTTACTACTATAACCTGAAGGACTTGTGAGGGACACATTGTTCACAGCTTACTACTATAACCTGAAGGACTTGTGAGGGACACATTGTTCACAGCTTACTACTATAACCTGAAGGACTTGTGAGGGACACATTGTTCACAGCTTACTACTATAACCTGAAGGACTTGTGAGGGACACATTGTTCACAGCTTACTACTATAACCTGAAGGACTTGTGAGGGACACATTGTTCACAGCTTACTACTATAACCTGAAGGACTTGTGAGGGACACATTGTTCACAGCTTACTACTATAACCTGAAGGACTTGTGAGGGACACATTGTTCACAGCTTACTACAATAACTTGAAGGACTTGTGAGGGACACATTGTCCACTTCTTACTACTATAACCTGAAGGACTTGTGAGGGACACATTGTTCACAGCTTACTACTATAACCTAAAGGACTTGTGAGGGACACATTGTTCACAGCTTACTACTATAACCTGAAGGACTTGTGAGGGACACATTGTTCACAGCTTACTACTATAACCTGAAGGACTTGTGAGGGACACATTGTTCACAGCTTACTACTATAACCTGAAGGACTTGTGAGGGACACATTGTTCACAGCTTACTACTATAACCTGAAGGACTTGTGAGGGACACATTGTTCACAGCTTACTACTATAACCTGAAGGACTTGTGAGGGACACATTGTTCACAGCTTACTACTATAACCTGAAGGACTTGTGAGGGACACATTGTTCACAGCTTACTACTATAACCTCAAGGACTTGTGAGGGACACATTGTTCACAGCCTACTACGATAACCTGAAGGACTTGTGATGGAAACATTGTTCACAGCTTACTACTATATCCTGAAGGACTTGTGAGGGACACATTGTTCACAGCTTACTACTATAACCTGAAGGACTTGTGAGGGACACATTGTTCACAGCTTACTACTATAACCTGAAGGACTTGTGAGGGACACATTGTTCACAGCTTACTACTATAACCTGAAGGACTTGTGAGGGACACATTGTTCACAGCTTACTACTATAACCTGAAGGACTTGTGAGGGACACATTGTTCACAGCTTACTACTATAACCTGAAGGACTTGTGAGGGACACATTGTTCACAGCTTACTACTATAACCTGAAGGACTTGTGAGGGACACATTGTTCACAGCTTACTACTATAACCTGAAGGACTTGCGAGGGACACATTGTTCACAGCTTACTACTATAACTTGAAGGACTTGTGAGGGACACATTTTTCACAGCTTACTACTATAACCTGAAGGACTTGTGAGGGACACATTGTTCACAGCTTACTACTATAACCTGAAGGACTTGTGAGGGACACATTGTTCACAGCTTACTACTATAACCTGAAGGACTTTGAGGGACACATTGTTCACAGCTTACTACTATAACCTGAAGGACTTGTGAGGGACACATTGTTCACAGCTTACTGCTATAACCTGAAGGACTTGTGAGGGACACATTGTTCACAGCTTACTACTATAACCTGAAGGACTTGTGAGGGACACATTGTTCACAGCTTCCTACTATAACCTGAAGGACTTGTGAGGGACACATTGTTCACAGCTTACTACTATAACCTGAAGGACTTGTGAGGGACACATTGTTCACAGCTTACTACTATAACCTGAAGGACTTGTGAGGGACACATTGTTCACAGTTTACTACTATAACCTGAAGGACTTGTGAGGGACACATTGTCCACTTCTTACTACTATAACCTGAAGGACTTGTGAGGGACACATTGTTCACAGCTTACTACTATAACCTGAAGGACTTGTGAGGGACACATTGTTCACAGCTTACTACTATAACCTGAAGGACTTGTGAGGGACACATTGTTCACAGCTTACTACTATAACCTGAAGGACTTGTGAGGGACTCATTGTTCACAGCTTACTACTATAACCTGAAGGACTTGTGAGGGACACATTGTTCACAGCTTACTACTATAACCTGAAGGACTTGTGAGGGACACATTGTTCACAGCTTACTACTATAACCTGAAGGACTTGTGAGGGACACATTGTTCACAGCTTACTACTATAACCTGAAGGACTTGTGAGGGACACATTGTTCACAGCTTACTACTATAACCTGAAGGACTTGTGAGGGACACATTGTTCACAGCTTACTACTATAACCTGAAGGACTTGTGAGGGACACATTGTTCACAGCTTACTACTATAACCTGAAGGACTTGTGAGGGACACATTGTTCACAGCTTACTACTATAACCTGAAGGACTTGTGAGGGACACATTGTTCACAGCTTACTACTATAACCTGAAGGACTTGTGAGGGACACATTGTTCACAGCTTACTACTATAACCTGAAGGACTTGTGAGGGACACATTGTTCACAGCTTACTACAATAACTTGAAGGACTTGTGAGGGACACATTGTCCATTTCTTACTACTATAACCTGAAGGACTTGTGAGGGACACATTGTTCACAGCTTACTTCTATAACCTAAAGGACTTGTGAGGGACACATTGTTCACAGCTTACTACTATAACCTGAAGGACTTGTGAGGGACACATTGTTCACAGCTTACTACTATAACCTGAAGGACTTGTGAGGGACACATTGTTCACAGCTTACTACTATAACCTGAAGGACTTGTGAGGGACACATTGTTCACAGCTTACTACTATAACCTGAAGGACTTGTGAGGGACACATTGTTCACAGCTTACTACTATAACCTGAAGGACTTGTGAGGGACACATTGTTCACAGCTTACTACTATAACCTGAAGGACTTGTGAGGGACACATTGTTCACAGCTTACTACTATAACCTCAAGGACTTGTGAGGGACACATTGTTCACAGCCTACTACGATAACCTGAAGGACTTGTGATGGAAACATTGTTCACAGCTTACTACTATAACCTGAAGGACTTGTGAGGGACACATTGTTCACAGCCTTCTACGATAACCAGAAGGACTTGTGATGGAAACATTGTTCACAGCTTACTACGATAACCTGAAGGACTTGTGATGGAAACATTGTTCACAGCTTACTACGATAACCTGAAGGACTTGTGATGGAAACATTGTTCACAGCCTACTACGATAACCAGAAGGACTTGTGATGGAAACATTGTTCACAGCTTACTACGATAACCTGAAGGACTTGTGATGGAAACATTGTTCACAGCTTACTACGATAACCTGAAGGACTTGTGATGGAAACATTGTTCACAGCCTTCTACGATAACCTCAATAACTTGTGATGGAAACATTGTTCACAGCCTACCACAATAACCGCAAGGACTTGTGATGGAAACATTGTTCACAGCCTTCTACGATAAACTCAAGCAGTTATGATGGAAACATTGTTCACAGTCTACTACGATAACCTCAAGGGCTTGTGATGGAAACTTTGTTCACAGTCTACTACGATAACCTGAAGGACTTGTGATGGAAACATTGTTCACAGCTTACTACGATAACCTCAATGACTTGTGATGGAAACATTGTTCACAGCCTACTACGATAACCTCAAGGACTTGTGATGGAAACATTGTCAATAAGTTTAATGCGAATACGCTAATCAATTTACTTCTTCTTCTTCTTCGATCAACTGATGCTATGCTTCTAGTCCGGTGAGGTTCGCGAAGGAAAATGTCCGTTTTAGGTCTTCGCCGGTCCTCCACAGCTTTTCTCATATTCGCTTCCCTGGGCTAGACTGACTATCTTTGGCCTGCATATGTGGGACAGTCCTACATGATGTGTGTGTTCTGGTGTTTGCTTGGGTGCTCCTGAATCGTATTTAGGGGTGTCTCTCAGATCCATTTTGTGGAGGTGGACATTGAGTCTGCAATGTCCCGTTCTGTCTGGAGATCTTTTTTTGGCTTTTAATCAATAAGAAACTGTTTATCAACCGATACAGCTAGGGATGGGCGTATACTCATAACACACACACTTTATATAACGTAGTTCGAGTAGCAAGGGGTGCCTGAGAGGACGGGAGAGCAAGAGTATGGATAACCTGCAGTTTACAGGAGTCATCAGCATACATAGGTCCCATCATCTGTTGAAATAAACTGAACACCTACTAGTCTGCCCGATGGGCAGCGATATCAGTTGTCATACTACTTGTTATAACATAACAGGCAGCACATAAATAATTTTAGCTTAAATAGTATCTTAAATAATTCTTCAGTACATGGAGAAGCAACCCAGACGTGGGTGCAGATACCCTTGTAACCTACTGGATCGAACTGACCACGTATTAGTCTGCTCGTAGTGCAGTGATGTCTATCTAACATTAAACAGTTAAGCTGAAACTGTAAAAGAACACATTCACTGACGTCAAACAAGCCCTGACCTTGAAGATATCCTATGTTTTTGTGCCCTCCACATGGTGCATCTGCATCTGTAAGTAGCAACGGTCGCTGCTGCACGGGTTCACGGTAAACAAAAAAGCATTGTCTGGCCAGAGGTGAGTGCTAGTTCTCATTGGAAGATTCTATCATGCAATTAATAACATGAAATATACACGAGTTTGTCTCATAGAAAAAGAGCTGCATTCAGAGCATGCGCGCAATCTATTATCACTGAACGGAAAGAACAATTTGCGTAGAAATAATAGACACCCAGACAATGAACTGTGTGAACAAACAAAATCACATTTATTTAGGCATTTTCAACGTCTGCGGAATATTGACTAAAGCGCTGTATTCTCACTTGAAAAATACCAGGTTGGCTACTTGTTGGTAAGGCACTCTGGTCCTCACATAGATAAAAGGTAACTAAATATCTGACTGACTGATAGGGAAGACAAGGCAACAGGAAATGAAAGAGGTTACCAAAGCTAAGAAAAAGTCGAGATTTAGCACAGTGAAGCCTTTAACTCTTTAACACCGACGGCAACGCCTATTATGTAACTACATCACCTTTTCATTGCTTGTCAATTCCCCTCAGTCATGGGTTTAATGGTGCCTCACCCAGACCTACAGACCTGGTCGCTGGTCAGCAGCAGCGTCTTCTAGTTTAGGCGTGGGGGCTGCTGCTGTCCAGAGGTACGACATTCGACTCTCAAATCGTCAAGGAAACGGTGGGCGATCGACTCCCACAAGTTTCAAGCGACCCATGGTCTCACGGATTGTACGACCTGAATGTCTGCATCTTGAGCTACTTCCAGTCGTCTTGATTGTATGTCTTGCCACTGGTTCCCGGTAACTCAACCCAAGAGAGTGAGATTGATGTCTAGCGAAGCTTCTTTCTCACTATAATCCAAATTTAGCGCGTTACATCTTGAGGACGAGGACAGTCTGATGATGTCGCCAACTGTGCCTGCGATGGGCAACTTACTTACTTACTTAACTACATCGTCTATTTTGTCTTATCCACGACCAGTGTTGTTCATTTTGCGAGTATCCTTTTTTCCTTGAGAACTCCAATTACGTTTTGTGGTTAGCGAGCTGTCTTCGCATCTGAGTGGTTCTGGGTTCATTGCCCTGTTTGAGGCAGAAATGTTTTCTCAGACGGCAACGGTTCCCGGGTCGATCAAGCCTTACATGGGTACCGATTCAGTCCAGGAAGTAAAGGCGGAGAGGGAGAGGAGATGGCTACCGCCCTCGTATAGCCGAACCATTGAAATGTGAGACCACTAACATCTTACGGCAATACTGCTATTGGTTATTTACTTTACTTTTTTTATACCCGAAGGGAATCCAACAGCTGTTTTTGTCGTTTCTCATTCTCGCTTAATAGAAGTCAAAGTGCAATAAGTAAATTAGATAACATTACAGTCAAAGTGCAATAGGTACATTGGACACCACTGCAGTCAAAGTGCAATAAGTACATTAGACACCATTACAGGAAAGCATGAAGCAAAGCACTTACACGCATGCTAGAACAGGTGGTTTATATTGCAATCCGTTTGACATGATGCATCATGTAAAAGGATACTTACGAGAGTTGTGCATTGGACTAGCAACTTCATTGTCAGAAATTACCACTGCATAAGCATACGAAATGCTTTGGTGGAGGCTTCATAAAATATGCAAAAAGTAGTGGTGATCTTATACTCCCACTGGAGTGAAAAGGGAACAAGAATGTTGCTGTTACCATACATAACTGTCTGTGACAGTCGTGTACTGTATTGCAGTTGCCGATGAGTGTTGTAGTTATAGCTGTTGTTTTTGTACACACTGCTCATACTGAGTTCATGACGCCGTTGATGAATGTTACTGCTGTAGCTGTAGTTGTAGTTGTCATAGAGGCTGCGCATACGGAATTATTGCAGTTATATATGCGTGTTGTTGTTGTAGATGCTGCTCGTACTGAGTTATTGCAGCTGGCTAAGAGTGTTGTTATATTTGCTGCTCATACTCCAGCTGGCGTTGAGTATTGTTGTTGTTGTAGTTGCTGCTCGTACTGAGTTATTGCAGCTGGCTAAGAGTGTTGTTATATTTGCTGCTCATACTCCAGCTGGCGTTGAGTATTGTTGTTGTTGTAGTTGCTGCTCGTACTGAGTTATTGCAGCTGGCGATGAGTGTTATTGTAGATGCTGCTCGTACTGAGTTATTGCAGCTGGCGATGAGTGTTATTGTAGATGCTGCTCGTACTGAGTTATTGCAGCTAGCGATGAGTGTTGTTGTAGATGCTGCTCGTACTGAGTTATTGCAGCTGGCGATGAGTGTTATTGTAGATGCTGCTCGTACTGAGTTATTGCAGCTGGCGATGAGTGTTATTGTAGATGCTGCTCGTACTGAGTTATTGCAGCTAGCGATGAGTGTTGTTGTAGATGCTGCTCGTACTGAGTTATTGCAGCTGGCGATGAGTGTTATTGTAGATGCTGCTCGTACTGAGTTATTGCAGCTGGCGATGAGTGTTGTTGTATCTGCTCCTCACACTTCAGCTGGCTAAGAGTGTTGTTGTATCTGCTCCTCATACTTCAGCTGGCTAAGAGTGTTGTTGTATCTGCTCCTCATACTCCAGCTGGCTAAGAGTGTTGTTGTATCTGCTCCTCATACTTCAGCTGGCTAAGAGTGTTGTTGTATCTGCTCCTCATACTTCAGCTGGCTAAGAGTGTTGTTGTATCTGCTCCTCATACTTCAGCTGGCGCTGGGTGTTGTTGTATCTGCTCCTCATACTTCAGCTGGCTAAGAGTGTTGTTGTATCTGCTCCTCATACTTCAGCTGGCTAAGAGTGTTGCTGTATCTGCTCCTCATACTTCAGCTGGCGCTGGGTGTTGTTGTATCTGCTCCTCATACTTCAGCTGGCTAAGAGTGTTGTTGTATCTGCTCCTCATACTTCAGCTGGCGCTGGGTGTTGTTGTATCTGCTCCTCATACTTCAGCTGGCTAAGAGTGTTGTTGTATCTGCTCCTCATACTTCAGCTGGCTAAGAGTGTTGTTGTATCTGCTCCTCATACTTCAGCTGGCGCTGGGTGTTGTTGTATCTGCTCCTCATACTTCAGCTGGCTAAGAGTGTTGTTGTATCTGCTCCTCATACTTCAGCTGGCTAAGAGTGTTGTTGTATCTGCTCCTCATACTTCAGCTGGCTAAGAGTGTTGTTGTATCTGCTCCTCATACTTCAGCTGGCTAAGAGTGTTGTTGTATCTGCTCCTCATACTTCAGCTGGCTAAGAGTGTTGTTTTATCTGCTCCTCATACTGAGTTAGTCATTGTTTATAATGTTTCTCTGATAGAGGATCACAGTAGCTCTTCGTAAATTCCACGCTGTACAGAAGAAATCAAACTTGGGTTTTCCAGAATGTGCGCACTGCTAGAATCATCAACAGGTTTACTAGTCTGGGGATGGCAGTGTCAATCCCCACCACGTTGCCCCGAGTAGATGACAAATTGACAGATGTGCACCTATTTCAAAAGTGTGTAACTTACAACTAATATATACGACCATGACTATTTGTCAACAATTTCTTCTCCATCTTTAGTTTAAGGATTCTTGTCTTTCCAGTTCTGCATGTTGCTCTCTCTACATCAGTGATATAACTCTTGAACTTGGCACATTCTTCTTCAACTGTCGTTTCTTTTGTAAGTTTTGAAAACCTTCTTTTACTTTCCTTTCTTAATGTAGTCCTCGTTTCTTAATATCTATTAATAATTTAAACTTCATTGTTTCTCTTTTTGTTTGATGAATCGGGTTTATCTTCGCTTTTCATTTTCTTCCTATACTCCTCATAACAGTGATATTATTAGTATCAAAACACTGGTTGGGGATATCTCTTGAATCGGTTTCATGTCTGTCTTTTAGCTCTTAATTTCCATTGTTTGAGCAATTTAAATCCTACAACATATTATAGATAGATGACTCATAGATATAATAGCAACGATTTGAATATGGAATTTAGTTTAATATTCGGTATACTTTAATGTATGAAGTATTCATTGATATTTCAGTTTACACAAGAGACAGATGTAAGGGCTTGAATAAGAACGGCTATGATTTCATTACTATGACTATGTAAATTCATGGAAATAAAGACGTATATAACTAACATTGTTTAATTCCTTTGTCATGTTAGTGCTAATGTACTGGCCAGAAACTTGAGACGCAACAAAGGAAATACATAGCAAAATAAAGAAGTTTATCAATAAACATCTATGAAGGATTATCTTTTTGGATTATTTTTTTGTGCGTTTGCCTTATTTCTCTAATCCCCAAGGTGGTGTGCGTTGCACTGTAGTTTTTATTTTGAGCCTGCAGGCCCAGTGCATCCAATTTCAGCATGCATGCTATGTAAGGTTCTGCTTCTTCTTGCATTTTCTAAGGGTTTGATTTCTCGGGGTAACGGCCGGTGCTGTGATGGGGATCGAATCCAGCACCCTCGGGTTGTGAGCCGTGTCACTTAACAAGCCCACGCCGTCCCCATATATGAAGGATAATTGGAATAAGCTGGCAAGACATGGTGAGGAATGGAGGCCTATGGGAAAGTAGCCAACAACAACCGGTGGAGCAACAGATGATACGTAGGAAATGGGGTTAGATGAGACAGACGCTGGGGAAAGCATCATCAAACGTGGCCAGATAGTCCCTAGTTTATAAAGGTAAGCCATATCCATTTTTGCTTTCTGAAGGGATGTCCTAATGGCTTGGCTTCGAAAGCGTTTAAGTAACAGAATGTAGTCCAGAGAACGGAATGCGTTGTGTCGTAGTTTACAGCTTGACTGCGATATTTGCACCTTTCGGTCCAACACATCCGACTTCAGCAATGATTTTTTGAGTACCGGGTTAGCATTCCCTCTTCGATCTCTTCTGATTAGCCAGTCTGGCTGCTGCAGCCCGTTACCCGGGATCACCGCTTGGAGGTGTAGAAGGGTTTTGGCAGGTCTGGTTAGCTGGCCCTGACGCTAGCAGTCAGCTATGGGTCGCTGACCATTGCCGCCCATGCGCTGCTCAGCATCTTGATCCCATATGTCCTAATCATCACTACTCATTCTTCTGAATATATATCTGGTTTGGTAGTTATTTAGTTTTTTTGTCCCTGATCTGTTTTTTTTTCCAATAATTATCACTGACAATGTATAAAACAGCTTTTCACCTCTATTATTTGTTAATCCGGTGTGTTAATTTGTTTATATTATTTTTAATTTGAAAATATTGCACACAAATGTCGTTTCCTCTTTTGATTTCATACAGCAATTGGCATAATATGTTCTTCTACTTATGAACTAATTTATTTGTTTGTATTTACATTTCGAATAATTTTAATACTACGCTTGAAGTTCCCTATTGGCGTATTGGATTGGTTTGTCATTTATTTACTGAACCTGCCATATTTTCGTTTTATTACTTTTTCTTCATTATTGCATCCTTAATTGTAACATTTTATAGAAAATCAATTTTTTGTACGACAGTTATTTTTTTTTCTATGATGTATTTTAATATTTGATGTATTGATTTTATAAACATTTCCCACCGATCATTAGTAAATCTTCTCCATTCCAATGCCCTTTTTTTTATTTACAAATGTGGGGACATTTGATCTCTCAATGATGTCGTTATTGAATTTAAACAAGGTTAAACATCTAGCTGAGGGTGAAAGGGGCCGGGGAGGTTGAGGGAAGGGGGAAGGAGACTAACGTCTGGTCAGACAAAACATACTGATCGGAAATGTCAAGGTCAGGCATAATATACTGTCCAAGACCCCCACCTCACTTTCACGTAGATTGCCATGTGGGCGGATGTTGTCATGGCAGCCTGGCTAATGCGGTGATGGAACTACGTGATCCCCGGTGTATTGAGCGACACATAGACGAGGTCAAGAATAGTACAAACGTCTCTGTCCCTGTCCACCTTCATTAGCGGAGTAGCGATTGAGATGTGAGAAAAACCTACTGCAACTCCCTCGCTTATCGCCCTTTTTCAATCCGCATAAAAGAGTAATGTTACTCATTGTGTGGGCATTCAAGAACAACAAGAACATAAAAATGGAGCTAACATTTTTGCAATTTCATTGACTTTTTACTTTCATTAGTTAATTTATGTTTTCCAATTACGAATAATACTAATGCTGTTTCCTGCTACTGGCTTTGTGTGGTCACAATTTAAATGCATTTTTTTCAAACTATACACCTGATTGCAAGCAGTAGTTCCTTGTATTTTTCTTGATGTTCGTACACTTTTGCAGTAGGCCCAACTAAGATGAGTTACCAGCCTCGAATTTCGACTGAAAGGCTCTCAAAAAAGGCTTCTGGATATCGATGTGGGAGAATGAAGACAATCATGTGGACTTTCAAAAAATGCGTTTAAAGGATTGCCTGTACTCTTAAGCGTGGTTAAATAGACATTGCCACTTGGCTCAAAATCTGGCTCAAAATCTGGCTCAAAATCTGGCTCAAAATCTGGCCCAAAATCTGGCTCAAAATCTGGCTCAAAATCTGGCTCAAAATCTGGCTCAAAATCTGGCTCAAAATCTGGCTCAAAATCTGGCTCAAAATGGTCTAACCTAGAAAGGTGCAGCAACAATTTGCCTTGTAATCGTTGAGAGTCTCGCTGCAGATCAGGACAGACGCGCGCTCACAAAGTCTAGAGCAGAGAGAACGTCAGGGCCTGCTGCGGACTATATTTGTCAGTCGTGTCATATAACATTCCCTGCTGATATTGGCTTGATGAGCCACGAGCACGCTCACATACTCAAGTATGAACAATAACATGGAATGATGTTAGCGGTCCTCATATACGACGATGGACAAATTATTATCATATGCACATGTATCGCGTTATCGTATCATTCGTTCTTGCCCACTATATCTGCCTGTACTATGTGTCTCATCTCATCGTATGAATCCACTTACGTTGTTATGAGTCAAAGAAAAGTTTATTGTTTCTTCGTGTCTCATCTGTGTAATGGATCTTATTTTCAACACAAATGTAGCTTTTCTTTAACACAGCAGATACATTTGTTTTTGGCTTTCCTTAATCTGATATAGTATCTTCTACTATGGTGTGTAAAACATTTCTGTATATTTTGGTACGTTTGTGTGCACCTGGCGGCTAATACTATATACGGAATGATATATTTGACACTATACCTAACTTTCTCATTTCCCTCTTTCGTCACTCCTGCCAGATTACGATCTTACTAAATCTTACCCTAGGTAACAGACATAAGCCTTGTCTTCCGAATGCCTTAATCGTTGCTATCCGGTGTTGTAGGCTCATGTGTTAGTGAGTTTTGAGAAACATGTATAAACAATTTATTTCCCTTCTTGTCCTTATATATTAAGAAACCATCTTTCATAACTGACTAGTAACACATTATCCATCAACTAAACGGTGGAATACCCTTTCACGCAATCTCCATATAAAACTAACATTGAGCTACCAAGCCTATCGTGCCAAATGAAATTTCACTAAAACACGACCTGTAAATTCACATGGAATATACGCTTACAGGTTGCCCCAATTACGCTTTCAGATAAATAACAAGCGTCTGGTCAATGGGTTAGGATACTTACCACACAATCTAGATCAACTACTTGGAATCCCTGAAAAATCTACGTTTTCTTTCTGGATCAGGCGTAAAAAACAACTCTATTCTGCAAACTATTCGGCGACTGACGGGACGACCATAGTTTAATCCTCTATTCAATAAACCACATAGCGAAAACCAACAATGAAAGACTAAGAGCAATGAAGATTGTTTGTTTGTCCCTAGGGCAAATGTTCCTATCCCTATTCCTAAATTCATAAAATTGCTACCCTTTTTCGACGTTTAAGTAATATTTACAGTTCCTGATACTAAATGAGTTTTAAAAAAAATCTGAAACTGCAACCGTACAACAGTATATTCATACAAAACCTGTTATCACATACAGACGTAGACAGTGGCCAAGACGGAGGAAAAAAAGATTACAGAATGTGGAATTATGTGCCTTAAAAAAATAAATATAAAAAGCAAGCAAGTACAAGAAAAGACAATGAAAAGCAAAGAAATTTGGACTGAAAATTAGAAACAAAGGCGTGGATGGTAATTACAAAAAGACATAGAATTAAACGTTTTTGACATCTGATAGAAATGCATCAAAACCTACACTAAGCAATAGCTTAAAACCCCAGACAGCTGGACGACATATGAAAAAAAAACATTAAGAAAAAAAAAGGATTGACGATGTTAAAGAAGCAATTAAGAAGCATAGATTGAATATAACAAATAAACCGAAAATACTGGTTACACCAAAAACGATGCCTATTACCAGTTGAACCGAAGAGAGCAGGTCGTTGTCTTCAGACTTCGCACTGGCCACAACAGACTGAGGTACCACCTACTCAACAAATTGAAGATAGGGTGTACCGACGAATGCCCGTGCGGTACTGGTAAAATGACCACTGAACATCTGCTGCAGAACTGCCCGACATACGAGGATCAGAGAGAGCAGATGTGGCCATTGCCAGTGGAACTGCAAGACAAGCTCTATGGTAGTGGCGAGAGTCTCAGGATGACCGCCGCTTTTTTCGAAAAAATAATGGTTACTGTCTGACTGTGTACGCAGAAGAAGAAGAAGAAGAATATAACAAATAACAAACGGATGCTATGTGATAAAAGTTAACACATTTCTCAGGACGTCTAGAACGAAGTAAGTTGACAACTGTAATAATAAATGAATTGCAGTTATTCTTGTTTCACAATAAAAATATGGACATCGATTCATATCTGGGAACAAGATACTGAGCAGTACACGAGCTGCAGCGATCAGCGATGCATAGAGACTGCTAGCGTCAGGGCCAGCTAACCAGAGCTGCCAAGACCCTTCTACGCCTCCACGTGGTGATCCTGGATAACAGACTGCTGCATAGCAGACTGTCTAAGGAGAAGGGATTGAAGAGATAAGTCTAACCAGTTACCTCAAAACATTCCTGTTGAAGTCGGATGTTTCCGACAAAAAGGTACAAATACCACAGTCAAGCTGTTAAATACGACACAATGCATTGCGTTCTCATGACAACATTCTGCTACTTGCAAAGTCCTCATCAGGACTTGGTAGCCAGAGATGGAAAACGGACGAAAAAGAAGAATCTTAATGGCTGTACAATTGATAGTATGACTGATTTTTATCATCTGTACAATACAACACATTCTGGTTTCTATCATCTGTACAATACAACACTTTCTGGTTTCTGTCATCTGTAGAAGACAACAATTCTGGTTTCTATCATCTGTAGAAGACAACAATTCTGGTTTCTATCATCTGTACAAGACAACAATTCTGGTTTCTATCATCTGTACAAGACAACACATTCCGGTTTCTATCATCTGTACAAGACAACACATTCCGATTTCTATCATCTGTACAAGACAACATCATTCCGGTTTCTATCATCTGTACAAGACAACACATTCTGGTTTCTATCATCTGTACATGACAACACCTTCTGGTTACTGTTATCTGTACAAGAAAAAACATTCTGGTTTCTTACATGAATGCATAACTGTAAAAGGGATATTAAGACAACTGTGCTTCATGGATCCATGATTGTACAAGAGATAGTAAGATTTATTTTTTACATGGATCCAACACTGTACACGAGTTAGTTAGACTGGTTTCTTACATGTATCCAACACTGTACCATATATAGTAAGACTGGTTTCTTACATAGATCCAATACTGTACAAGATATGGTAAAACTGGTTTCTTACATGGATCCAACATTGTACAAGAGATGATAAAACTGGTTTCTTACATGGATAAAACACTGTACTAGATATAATAAGACTGGTTTCGCACATTAATCCACCACTGTACAAGGTAATGTAAAACTGGGTTCTTACATGATCCACTACTGTACAAGGTAATGTAAAACTGGTTTCTTACATGATCCACTACTGTACAAGGTAATGTAAAACTGGTTTCTTACATGATCCACTACTGTACAAGGTAATGTAAAACTGGTATCTTACATGATCTACTACTGTACAAGGTAATGTAAAACTGGTTTCTTACATGATCCACTACTGTACAAGGTAATGTAAAACTGGTTTCTTACATGATCCACTACTGTACAAGGTAATGTAAAACTGGTTTCTTACATGATCCACTACTGTACAAGGTATAGTACGACTGGTTTCTTACATGGATCTACCATTGTACAAGTTAAAGTAATACTGGTTAACATATCTTAGCCTATTTAGAAGAGATTGTAATCATTTGTGCTAAGGATAGTAAAGAAAGGATTAATAAGGAGTAGAAAGTCATTTTTTATTTTTTACTGTTGTTGAGGGTTCTTGCGGCAGGAATATTACATTCCCAAAACCCCAAAGGCCGAGAACAAAGCAGCGGCCTTGAGTTTTGACATCTGAGCCAAGACCAACATAAATTAGTACGTTCAAACATAGTAGGTACGTAAGTTATTCGACTATACGACGCAAAACTGGCGCTAGAAGTCTGAGCACACATGACGCAATTAGGTGCAACAACTCTAGACGAAGAGAAAGACAAACAAATGGAGGCAGAGAAGAGGAGATATGGTCTAGGTAAAGTACATACAATATTGGTGCCATGCGGATGAAGGCAGCCCATGTGGGAGATCCGTTTATTCCAAAATGAGAACCACTGACGATCGCTAGAGCAGCAAGAAACGATACATATGACACTGACATCAACTTTATCCCGCTGCCCAGAACCATTGAAGTGTTTGGCGATAGGGAAGTGGTGTGGTCATATGTGTCATTGAGGTGTTGCTGGAAGCGCTCACGCAGTTGTAAACCAGTCTCCCTGGTGTATGTCACACCACAATTGCGATCAATGATGGATTAAATAAGGTTGCAAGACTTACTTCTAGACAGATACAGACTAACCCAAGAATTGCCACTACTTTCTTTAGATACAATCAAACCAACCCACGGAAGCGAACGAAGAACTAATAGATTTATAGACTCTACTAAAGTACACACTGAGATACACCGTTATGTTATGGAGTTCAATCATTACATAGGCAACCACGGAAAATGCTCATTTTGTTTATATTTGTGGCGTAATAAAGAGCAGAAAAAGGGGATTTAAAGCTGAATGTATTTTGATGAAATATTATTACCAGAATACACTCTTCAGCATTTTGACCACTGACCTTCATGAACTTCCAATGTGTATACGAATATCTAAAGAAGAGGAAAGGCCTATTAACAATGTACCATGTCAGGCTTGCTGTACGTTGACGATTATGGATGATTGCGTATGGCGCTGGTTGGCACTGAAAAAACTGTAAGCTGCAAGAAAAACACAACAACACATGTACATCTCATTGTAGAGGAGGAGAGTGAATAAGTCAAGTCAACTTTATCCGGCTAACTCGTCAATTTTATGAGACTTAGTCAAGTCAACTTTATGGTTACTAAGTCAAGTCCTCTTCAAAAGACTAAATCAAGTCAACTTTATGAAACTAAGTCAAGTCAACTTCAAGAGACTAAGTCAAGTCAACTTTATGAGACTAGGTCAAGTCGGTTTTATAGGACTCAGTCGTGTCAACTTTGTGAGACTCAGTCAAGTTATCCTTATGAGACTGTCATGTCAACCTAAGTAGGTCAGGACCCTCAAGTGTCATTCTCCTATTGTCCTTATTTTTTGTTTTCATAGTCAGAAACAAAATAGTAACTGAAAAGTTCTCTTCAATAATTTCATTGGGATTCTTGTCTTGAACTTTTCAGAGAGTGTGTACTTGATACCGTCTGGTCTTGCCACTTTGATTTAATCAATTTAAGAATGTTCACCGCGCGACTTCTGGCGGGAAACAGTTATTTTTGGAGCAATTAGGTAGCACTGAGTGTACGGTTAGGTGAATCAACAGAGCCAATCAATAGCTGAGCTCCGTCTGTCTAATCGAATCTATATTTCGCTGTATCGTTCTGTCTCTGTGCCTGTTTATCTATCACGATTTGCATGAGTGGTTTCCGGGAGGTATATGACAAAGATAAGAACGGGACATAGCCATCTCGAGAACGTGCAGAAGGAGACTATGAACAGGTAGAATTGAAGACACGTATTCTCATTGCATTGTAGAATCCACTACTCAAAATTGGTCAATGTCCTGTGATGGAAGTAAAAACATAGAAACAATATCTCAACGACAATCAATCAATCAATCAATCAATCAAAACTTCGCCAGCTCACTGTGGAGAATAGTAAGTAATGTGAAGACCCCGTTAACACGCCAAATGGCAAATTGGAAATATGATGTTAGGCCAATATTTGTCTTGATCAAAGGGTCACTAGTGGTGATATAGCCATCATGCCGGCCGCCTTTACTTTTCCATATTATTCTAGTACCCAATTTTTTTAGACTTGGTCGATACCAGATTCAGTATTGCGATAGAACAAAAATCCCGCATCAACTGGGGACCGAACCACGATCGCTTGGCAGGGAAGCCAGTGGACGTACCCCTGCTCGGCCTCGACTTGTGGATTAAATATCATCCTTTTCTGTGTAGTTCGTCCAATCTCCTAGGATGTCATCCTTGATTTCTTTATATTTGCTCATTCTCATTTTCGTTTCTCCAAAAACATCATCATCATCATGATGTACTGGACAGAAAGTCTCTCCAATTACAGCCCGTCTGAAAGAAACTCGAGCTCTTGCCAAATCTTCAGTCTGTTCCAGAGTCATGCCCAAGCATTGCCTGACATCGTCGTACTATCGTGTTCTTGGTCTGCCTTTCCAATCACAGCCTGTCTGAAAGAAACTCGATTTCTTGCCAAATCTCCAGCGTTTTCCAGAATCATGCCCACACATTCCCTGACATCTTGGTACCATCATGTTCTTGGTCTGCATCTGCCGCTCTTTCCCGTCACCATACCTTCATTACTATATATGATGATGATCATCATCACATAGCATGTCCTTTGTAGAACTTCGCTCTAATCACAGGCAGCCGAAATGAATCTTGGTCTGCAGTCTATCATCCCGCCTACTCCATGTTCATGTTTAGAGTATCTTTGATATCTTGTATCCACCTTCGCCTTGGTCGACCCCTGCGTCGCCTTCCAGGTACCATGCCCCCCATGACCGTTATTTCCAGTCTGTCATGACGTTTAACGGGCCTAAAAAATTCAATTTCCGAAACATAACATTGTTTATGAACCAGTTTTCTTCGACATTCAGGTTTTCTAGGATGGTTTTATTTGTCACTTTCTTTATTCAAAGGCATTTTTAGGATTCTTCTATAACATTTTGTTTCGAACTCTTAGTCCATGTCTCGCACCCGTACATTGCCACATTGCATGTTACCAGGAACAGGATACAGGATAAAAAAGCGGATTACCCATTTTCCGGACATCAAATAAGGATGTTCTCATGTAGCGTTAAGCTGTGTCCTGTCTTGTTATGTTGTAACTATTGATATGAAGTTTCTAATGCAGTGTCTCACATATTTAGATCACGTCCGGTTGGCTGCAAACCAATTGTTGTCTGTTCATTAATTTAAATTTTACTTTGTATTTTTGTGTCTTCTATATATTAATTTCCGTGTCATTTAGTTTGCTGATTTACATGTGGATTTGTTGCTTACCCAAAACCGAAGAGTAAGGGAATAAACGTTTAGGATGTTGGTCTAGTAGCCAGAAGTAACTGGTTCGAATCCCAATAAGGTTAATGTTTGTTCTTCTTAAGCGCGAAATAAAAAAAAGAGTGTACATGTTGCGCAGCTGCACACGAATCAAACGGCCTTTATCTTTACTTCTCAACCTTATACATTTCTTTGACCGATCTCCATAACTGCAACAAAAAAAAAAAAGAAATCGTATTTTAAATTTAGTCAATGTAAAGGTCGTTTTAAGTGAAAGAGTCAGTCATTCAATCAAGCCTTTCGCTTCTCTCGGCGCATGGGCCACTGAAATATTCCGACAGTATGCACTGTCCTGGGCTGCTCTTTCTGCCTCTCTTCACGTGCAATTATTTAATCTTAGTTTCTTGTCGCGTTCCCTACTCCATGTATTGTTGGAGCTACCTCTCTTTCTCTTCACTCGAGGATTCCACGTCAGAGTCTGTCCATGCTGGACTGTGCTTTCCGCATGTCTTATCCAGCTTCATTGTCTTCGCTTAATTTATTGTTCCAGTGGAAGTTGTTGGCTCCTTTCCCATAAGTCTTCATTTCTGCCATTTTATGCACGTTATCCTTCTTAGGCATCTGTTAACAAAGGACTAGAATCTTTGTTGTATGGTCTTGGTGGTCTTCGATCTAAACAGGAGCACAGACTTGACGCTGTCGTTGAAAATTCTAACTTTGGTATGAATCTTAATATCTCTGGATCTCTATATGTTGTTTAGTGTCAGAAATGCCACACTTTCCTTTTCAATTCTGATCCTTACATCTACATCTGCCCCCTGGCCATGTCAATTGTGCTGCCCAAATACTTAAAGGTAACACTTCTTCCAACTCATTGTCAGTATCGATCTGTTTTTGGTTTAGAATTTAGAAAAAAGTAAAGATGTTCCATAGCAGACACTACTGTCTGGGATGAAGTGTTAGAGCCTTCATTGTACTAAGTCGCAGCTTTGTTTGATGGGATGGTCAGCTCGCTTCCTCTCTGCCTTTTTTTTTCTATCCATCAACCAGGTACCTATGTACACATTGATCGACTGCCGGTAGGGGGAGTTTAACTCCGTAACTTTGCTATGATATTGATAAGCAAATCCCCTGCGCTAAACAGACGCTCTAAAGTACAGTTGCATTTTAAATGTAATTACGTTTTTTCGACATATCTGCCTACCGAGTGGTTCAAAGGTTAAATAGAACGTGCCATTGTATCTTCCAAGCATGTTGAATAAACATTTGCAGAGCGTTTTTATAGAAATGGCTTTATGTGGTGAGGCTGCTCGTACATGACATTATCAACCTTACCACATAAAATCATTTCAATAAAAACGCTCTGCAAATGCTCGAATGCAGGCGTCTTATAAAGGGGCATATTGTAGTTGTAGTCCTATGCTTCCCTCGGATCGTAAGGTTGAAACAATCCAGATCTCATTTACCTAAAACTGTTGTCTATTAATGTATTTGTCATACTAGCTGTCCTTTTCCAAGTTACGTTCCCTGGATCATAAGCAAAACAGCAATTGCTTTCGATCACTTTATAGAATCCATCAAAATGCAACATATATACATTCTCTCCAACGTATGGGGTGTTGAGGATGTGGGTGGTTAGGGAGGAGGGCGCTCTATAGCTGAGAGTTAAAGGCGCATCAATTGGAGTTCAAATCCCACTAGTTTTAAGCGTCCTTTGGTCTCAAAGAAGGTAGGACTACGGCTAGTCATGCTGGAGATTGACGAGCAAACTCTGAGATCCCATGCACACACTGTCTAAGTAAAAGAAGCCTCCACAGTCGACAATCGATGAGCAGGCTATTAGTCGCTATTCAGGCACTATTCTAAAGGTAATGAAATTCCTGGTGAATAGGCAACCTACCTTCCGCCAGGTCTAGTAAGCCACAGGAAGTTAACATTGTAATTAAAATACGATAAAAAGAGAAAAATACGTACTACGGATAACCTTTGGCTACTTGGTAACAAGTATGCACCTGCTTTAATACCCTGAATCCAAGTATACATTATCTATGTTAATTATTTTATGAAAATTGTTCAGTAGACAAGACACCGGTCGAGCAAATGAACGTTGGAGGTTCAATTCCAAATCCGCGGCAGAAAGAAACCTATCAGAGGTGAACTGCACTCGGGAATTTTGATTCATTTGTACATGATCCAATAGGAATTAGTGTGTTGAGACGATAGGGAAACCCTAAAAATAGTTTGAAAAGAGACACTTCTAACGATCAGATTATCTTACACAGCAATGCTCTGCATAGAGTCCCTAACATTTGAGAAAAATATTAACATAACAGTTCTAAAAAATGTTTTATTAACATTATTCAGTTGTTGCGTTCATGACATCAGTCTATTTCGAGTTAATGTTGATCTCATTAGTTGTAGACACTTCATCAAATCAGTTGTAATTCTCTGGTTGTGGGTAATTGGCAAACCATTTTTCTCGAGTCGTTTACTGCAGCGAGTTTCAGGGACACGTTAATCTGTCGATTTTCTCAAAAGTGCAGTAACACAGACCTTCAAAAGGACGCGTAAAATATCCCGTATAATACAAATGCATGAAAAAAATACAGTAGGAAAGAATTCTAATCTCATCACATCATTTTATCTGTCAGCCTACTTATATTCTTCTTTCGTATTCTGTATGTGGTGTCGCTTTTTTCAATGCATTCCTATCCTAAGTTCTCTTTAATATCGTTAATTCATATTTTGTCTTTGTTGTCCAATGCTATAAAGCTCTACTGTGGTGTGTTATAGGTCCGTGCGACGGGTCGGTTTGGAGACATTATTGCCGATTAAATATGCAAACCATTTGATTCTATGTATGTCAATATATGCGATGAATGGTGATGCTTCACAGCTATAGAGCAGCAAATGATAAACAAAATGACAAATGTATCGTATAACGTCAACAGGTTAACAGAAGTCGTACTACTCAGAACTCGTATTTTCCCATGGCAAGGTTTGGGTGTGAATCATGGACATCGCAATCTGTACGACGCAAAATTGGATGCTTAAAGACAAAAAGTTACCGACAAAAATTTAAAAAAAATTAAAAATACCGTAGGTAAAGAAACGGACCCTGCTAGAGCTGACCATGAAAACAGATTGACTTCAACCAGGTTTTTTTTTCGGAAGATGACATTCTTTGGCAGCATTAAACGCATGATAGTTTGGAAAGAACAATACTGGAGGGAGAAATTTCTGGCCCCTCGTGGCAGAAGCCGAAAAAAGTGAGTGAACGCAGGACACTAAACACTAAAGATCCATTGAAAATAACTTTGGTGGCTGGTGGTACTTGTGAACTGGCAGGCTGTGATAAGTGCCCCATTCTGCATACGACGTGCTACAAAATGATGATGGTCATGTTCCCATTTCCTGTTAATGTCTCCTTTCTTCCTTTGTCTCTTCTGCTGACCATGACATGTTTTCACAGGCATCTCATTTAACATTTTCAGATCTCCCGTTGTTGTAACGTATTCAGGGCCAATATCTGACGGTGATAACAGAGACTTCGTATATCATCATCATCGTCCTCATCATCATCATCATCATCCTCATCATCATCATCATCCTCCTCATTATCATCATCATCGTCATCGTCCTCATCCTCATCATCATCATCATCATCCTCATCATCATCCTCCTCATCATCATCATCATCCTCATCATCATCATCATCATCATCGTCATCATCGTCATCATCAAGTAGCTTGTCCTTTGACGAACGTCGCTCTCACAACAGCCGATCTGTAATACTTTCAATCTCAAGCCAAAACTCCCGTCTCTGTCGTGGTCATCTTTAGGACCTCTGTGATGTCCTGTTTCCATCTTCTCATCCTTCTGTTTCTACCCCACTTTTCTGGCACCATATCTTTCCCTCTAGGCCATTATGCCGTTTCATTTGATGAAGACATTTTAGTTTTATCGACAAGATTTTGTTTCCTATCCAATTTTTCTCGATATCCAGTTCTTTTAGGATATCTGCATTATTCTTTTCGCTATCCATGGTATTTTGAGCGTTGGTATATATATATACATATATATATACATATATATATATATATATATATATATATATATATATATATATATATATTTATATATATATATGTCAAAATGTTACAGAAAAATTCTCAG
The DNA here is from genome assembly GCA_036924085.1 of Ariolimax columbianus. Lineage (NCBI taxonomy): Eukaryota > Metazoa > Mollusca > Gastropoda > Stylommatophora > Arionidae > Ariolimax > Ariolimax columbianus. The sequence goes on along the minus strand of JAVGWX010000001.1, from coordinate 57,434,069 downwards.
AATAACCTGGGCAGAGAAAAAAACAAATATAAAAATTCGGCAAGCGTTGAACATAGAGGAGAACTGATTTATGAATTCCATTTTGGTCAGAAAATGTAAATACTTTTGTCAGATCAAGAAGCAACGGTCTTGAGAGAACGGTGAAGGAAGGTATAGTGCCAGGCAAACGAGTCAGCGGTAGACCAAGAAGACGATGGCACGAAGATATCCAGGACGGCTGGATATGACTGGAGGAAGCTGGAGTTTTGGTAAAAGAAAGAGTTTTATTCAGACAGACTGTGATGGTAGCGACCTTCTATAAGGCACATGCTACAAAATGATGATAATTATATATATATATACACACACACACATACACACATATTTATATGTAAAAATATGTATCTTTTCGTCGCCATTGCAATGTTTGCATGTCTAGTGGTAATAGATCGTAGGTCACCTCAGTGGCTTTTTGAGATCTACATTATACACATTCGAGTAAATTTCTAATGTCGTCTGCGGGTCTGTATTTTAAATCTGGCTATGTAATTACCTAACTGTCAAAAGTCATTGAAATAAAGATGTCCTACACCAGGCAATGCCGTCTGAGATAAAGTGTTAAAGACATCATGCCACAACTTGTATGAGATAGCATAGGATGCCTTTCCTTACCTAAACGTAGGTCATGTATCCATTTGCAAATTACCCTTTAGCAAATAGGTCGACTGTAGAGTACTGAAAGCGAGAAATGAACACCGTACATTTGCCACGAAAAGCAGGTGCTTTGCTACTATACTAATAGAGACAAATTCTGACTGAATAAAAGTTGTTTTAATCTACAAAGTTAATTCTACTTTTAGGCAAGCTACACATTCTTATGGTCCACCGGGGTCTTTGTTAACGACAACAGGAAGAATAGCACTGGTGTCCCACATAGAGCATGTCGTAACAGGCGACGAAATGTATGACATGGCATAACACCGGCTAAATGTAGGTGGTTTATTAATAGCAGCATAGACGGCGCCTAACAGGCTGCAGGTCTACTTTGATCTATTGTTTGAGTCTATTAAAATGGACTCGGACATCGGCTAAACACCCTCCGCCCACTTGTCTCAGCGCAGCGGAGTAATAAGCTTAACCGGCTGAGCGGGAAACCCTCTCGCGGGCTACATTCAGCTCACGCAAGAGCTGGGACCAGCACAGTACAACCGCTCCTGTAGAAGTACAGGTCGACTAAGAATAAGACAAAAGACACATTTTTATGCCAAAAGTCTGTTTGTGTCTATAGACATATTTTTTGGGCCAAAAGTCTGTTTGTACTTGGTACCTGGATACTTGGGATCCTGATATTCAAATAGACATGTTAATGTCTGTTGCCAGGTAGCCGAAGGCTACGTCTATACGTAGTAGGTATTTTAAAATATCTATGCTTACTATGCTTTTGGGAAGGTACACATAATTTGAGTAGATTTTGAACTAGTATTTGTTAATTCTTTCTGGCTGTGGCCGCAAAGCCAACTCTTTTGGATCTTCAACTGCCAAGGAATTTTCAAAATGCTCGACACTGACACGGGAGTCCGATCTCCCTACCCACAGATCAGGGGAAATTTTACCACTGTCACTGACCCTTTCCTTAGACCTAGTAGATAGCAGAAAGTAATGAACCTACTAAAGACAAGTATAACTTAACTGTACGTCTTTATCCTGGTCCAGAAAACTCTGCAGAGTCTGTATACAACCAGTTTCTTTTATATTACGTTATCTGAAAATACCTATACACATCTAATCTACTCTTAAATGCGTTAATTGACCCTGCCTCCACTATTTCCCGTGGCAATGCATTGCAAGCATTCACCACTCACTGACTACAAAAATATTTCATGGTATCTAATCTGGACGTTCTTTTAATTAAGTTGAGGCTGTGCTGTCTTGTTCTTGTTGGCGGCTGTATTTGAAAAAAAGGTTTTATCGTCTAATTTATCCTTTCCGTTAATTATCCAATAAACCTGTATTAAATCACCTTAAATTCTTCTCTTTTCTAGATAGACACTGTAGGCCGGTTTTTCTGAGTATTTACTCATAACTACAATTCTGTATTTCCACCATCAGTGTTGTCGCTTTTCTTTGGATCCTTTCCAGCATGTTTATATCCCCTCTACAATAAGGACACTACGCCTGTACACAGTACTCCCTCCCCCATCTAGGTTTAACTAATGTTTTAAACATCCATCCCTTCCATGCATCTATGCTTAATATTATTTTGAATTATACCTAACATTGCATTTGTCTTTTTTACTGCTACCTACACTTGCTCACTGACCTTACCTGTATGCTATATCATAACGCCTAGGCCATTTTGGTTTTCTATCTTTCTAATATTGACCTCTCTCATTATGTAATTATGTTCCATATTGGATATACCCATGTGGATGACTATACATTTATCTACATTAATCTCCATTTTCCAGCTCTAAGACCATTCTCAAATATTTTATAAATTCAACCTGGAAATATCCACTTCTGCTCAAGAGGATACACTTCTGCACAGTTTTGTGTCATTCGCGAATTTGCAATTGTGGATCAGTACCTGTCACTGGAAAATTGCTTTAATGTCGTCATTCAAACTTCCGTCGGTCGCCTTCTTGCTCAGACAATCGTCTTATACTCGTCATTCAAACTTCCGTCGGTCGCCTTCTTGCTCAGACAATCGTCTTATACTCGTCATTCAAACTTCCGTCGGTCGCCTTCTTGCTCAGACAATCGTCTTATACTCGTCATTCAACCTTCCGTCGGTCGCCTTCTTGCTCAGACAATCGACAATCGGACATTGTAAACTCGCAGTGGAAGCCGATCAGCGGACATTCTCTCAGTAGATGACCGAACCATATCACTTGCTGTCTCGAAATGTATTCGGCACATGGGATGGCATTGACCCTTTCGTGGATGGCCGGGTACCTCAATTTGTCTCTTCTGCAGATCCAAAGGGCCATTCACAGACATTTCATTTCACATGTTGTTATTCTACTTCGTGTGCCTTGACCATGTCCCACATTTGCCTCTGCTATCACAAGGTTGGTAGGGAAATTCTGTGTATCAGATGCTGTTTTGCTGAAATCAAGCACAAGTATTCCAAGTAATATATCTCTTCCGATGGGTACATGCATTGTAATGCATATCATTTGTGAAACAAAATAGCGCAAGTCACCTGTTCGGCATGCCGAAAAAGGTGACTAAAGATAGTTGCGTTTGGGCTGGCAACTTCAACATGTTAAAAAGACACATTGGCATTATAATCAGTCACGGAAAAAGTCCGTGTACAGGCTTTCTGTACGGGAAACCAGCTCAACTTAAAGCCTACGCTTGGCATTGCAGCGATACGGAGAATGAATGCATAATTTATTAATACTTTATTTTGTTGCTCTTTAGTTACATTTATATATTTTGATAATGATATTCATTTAACTGATCTCGGATCATGCTTATAATTTTTGGTTGGCAGTCCGTGAGGAAACTGTCTATTAGTCGACACGCCATCTGTTACTACTCTATTGTACTTGTCTATCGTTTGAGTTTGTTTTAATTCACCCTTAGCATACGGAAACGTAGAAAGAAACAAGGGCACTTTTCAGGAAAAACAGAAGAGAGCGAGGTAAACTTCAATATATCTATCAAAATCTTTACGTCTACTTAGTCTCTATAATATTTGGTTCCAGAACAAAGACTGTCTTGTAATGCTATCAACATTTTTCTTAACGAAGAGCCAAAATTTGCTCTTCGTGTCTTGTTACTGGTATCTATACTGTTCTCTCCAACAGTATCTGTACGGTTTTCTCCCACATTATCTGTACGGTTTTCTCCCACAGTATCTGTACGGCTTTCTCCCACAGTATCTGTACGATTTTCTCCCACAGTATCTGTACGGTTTTCTCCCACAGTATCTGTACGGTTTTCTCCTACAGTGTCTGTACGGTTCTCCCAAACTATCTGTACGGTTCTCCCACAGTATCTGTATAGTTCTTCCACAGTATCTGTACGGTTTTCTCCCACAGTATCTGAACGGTTTTTTCCTACAGTATCTGTACGGTTTTCTCCCACAGTATCTGTACGGTTCTCCCACAGCTCCACATTAGTGACCTTGTCATACCTTTTCGATCGCTCTATTCTGCGCGAGCAATCATTTATGAAAGTCTGTGCCTTTATTCTAATCGTTTTTTGGCCCTCCACGTTTCAGAGCCATACAATAGAATCGATTTTACATTGAAGTTGACAATTTTTATGTTCAGTTCAGTTCAGTTCAAGTGCCATCTCTACATCAAAGGTCGGTGATGGAGCTCCAGTGTACTCTATCTCTAGCCGTAATGATGCAATCTGACAGGCTTTTCCCGGTCCATCTACTGATGTTATCTCCTACTTATAACGTTATCTGCCTCTTGAACGACTGTCCTCCACCCTACCCTCTAGTATGTTTTTCAACAGGGAGGCAAGTCTTGTTATATGGGCAACATATCTTAAATGTCTAACCCTGATTTCAGTCATTAATTCTCTTACTGCCACTAACTTTTTCAATACCTCCACATTTGTGTTGTTCTCTTACAAAGGAATGCAACCAAATCTTCTATAAACCCACACTTTAAGGGATTTAATACTCTCTTCCAACTTTTTATTCAGGATCTATGTTTTTGCGCCACAAAGTAGCGATGAGTATAGATAATAACTGACAGTTTACATTTTTTCAATTTATAATTTATCTGTTTGGATGAAAGAATGTGTCGCATGTTGCTGGATACCAACTATTCTCTTTCTCATTTCTTTTTCACATCTACATTGTTCCTTAACTTAACTTAACTTAGATTAACTTAACATAACGTCTTTATACTAGTTTAGAAGACCCTGCAAGGTATGTATACAACCAGTTTATTTTACATTCTCTTGATCTGAAAATATCTATGCGCATCCAATCTATTCTTGAATGCATAATTGATACTTCCTCCGATATTTCTTGTGGCAATACATTCCAAGCATTCACCAATCTCTGACTAAACAAATATTTCCTGGTATCTAATCTGGACTTTTATTTAATTCATTTGCCGCTGTGCCCCATTGTTATTGTAGACTGCTGTTTTGGGGAAAAAAAACGTGTTATAGTCTAATTTACCCTTTCCATTAATTATCTTATAAACCTGTATTAACTCGCCTCGAATTCTTCTCTTTTCTAGCCACCATAGGCTGGTTTACCTGGGTCTTTCCTCATAACTATCTCTGAATCCGACATATCAGTTTTGTCGTTCTATTTTATATCCTTTCCAGCAAGTTTATACTCGCTCTACTATAAGGACTCTACATCTATGCACAGTACTACAATCTGGCTCTAACTAATGCTTTAAACAATTTGACGATCACTTCCATGCTCCTATGTTTAATATTTCTTTTTATCACACCTATCATTGTATTTGTCTTTTTTACAGCTACCTGGTCCTGCTCATATAACATGTATGATATATTATAACTCCTAGGTCCCTATACTTTTATATTTTGTCGATACTATATGACCTTCATAGTGAAAACCATGTATCTGTTCAAGTAGTTGATCTGGTATTTTGTATCTGCATACATGTTCTGTTTCCACATTAGTCAAAAAGATGTGTAGATTCTGTACTATATATGCATACTGATCAGGGTGAGAGTGAAGAGTAACATCATGACCAGGTGAAACATAATGATCAATTTTTTTTTGGCATTCGCCTTATTTCTCTAATCCACAGGGTCTGCTTCCTCCTGCATTTTCTAAGGGTTTGCTTCCTCAGAGTAACGGCCGGTGCTGTGATAGAATCGAAACCAGCACATTCGGATTGAGAGCCGTGTCACTTTACCACTAACCCACGCCATCCTCAAGGTTGGAGTGAAGAGTAACATCGTGACCAGCTGAAATATACTAATCAAGGTGGGAGCGAAGAGTAACATCACGCTTAGGTGAAACATACTGATCAAGGTTGGAGTGAAGAGTAACATCATGGTCAGGTGAAAAATACTGATCAAGATTGGAGTGAAGAGTAACATCATGGTCATGTCAAAAATACTGATCAAGATTGGAGTGAAGAGTAACATCATGGTCATGTCAAAAATACTGATCAAGGTTGGAATGAAGAGTAACATCATGGTCAGGTGAAACATACTGATCCCAGATTTCCTACCTATCGTTTACGTCGCGCGACTGAAAAGTGGCTGTGTCACATCAGTCTTCCCATCAGTTTTCCCATTAGTCTTCCCATCAGTCTGCAATCAGTCTTGCCATCAGTCTTGCCATCAGTCTTGCCATCAGTCTTCCCATCAGTCTTCCCATCAGTCTTCCCATCAGTTTTCCCATCAGTCTGCCATCAGTCTTCCCATCAGTTTTCCCATCAGTCTGCCATCAGTCTTCCCATCAGTCTTCCCATCAGTTTTCCCATCAGTCTTCCCATCAGTTTTCCCATCAGTCTTCCCATCAGTCTTCCCATCAGTCTTCCCATCAGTCTTCCCATCAGTCTTCTCATCAGTCTTCCCATCAGTCTTCCCATCAGTCTGCAATCAGTCTTCCCATCAGTCTTGCCATCAATCGCCAAAGTTGCATACTTTACTTTCCCTAGTATTGCACTACAACCAGGAGAACCCGGATCCACCGTCTCAAGTGCGTCTCGGGATGTATGAGGTGTCCCTGTAACCTCCAACTACAGATTAGTCGTTAGGACGCAACTCTACTTAGCCTATGTAGCTTCAAACAACAGCTATTACATTATTATACACTTTTCATCTTCATTACCGCCATAGCTTTGATAACTTGTTTACATAATTCTATTTCAAATACTATTTCCTGAAGTTGGATTTGTTGAACCGAAAGGTGCAAATCTCGCAGTCAAGCTGTAAACTACGACACAACGCAATCCGTTCTCTGGATACCATCCTGGTACTTCCAAAGTGCCTTTCAGGGTTTGGTAGCGGGATACTGAGAAAGAACAAAGAAGAAGAAGAAGAAATACTGCCTAATAAATGCATTATTGAAGGCTAGAATGTGCGAAGTCTCATCTCTTAACCAGGCAAGGAACCCAGATCTCTTACATGTACTGCCTTCATTTCAATACACAGCAGCCTTTACTCGCCATCAGATGGATGCATAATACTGATGATGATACGTTTTTTAAGAATGAATACTGAGGGATCTTATGTCTCTGAGAAATACAAAAACCAATCCATTCTTATGTTTTGCGTTTCCTAATTCTAACAGTCATCATTCCATTCACAGTTGGACAGAATAGAGGGTGCAAGAGAATATCATTTTCGTTATTAACAAAAAAATATGCCAAAACCGCTTCTTCAAGAACGCCCAATTTCTTTAGAACAATCTTCCTGTGAGGAACCAACTGAACTACAGGCTCAATGGTTTAAAAAAAGCAACAATAATAAAAGAAATCGCACAAATTATAACAGTAGAGATTAATGGAATAGTAAACGATCTTGATTTCTCGATAACTCTATATGGACACATTCTCTGATCTACTCAATCGGCAATATCCCGTATAGAGACGCAAACTATGGCTTACAGATAACCTAGCCTGTTCCTTCTGAATGTAAGCAGTGATCAATGCGTGGTCATCTTTGTAGAATCACGTGCCTGGAAATATGATTGAGATACGTGCGTCAGTGAAATTGATGACAAAGATGTCGGTGATTGCTTTATAATGATAGGCATTCATGGAAATCAATATTCCAGATTGCTCTCACCCCAACACTGAATACTCTCTCTCTCAGACCTTGGCCGTTCCACATATATCATGACCTTTGCCCACAGCTATGATATCAAAGTGTCTGTGAGCTCTATGATATATATGTATGTATGTATGTATGTATGTATGTATGTATGTATGTATGTATGTATGTATGTATGTATCTATGTAGGTGTGTATGTATGTATGAGTGTATGTATGTATGAGTGTATGTATGTATGAATGTATGTATGTATGTATGTATGTATGTATGTATGTATGTATGTATATATTTATGTATGTATGTATGTATGTATGTATGTATGCATTTTTCTACCTTGACGCAAGTAAGAGCCAGATCTTGAGGTCTACTTTGTTCACATGTGTGTAAGCGTTTTGTTTGTAGAATGAGCACGCATACAATTCTAAATGTTGATTCAAACGTGTACCAGTGAGGTTGTACCTGGGATTATGCAAAATATAATTCTGCTAGTTTAATACTGCTGCCTATTTTTATTTTCTCTGTCTATCCGTATATTTTACTCAACTTTTAACAGCATCTTTTTATAAGTGTGTCTATCAACGAAGGCAATTTCTTTGTTTGTGCTCTTTACTCATTCCCCTCCTCCTCTATATCTATGACTCTTTATATTTATATATATATATATATATATATATATATATATATAAGGCGTGTTCAAATGAAACCGGACCTAAATGCAACAAGTGAACATCCGTACGATGCACATGATGACGTCATTTCTGATGTAAACATCACGAACCAACCGTAAAGTTAGCAAAATTTCATTACATAAGTGGGTCGAAGGCACCAATGAAGAACTGGACAACGATGTTAAAAGAAGGACGTGAGTTAACGAAAGATCATCCGAGACCAGGTTAGGCGGATATTATTGCGTCAGAAAATGCCATCGCCAAAATTGTTGAAGCAATTGTGGACCTTGACCAGAGCTTACACGTTCGGTACAATTTTATCAACATACACTGTCTAAATTCTGCGTTGAATGTCAACTGGTCGACATCCTTCAGCTGTTAGAAACCGAATCACCGTACGCTGATCATCTTTGGGCGGATTCCGCATCACACCCGCCATGTTTTCAACGGTCTGCTGAAGAAAATATGTGTCGGAGGATAATGAAATTTTGCAAACTTGACGGATGGTGTGGGCTGTTTACATCAGAAAGGATCTCATCATGCCAATCGTACATATGTTCAATAGTTAGGTCCGATTTCATTTGAACATGGCTTGTATATATATATATATATAAATATATATATATATATATATATATATATATATATATATATATATATCGTCTGTCACGAGTAACAATTTTTCTTCACGAGTAAAAAAAAATCCATTTATAATCGTTAATTTATTTCTTAATCGTTACTACATAACGACTTTCTCACGATTATTAATGATATTACGGTTCAAATAGATCGTACATCATGCTAGTTTATGATGGTAGATCTAAATGGACCTCCAGTTCCATCCACTGCATTTACTAAAGCCATCGATGAATGGTACTACAGTGGTAAAACTAACAAAAACTTTCAAGGACACACATTTTTCTGACAGCAGTGTGGTTCTTTCTTAAGAACAAATATACTGTGTAAGTAATACAATATATTTGGGTTTTTGTACGAATTTAATTTGTAGAAATAAGGTGAATTAGTGCCTAGTTTAATTTTATTAATTAGCATCGATTGTATGACTGTAGTCCGGCTATGCTGACTAGTGACATTTTTGACTAACTGGTAAGCCACCCTACAATTTTTCAAGCCCTGTAAATTTATATATATATAAATATATATATATATATATATACAAATATATATATAATATATATGTCTAAAAATTCACACGCTCACACATTTATATATATATATATACGTAATGACAAATGCACATAGACATGTATATATATATATATATATATATATATATATATATATATATATATATTTATATATATATATATATATATATATATATATATATATATATCTCAACGAACACGCCCAATCGTCGTATTCAAGTATTCAAGTTAAATATATTTAACAACTTAGAAACAAGATCGATGTCCCTCGGCCCTTTCTCGGAAATACGCTGCTAGTGTCGATTCCTCCTAACCATGACCAACGTCATCACTTGTTACTGGAACAGTCTCTTCGATACTTGTTGTGACATTACGTGTTGATTCCTAGCTTTAATTGAGTCGTAACAATTGAACACCAGAATGGGTCAAAATAAACGAGGAGAAAACCACGTGCACAATATTCTCGCTCTCATTAAAACCCCAAAGTACCAAATTAAGCCTAAATGGCAAAATCCTGCAGCCAAACGACAACCCAACCTATCTGGGAGTCACATTTGATCGGCGCATGACATGGAAAAGTCAGATTGAGAGAAACCGAATGAAAGCCAGAGAAAGAATGGCGATCATGAGGAAACTTGCTGGCACAAGCTGGGGAGCAGACGAAGGCATACTAAAGAAACTGTACACTGGAAGAGTGAGACCAGTTCTCGAGTATGGCATCGCGGCATGGACAACAGCAGCGAAGGCGAACTTCGATAAAGTTAACAAACTTCAAAACCAAGCCATGAGAATTATAACAGGTGGCATGAAGTCAACGCCAATTGTAGAACTTGAAAAGATTACAAAACTGCAATCCATGACCGACAGAAGAGACTGCAGAGCCCAGCTGCAGTCAGAGAAACTCCGAAGACTGACGGACCATCCAATGTACCAGAGACTAAACAATTTGGGAACTGGGAAACTAAAGCGGAGAAACTTTGCAGAAATAGCCAAAGCAAAGATGCACGAAGATCCCATAAACGCACTAACAACACCAAAACCCATCACTACTGTACGAAAACCTACTTGGAGGCAGGATATATTTCCAGAGGTGGTAGAAAATATACCAGGTATTGCAAACAAAAACTGCCAGACCGAAAAAGAAAGGAGAGACACTACCCTAAGCTTCATAACGAAAAGCTACCCAAGCATGGACTGGACCCATGCATACACCGACGGTTCTGTAACAAACACTACACAGAACGGAGGGGCAGGAGCATTCCTGAACCTACCAAATGGCAGAAAAATAACACTGTCATTCGCTACTGGTAAGTACACAAGCAATTTCAGAGCGGAGGCAGAGGCACTGAGGGCGGCAGTGGAAGAAATGGCAACACACAGTGAAAACGAGAGCCACATAGTCTTGCTGACAGATGCTCTCGCCGTAGTCACAGCGCTAAAAAGCCAGAAAAACACTGAGCTTAATGACTTAAGAGCAGCACTCTGCAAACTGTGCCAGCTGTCCGCACCAAAAAGGGTAGTGGTACAGTGGGTTCCGTCACACTGCAACATCCAAGGCAACGAGGAGGCAGACAGACTGGCAAAAGAAGGTGCAAGGCTACCACAAACAGATACCAGTATGACGTACGAAGAGTCAAAACGGCTTATCAAAGCCAGGTACATGACCAAATATGAAACCGAACATACTGGTTACACCAAAAACGATGCCTATTACCAGTTGAACCGAAGAGAGCAGGTCGTTGTCTTCAGACTTCGCACTGGCCACAATAGACTGAGGTACCACCTATTCAACAAATTGAAGATAGGGTGTACCGACGAATGCCCGTGCGGTACTGGTAAAATGACCACTGAACATCTGCTGCAGAACTGCCCGACATACGGGGATCAGAGAGAGCAGATGTGGCCATTACCAGTGGAACTGCAAGACAAGCTCTATGGTAGTGGCGAGAGTCTCAGGATGACCGCCGCTTTTTTCGAAAAAATAATGGTTACTGTCTGACTGTGTACGCAGAAGAAGAAGAAGAAGAACACCAGAATGAAACAGTATGACACAATAACCTTCCTAGTAAGTTGTGTAAGTTTACTTAAGGGAAAGCTAAGCCTTACAAACATGCACAGTCAGAGGCATGCTAACGTGTTTAAACAAATCATTTAGTGTATTGAGGGGTTAATATAATTTGTTAACCATAGATTTATTTGAAATGGGAGTCTCTGTGGCGAAGTGGTCAAGCCGTTTGTCTTGTGTTGAGACGGATGGGTTCTGAGAGAGGAGCGTGGACTATCAGTATGCATTAAAAAAAAAAGTGAAAAGAATACTAGACAAGGATGAATAGAACAGTATGCAACGTAGAATAGTGACCCTCAGTTTCCTGGATGAAGAATACCTACAAGACCTCTGGATCAGAGTATACACAGATGAGTCAGCACAAAATGCAGTAAAGAATGGTGAAGAGGGAGAGTACATAGAATGCCCAAACAACATTAAGGATACAGTCAGAGTACCAACTGGAATTTTCTGTCATACATATGATGCAGAAATCCAGGCAATCAAGATGGCAATCGAGAAACTGTTGAACACCAATGTCAGTTAACAGCCTGTAGTATTTCTGACAGATGCACAATCAGCACTCCAAGCACTGCCATTTGAGAAACTGCCAGATCTACAGGCTCTACTGTCTGAACTGAGCAACGAGCGCACGATTGTCATGCAGTGGATATCTTCTCATTGTGGAGTTCCAGGAAACGAGAGAACAGATCGACTGGTAAAGGAGGCTGCTGCAGACGAGCAACTAGATGGGCCAGTTACATACAAACAGAAGATAAGGATGATCAAATCAATCAGAAAGCCATCAACGGTAACACCAGATGATTACCTTAAGACGAACAGACAAGAACAAATTGTTGTGTTGCGCCTTAGAACAGGACACAACCGACTCCGCAGCCACATGTACACAAAAATGAAAATTGACAACTTAGCCATGTGTACATGCGGACAGGCACTCCAGACAGCAGAACACATACTACAGAACTGCTTCGAATCTGATATACAGAGAAAATCTCACTGGCCCATAGAAACAAGACTGGAAGAGAAACGTTATGGACCTGTATGTGAACTACAAAAGACAATGAAGTTTATACAGGAGACAACATTACATATATAGACAATATTTTAAAGCGAACGAAAGAGGAAGAAGTAACTTCATACTGCGTTGGCCAGGCTGCTGTGGCACAGCTTATTTCCTGGAGCAAGACCTAGAACAAGAGGTGGGGTTTTGATCGATATGTTTCACATGGCCCTGCTTATTACTGGTTCTCATTATTATTAATATACTAACAATGAATTTCATAAGCGACTAGAATGAAAATGTAGTTCTGATTAGAACAACGTCACAAATATATTGAACACAGGCTTTTTATGTCTTTTGAAAGATGTAAATAATTACTGGCTAGTGATAACTGCTGTTACACTTTTATATTATAGGATAGTGATGTCATGGATGGCACATGTAGAGAGAACGATTGGTCAGGTAATTACAGTAAACATCATAAACAAATGGAAAGAATGGATTCACCTTGGAGATACAATGACAGACTCCTACCGAGTTATTATCACTCTGGGGACAGAATGACAACTGGAACAATGGGTTAACAGATAAGTGAAAATGTTCAGACTTCTAATGCTCTCCTAAATTTCGGGGGATTTATGAAAAATCAGGTCAAGTAATCCCGTAACCAGTGAGGTCGTTGGGGCACACATGAAGACACCCCCTAAGTAGCCAAGGCCACCCTTCTCTGTGAGCGGCAGCTGCATGTGCCTTCTATGATCGGAGATTGGTCCATTCTTTTATATTGTCCTCCCGTTTCTATTTTGGACGAGCTCATCGCCGTCCGCCTTTCATCTTTCCGTGCAAGATTATATTTGTAAGACCGTTTGATATCGATATTTGGCCGTACCAAGCAATTTTCCGTCTTCTGACAGTTGCCAATATCTGTGCTACGCTAAGGACATCGGTTGGGTCTCCTATGCTAAAGTGAGAGGCAGGGTCGTTGCTGTGAGGGGTAATGCATACTCGAGTCATATGAATATGAGCATATGAGTCGAGCAAGGATGGGGTACATACAAGGACAGATCATGAGTATGCTCATCTAGAGAAACATCAATCTGCACAATCTGTATTATCTTCTGAAAGAGACTGATCATCGATGGGTCGGTCTTCAGTTCCCCGACATAATAGCAAACAAAGTGAGTTTCGTCAACCCAGTTTAATCTTCTGAATATGCACTTTAATCTTGAAACGGGAAGTGTTGCATGCAGGCGGTAGACAAGTATATATTGACAGATCAAATATAAGCATATAAAGCAGAAGTTTTCCAAATAGAAGTAAAGGATAAAGAAAATAATAGCAAAGAAAATGTAATGATTTTCGAAGAAAAACGTTCAAAGGACTTAAAATAGGACAGCAAATGGAAGAAAAATGGAGCAACTTTAATATGTTACTCTCTCTCTCTCTCTCTCTGTCTCTATCTCTCACTCACACACCCACCCACACACTCACACATACACACATACACACACAAATACACACGAACACACATACACACACAAATACACATACACACACACCCACACAAACACACACACACACACACATGCACACATACACACACACACCCACACATACACACACACCCACACATAGACACACAAACACACACACATACACACACACACACAAACACACACACATACACACACACATACACACACAAACACACACACATACACACACAAACACACACACACACTCAAACACACACCCACACACCCACACACACACAAACACACACACACACCCACACATACACACACAAACACCCACCCACACACACATACACACACACACACCCACACAAACACACACACACACAAACACATACACACACAAACACCCACCCACACACATACACACACAAACACAAACACACACACCCACACAAACACACACACAAACACAGACACATACATACACATACACACACACAAACATTGCTCATTTGAAAGAACTATAGAGTCCAAGCTGGGTATGTAAGGTGGGATCTTTAATCAGACACGTTGCCTCGTGTCCTTGCGGGGGAGAACAAACAATTATCTGAACACGATCTCCAATTTTGTCGACTCTGCGGGAGGTGCGAACTGACAGCTCTGTTGTCTCCAATCCCTGGATGGAAGAGAAACCTCAGACATACTTAAAGTATTCATAAGAAGTCTGTATGGGCGGTTTTTCGAGACCGCACAACAGTGAAGATATCGTTGGCCTGAAACACTCAAAGACAATTATGACATCACCCAAGAGTTGCTAGAGGAGGATAGGATACAAAAACTGTAATATCCAAAAGAATTTGTATTTCTCATAAAGCAACAATAGAGTTTATACATATGGCTAGCAATTATATAACCTCTTTACGTATGATGAACTGCTACAGAAACCATCCATATGAATGCATTGACATAGACTTCCTCTAAGCATCAGGTGCAGAAATAGAGTGTATGCTTCGGGGTTCGGGCGATTTAACTTGTGGTCGCTTAGAGATTAATAGCACTTCAAACTAAACACATGACATTGCCATCACCACGTCTTCTCTGGCATCCTATCAAGAACTTGGGATCGTATTTTCAGCTGGCCTTCTTGTAGGAATCCTACTTCAAAGAACATTTGTACTCGTGTAAAAGTGGCTTTGTGTAACACAATGACGATATCAGCCTAATCTGCAACACTCTAATTACTCGATTACGGCAGGCAGTTAAAAATAACCTGAATATTTCTTTTATTAACACAACATACCACATGTAGTTTATTTCTTGTACATATTAAGGTTACTTTGATAATTCCGTCTCGTACATATTGCAGTTATTTTGATGATTCCTTTCACACATTTAGGTAATTTTTACTCCTCCACATATTGATGTTATTAATTTACCACTCGTCGTTAATATTACGGTCCTTTATGGGCCGGTCAAAATTATTTAGGCAATTTATTTGCTGGTCAAACATATTAAGGTCATATATTGACTGGTCGTTCATATTAAGGTCATTTATTGACCGATCGTACATATTAAGGTTATAAATTGATTCCTCGCCCATTTAAAGGTTATGTATCGATTCCTCGCACTTTTAAAGGTTATTTATTGATTCCTCGCACATTTTAAGGTTATTTATTGATTCCTCGCACATTTAAAGGTTATGTATTGATTCCTCGCACATTTAAAGGTTATTTATTGATTCTTCGCATATTTAAAGGTTATGTATTGATTCCTCGCACATTTAAAGGTTATTTATTGATTCCTCGCACATTTAAAGGTTATTTATTGATTGCTAGCATATTTAAAGGTTATTTATTGATTCCTCGCATATTTAAAGGTTATGTATTGATTCCGCGCACATTTAAAGGTTATGTATTGATTCCTCGGATATTTAAAGGTTATTTATCGATTCCTCGCACATTTAAAGGTTATTTACTGATTCCACGTACATATTATAGTAATTTATAAAGCCTCCTACATATTAAGGTACTTTATTGATTCCACGTACATATTATAGTAATTTATAGAGCCTCCTACATATTAAGATAGTTTATTGATTCCTCGTACAAATTAAGGTTATTTAATTGATTCCTCGTACAGTTTGAGGTAATTTATTGATTACTGTGTTCATTCCCAATCTTCCACTTTCAATCCCTTAACAGGGCTTTGCAAGTAGCAAGATGTATTTATTGTATCCTGGATATTAAGGTTATTTATTGACTCTTGTACAAATAATCATTATTTACTTACTCTTCGTACATATTAAAGTTATGTATTGACTCCTAGATATTACGGTTATTTATTGACTCCTGGAAATTACGGTTATTTATTGACTCCTCGTACAAATACAAGTTATTGAGCGACTCCTACATATTAAGGGTTGTTTAATTGACTTCCCATACATAATTAGGTTCATTTGTTTTATTTTGTACTTTGCTAAGAACGGTCAGCATTCGAATTTACAGGTCTCTCCAACTGCAAGTACAGAATGTACAATAACTTGTACATAAAAGACTTGAATAAGCACAATCAAACATCGTATCGAGTTAGATAAACGGAGTTACAAACAGTGAGTTACAATCGAAAATAATCAATTACCGATGTCGATTTCTTCACCCTACCGGGACGAGGCGGAAAACGATCAAATTAGACATTCGATTACATGTTGGAAGAAAATCTCTTGTGTAAGGATGTTAGAAAGCGTCTGCAAAATCTTACGGTCACAAGGCCACAGTTTCGTTCTTATGTAAAGGTGAATACGTTCGAATATAACCAAAAATACTTTGGTCCTATGTTTGAAATACTTTCTTTAATAATGTTTCTCTTTCGTTTAGATGGGAACATACATCTTTAACGGCTGTATTGTAGACCACATATTGAGCTCCGTATTCTTTTCCATGTGTTCTTCTCTAGATGTTCTTGTCCGTGCTATCCTCCAGATGTTTTTCCAGATGTTTTTCCAGATGTTTTTTCAATAGCTGTTTTTCTTCAGGTGTTTGTCACCAGGTGTTCTTCTCCAGGTGTTCATAGCCATATGCTCTTCTATAGACGTTATTCACCAGGTATTCCTCGCCAGGTGTTCTTCTATTGATACTATTTACCAGGTGTTCTTTATTAGATGTTCTTCGCCAGGTGTTCTTTATAGATGTTCTTTGCCAGGTGTTGTTCTATTGAAGTTATTCACCATGTGTTCTTCGCCAGGTGTTCTTCAATATATGTTCTTCGCCAGGTGTTTATTTATATATGTTATTTGCCAGGTGTTCTTTAATATATGTTCTTTCCATGTGTTCTTTTATAGATGTTCTTTGCTAAGTGTTCTTTTATAGATGTTATTCACCATGTGTTCTTCGCCAGGAATTCTTAAATATATGTTCTTCGCCAGGTGTTTATTAAATATGTTATTTGCCAGGTGTTCTTTAATATATGTTCTTTCCATGTGTTTTTTATAGATGTTCTTCGCCAGGTACTCTTTTATAGATGTTCTTTGCCATGTGTTCTTTTATAGATGTTCTTTGCTAAGTGTTCTTTTATAGATGTTATTCACCAGGTGTTCTTCGCCAGGTGTTCTTTAATAAATGTTTTTCTCTAGGGGTTCTTTTATATATGTTCTTTGCCAGGTGTTCTTTAATATATGTTCTTCGTCAGGTGTTCTTTTATAGATGTTCTTTGCCAGGTGTTCTTTTATAGATGTTCTTAGCCATGTGTTTTTATATATATGTTATTCACCAGGTGTTCTTTTATAAATGTTATTCACCAGGTGTTCTTTTATATATGTTATTCACCAGGTGTTCTTTAATATACGTTCTTCGTCAGGTGTTCTTTTATAGATGTTCTTTGCCAGGTGTTCTTTTATATATGTTATTCACCAGGTATTCTTCGCCATGTGTTCTTTTATTGATGTTCTTTGCCATATGTTCTTTTATAGATGTCATTCACAAGGTGTTTTTTATAGATGTTATTAACCGTGTTTTTAAAAAATAGATGTTGTTCACCAGATGTTCTTCGCCAGGTGTTACTTTCCAGATGCTCTTCTACCTCTTTACTCTGTTTTTTTGTCGGTGAGTTCAATTCTAGGTTTTGTTTTGTTATCTTGTGATGTTTCAGCATGGTTTTATGATTTTTCTCTCTTTTGGTTGTTGCCGCCTCATTTTATTTAGGAACCCGAGGGGTAAACATGCCTTGTACAAGAGAGAACTGGAGCCTAGCATGATGGAAGCAGGCCTGTCGAAAACTATGTTGTTAAAGATGGAAGGGACATACATATTTGAAAGTTGTCGGTTGAGGATTTATGCTGCACTGTGAGTTAAAGGGCCTTGATTGATCGATTTATTGATTTATTGATCGGTTGAATTTAGTTACATTACCTTAGTTCACCGTTTCCTTTTGTATTGCTTTAAAGGGGTACCTGGCTGAAGGCTAGGGAAGGAAAAAGGCATTGAGGAAAGGAATTGGCCACACTACTTCACAAAGTTGTGGCTTAGATGAATGAAGGCTCTAATACTTCATCCTCGAGGGGCAGTGTCTGCTATGTGACTACCTTCATCTTTACCTTACTACTTCTGCAACAACAACTACTACTACTAATACTACTGCTACTATTACTACTACTATTACAAATGCTACTACTACTACTACTACTACTACTACTACAACTACTACTACTACTACTACTACCACTACAGTCTTTCCAGTACTTGACATAGGAGCTTATTTAACATATTCTCCATCTCATACATAATGTCCATTAGACAGACATAGTAACAAACATAGTGTTTGAGACTCATTCATAATGTCAGTAACAAGTAAAAACAAACATAATGTCTGAAACTCATAGAAAATGTCAATTGGAAGTAAAAACAAACTTTCCCTGAGTGTTAACAACGCACAAAAAGTAGCAAGGAAAACTAATACTGTAACCTGCCATGCATGCCGTAAGAAGGTTGAATACTGGGCTGTCTACCCAGAGGCCTTTTGACCAGAGAAACGTCAAAATTAAGTCGGACATAATAACGTCTCCGTTTCAATCTTAATGCCACTTAGAAGAACATAGGTAGGTCACAGAAAAACGGACAGAACGCTATACAGTCGGAGAATAAAAAAAGAATGCAGAGATAAATAAGTCCTGCCGTCAGAAAACAGACTACCGACATAACATGACATGCCTTTGATTGGAACCCGTAGAAAAGAGACTGTAGAAGAAGCCACAGAAATAAGAGACTCATTTGTGAAACTGAAGAAGATGGGGACAGCTAGAAATCGATGGCAAGCAATCGTTGAAGAAATTTGTTCTGGGGATAAGAAAGAGGAAGGATTACAGTGATGGAAAAAATAATGGTAGGGTTGTTGTTGTTGGATGCCACTCGTAATGAGTTTAATTTTAATTTATGACGACGTGACTTTGGTGGCACGTTACATTGACGCTTCTTTCACAGGATAACAAAAAAATTAAAAGAAGAGAAGAGAGAGAGAGCGACAAAACTGATTAGTGGGATTCCAGAAATACAGTAGAGGAAAGACTCAGAAAAAAACAGTCTACATAGTCTAGAAAAGAGAAGAATTCGAGGTGACAATACAGGTTTATAAGATAATTAAAGGAACGTTTAAATATAACAAGTTTTTTTTCAAAATTCAGCTACTTACAAGAATGAGAGGGCATACATACATTAACTAAAGAAAGGCCTAGATTAGGTTTTAGGCAATGTTTTTTTAGTCAGAGAATGGTGAATGCTTGGAATGCATTGCCACAGGAAGTAGTGGACAATGAGTACATTTAAGAATAGGTTGATGCGCATAGCTTTTAGAGTAAGGAAATGTAAATGAAACTGGTTGTATACAGACTCTGCAGAAACATCTAAACCAGTAAAAAGAAATTAAGTTAAGTTATAGCAGGGAATAGTTGAGAAGGTAGGTTCTCTTGACTCTAGTGTATTCCGCCGTTCTTCAGTAACATCAGCACCAGAGGGATCACACTATCGATCCCTACCTGGTTGGTCAGACTGCCATGACACATACATGTTGACAGAATTTGCCCTAGACGAGGTATGGGGTGGGGGGAAGAGGACGGGGGTTGATCAGTACGGTTTATCCGCTGCTCTTTGCTCATTAAAAGTAAAGTAAAATATCGCCCATCAACATACACTGTTGTTGGGGATGAGGTGTTGTCATACTACATTGCGCTAAGTATTAACTTTAGGTGCGGTAGCCAGTGCTATTTCCCACTGTCTTTTCTTTTCTTCAGTAACAACAATCCAAGTACCAATTTACATCTGGATTGATTGGAGCGTAATGAGAACGGCGATTAAACATAGTACTTTAGTCGTGAGAATCAAACCATTGAACCACTGTGATACTCGTCAGCTGGATTTAATATCACAACTCTTTGGATAAAGAAAGCAATCTAAAGCTGTGCACAAACTACCAAACTATACATCACGATAATCAGCCACGCTAGAAAAATGCTTTTCAGGATCCTATTAAGAAGTATAGAAAAAAAGGCAGCGTGACCACGAACCGCACATTCAAAATGAGGAGTATCTACGTAAAATGTAGAGAGTTTAATATAGACCTGTACACATGTTTGATTGATTACGCTAAGGCCTTCAATACGGTAAAACATCCAAATCTTATAATTATACCATTATACCAAGATCAACGAGCCGCTGTCCGAATATCTGAGAAAATATCAGATTAGTTCGCATTACAAAAGGGAGTAAGGCAGGGATGTATCCTCTCACTTAATCTATATGACATCTATGCGGGATGTATAATGTGAAATGTTAAAGACGACGAGAACATTGACAGTTTTGATACATTTACGATTGACGGATATGAGATTCCAGAGTTACGATACGCAGACGACACATTGATACTATGAAGAAGTGCAGAAGGTCTAGAGCAGCTAATTTTAGCTGTAAAAGGACATAGTAAAGATCAAAACCTGTTTATAAACAAAAACAAAACAAAGATAATGATCACCGACAAAACACAATGTCAACATAAATTTACAGTAGTTGGTGAAGAAATAGATTAGGTCATGCAATTTGAATATCTGGGCTCCAGAAATTACGAAAATTACCACTGCTCAAAATAAATCAGAAGAAGACTAGCCATGGCAATGCAGAGACTGAACAGTCTGAAGAAATTATAGCAGAGCACCAACACAACGACAAAAGTAAATGTATTGAGAGCCTGTGTTTTTCCCGTGGCAGCTAATGGCTACGAATCATGGACGATTATCAAAACTTCTAGACAAAGAATCGAATTCTTCGAGTCAAAATGTTACAGAAATATCCTCAGAATACCCTGGACGGAGAAAAAGACAAATGTAGACATTCGGCAAGAGTTAAGCATAGAGGAGAACTGGTTTATCAATTTCATTTTAGCCAGAAAATGTAAATACTTTGGCCACATCAAGAGGCACAGCGGTCTAGAGAGAACAGTGATTGAAAGTATGGTTCTAGGCAAAATAGGCAGGGGTAGACCAAGAAGACGATGGTACAAAGACATCCAAGAGTGCCTGGGTATGACTGTGGCGGAGGCTGGAGTTTTGACAAGGGAAAGAGTTTCTTTCAGACAGACTGTGATGGGAGCGACGTTCTATAAAGGACATGCTACATGATGATGACACACTCTTCGATTATATGTGCTTCTGAATGCTAAAAGCCTTAAGTGTGCGTGATACTATATAACTTCATGTACAAAGTGCTGATATTCCAATAGGCTGTTAGTCGTCTTCTATGCTATGATAAAATCTGTTCAATTTCGTTTCCCTTGGTTGTATTCATCTGTCCTTTCCTGTCGACCGATTTTCTGGCTGTCACAAATAAATACAAATCTACTCTTCACACCAAACCTTATATTTAAAGGTGTTGCGTTTTTCTGATACACATTGGTTTCTTCTTTGTCTTCTTCTTCTTCTTCTGCTTCTTCTTCTTCTTCTTCGTCTTCTTCTGCGTTCGTTCTCAATCTCCCGCTACCAATCCCTGAACAGGCCTTTGCAAGTAGCAGGATGTAGTCCGGAGAACGAATTGCGTTGTGTCGCTAGTTTACAGATTGACTGTGATATTTGCTCATTTCGGTCCGACATATCCGTCTTCAGTAGCTGCCATTTTTTGAGTACCCAGTTTTCCTTATCTCTTCGATCCCTTTTCCTTAGCTAGTCGGCTCTGTTGCAGCCTGTTATCAAGGATCACCCCTTGGAAGTGTAGAATGGTCTTGGCAGCTCTGAGTCGCTGGACCAGACGCCAGCAATTATGCTGCACAGCATCTTGATCCTGTACACTGATATAACTTTGTACTTCTGGTATAGTCATTAAAATTGTTATTGAGGTCTTACCATTTTTGGAAGGTTTTCAGTAAAATTGTTTGTTTGCTGATCGGGTGAGATGTTCGTTGAATGACAGAATAGGCTATAAATAACACTATTAATACAGTTCTCGTTACTTCAAGTAACAAAAAAAATGTTGAACAAATTACCTTTCATTTTCTTGTTTGCAATTATTATCAAGGCTGCTCTATTCTTTACTTCTGTGCTGGTTGTATTTTTTCTCAGTCGTGATGCGCTTAGTAGTGAGCGATTGGTAGATGAAGCCAAGCATAACCCAACCGCCTGGAGGACTCCAGTCCACCTTCATCAGCACGCTCGGGATATGAGGAAAGTAACGAAAACTTGCGACTCAACGTCCTTTTCAGGGCGCACAAAAGAGTAACGCTACTCATTGTGGGCATTCAACAACAACAACAACAACAACATCCTAGAGTAAATGGATATAAAGAAATACAACATATAAAATAAAGTGTTGCTGAGCCCAAATGTGGAGCAAAGAATAGTAACACTGTAACCTGTCAAGTATGTGGCAATAGGTAAATATGGAAGGTGGGGCATGGGGCTGACGAACTCATTCTGTAGAAATACTAAACCGCAACATCTTCAACAAATATGAACAATTCAGCTAACAAGAAAAGTACAGCTTTTCTGCAAAGAGTGTTAATGATACGATGCAGAGAAAGCCGCAAATGATCACTGTCGTGACTTGCCTGTTTTTAATCAAACAAGTACAAAGAAAACAGGAAAGACGTTGGCAAGTCTGAAATGGATGGCAGAGAACAGAATGAATTGGCGTGTGTATTTAAAAATATTCTCTACAGGTATCTGAAACTTTTTGATTGCTTGAAAGAAGAGAAGCAAACGAGGAAGTTGTTAATAAGGTGATATTCAATATTAGAGATCAGATTTTTGAAAGAAGAGAAGCCGCTTTCATTAAAACCCCAAATTACCAAATTATGTCTAAATGGCAAAATCCTGCAGCCAAACGACAACCCAACCTATCTGGGAGTCACATTTGATCGGCGCATGACATGGAAAAGTCAGATTGAGAGAAACCGAATGAAAGCCAGAGAAAGAATGGCAATCATGAGGAAACTTGCTGGCACAAGCTGGGGAGCAGACGAAGGCATACTAAAGAAACTGTATACTGGAAGAGTGAGACCAGTTCTCGAGTATGGCATTGCGGCATGGACAACATCAGCGAAGGCGAACTTCGATAAAGTTAACAAACTTCAAAACCAAGCCATGAGAATTATAACAGGTGGCATGAAGTCAACGCCAATTGTAGAACTTGAAAAGATTACAAAACTGCAATCCATGACCGATAGAAGAGACTGCAGAGCCCAGCTGCAGTCAGAGAAACTCCGAAGACTGACCGACCATCCAATGCACCAGAGACTAAACAATTTGGGAAATGGGAAACTAAAGCGGAGAAACTTTGCAGAAATAGCCAAAGCAAAGATGCACGAAGATCCCATAAACGCACTAACAACACCAAAACCCATCACTACTGTACGAAAACCTACCTGGAGGCAGGATATATTTCCAGAGGTGGTAGAAAATATACCAGGAATTGCAAACAAAAACTGCCAGACTGAAAAAGAAAGAAGAGATACTACCCTAAGCTTCATAATGAAAAGCTACCCAAGCATGGACTGGACCCATGCATACACCGACGGTTCTGTAACAAACACTACAGAACGGAGGGGCAGGAGCATTCCTGAACCTACCAAATGGCAGAAAAATAACACTGTCATTCGCTACTGGTAAGTACACAAGCAATTTCAGAGCGGAGGCAGAGGCACTGAGGGCGGCAGTGGAAGAAATGGTGACACACAGTGAAAATGAGAGCAACATAGTCCTGCTGACAGATGCTCTCGCTGTAGTCACAGCGCTAAAAAGCCAGAAAAACACTGAGCTTAATGACTTAAGAGCAGCACTCTGCAAACTGTGCCAGCAGTCCGCACCAAAAAGTGTAGTGGTACAGTGGGTTCCGTCACACTGCAACATCCAAGGCAACGAAGAGGCAGACAGACTGGCAAAAGAAGGTGCAAGACTACCACAAACAGATACCAGTATGACGTACGAAGAGTCAAACGGCTTATCAAAGCCAGATACATGACCAAATGGGAAACCGAACATACTGGTTACACCAAAAACGATGCCTATTACCAGTTGAACCGAAGAGAGCAGGTCGTTGTCTTCAGACTTCGCACTGGCCACAATAGACTGAGGTACCACCTATTCAACAAATTGAAGATAGGGTGTACCGACGAATGCCCGTGCGGTACTGGTAAAATGACCGCTGAACATCTGCTGCAGAACTGCCCGACATACGAGGATCAGAGAGAGCAGATGTGGCCATTACCAATGGAACTGCAAGACAAGCTCTATGGCAGTGGCGACAGCCTCAGGATGACCGCCGCTTTTTTCGAAAAAATAATGGTTACTGTCTGACTGCGTACGCAGAAGAAGAAGAAGAAGAAGAAAGAAGAGAAGCAAATGAGGAAGTCGTTAATAATGTGGTATTCAATATTAGAGATCAGATAGATAAATATTCTCTCTCTC
Source organism: Ariolimax columbianus (assembly GCA_036924085.1). Lineage (NCBI taxonomy): Eukaryota > Metazoa > Mollusca > Gastropoda > Stylommatophora > Arionidae > Ariolimax > Ariolimax columbianus. Next base: position 57,409,037 of record JAVGWX010000001.1, on the reverse strand, counting down.
TCTCTCTCTCTCTCTCTCTCTATATATATATATATATATAGGGAGAGAGAGAGAGAGAGAAAGAGACAGTGAGAGAGAGAAAGAGAGATAGAAAAAGAATGATAAAGAGTGAAAAAGAAAGATAATACATTTGTGGGAGATCGATTACAAGATAAGAAAATAAGAGCAATTCGTTGGCGAAACATTGAAGGAAGATACATGTAACAAAGATAAATCATTTTGAGAATGGGAAAGACGAACGAAAAAAAGTAATATCGATAGAATAAGAAAAAAACAGGAATATCGATAGAAAAAGAAAAAAAAGTAATATCGATAGAGGAAGGGAGAAAAGGAATATCGATAGAAAAAGGGATGAAAGAAGTTTTGATAGAGGAAGGGAGAAGGAATATAGATATAGTAAGAAAGAAAAGGAATATCGATAGAGAAATGACAAAAAGAAATATGGATAGATGAAACAGAAAATGAATATCGACGGAGAATAGAGCAATTGAAGTAAATTAACAAACGAAGGAGAACAGAGTAAGGAGTAAAAAGACTAAAAAAAATAGTAACAATAATATAGACTAGCTTTAGTTGGTGAATACAAAATAAGGAGAGAGAGAGAGAGATAGGGAGAGGGATAGAGAGATAGAGATAGAGAGAGAGAGAAAGATATAGAGAGTGAGAGAGTGAGAGAAAGACAGCATATGAGATAGTTTTGGTGAGTTTGTGCCTGAGAGAAAGAGAGATGTCTATGAGTATCCTGTAAGAAACAACAGAAGAAAGGAAAATCAAACAGTAACATTCGAATTCCTCATAGAGACACTCGAGACGAGCGCTCCTTCTCAACAAGGCAAATATGTGATCTTGGCACCCTCCTGGTTGCTCAAACATCTCAGATGTGTCTCGTATGTCTGGAACTAGAGGTAAAGACTTTTAAAGAGACCAAATTGCCTAAGGCTGTTTTGGCGCTAAGGATAAACACGAGGAAGAAAAATCTTACCAGACAGAACATTTCATTCTCCCGAGTAATCTACATTTTCTTCTCAGCTTTCACCATCATTGTATGTTTTCTTTGACACAGGAGTGCTTCAGACTCATGGCTGCTCCCACTCTCTCAGGTTTTGTTTCCAGAATGTGGTCAATGAGTGGTTTCCTAGGTGTCTTGACAGACTTGTGATATGTACTCAAAAACCCAAGCTCCAAACGTCCCCGTCAGTGTTCATTATGAAATCTTTGTCGAAGATGTGGACACCTCTTTGTGAGCTGTGAATGATGGTCGGACCAGTGTAACATCGTTAAAAACAGTATTTGTCAACGTAGGCCCTGGTGTATATCTTAGGTGTCACATGTATAAGGTTACCTTGTCTAAAACTACATTCTTCAAAGCGACCAAAGTATGTTTCTCAGGGGTCATATGAATAAGTCAACACTGTCAAATCAGTAGTTTGTAACATGGGAAATTTAAAAAAATTTTTTTGAGATAGTCACATGTATAAGGTAAAATTATATAAAACAGTATATCCCAACATGGGCATGTATTTTGGGGTAACTGTAGAAGTTCATTTACAGGCGTGGGTTAAACATTAACCAACATCGTGAAACAGAACTTTCAGGTGTGGATTAACCATTAACCAAAATGATGTATGAGCACTTTTAGACGTGGATTAACCATTAACTAAAATGGTGGAAAAGCACTTTCAGGCGTGGATTAACCATTAACTAAAATGGTGGGAGAGCACTTTCAGGCGTGGATTAACCATTAACCAAAATGACCCCGTGCTTTAGTCATTGGGATGTAAGAGGCCTCAAGCGAAAATAAGACTAGTAATTAAACAGCTGACAATTGTTTACAAAGTGACACGTTTACACTGCCGTACACTAAAAGGTACACCTTACCGCCATGATCTCGAGGCCGAGAGCCTAGGACCCTTTTATTATGTCTATTATAAGAAGCTTATCACTTTGTATGTAAAACATGGGTTGTGAATAGGTGGGAGAGTTCAATGGCGGTTGGGGTACGGGAGCATGTTTGCTTGGCTGTGCTTAGTGAAGAAGCTGCAATTAACCCATTTCCCAGTACTATGGTTACGTCAACGTTGTCTTCTTCTTCTTCTTCTTCTTCTTCTTCTTCTTCTTCTTCGTTCGTTCTCAATCTCCCGCTACCAAACCCTGAAAGGGCTTTGGTAGCAGAATGTAGTCCAGAGAACGGAATGCGTTGTGTCGTAATTTACAGCTTGGCTGAGATATTTGCACCTTTCGGTCCAACACATCCGACTTCAGCAACCATTTTTAGAGTACCGGGTTAGCATTCCCTCTTCAATCCCTTCTCTTTAGCCAGTCTGCCCTACTGCAGCATGTTATCCAGGATCACCACGTGGAGGTGTAGAAGGGTCTTGGCAGCTCTGGTTCGCTGACCCTGACGCTAGCAGTCAGCTATGGGTCGCTGACCACTGCAGCATCTTGATCCCAACATTGTCTAAAAGTCTAAAACAGTATTTCTTAGTGTGTGGTCGATGATGTATTTTTTAACAGACCCTATACGTAAGTAATATTGACTAAAACTGTTTGAATTAGTGTGGGTCACTGTGTATTTCAAACTAACCGCACGTATAAGGCAATATTGAATAAAATCGGATTTGCCAATGTAGACCAATGGTGTTTGTCTAACAGACCACATGGATAAGACACCATCGTCTAAAATCGTAAGTTTCAATGTGGGAATGCCATGAATAATGTTAGCGTTTTTGTGTCAGCATTTCTTTTAAATTAAATGTTATGTCTCAAGCTTCATGATACGTTTAAGCACGAATTAAATAAATCTAAATTTAGTGACAATCTTAAACACATATGACCGTGCTCCTGGACTACTTTGTCACTTTGAAACGTCATTGTCCTGTGTGTATTCCTTACACGTGACAACAATTCACTTTTGAAGTGCATTTCCGTAAATTGACATCGCTCCTTTGTTAGCCAAAGTCTCAACTCATCCTTAAAGATTGCTGATGTCGAAACCTTTTCTTCTAATGTCACTGCATTATAGTAAGAAACATTGTCAATTGCAAATATAATAACATAGGTACAGTTTTCCCAATAAAGTCTCTAAACATGTGGCCATTCATCTCTGAATGATAGTCCTGTTTATCGGTCGATTCTGAAAGATATATGAGTTCACCATTCTAGTCCATTATGTCTGCTTCCTGCGTGGGCTTTTATAAGTTACTGTCCTTTAATACTTAGCACAATTTATTTTATAATTACATCTGGCATATCTCCATTTCTTTTCATTAGTATAGTGTGCATTTATCCATGCTTCATCTATATACACAATATTGTAATTTTCTGTACATATTTCTCTACTTATAGCTTCAAGGTGAGGCGTTTCATAAATGATATTTATACTGTCTGTATGGTTGCGGAATGTGAAGCCAGCACTCATTACAGTTTTCTATCATGTAGTTTCACAGATATTAAATTCGTTGTTCTGTGTCAATGATATTTTCAAATTCGTTAGTGTTAATGGTTCTTTAGAATCCAAGATGCTATAAATTTCAAGTTTAATCATTTCTTTGTCAAAGCTACCAACCTTTTTTTTTCTTCCTTGGTTCTCTGTGCTATATGTAGAAATGTTGTCATGTTCAGTGTCCAGCGTGAGAATTATCTGTCGGTAATATCCAAGACGTTCATTGTTCTTCTCTCTGGATTTGAAATACTATGACACAAACACCCTCGTTTAGCCTCAAATTATAAATATTTGTATAATTTTGTGTGTGTAACAAATTTAACTTGCAAGGCCATTCAAACAACAAAGTCTCTGTCTCTGTCTGTCTTTATCTCTCTCTCTCTCTCTCTCTCTCTCTCTCTCTCTCTCTATTTATATATATATATATATATATATATATATATATATATATATATATATATATAAATAAAACTGGTCCGCTGGGATCGTTGTGTATGATAAGGTCAATAGCAGCACCGCTGCCTCACAGAACGTTGTAAGAAGCGACTAACTGTATGATATGGCATAACACCGACCATTGTTAAATGCATTGTTAAGAGCAGTATAGATGGCGTCTAACAGTTTGTGGGTCTACTTTGATCTAATGTAAGAGTCCATTAGAATGGGCTCTCAAATTGGTTAACTACCCTCCTTGGCACTTGTGCCAACGCAAAGAAGTAAATCCACTAAGCAGGAAGATTATCCCGGCTACATCCAGCTACCACCAGTGCTGAGACCTGCACAGGGGCAAATGCTCTTGTAGAATTAGATGTCGACTAAGACTAAGACTATATATATATATAGCCTTAGTCTTAGTGGACATATATATATATATATATATATATATATATATATATATATATATATATATATATATACTAAATTTGTGGCGCATTTCGAGATACTTTAAGGGCAAATATAGTTGGCGTTTATTATTTTCATTAAGAATCCGTACACAATGAATGACTTTTCCTCCCACATCGCCATTGGTTTACAGTAGATTTAAAATTATAATTGACTGAGTTGACCGTAGCCAGCGTCTAATAGCTGGAGGTTTCATCAGTGTCTGTTACAAATAACTAACCTAGACTATTCCACATACAAGTAGTTTCCGTGGAAACTGATTTCAACCATGCAGTCTGGCTATTAGATTAGGGATCAAATAGGAAAGCCAAACGGTCTTCAAAATGCCATGCTGAAATCAGATGGGTAGGGACGAAAGACGCATGTACCACAGTCTCACAGTTTTTAAAATCCTTTTTCTTCGTTCTGAAACCTCTGCTACCTGAAAAGGGCTTTGCAAGTAGCAACGGAATGCGTTGTATCCTAGTTTACAACTTAACTGCGATAATTGCACTTTTCGGTTCGACACATTCGATTTCAGCATGGCATATTTGGGTATCAGGTGGGCCTTTGCTCTTCGATTCATTCTATTTAGCCAGTCTGTCTTGTTTCAGCCGGTTATCCAGGATCACCCCATGGAGGTCGAAAAGGGTTTTAGCAACTAGGTAGCAGTGATACTTTAGGTTTCTGAGCACTACAGCTCATGCATGGTCAGCATCGTGACCTCAGCCTCGCAATAAACTACGACACAAGGCTACAAATGTTCTTTTCAGAATCAACGCAGGAGAAGAAGAAGAAAAAGAAGGAGAAGAAGAATAAGTGTGCTAACTGGGGTCAAGAAGCTTCAAGGGGGGCAAGCACTATGAGACAAAGTTACACAACAACACATCAGGCGGTCTAAGTGGAGTAAGGTTCTGAAACACTTAAAAGGCCTAGCATTACACGTATGTACGATAAGTTCAAGGAAACTGAATCAACCAACATGTAGAAGGTAGTCTCATAGCGTATACTGATGTCAGGGATCAAGTGTAAGAGGCTTGACTTTCATTGTTCATTAGGTAGGATATCCAGTAACTTAATTTCCTCATTTTTTTGTCTCCGGAAACAGTATACCAGACAATTATTTACAGTTGAGTAAACTGGAGCATGTCGATAACGCGGATCGAACCAAGTACCTTTGTCGTGGGAAGCAAGCTGTCAGCCGCACTGATGTTCAGACACTCGCATTCAGAAGTGACATATTTGTTCACATAATTTAGCAAACCTTTCACACTTTGAATAACACACAAATGAGGCTTACTCAACGTTTTACCGTGAATCTAAAGACCCTGTATATCATTGGCTCCATCAAAAGTAAGGAGATAAATGTCATATCTGCAGGATTTTTAATGCCATTTTTTTGGGTTAAAATATAAACAGGTTAGACAAGCAGTTGCACATAATAACTGCGATATGCATTAACCGAAGACCCGGCTTCAGTAAGTTTTCATCTAGAGCAAAACAGATGAGAGCAGCATAGACATTGAACTGTATTAAACCAGTGGAGGACACAAGAACAGCATAGACATTGAACTGTATTAAACCAGTGGACACGAAAACAGCACAAACGTTGAACTGAGTTAAGCCATTGGAGGACACGAGAACAGCCCAAACGTTGAACTGAGTTAAGCCATTGGAGGTCACGAGGACAGCCCAAACGTTGAACTGAGTCAAGCCATTGGAGGTCACGAGGACAGCCCAAACGTTGAACTGAGTTAAGCCACTGGAGGACACGAGAACAGCCCAAACGTTGAACTGAATTAAGCCATAGGAGGACACGAGGACAGGCCAAACGTTGAACTGAGTTAAGCCATTGGAGGTCACGAGGATAGCCCAAACGTTGAAATGAGTTAAGCCATTGGCGGACACGAGAACAGCCCGAACTTTAAGCTGAGTTAAGCCGGTGGAGGACACGAGAACAGCCCGAACGTTGAACTGAGTTTGCCATTGGAGGACACGAGAACAGCCCAAACGTTGAACTGAGTTAAGCCGGTGAAGGACACGAGAACAGCCCAAAGGTTGAACGGAATTAAGCAGGTGGGGGACACGAGAATAGCACGAACGTTGAACTGAGTAAAGCCATTGGAGGACACGAGAACAACCCAAACGTGGAACTGAGTTAAGCCGGTGGAGGACACGAGAACAGCCCAAACGTTGAACTGAGTTAAGCAGGTGGAGGACACAATAACAGCCCGAACGTTGAACTGAGTTAAACAGGTGGAGGACACGAGAACAGCCCAAACGTTAAACTGAGTTAAACCATTGGAGGACACGAGAACAGCCCAAATGTTCACCTAAATTAACCCAGCACTGTCCAAACAAGAACAACACACACGTTGAACTAAATTAACCCTGTACTGGACAAACAAGAACAGCACAAACACAAGTGCGCATACAATTGAGTATAACGGAGTTCCTTGTTCTTAGTTGTGTTCTCTTCTGCCCTGCCTTTGCTAAATGCACTCAGACGTAGAAACCTTTGCTGAACTGTTACTTTTCTGTTTATTTTAATCTTATTTAAACTTATTTGTAATTAATGCATTATTGGCAATTAATTTTTTTTGTGGTTTTAGATTGCAAAGACTAAACATGAAATGTCTGATTTGGTGTTTAATTGGGAGCTGTAAAACGGGTATACTGTTTAAAATGTATTATTTAATTAGCGACAGCGGAAGTACTGAACAAAAAAAGATTTCTAAAAATCTAAAAATATAATGTGTCCAGAATGTAGTGACGTCATGCAATCAAGGTGTGTGTTCAGGTGTCTGCGAATGAGGATAACATCTGCTGTATTAAACGTCTCTGCCAATCTTGAAAAGTAACGTCTTGTAGGCACGAGTGCCATAGTTCTGACGAAACCAATTGGAGAAATATGTATGTGCTTTCCGTGCCATTGAAATCCTCTTTTCTGCTGTTTCTTCTGTGCCTTTCGCTACAAACGTAACATCAAGAAAAGCGTTTGGTACAGCGGTTTGGATTCATTCTCTTCAATCTAGAGACATGGGTTCCAATACTTATAAGTTCTTCCTTTTTTAAATGTATATCGATGGGGTGTGGGGGGGGGGGGAGGGGGGGCGGTGCGAGAGTGGTAATTGTCTATCTATCAATCAGTATATCTATCTATCTATCCCTCTTTCGGTTTGTCTGTCTTTCTGTCTGCCTGTCTGTCTGTCGGTTTGTCCGTCCGCCTGCCTGTCTGTCTGTCCGTCTGTCTGTCTGCCTGCCTTCCTGTCTGTCTGTCTGTCGGTCCGTCCGTCTGTCTGACTGTCCGTCCATCTGTCTGTCTGTCCGTCCGTCCGTCTGTCTGTCCGTCCGTGCGTCTGTCTGTCTGTCTGTCTATCATCTTCAGTTTATTTGTGTCGTTAGATATCGTGAGGAGCTGTGACTTCCTTTGTTCAATCATTTTTGGTGGGCGAAATTCTGCTCGTGACTTATCAGGTAAATCCTTGTATCTGTTGCCAACCGTTCGGTAATATACGATCGCCTATTTTTTGGGGCTGGTGGTGGTTGACGCGTAAATTGAAACAAGGTAGACCCTCAGCTTGTCAGGCCCTTCTATGCCGCTCCACTAACTACTTAACCAAGACCTGATGTTATAGACACATAGTCCCTTTTTTTAGACATATTCTCTGTTGGGCAAAAATCCCTTCAATAATTTGAGTAGATTTTTAACTTGAATTTTGTCCGAGCAACAGCCGTCCAATCTACTCTTTTCGATTTCTAACTGCGGAGGGATTTTTATCGTGCGCGTCACTAGACACGGGTGTCTAATCTGACTACTCAGAGATCAGGCGAAATTTTTACCGGGTGATCCACGTGAAAAAATCTCGGTCTTCTCTGTCATTTCAACCCGTGACCTCCAGCACCCGAGACAAACACCCTACCTCGAGACCACCGTTCCCGTTCATAAATTCTACGACTACGTTGATAATCTTGACCTGTATGATCTTTTTCAGATTCACTTACATTTTGATTTGAGTAAATTGAATAGACCATCTCAGATGAGCAAAAAGGTGACACTCGAGCAGGGAGTACCCCAAGGGGGAGTATTGTCACCCACACTCTTCCTGGTATATATAAACGATATTACAGAGAATATACCAAGAAGAGTCCATAGCTCAATGTTTGCAGACGATCTGGCTATGTGGACCTCTGAAAAGAATCTCACCATAGCAAGAAATCGGATGCAGACGGCCCTAACATCGCTGGAAGAGTGGGCGAACTCATGGCTGGTCAAAATAAACGAGGAGAAAACCACGTGCGCAATATTCTCGCTTTCATTAAAACCCCAAAGTACCAAATTAAGTCTAAATGGCAAAATCCTGCAGCCAAACAACTCAACCTATCTGGGAGTCACATTTGATCGGCGCATGACATGGAAAAGTCAGATTGAGAGAAACCGAATGAAAGCCAGAGAAAGAATGGCAATCATGAGGAAACTTGCTGGCACAAGCTGGGGAGCAGACGAAGGCATACTAAAGAAACTGTACACTGGAAGAGTGAGACCAGTTCTCGAGTATGGCATTGCGGCATGGACAACAGCAGCGAAGGCGAACTTCGATAAAGTTAATAAACTTCAAAACCAAGCCATGAGAATTATAACAGGTGGCATTAAGTCAACGCCAATTGTAGAACTTGAAAAGATTACAAAACTGCAATCCATGACCGATAGAAGAGACTGCAGAGCCCAGCTGCAGTCAGAGAAACTCCGAAGACTGACGGACCATCCAATGTACCAGAGACTAAACAATTTGGGAAATGGGAAACTAAAGCGGAGAAACTTTGCAGAAATAGCCAAAGCAAAGATGCACGAAGATCCCATAAACGCACTAACAACACCAAAACCCATCACTACTGTACGAAAACCTACCTGGAGGCAGGATATATTTCCAGAGGTGGTAGAAAATATACCAGGTATTGCAAACAAAAACTGCCAGACTGAAAAATAAAGGAGAGACACTACCCTAAGCTTCATAACGAAAAGCTACCCAAGCATGGACTGGACCCATGCATACACCGACGGTTCTGTAACAAACACTACACAGAACGGAGGGGCAGGAGCATTCCTGAACCTACCAAATGGCAGAAAAATAACACTGTCATTCGCTACTGGTAAGTACACAAGCAATTTCAGAGCGGAGGCAGAGGCACTGAGGGCGGCAGTGGAAGAAATGGTGACACACAGTGAAAATAAGAGCCATATAGTCCTGCTGACAGATGCTCTCGCCGTAGTCACAGCGCTAAAAAGCCAGAAAAACACTGAGCTTAATGACTTAAGAGCAGCACTCTGCAAACTGTGCCAGCAGTCCGCACCAAAAAGGGTAGTGGTACAGTGGGTTCCGTCACACTGCAACATCCAAGGCAACGAGGAGGCAGACAGACTGGCAAAAGAAGGTGCAAGACTACCACAAACAGATACCAGTATGACGTACGAAGAGTCAAAACGGCTTATCAAAGCCAGATACATGACCAAATGGGAAACCGAACATACTGGTTATACCAAAAACGATGCCTATTACCAGTTGAACCGAAGAGAGCAGGTCGTTGTCTTCAGACTTCGCACTGGCCACAACAGACTGAGGTACCACCTATTCAACAAATTGAAGATAGGGTGTACCGACGAATGCCCGTGCGGTACTGGTAAAATGACCACTGAACATCTGCTGCAGAACTGCCCGACATACGAGGATCAGAGAGAGCAGATGTGGCCATTACCAGTGGAACTGCAAGACAAGCTCTGTGGCAGTGGCGAGAGCCTCAGGATGACCGCCGCTTTTTTCGAAAAAATAATGGTTACTGTCTGACTGTGTACGCAGAAGAAGAAGAAGAAGAATAGACCATCTGAGTGGCAGAGCGCAAGAGCAGCGTTTCTTACGGCAAATGAACTGGTTTTGATATTTGTTATCGACACGTTCAAGTCGACTCAGCTGTAAAATGACATCTGCCGTTAAATCTTTAGCACAGATCGTCAGCAAAGACACAACATTTCCTTCTGTTCACTGCCCGTTGTCTCCTGCCCTACCGTCTGCCGGCTCTCTCCCACGGGTGCTCTTCGCTGAGCGTCCTGGGTGGCCGGCGCGTTTACTTTGAAAAAATTAGAGTGTACAAAGCAGGCCTCGGCTGCCTGAATAATGGTGCATGGAATAATGGAATAGGACCTCGGTTCTATTTTGTTGATTTTCGGAACTGGAGGTAATGATTAACAGAGACAAACGGGGGCATTCGTATTGCGGCGTTAGAGGTGAAATTCTTGGATCGCCGCAAGACGAGCTACTGCGAAAGCATTTGTCAAGAATGTTTTCATTAATAAAGAACGAAAGTCAGAGGCGCGAAGACGATCAGATACCGTCGTAGTTGTGACCATAAACGATGCCGACTAGCGATCCGCAGGAGTTGCTTCGATGACTCTGGAGTAGAGGTGGTATGCCATATTCTAGAATAGAAGCTAGGGCTATCCTTCGGCCTATTGATTAGATAGAGATTTGTGTCTATCTCCCAATCTTCCACTTCGTCACCTCTGCTGTCTGTGTCCGAGTATCCCCATCTCTCCTAGTGGCTGTTGAAGTCTCCAGCTACTATGCAGTTGGAGTCTTTGAATTCCATACTCGAGAGTGACAGGTCTTTGTTTGGTGGTCGTTACAGGTTGAAGATGCGGATCTTCGTCTCTTGAGCAATTATGTCAAAATTAACAATGAATGAAATGGAAGAGGCCACGAGAATGTTAAAGAAAAGGAAATCTATCGGAAAAGACGGGATAACAAACGAAATGCTGATGGGGTTGGGCCAAACAGCAAAGAGGAAACTACTATCAGTCCTGAACCAAAGCTGGAAAAGGGGTATTGTACCCCAGGCATGGAAAGACGCAGTACTTGTACCAGTACCATAGAAAAGAAAAGACAAAACAGATCCAAATGGATACAGGCCTATCAGCCTACTGAGCTGTGTAGGCAAACTGATGGAACGTATGATAAACGCCAGACTGATGTGGCATCTGGAAGAAAAAAACATACTAATTCCACAACAAGCAGGCTTTAGAAAACACAGATCCACTGAGGATCAGGTGACCCTCATAGCCCAGGAAATAGAAGATGCCTACCAGGAGCAAAAACACACAGTAGCGGTTTGGGTGAACTTAGAAAAGGCATTTGACAAAGTCTTGAAAGCGGGACTTAAAGTCAAGCTACGAAGAAGTGAAGTTTGTGGGAAAATGTACAAATGGATCAGTCACTACCTCAAAAACAGAACAGCCAGAGTTCAAATACAAGGGCAGATGAGCAAAAAGGTGACACTAGAGCAGGGAGTACCCCAAGGGGGAGTACTGTCACCCACACTCTTCCTGGTGTATATAAATAACATAACAGAGAATATGCCAAGAACAGTCCATAGCTCAATGTTTGCAGACGATCTGGCTATGTGGACCTCTGAAAAGAATCTCACCATAGCAAGTAATCGGATGCAGCAGGCCCTAACATCGCTGGAAGAGTGGACGAACTCATGGCTGGTCAAAATAAATGAGGAAAAAACCACATGTACGATATTCTCGCTATCAAACTAACCCCAAAACACCAAATTAAGTCTTAACGGCAAATACCTCCAGCCAAACGACAACCCAAACTATCTGGGAGTCACATTTGATCGGCGCATGGCATGGAAAAGTCAGATCGAGAGAAACCGAATGAGAGCCAGAGAAGGAATGGCAATCATGAGGAAACTTGCTGGCACAAGCTGGGGAGCAGACGAAAGAATACTAAAGAAACTGTACACTGGAAGAGTGAGACCAGTTCTCGAGTATGTCATTGCGGAATGGACAACAGCAGCAAAGGCGAACTTCGATAAAATTAACAAACTCCAAAATCAAGCCATTAGAGTTATAACAGGAGGCATGAAATCAACGCCAATTGTAGAACTTGAAAAGATTACAAAACTGCAATCCATGACCGACAGAAGAGACTGCGAAGCCCAGCAGCAAGGAGAGAAACTCAGAAGACTGACTGACCATCCAATGCACCAGAGACTAAACAATTTCGGAAATGGGAAACTAAAGCGGAGAAACTTTGCAGAAATAGCCAAAGCAAAGATGCACGAAGACCCCATGAACGCACTAACAACACCAAAGCCCATCTCTACTGTACGAAAACCTACCTGGAAGCAGCATATCTTTCCAGCGGTGGTAGAAAATATACCAGGTATTGAAAAAAAAAACTGCATACGATGAAGAAGAAGAAGAAGAAGGAAACAAAAACTGCCAGACTGAAAAAGAAAGAAAAAATACAACCCTCAGCTACATAACGAAAAACTACCCAAGAATAGACTGGACCCATGCATACACCGACGGTTCTGTAACAAACACAACACAGAACGGATAGATAGAGGCATTCCTGAGCCTACCAAATGGCAGAAAAATAACACTGTCATTGGCAACTGGAAAAGGCAGAGGCACAGAGGGCGGCAGTGGAAGAAATGGTGACAGTTAAAAGGAATGAAAGCCATATAGTCCTGCTTACAGATGCCCTGGTCGTAGTCACAGCACTAAAAAGCCAGAAAAATACTGAACTTAATGATTTAAGAGCAGTACTCTGTCAATAAAAAAATTGAGTGAAATTTGAAGGGCTTGGAATACATAGCAGAGAAAATTGAAATAATTGGGAAGAGAGTAATGGTAACAGGGAAGACAAACTAGGCCCCATGATGTGGTTGACCGAAAGGAGAAGATGTCGCAGCTTCGCTACAAACTGTGACACGTTTCTTTTCAGGACGAAATCAGATGAAAAAGAAACTGTTGGATAGAAAGTGTTAAACATTTAATTGAATGTATACTAGGTCTCATATATTTATTAACAGAGATGACCAGATCCTTCTCTCTCGGATGCTTGTATATGTATTTTTAATGTGTTGTGTCTATTTCGTTATGACAATTTTGCATACAACAGTTTTGTCAATCCTTTCTGTACGCGGAGAAGTGATCATGCTGAGAATTATCTCCAACATGCCCAGTCAAACTATACACCTATTTATTTCAAACTAGGTACGTTGGGATTGCAAACCGATCTTGCGCTCAAGTTACACCCATATACCATGCCATTTGTTATATCTATTAATATTTTTGTTTGTTTTATTACATGTTTGCATTTCTGGATTATACTGGTGAAGGCACATCCTCTCCACACCAGACCGTAGTCCTGTGGGCGATACCAGGACGTACTTGCCAGTGTTTTTATGCGTGTGTGTAGATGTTTATAATGTGGACATAATGGCCAGTGTATGGTTGCGCCTTTGTATCTGTTTGAAATGTATTCAACTATGACAGTTTTGCAGTATAGCAGTTTCGCAACACTTTTCCGGGACGTGGAGAAATGATCATATCGAGAAAAATTCCCGGCGTGCCCAGTCAAAATGAGCAGGAAGTTATTTTGAACCAGGTATTGATTTAAGAGCAGTACTCTGTCAACTATGCCAGCAGTCCGCACCAAAAAGAGTAGTGGTACAGTGGGTTCCATCTCACTGTAACATCCAAGGCAACGAGGAGGCAGACAGACTGGCAAAAGAAGGTGCAAGACTACCACAACCAGATCCTAGTGTGACCTACGAAGAGTTCAAAAGTCTTATTAGAGCCAGATACATGACCAAATGGGAAACAGAACATACTGACTACACAAAAAAACGATGCCTATTACCAGTTGAACAGAAGAGAGCAGGTCGTGGTCTTCAGACTCCGCACAGGCCACAATAGACTGAGGTACCACCTATTCAATAAATTTAAGATAGGTGGCACGGACGAATGCACTTGTGGTACCGGGAAAATGACCGCTGAACATCTGCTGCAAAACTGCCCGACATACGAGGATCAGAGAAAGCAGATGTGGCCATCACCAGTGGTAACACTAGACAAGCTCAATAGCAGTGTCGACAGTCTCAGGATAACCGCTGCTTTTTTCGAAAAAAAACAGGTTGACGTCTTACAGCATACCAGGAAGAAGAAGAAGAAGAAGAAGAAGAAGAAACAGGTATGTTGGTCTTGCAAACCAATCTTGCATTTAATTTATACACATGCACGGCGCGCTACTTCATCGCCATGATTATAATGGAAGTTCATGTTTTATATATATACCCCTTGTCGACATTGTTATGTATACCCCACGTGAACTTTATCCATGTGAAGTTGGTTTTAATAGTATGGCAATTGGTATTTGAGAATTTGAGGGTCAGATTGATGGTATAATTTATAAGGAAGATAAAGTACTGGTAGATTTGATTTGTTGGAGCGATGGAGTGAACATTTTGATGGATATGTCGATGGTCATTTTTATTTAGATGTCTGTGGCTATTTTGATGGAGTCTTTGGTCACTGTGTTTTGATTGAGTTGTCTGGGGTTGTTGATGTTGTTGAAAGCGCACAAAGAGTAAGTTTACTCTTTTGTGCGTCCTGAAAAGGGCGTTAAGTGATGTATTTTAGTAGTTTCTTCACATCCTCAGAGTGCTGATAAAAGTGAACCAAAGTACTCCAGACTGTTGTACTGTGCTTTGAATCACTAGCTTGTCTCTCACAACTTCGCGGATAAGTGAGTGATCATTAACAGTGGTCAGTTTCAATGTGAAATGTTGGTGATCATTTTGAAGGAGCAGTCGGTGGTAGTTTTGATGGAAATGTTGGTGGTAGTTTTAATGGAAATGTCGGTTTTAGTTTTGATGGACCTTTAGTGGTAGTTTTGATGTACCTTTAGTGGTAGTTTGGTAGTTTTGATGGAGCTGTCGGTGATAGTTTTTGTGGAGATGTTGGTGGTAGTTTCGATGGAGCTGTCGGTTGTAGTTTTGGTGGAGCTGTCGATGGTAGCTTTGATGGAGCTGTCGGTGGTAATTTTTATGGAGATGTTGGGGGTAGTTTTGATGGAGCTGTCGGCTGCATTTTTTATTGAGATGTTGGTGATAGTTTTGATGGAGATTATGGTGGTAGTTTTTATGGAGATCTTCTGCTTCTTCTTTGCGTTAGGTTTCGGATGCTCGTTTTATGCTACCAGATGGGCTGCCTCCATGAAGTGACACGTCAGTTGCAGGTCCTCAATGGTTCTCCACAGTTTGTCTTGTATGTTTCTCTCATAAGGCCAGGTGTTCTCACGTGAGCCTTGGTGCAGTGGACATGTTTGCAGAATGCGTTCTGGAGTTTGGGGTCTTCTCTGACATGTGCATTGTGCAATCTGTGCTGCTTTCATTTTATGCATGTGTGCATTTAGTCTGCAATGACCTGTTCTGAAGCGAAAATTGTGATATACTGTTTCCTATTCAGTCTATTGATGGGGTCCTGTGGGTATTTGCTGTTTGTTCTCTATATCCACTGTTGTTTATATTTTTTTTGGATGTGTGTCTTGACTTCTGGCAGTGACACTGGGTGGGTGAATTGTTCTTTTTGTCTTCCCTCTCTGGCCAGTCTGTCCTCTCATTCATTCCCAGGTATGTATGCCGCAGTGAGCTGGAATCCACTGGAGGGTAATTTTATTGTGGTCTGAGATTTTATTTAGTTGGCATATCATTTCCCTTTCCATACTATCTCGTGGCTCTCTTTGTGTGGCCTGCACAATTTCCATGCATTCACACAAAAACACTATTATGTTATCCTTTAATCCTTTTCATCCAATAGTTTGGCTGCTTCAATTATTGCCTGCTGCTCTGTTCTTAGATCTGTCGAGGGCTCACTGGCAGAACTTGCTTTTTTCTATAACGGTTTCATCCTGTAGAAATATGACGAGTCCCGCCCCTCCTTTCCTCAATGCTTCCTCTGATGATCCATCTGTGTAAACGTGGGTCCACATGGGTTGAGGAAAGGCGTCTCCAATATGCTTTAGGTTTTTTCTCTCAATGCATGGTCTGATTCTTCCCCTCTTCTATCGATACCTCGTATTTTCGCTTCCACCATGAATTTGCGCTGTTGGTTTGTATTTTTATATACCTGTATCCTTTCCCATGCCGTTGGACATTTTGATACGATGTCACTGTTTCTTGCTGTGAGGGTTTTTGGTATATGGTTGAAGCTTATTCTTTTTATGCTGTTTTTTTATTTTTAATTTCACTTTTTCATGCGCTTGTATTTTTCTGTCAGGTTTAGTATTTTTCCTTCCCAGCGCTAACCGAGGCTCTGGAGGCCTGCTACCGCTTTGAGTTCTCTGATTGAGGTGCTTCTCAGACCTCCGGTAATAATTCTGAATTCGGTATTCTGTACCTTGTCTAGTTTCTGTAGGTTTGTCTTTGCCGCTATTGCATAGACACCCGTGCCATATTCCAGTGTTGACCGTACATATCCAGTGTAGACCTGTCTGACTGTGTTTGCATCTGCTCCCCAATTTGTCCCTTCCAGCTTTATAATCAGCCTTAGTCTGAGTGTAGCCTTCTTTTGAGTATCATCTATGTGTGGGCCCCACGTTAATCTTTTGGCAAATATCTCATTCCTAGGTATGTAGGATTGTTTTCTCTATGAAGTAGGCTATTTTCTAAATATAGGTTGACCTGCTCTGGTTTGCTAGAAAGCGAGAAGAGTGTTGAGAGGGTCTTGCTCTTGTTTATTGTGACAACCCATAATTCTGCCCATTTCTCTACTGCATTAATTGCTTCCTGCATTCTTGCTTTTGTGGTTCCAATGTTTTCTGTCTGGGTCTATATGGCCAGGCCATCCGCATCGAGTGCATTGTAGATGTGTGATTTGAACTGGTTTGACAGATCATTAATGAAGAGGATACACAAGGTAGGGGATAGTGATCCTCCCTGGGGAATCCCCTCATGTAGTTTGACCATGTTGCTCCTGTGTTCTTCCAGCCTGACTCTCGCACATCGTGAGTGGAAGTAGTTTTGATCCAGTCAAGCATTTCCCCCTTTATTCCACAGCCCGCTAATTTTAGCAACAGTCCTTTCTTCCAGACCTTCTCAAAAACTTTAATCAGGTCAAAGAAGGTGGCAAACAGTTTGCATTTCCTCTGAAAGGCATCTTTACCTGGGTCAGATAAGTGGTCTGGTCGTCGGTACTCCTGTATTTTCTATAGCCAGACTGGCACTCGTCTGGGATTTTGTTTTTCTCAAGGAAAGTTAGCATCCTATTGTTCACCAGCCTTTCCATTGTCTTTCCCAGACAACTAAGGAGGCTGATTGGGCGGTAGCTTGTTTTGTTTTATTTTGATTTTTCTATTCTTGAGGATTGGGATTATTTCTGCCTTCTTCCATTCTTTTGAGAACAATCCACGAGTCAACGATTGGTTTATCAGGTCCAGGAATCGCTGTCTGCTTATTGGTCCCAAGTGTGTTATCATTTCATTTGTTATCGCGTCAAGTCCAGGTACCTTTTTCATCTTAAGTTTTCCTATTGTCCAATTCAATTCTTGGATGCAGAAAAGCTTGTTTATTTCATCCGCATTGTTTTCTTTCCTTTTCCTTCTCTTTTTTCATTCATTTTACACCTCTCTAACTTTTACTTATGGAAATGTTGGTGGTAGTTTTGATGGAGCTGTCGGTTGTAGTTTTTATGGAGATGTTGGTGGTAGTTTCCTAATATCCAATGTGGACCTTTGTTTAGTTAATTTGTATATGTGCCCTCTTGGTGGTTGTATTTGGAAAAAAACTAGTTATAGTCTAAATTTACCTTTCCTGTGCATATCTTATAAACCGGTATTAAGTCCCCTCGAATTCTTCTCTCTTCTAGACACTGTAGGCCGGTTTTTCTGTGTCTTTCCTCATAACTGTAATTCTGGAATCCCACTGTCAGTTTTGTGTCTTTTCTTTGTATTCTATCCAGCATGTGTATATCACCTCCACGATAAGGACTCCATACCTGTACACAGTGATTTAATCTAGGTCTAACTAATGCTTTATACAGTTTGATAATCACCTCCTAACTCCTATGTTTAATTCTTTTCTTTTTATCATAGCTAACATTGCATTTGCCTTATTCACCACTACCTGGACTTGCTCACTCACTTTACCTGTATGCTCTATTATAACTCCTAGGTCCCTTTCCTTATCTATCATTCTAATATTGTTCCCTATTTCATCAACCCATGTGGATGACTGTACATTTATCTATATTAAACTCCATTGCCATTTCAGAGACCAGTCTCGAATTTGATCTAAATCCGATTAAAATTAATAGCAATTTCAAGAGATAATGCTTTAGACGTTTGCAGTCATGTTAGACATAATGTTGTTTCCGTTGTTGCAAAAAAAGTTTCAGTGATGATTGTTGTATGGCTCTTGGCGTATTAGAGTAAATATATATTATCTTTAGTGAACTTTCCATAAGGCATCTAAGGCATGCGACAGGAAACCTTTGTCATGTAAAACAAACTGCTAGATAACTTTCCAATGTAAAACCATTGACAGTGATTTGTCGCAGGTTTCCGTTAGGGGCCGAATGCATTTGTTACCATACACTTAAGTTGGCGATCCAAATGATCTGCCGCGGTCTTTGTGTATGACAAGAGCAAGACAGGCATCACTGCCCCACAGAGAGCATGTCGTAAAAGGCGACTAACTATGGGACATGGCATAACACTGGCCATGGTTGATGATTTCATAAGAGCAGCACAGATGGTGCCTAACATGCTGTGGGTCTACTTAGCTCTAGTGTTTTAGTCTATTAAGATGTACTCGCATATCGGTTAAACACGCTATGCGGCACTTGTCTCAAACGCAGCGGAGTAACAATCTGCTCAAGCCTAGCATGCTAAGCAGGAAATTCTTCTCTCTGCTACTTTCTGCTCACGCCACTGCTGGGACCTGCACAACGGCCTTCGCCCCTGTAGAAGTACACATCGACTAAGTCATTTAAGATCGATGGAATAAGGGATATGGGAGATTGAGCAAGTAATATGATAACTGTCACGCCAGGGTTAATTTCACGGTTCTTTTGCTGTTGTTTTCCCATCGTTTCCGAAGAGGACCACGTTGTCATCTGTCAATCCTGGAGTGGATTCGTAGGTGACTGGGCAAACCAATCCGAGCTAGAAACCGTCTGTCACACTGAGGACATAGATACACTGTCTGACCGTCAGACATAAGCAACTCGTCTCTTTCCTTTCGCGTCGCTCGTCTCCGTGCAGCTTCCTTGATTCTTGTCTGCTCCATATGTGTCGTGCCAGAAGAGATTTGACTTCACCAGGCAAAGCGATCACCAGCAATGTTCTCCCAATTATCAGGGTCAATGTCGCAGTTCTTCAGTGAGGCTTTCATGGTGTTTTTGTAACGTTTTATTTGGCCACCGCGAGCTCTCTTGCATAACTCAAGCTCGCCATAGAACATTTTCATTGGAAGCCGCTCATCTGACATGCAGACAACATGGCCATTCCATATAAGCTGTAATTTGCACAGAGCTTTGTGCGGGTGCTTGTCATGCCAGCCCGCGAAAGAACTTCTACATCTGTGATCCTATCTTGCCATTCTATATTCAGCAGTGTCCACAGGCAGCCCAGATAAAAGTGGGCAAGCTTCTTCTCATGGCGACTGTACACAGTCAAAGTTTCACAGACGTACAGAAGAGTTGGTAGGACAACTGCCGCATAAACTTTTAAATTTCGTCGCGGCCACAAGCGGAAAACACTCGGTGTTTGCAATCAAAAGACTGCAGATTCAATTCTAAGTCAAACATAAAAATACTGGCAATAGGATGAAAATGTTTGAGATCACGTCCCAAAGGACGAGCCGCATGTAGAGAGTAAAGGGCTGAAACTCTTGTAGAACTCAGAGATCACTTGGAACGATCACATTGCTTGTCTTTTTGTAATTTTCTTCATATAGTTTCTTAATAAAGTGTTTATATTTTTGGCTGTTAATAATTATACTAGTATTCGATGATGCATGTAATGTTAAGGTATGCATTATATTGTTGGTGTGTGTGATGTTGTTGCTGTAAGAATGTTGGTGATGTACGTGCGGAGGGATACTGATATTGATGTTGTTGATGTATATCATGTAGGTGATGATATTGGTCATGATTGCGATGTTGGTAATGATGTTTGTGATTTACTCGCTGGTAGCGGTTTTGTTGGTGATTGAAGCGATGATGTACGTAAGGACAGTGGTGCTGTTAGTGAGGTACGTTAGAGGGTAGTGATATAATATGTATGAGAGTAGTGATAGTGCTGGTGATGAGAAGTGAGTGTAGTGGTGGTGTTGGTAATGGGACGTGAGAGTATTGATGGTGTTGGTGATAGGAAGTGAGAGTAGTGATGGTGTTGGTGATGGGACCTCAGAGTAGTGATGGTGTTGGTGATGGGAAGTGAGAGTAGTGATGCTGTTAGTGGTGTACCTTAGAGGGTAGTGATGATGTTGGTAATATAATATGTATGAGAGTAGTGATGGTGTTGATGATAGGGTATGAGAGTAGTGATGCTGTTAGTGATGTACGTTAGAGGGTAGTGATGATGTTGGTAATATAATATGCATGAGAGTAGTGATGGTATTGGTGATGGGGTGTGAGAGTAGTGATGGTGTTGGTGATGGAGTATGAGAGCAGTGATGATGTTGGTGATGTATGTGAGGGCAGTGATGTTGTTAGCGAAGTATGCGAAAGGGGTGATGCATTTGGTAAAATATACGATGTTGGTGATGTGTGTAATAATAGTGATATTGTTGCCGAAATATGCGAGAATAGTGATGTTGTTCGTGAAGTATGCATGGATAGTGATGTTGTTGGTAATATATACGACGTTGGTGATATATACGAGATGCATTTGATGTTGGTGATGCATTGAATATACGCAACAATAATTGACTAGAACACCTCGCCCGGGAGAGATGCCGAACACATCACTCACACAATGAGTGATGTACATACGACCTCTTGCGATTATGGGAAAGACGAGACACACAACGATAGATGTTATCCTTATTCCGTTGTCTTGCGGGATACCTGTTTACTGAAAAGGCTTCGAGAGTAAAGCCTGAGGAAAAATCTGCATCATGTGCTATCTACATTCGTCTTTATACAGTCTTGCCACCGACCAAATGAAACTCAGGACGAGAGAGTGAGGTTGACAAAAAGCACAGTTTCTTTCTCACTTTAATCCAAATCCAGGCGTAAGTCATCCATTTCAGCGTACACAGCAAGAGAATAGATTGTCCCCATGGCTGAACAGAGAGCGTGGTCTTCATCACATGTGATGGACAAACATAATTTCATTCGATTTTGGTGATTATGTGATGTTGGTAATGTATACGACATTGGTTATTGTTGTGATGTTGGCGATGTATGTTATGTATGTGAGGGTAGTGATGTTGTTGGTGAAGTATGCGAGAGTAGTGATGCTTTTGGTAATATATGCAAGGTTCGTGATGTATACGATGTTGGGGATTTATGTGATGTTGTTGTTGATGATGTATGTGATGTTGTTGTTGATGGTGTATGTGGTGATGGTGGTGTATGTAATATTATTGTTGATGGTGTATTTGATGTTATTGTTGATGGTGTATGTGATGTTGGTGTTGAAGGTGTATGTGATGTTGTTGCTGTTGATGGTGAATGTGAAGTTGAGTTTTAGCGTGAATGTGATGTTGTTGAGGGTGTATATGATGTTATTGTCGACGTGTATATGTTGTTGTTGAGGGTGTATGTGATGTTGTTGAGGGTCTATTTGATGTTATTGTCGAGCGTGTATGTGTTGTTGTTGAGGGTGTATGCGATGTTATTGTCAAGCGTGAATGTGTTGTTGTTGAGGGTGTATGTGATGTTGTTGAGAGTGTATGTGATGTTGCTGAGAGTGTATGTTATATTGGTGTTGATGGTGTACGTGATATTGGTGTATGTGATGTTGTTATTGAGTACCTATTTGATATTGATGTTGGTGTTGATAACGTATGTGATGTTTGCGATAGTATTAATACTTCTATAGATTTTTCTGACAATAGTCAAATTAATGTTAGTGCGTTTCACGATGACTGTTATACTCCTGCAGGAGCTTTTCACGACGTTAAAGTAGTTGCCATGGTAGCATACAAAACAAGGGAGGTAAGGTTATTGATAATGAGTTAATGACCATACAAATAACAGTGACGAAAACAACAATGTCAATAATCATGTCAATAACATTTACAATACAATTCTTGCTTTGAATGTTGATAATGACATCACTGATAACAAATCAGTAGTAATTGTTATATATAATTCGAATGTTGAAAAAATAACAGCGAATGTCTATCATATAAACAGAACATGTTCAGGCAATGAACAATTAATGTATTGAAAGAAACCCATAATGAAAGTAAACAATTATTGCATGCATATTAATACAGTTATTATTATTGTACTACAGTATTAAGCAGCGCATGAACAAAATAGATTTGCAGCAGAAAAAATAAAGCCAGACATTCTATAGCACACAAATGCTATATTCAAAATTTGGCTGATGTGGTCAAATGAATAACATTAGAGTATCAGGTTTGAACAGATCTGCAGGGGCAACCGATAACATTAAGTATCAATCTAATTGCACGATTATCTGTTATCCAGAAATTTAAAAGAAAAATGTTTAAAAAAAACATTTGTGCTTAAATGTTTTAAAGGTGCTGAATTATAGACGTTGCTAGATGCGCGATGAAACTTGTATCTTGTATATGTAAATGTTAAAACTAAAATGATTTTATTTGTGTAATGCAGACGCATCGGTACTGACAAACTATAATAAATGCTCCGGTAAAATAATGTTCTCATTTCAACGTTTGGGATCAAGATGATGAGCAGTAAATGATCTGTAGCGGTCAGCGACACAACGCTGAATGCTAGCGTCAGAGCCAGTGACCCAGAGCGGCCAAAACCCTTCTCCACCTCCACGTGGTGATCTTGGACAATACGCAGCAACATGATAGACTGGCTAAGGAGAAGAAAAGGCTAACCCGATACTAACCAATGTCATGCTGAAGTTGGAAGTGTCGGACACAAAGATGCAAATATTGCAGACAAGCTGTAAACTATGCCACAACGCATTCCGTTCTCCGGACTACATCCTGCTACTTGCAAAGCCCTTTCAAGGCTTGGTAGCGGCAGTTTGAGATCAGCGTTCTGTTACATTATATGTTGTTATACACACATACTCAGATTCCATGAGCGATTAGCTCTTGGGGATTGTAGATTAATAGTACTTTGTGATCGTGGGGGCTAGTCTAACACACATCGATCAAAAGTCAGACAAAAGTCTGGCTCCTTTCCGACCACATAGACATACATACTTACACCGTACCCCGATTGGGAAATCATTGGTCACAACACCACATTTGGATTTGCTCTAGCCAGATTATTCCTAGGAATCCTGTGTCTAATTATTTGTGGTGTTGTTTTGCAGGAAAAAGTTTTTGCGCAAGGGAGTCTGCCAACCCCATCACAACCTTTCCTGATCTTGTGACCCCCCAAAAGAGAACCAGTAGGATTTTCTAAGTAAACAGGTGAGAAGCGGACCGATAGAGATAATGCTCAGCTAAATGCGAACATATTTACAAGTCGGTATTGTGTCAGTCCCACCCTATTCGAACTTCCCACCGTGGAACAGTTGTTACTATGCCCTATCAAACACAAACAATTTACACCTGGCTCTCTTTTGTGCCATCGCGATTGTTACAAATGTTTACTACTTCAGGAGACTGTCCTGCTTTAGATAAATCAAGATCACTGCCATTTCTTCAGATCAAGTAGCATATTTTGCGTTCTTCCATTTTTCAGATAAAGATGCATGTTTCGTGTTTTGCTATTTTTTTAGATAAAAAACCCCTTTCCGTTGTGCCATTTTTCAGATAAATAAGCATGTTTCGTTATACCATTTTTCAGATAAAAAAGCATGTTCCGTTCTACCATTTCTCAGATAAAAAAACATGTTCCCTTCTACTATTGTTCAAATAAAACAGCAAGTTTACCGACTCAAATAACTTCACCATTCCAATGTTTTGTTATATTATATTTTGTTATTTTGAATCTAAAGCATACAGTGCAGACTAATATAAAAGGAAAAACTAGAATTAATATTCCGCTAAAATAACTTAGCCATTTGAATGTTTTGTTATTATTATATTATGTTTAATCGTTATCATAAAATTGCAGACTAGAATTCACGTTCTGGTAATATAACTTCATTCAATGTTTTGCTATTTTATGTTATCTTATTGGTGAACTGAGGCGCACACAAATATACTAACCAAGACCACTATCTCTCTTCCATGTCGCATTGGATAGAGGCTGTTTTCAAGGCAGTCTGGCTGACGAGATGTGGAATGGCGTAATCTCGTAGTAATTAGCGCAATGTAGATGAAGGCAAGAAAAGAACAACCCTATAGAGGACCGCGGCCCACCTTCATCAGCACGCTCGGGATGTGAGGAAAGCTACTACAACCCGCCACTTGACGTCCTTGTCAGGGCGCACACAAGAGTAAACTTACTCATTGTGGAAATTAAACAACATGTTATTTTATGCTAAAACAATATAATATCATTTGGGAATAGATTCACATGCGCTTTTGTCTCGTTCCTTCAGATGTTAGTGACGTGTTTGGCGACTGATGGCTCCTGTGTTTTGGTGTTGCTAGTTAGATATTCTTGTCACATGTTGGCGAAGCACGTACTTTCCACGAAATTCAGAGTTCTTTTGATTTTGTCATGGTGTGTTTCCCATTTTAGTGGCGTGACAACCGGCTTAAGATAATGTCATTGGTATGACATCTAGTTTGATATCATCTCATTGGTGTGACAGTCAGTTTGATATCACCTCACTGGCGTTACAATCAGTTTGATATCATCCGATTGATGTGACAGTCAGTTTGAAATCATCTCATTGGTATGACAGCCAGTTTATCACCTCACTGGCGTGACATATAAGTACACTTTGAGATAATTTCATTGGTGGGACATTCGGCTTTAGATGATCTCATTGGTGTGACAGTCAGTTTGAGACCATCTCATTGGTATGACAGCCAGTTTGAGACCATCTCATTGGTATGACAGCCAGTTTGAGACCATCTCATTGGTATGACAGCCAGTTTAAGACCATCTCATTGGTATGACTGCCAGTTTAAGACCATCTAATTGGTGGTATATCCAGTTTGTACCATCTCATTAGCATGACACCCAGTTTGAGACCATCTAATTGGTGGTATATCCTGTTTGTACCATCTCATTCTCATTAGTATGACAGCCAGTTTGAGACCATCTAATTGGTGGTATTATCAGTTTGTACCATCTCATTGGTATGACTGCCAGTTTAAGACCATCTAATTGGTGGTATATCCAGTTTGTACCATCTCATTGCTGTAAAAGACGCCTTAAGATGAGACATGGTAATAGCTAAATTGTTTTGTTTTACATTGTGTGCATTTCAGAACGTTTGTATTTGTTTTTAACACAAGTAACGTTACTTAGTGGAACCAATCATTAAAAAATATAATGTCTCTCCTGTAGCTCGCTGGTAGAACACACCCGGATCGATCTTGTCTCCAACCTGCACCTCCGTTTGACTTCAAACTAGTGAACGCTATATATAACTAGTTAAACTATTGCTGAGGGACGGCTTGGCCTAGTGGTTAAGTGGCACGGCTCACAATCCGAAGGTGCTGGGTTCGATCCCCATCACAGCACCGGCCGTTACCCCGGAGAAGCAAACCCTTAGAAAATGCAGGAGGAAGCAGACCCTTACATAAAATGAATGCTGAAGTCGGATGCACTAGTCCGACAGGCGCAAAAATAAAAACCACAGTGCAACGCACACCGCTTTAGGGATTAGAGAAATAAATCGAACGCAAAAAAAAAAAAAAAAAGCTATTGTTGTGTTGCCTTTATCTATATCTAATTTCTCAACCAAGAGTGTTTTCGAAGTCAGCATATGCAGCAAGCACATTACTGTGGACTCCAACGTGGAGGATATAGCAGATCGTTATACATGTCCCCCAGGTTAAATTGCTTCAATGTGTACTTTCCATTACCGTCGCAGTCATTGCTAGTGGAAGCTTCAACTGCTGACACTGACACTGACACGGTAATGACTAACATATGCTGCTTCAGATAGTCAGCACAGTGAAAGTAACACTATGATAAGATTCATTTGCTCTTTTCATCTTGTCAGACGATAATAATTGTGCTATTAGAACAAAGCCCTGGCATAAGTATAGAGATCATATGTTGCCCATGTAGTAGAGCCCTCTCTCGGTCTGCCTTGTTTGCTCCAAGGGAAAGGTGATACCAATACATTTTGAACAAGGCAAGCTGCAGAAGCTGCCGGAACAGCATAGCAATGTTCTATATATTCGCCTGTCGGGGCTTAACTCATAGACCAGCCGCCAACTAAGGCTAAGTGCCTGATCTGCCCTGCCACAACACTCAGCTGAGGTTGTCTTTCCTCGCTCTAGGATGAGGCATTGTATCATCTTGTGTGGGCTCCTTAGCGCATGGTCGGTTGTCAACTTTGGTAGACGCTGACCAACTTTCAGAGTTATCAGAAAACAGGTTGCAGGGCCATATCTGACAAAACCCGACATAATACGCCAGTATCTTATCTGCAAGGCTTCAGCTTGTTTGAAATTAGAGTTTTCCTTCTCCTGGATGATCTGTCTTCCCAGGCTTTTGGGCACCATCTGCGCGAAGATAAGAATATGGATAATATAACATACATATATACAACTTTCGTATTTGGTAAAGGCACTGGGCTCAACTCCCGTACCGGTACACTTCAGTCGACCCAGCTATAAATGGGGACATGGCTTACTGTTAGGGAAAGAACGAGTAACATCAGGCAAATGTAAGGAGCTTAAAACGTGGCAATGAATATGATGAGAGACTCTTAGCTTACTGCCTACGTCAGGTTCAGCAAATCATTGTTGTCCAAAACCTTATTACGCGTCCAAGTTCTGACCCTGAAAACAGGTTGCACTTGTGCAGTCTGGCTAAGAGAATAGGAATTTAAGATGGGAGGCAAACCCAGCCCTACAAATGATATACTGAAATCGGATTTTCTGCCGAAAGACGTAGCAATGGAAGCCTCGTTGGGAAAAACGACACGTCACAAATCGTTCTTTTCATGACGAACGTGGAAGAAGAAGAAGGGGAGACGTATTGATTAAGATTAACTCAACGACTTGACTCAGCACAAGTAGCTTTGATCGCCAACAACAACAACAACAACAGCAACAACAAGAATGTTAACATGTATAAATGTTGAACAATAATACGAGCCTACAGTGTCTTGAGTACCATAATGATACTTGTTTTAAATACAAGAGATATATTTGAAGGTTGACACATATAGTCCACCTTACATAGGTATATCCATCGCTATATTTATAGATGTTTCAACCTGATATGGTACTTTTCTGTAACTGCTTATTCTTTCAGCACACACGCAGTTGGTGTATTGGTGATACATTAGTACTATTGTGCAAAACCACTCTCATTAACGTATAAATGAATCTAATATCTAAAATCATTAAATAAATATTTATATATACGAGTATGCATGAAGCAATAAGAAATGTTCTCATATTTGTATTAGGAACTAAGTAGTCTTCACACATTTGTCACATGAAATGAGAAACTCTCTCATTAATATATGATGTGCGAAGGAACTCTCTCATAAATGTACTAGGTACAAAGGAACCTTCTAATTAATGTATTAGGTAATATTGCTCTTTCTTACTGATGTACTAGGTACTAAGGAACCTTCCCACTGATATATTAGATGATAATGATCTTTCTTACTGATGTACTAGGTACTAAGGAACCTTCCCACTGATATATTAGATGATAATGATCTTTCTTACTGATGTACAAGGTGCTAAGGAACCTTCTCACTGATGTTTTAGGTACTAAGGAACCTTTCAACTGATGTACTAGGTACAAAGAAACTATCTAACTGGTGCACTAACATATCTTCTCACTGATGTACCACTTAATACGAAAACATTCTCACTCATGTATTTATACATATTCGCATTGTTGTACCAGGTACTAATACATATTCTCACTGTTGTACTAGGTACTAATACATATTCTCACTGTTGTACCAGGTACTAATACATATTCTTACTGTTGTACTAGGTAATAATACATATTCTCACTGTTGTACTAGGTAATAATACATATTCTCACTGTTGTACTAGGTAATAATACATATTCTTACTGTTGTACTAGGTAATAATACATATTCTCACTGTTGTACTAGGTAATAATACATATTCTCACTGTTGTACTAGGTAATAATACATATTCTTACTGTTGTACCAGGTACTAATACATATTCTTACTGTTGTACTAGGTAATAATACATATTCTCACTGTTGTACTAGGTAATAATACATATTCTCACTGTTGTACTAGGTAATAATACATATTCTTACTGTTGTACTAGGTAATAATACATATTCTCACTGTTGTACTAGGTAATAATACATATTCTCACTGTTGTACTAGGTAATAATACATATTCTCACTGTTGTACTAGGTAATAATACATATTCTTACTGTTGTACTAGGTAATAATACATATTCTCACTGTTGTACTAGGTAATAATACATATTCTCACTGTTGTACTAGGTAATAATACATATTCTCACTGTTGTACTAGGTAATAATACATATTCTTACTGATATAACACATACTAAGAAAACGTTTAATTGATGTACACGTTAATTATAAATCATTTGATCGATGTAGCACATACTAGGGAATCAGCTAAACGATACAGAAGGTATGTAATGAATCTTCCCACTGATGTACTATCGAATTTACCAACTTATGTAGCATATACTAAGAAGTATTCTCATTGATGTATAATATACTAAAGAACCTTCTAACTCCCATGTACTTCTCAAATATTTCAATGTGAAGGACTGGCAGGGATTTATTCATTGTTGCAGGGACAGGTGTCCCATTTATTGATTAATATTAATTTATTTTAATACATAGTAACTTCTGCTGGACCATTTCAACTGGCAAGGTATTTCTAAGAAGAACAAGCGACTTTTGAACTATCAGAATTTTTCTTTTGCTATGCGCCCAGTGCCTCGTAGGGAAAGTCTTCCTGTTCCAGCCCCACCATATTTTTATACTCTAGATGCTGTAGACAAAAATAACTCCAGCGTACATCTGTTACCTGTGAAATCATCTTCATCAAGCGATACTGATTTCGTGCCGATTTAAAAGTCTGCAGTCACATAACATTATATCTATCTATCTATTTTTGTTCTTCGCTCATCAAATACGGCGCATATCACAGCAACAAATGATCTCCAGTTGGAACGGTGTGACGCCATTGTTATTAGATCTTGAATGGTGCTGAGGCCCATAGTTGAGCCCTTTCGGATGATTGTTCTTCTGAGTGTTTCCTTGGGTCTCCCTCTTTTCCGAACGCCCCTTGGTGTCCATTCGAGTGCTTGCAATGAATAACGGTTGTTATACATTCTAAGGATATGTCCGATGTATGTCCATCGTTTTTTCCGGATGATGGTCGATACGTATATTTGGTTTGTCTGAGGTTGGTATGTTTGCTCAGGGTCGTTAGATTTCCAGATGTTGGTGCCCTGATTAAAAGCGCACGAGGCCAAAGCAATTCTAGTGCAAATTTCTTTCGTGGCATCTCCATATTGTGTCACTTTGCTACCCAGGTGTGTGTAGTGCTGGGCACTTTGTAGAAATTTCCCATGCAGCTTGATTTCAATGGTTGTGGTTGTGGAAGCTATGATTTTTGTCGTTAAGGCGTGTACTTGAAATACTATCTGTTCTAACAATTGGTATAGTCTATCTATATTTTCTTGTGTCTTTTCATTAGTGGTACTTAGTAGCTAGGTCGTCTGCAAAATCTAAATCTTCTAAGGCCCTGTTATCTGTCCAATATTTGCCTAAATACTTATCATGGGCAAAGTGTTTCATAATCCAGTCTATCCAAATAGTAGAGGTGATAGAATAAATCCATATATTACTCCTGTTTTTATGTTAAACCATTCAGTGTTTCCTTCGGTTGTCCGAACATAGAATCGTGGATTATAACTATAATCCCTTCATAATATTTATGCATTGTGAGAGTAAGCCATAATTCTGTAGAATTTTCCATAATGTTGGACGGTGTATACTGTCAAATGCCTTCTGGAAGTCAATGAAGTTGATGATTAGTGGGGATTGAATTTCTCCTGATGCTTCTTTGATTGTTTTGATTGTGAAAATGTGATCAATGGAAGAACACTTTGGTCTAAAGACAGGCTGTTCTTCTTTTATGACAGCATCTACCTGTTCCTTGAGTCTTTCTAATATCATGCTACAGAGTACTTTCACAGGCACTGGCAGGAGTGTCATGCCACGCCAGTTATTACAATCGGATAAGTCTCCTTTCTTTGGTATTTTTACAATAATATCATTTTCCACTGTTGGGGTGTTTTTTAAAATTTGTCCACACTTCTTTTATAATGGATAGGAAGTGAGCGAGAGTGGTATCATCTGCGGCTTATAACATGTCAACAGTTATTTCATCATTCGCTGCTGTCCTTAAATTCTTTAGTTTGTGGATGGGTCTTTTGATTTCTGCGAGTGTAAATTCTGCACAGGACATTGGAAAGAGGGGTATGTCTGTTTCGTTTCCAAAATTAGGGTTTGTTGTGGGATATGGGCTATTCAATATCTTTGTAAAATGTTAACGTTGCAATGAGTGAATTGAATGATCAAGTGAAAAAGACGGAATCAGCAAAAAGTAAGACAAAACTGTTGGGGGTTCAGACTACAGCAATGAAATCTTATAGAACAAAATGTACATTTTTCTAAGTTTCGTTGCCAGCAAATAAACTGCTTCCATTTTTCAAAATGACAGATAACATCATTGCTTGGCTTGATATAGTGGGTCTCGTGACAGCACTACAAATCAACTACAAAGGTGGCTATTGGAGACAGTTCATTGATTCGTCTAAGTTGAGCTTAACAGCTATGCTGCTCCATGATTGAAACGTTTTACCATCTGTTCCACTCGAGCATACAGTTTACATGCAATAAACCTACAACAGCATAAGGCAACTATGACACGTATAAGGGTAGATTTGTGCTGATGTGAAGGGGCCACAGCAGAGATACACAAAATGTTGCTGTTCCCTCCGTCTCTGGGAAATCTTGCCAGTACTCTCAGACCATAAAAATGATTCGCACCTCCTCAACCATCCCACATAACAATCACTTGACCCAAGGAAAATGAAAGTTATTAACAACGCACTTCTAGAATACAGTGATTTTGGTCTCTCCTATCCCAATCAAACGTCGACTATTGAAGCATTTTGTAATGGTCATAGATGAAAATAATACATTTCTAAGACTAAAAAAAATAAGTTATTGATCCAGCGGCCTGTGGGCTCCTGTCCTTTGCCCCCCCCCCCCCCTTACCCCAAAGAAAAAAATATTTAAGTAGCATGTTCTTTGCAGAACGTAGTTCATAGAACTGTCATCCTATTTGGCTGCTATAGGCTTCTTGGCATGTGTGCAGTACGGTAGGCTGCCGTCACATTCCGTAAGCAGAAAACCGATCTCACCGAGTAAAATCTCCGTGACGGCCAAATACGACACAACAGGATTCGTATCTAGTGCGTTGGGATTGTAAAACCGAGTTTCATTCCTAGACCACGACAGCGATTTCGAGATCCGTGTTTTGATGATATTCTCACAGGTGATGAAAAGTTAGCTTTCCAGTACGGAAGATATGTCTTCATGAACTAAGCCACAGCCTATGTGAGGTGCAATGGCCTGTTCGCTTCCTTGCTGGTTATACCTTCCCCAAATCATACGTCAGGTACCCATTTATAGCTGGGTCGACTGGAGGAGAGGTCGTAATAGGAACGAACAGGATTTGTTGTTGTTCGTCCGTGATTTCGAACTCTGGCGCGCAATATCCCAGTCTTAGAAAGCCAGCTGACTTTCGACTAGGCTCTACGCTCCACTACCAGGTAGCAGCTTGCAATTAAAATTACACTTTCTACCTCTGCATATCTTCCAGGCAAACCTCGGCAGTGTCAGTAACAAGCACGTGGAACGGTTTAATCAAGATATTTCTACCTTAAAAATAGATAACAAAGGAAACTGAATCCAGCAATGATAGCTATTGTACTCTTGTGAGAGATGATCCAGAAACTAGTTAATTAAAAGCTTCGGGCAAAGCAACACCGCTCTGAATGCTCTCCCTCTATGAGAATTTTCATAGGGTATGTACAAGTTAAAGTATATATGTTCAAGTATTTAAGTACGTACATACAAATGTGTTCAAACTTAAAACCTAAAAGTAACTAGAGCTCATATGATGTTTTAATGACCATATTCATATTCAGCATTCCAAAAAAAATAACAAAAAAAAACAATAAATAAAAATAAAAAGGGAACTTGGATCTCAGGAACAACAAGGCAAAATGGATTGTTGCAAGTGTAATTAATTTATCGAAATCGTTCCATCTTTTTTCAAATGAAAAATATCGGGGACTATCGTTTTTCGGTTGAGATAATTATGTGTTTTGAAGATATTTTGAAGCCGAGTCCCAAGAGAGAAAATATATGAATTGTTTGTTTAGTCTTTTCGTCATTTGTGGACCGTCGCCTGATCGCTCTCCGATCTACACCTGTTCTCTGTGTACCACAACTTCATCATCACGCGTGATGGACGAACATCACCACTCTTGGTAGCACTGTTCTAACTGATGTACTGTGTACTAAGTAATCGTCTCACTGATGTACTAGATACTTTGGAATCTTCTCACTGATGTACTTGGTAATATGGAACTGCCTGAGTGGTTGACTTGTAAGAATGTTTTGGAAGTACTTAGAAAACCTCTCATCCAATAATAAATAACCTTCTCACTGATCATAAAGGTACTAAGTAACCTTCTCGTTGATGGACTAAAGTACTCAGGAACCCTGTCACCAATGTTCTAGTGAAATTTATATTTGATAACC
This sequence comes from Ariolimax columbianus, assembly GCA_036924085.1. Taxonomy (NCBI): domain Eukaryota; kingdom Metazoa; phylum Mollusca; class Gastropoda; order Stylommatophora; family Arionidae; genus Ariolimax; species Ariolimax columbianus. Next base: position 57,375,766 of record JAVGWX010000001.1, on the reverse strand, counting down.
TAGCTAAAGATTGCTTGATTATGCTATCATAATTAGCATTGCCCAAATCGATTTCAGTATCAAAACATACACGTCAATCGATCAACAGAATGCACTCGATCTTCCTACACAAACTAACTGACAAGGGGGTAATATTCACTTACTGGTTCGGGCTGAGGTCAAATTATCATTTAGAGTACATTCATGCCAAGAGCTATTTGCAGGCATTCCGATTGTCCAGACTGTCCGAGTGGTAGCTGGAAGGGCTGTATGAGCCATAGAGACGAGAATAGGAAAACAGTAACACCGAGGGATTGTCATAAGATGCGACAGACACTGTTAACTAAACTTGATGCGGTAGACTGCTCTCTGTGTGCGTTAGAGACGATAATGGGACAACGTCACGTCTAGAAAATATCATTATGATGCGGCAGACGCTGTATTCTAGGATAACCATAATGGTGAGCTTACTTATGAACCTCGCATTCCATTACAGTTAGGAGGACCCCGGTACACCTTCTCAAGTATTTTCCTCAGGAAGCGAGGAGAGCCACCGTAACCTGACAGCAAGAAAGTAGTCAATAGTTATCTAACTCAGCTACGAATGGCATTAGCAGCAGCAGCAACATAAAGAATTCGTATAATCATGATAAACTACTTTCCGTGTCTGCCAGAGACGAGAACACTAGTCACGTCCACATAATGCCATACCGTGCTACACAGACGGTGGTCGACACTTTATACAGTAATGATGATAAGGATGACGATGATATAATTTCCATAGTCGTGAGCTGGTAGCTTTTTGAAGCCCAATGCCTCCTGAACAAAAGCATACGTCTTCATCAGTTGTTGTGATGTGCAGAGTGTGTTGTGTATGGTGGGGTGCGGTGGAAGCAGCTGGTTTCGTAGACCGATTAGCTCTGGGGACAGGATCAGGAGGTACTCGACTGATAACTCGTGGTTATGACATAATCTGCACTTTAATTTACACACTGGATCTATTCTATTAAGATGTTTGATGAGAGACGCATGGCCTGCTCTCAGCTTCAACATTAAAGTCTGATCTCATATTTTCAATTGCGTGATTGGGTCCTGAAGATCTGGTTTTGGTTGGTGTCTAAAATGTATTCAGCCTGTCTGGGATTTAGCCCACTGATTTAGATATTCATGTCTACCATTGTTTGTCAGAATCTGCCTGCAGGTCTGCGGTGTGATACTAAGCAGTGGTAGCGTTGCTCAGTTTCTGGCCAACTCATTTTCCTTCACATATCCTGGAACTCCTGCATGGCCTCGTATTGACTGAAGCAGAACTTCCGCTCCATAATGTGTGGACAGTTGATCAATTAATGTAGATATTATTAACATCGGAAGACGTTCTGTTTTCTAAGGCTTGAAGCACAGATTTTGAGTCTGAGAATATTAATATTTCCTCGGGTTATATGGTGCAGCTTTCAAAATCTGAGATTATTTGGCACAGCGCTTTTTCTATTTCTATTATTTCTGCTTCATACCTGGAACGGGTATCTCAGCAAAGGCGATAAATAAAGAGGTGGTCTTATAGGTAAATGTTATGGTATTTAGTTACTGTGCCATATTCAGCGTCGGTAGAAGCCATGGTAACATATATATGTGTGAACAATGAAAATGTTTTCTAGATTCAAGTCTTTCCTTTGCGATATTTTTAGGCAAAGATGGGACGGTGTTCCTGTTTGCAGAGAAGTCGGAGAGTTCAGTTCTTACTATAGGGTAGTCGCTTGTCAGCATGGAGGTTGTCATAAACATCCTACACACTTGTATGAGGTGTTTTGTGCTAGTGTCTTGTGCCTCAGGTATTTTGTGCTAGTGTCTTGTACATGAGGTGTTCAGTGTAAAGACCAGTTAAAAGTTAAGCAGTGGTAACTTCGAACCACAATTACGACAATAGCAATGATGATGATATAATTAATGCATGCAACTGTAAACTGAGATGGTACACTAGCACATTGGTCTTATGGTAGAGCACTAGATTTTCAGGGCACAGGTACGAGGTTCAACTACTACGACTGTTACGCTCTGCTCGACCCAGTTGTAATTGGGTACCTAGCGTACGACTAGGGAAGGACGTAGAAGGCAGTGATGAAAGGAACGACCACCCTATCTCATACAAGCTGTGGCTTAGTATACTAAAACCTCCAAGAACGTCATTCCTCGACATTAGTGTGTTCAACTATGGGATATACTTGTTCAACTAGCGAACCAACAGAATAGAAAGTGTCAGAAGTAATGGTTGATATGTGACGAACAGTAGACATACACTTTACACAACTACAGGAATAGATAGGGGCCGAAGACACAACAGTTGATATACTGGCAAACGCCATTGCTTCATCGCTGACTGCTTGCATCAGGGGCCGCGAATTATAGCTGACAAAGACCCTATTATGTCTGCAAGGGGAGGTCCTGGAAACGAACCTATGTAGACTGGTTGAGGAAATAGGGCTCGAAGAGGGAAGACATACCATTCCAAAAAATGCCGTGTTTAGACCGGATGTTGCGGGCCGAAAAATGCAGGTATCGCAGCCTCGCTGTAAACTAGAACGAAAGCCGAAGAGGAGGAAGTAACATAACCATGTATTGAATAAACGCAAATGTGATAGCACATTGAGGGAGCGTGTCGTCTTTGTGCAACACATGAAATTTAGGGGCCCACATAAAGTATAAGGGCCCACATGAAGTATAGGGGCCCACAAGAAGTTTCCCCCTTACGTCGAGCTTATATCAAACCACTTACGTTACCCCTTTCTTTTGTGGTTTCCTTAGTAGTTCCTTGTACATGATGAATTTGCTGTGGTGAAGTGGCTGTAGCTGAGAGGTAAGGCACTCGCTCTCTCACAAACGAACGAAAGTACGAGACTGTGATATTTCTAATATTTTAAGTTTCAATCTTCTGTAGGTTTCAAGGGATGTGCGACCGCCGCCTAGCACTATCGGTGATGGATGATCAACTCGGAAGTGCAACTAAACGAACCGTTTGCAGTTGAGAATCAGGTAAATATTATAATGATAACAAAAATCTTACCAAATCGTGGCCTTCACAATAGTAGAAGTGAAGAGAAAGTAAGTAAGGGACAGCTTGTCCATCAAGCAAATACACATTAAGCCAATCAGTTGTTTGTCTGGACACTCGATTGCAAGTATATACATAGAGCTCTACACACACTGGGTTAGAGAAGCATGGCTCAGTCCAGAGAGTTTGCTAGCCTCATACGTTGTTCGTCCATAGTAATCGATGAGGACCACTTTGTCAGCATTAACTGCCCGCATGCGTTCTAAGATGACTAAATAAGCCAATGAGTGGTCCGTGAGGGGCGATGGTCCATGAGTCGAGATGGTTCGTGAGTGGGGATGGTTCGTTAGTGGGGATGGTTCGTGAGTGGGGATGGTCTGTGAATAGAGATGGTTTGAGGGGATAGTTTGTGAGTGAACATGATCCGTGAGTGGTAATGGTCTGTGTGTGAGTGTGGTCCGTGAGTATTGATGGTCCGTGTGTGAGGGTGGTCCGTGAGTGAGGGTGGTCCGTGAGTGGTGATGCTACGTGAGTGGGGATGGTTCGTGAGTGGTAATGGTCTGTGAGTAAGTGATGGTCTGTGAGTGAAGGTGGTCCGTGAGTATTGATGGTCCGTCAGTGAGAGTAGTCTATGAGTGGTGATGGTCCGTGAGTGAGGGTGGTCCATGAGTGGTGATGGTCTGTGAGTGAGGGTGGTCCGTGAGTATTGATGGTTCGTGAGTGAGGGTGGTCCGTGAGTATTGATGGTCCGTGAGTGAGGGTGGTCCGTGAGTATTGATGGTCCGTGAGTATTGATGGTCCGTGAGTGAGGGTGGTCCGTGAGTGGTGATGGTCTATGAGTGAGGGTGGTCCGTGAGTGGTGATGGTCTATGAGTGAGGGTGGTCCGTGAGTGGGCATAGTCTTTGAGTGAGGGTAGTCCGTGCGTATTGATGGTCCGTGAGTGAGGGTGGTCCGTGAGTATTGATGGTCCGTGAGTATTGATGGTCCGTGAGTGAGGGTGGTCCGTGAGTGGTGATGGTCTATGAGTGAGGGTGGTCCGTGAGTATTGATGGTTCGTGAGTGAGGGTGGTCCGTGAGTATTGATGAGGACCACTTTGTCAGCATTAACTGCCCGCATGAGTTCTAAGATGACTAAATAAGGCAATGAGTGGTCCGTGAGTGGCGATGGTCCATGAGTGGAGATGGTTCGTGAGTGGGGATGGTTCGTTAATGGGGATGGTTCGTTAGTGGGGATGGTTCGTTAGTGGGGATGGTTCGTGAGTGGGGATGGTTCGTGAGTGGGGATGGTTCATTAGTGGGGATGGTTCGTGAGTGGGGATGGTTCGTGAGTGGGGATGGTCTGTGAATAGAGATGGTCTGAGGCGATGGTTTGTGAGTGGACATGGTCCATGAGTGGTGATGGTCTGTGTGTGAGGGTGGTCCGTGAGTATTGTGGTCCGTGAGTGAGGGTGGTCCGTGAGTGGGGATGGTCCATGAGTAGTTATCGTTCGTGAGTGGGCATGGTCCATGATTGGTGATGGTCTGGGAGTGAGTGATGGTCTGTTAGTGAGGGTGGTCGGTGAGTGGTGATGGTCTGTGAGTGAGGGTAGTCCGTGAGTATTGATGGTCCGTGAGTTAGTGTGGTCCGTGAGTATTGATGGTCCGTGAGTATTGATGGTCCGTGAGTGAGGGTGGTCCGTGAGTATTGATGGTCTGTGAGTGAGGGTGGTCCGTGAGTATTGATGGTCCGTGAGTATTGAGGGTCCGTGAGTGACGGTGGTCCGTGAGTATTGATGGTCCGTGAGTGAGGGTGGTCCGTGAGTATTGATGGTCTGCGAGTGAGGGTGGTTCATTAGTAGTCATGGTTTGTGAGTGGACATGGTCCGTGAGTGAGGGTGCCCCTTTAGTGTGGGTGGTTCGTATGAGTAGATGATAGAATAAGGAAAGGGACCTAGTGGTTTTAATAGATCATACAATTAAGGTGAGTGAGCAAGTCCAGGTAGCAGTGAAAAAGGCAAATGCAATGTTAGGTATGTTACAAAGACATATTCAACATAGGAGCAAAAAGTGATAGTCAAACTGTATAAATCATTAGTTATGCGTAGATTGGAGTACTATGTACAGGTGTGGAGTTCTTATCGTAGAAGGGATATAAACATCCTGGAAAGGATACACGGAAGAACGATACAACTGATATTGGGATTCCAGATTCACAGTTATAAGGAATGACCGGCCTACAGTGTCTAGAAAAAAAGAAGTAATCGAGGTTTATAAGATAATGAACGGAAAGATTAAATTAGACTATAACAAGTTTAAAAAAAAAAATAACCACTTACAAGAACAAAACCGCACAGTTATAAATTAATTAAAGAGAGGTGCAGATTAGATATTAGGAAATATGTTTTCAGTCATAGAGTGGTGAATGTTTGGAATGCATTTTCAGGAAATAGTGGCGGCAGGGTCAGTTAATGCACGAATATATTGGATGAACATAGTTTTTAGATCAACGAAATGTAAATTAAACTGGTTGTATACAAACTTTGCAGTCTCTAAACCAGTATCAAGACGTTAAATTAAGTTATGATCTGTGAGTGTTGATGCTTCCTAAATGTGGATGGTCCCCGAGTGTGTATAATTGGTCAGTGTGCATTGTCCCTAAGTATGGATCGCCCGCGAGTGGGAATAATCCATGAATGTGTTTCGTTCCTGAATGTAGCTGATATGTGTGTGTGTGGATAGTTTCTGAATGTGGCTCTTACATGTGTCTGGATGGTCTCTAAATGTGACTGGTCTGTCAGTATGGGTGGTCCCTAAATGTAGCTGGTCCTTGAGTGTTGCTCAAACGTGTGTATAGATGGTCACTAAATGTAGCTGGTCCTTGAGTGTTGCTCAAACGTGTGTATAGATGGTCACTAAATGTAGCTGGTCCTTGAGTGTTGCTCAAACGTGTGTATAGATGGTCACTAAATGTAGCTGGTCCTTGAGTGTTGCTCAAACGTGTGTATAGATGGTCACTAAATGTAGCTGGTCCTTGAGTGTTGCTCAAACGTGTGTATAGATGGTCACTAAATGTAGCTGGTCCTTGAGTGTTGCTCAAACGTGTGTATAGATGGTGACTAAATGTAGCTGGTCCTTGTTGTTGCTAATATGTGTGAATAGATGGTCACTAAATGTAGCTGGTCCTTGAGTGTTGCTCATACATGTGTGTGGGTGGTCCCTAAATGTAGCTCTTACGTGTGTGTGGATGGTCCCTAAATGTGGATGGTCCCTGAACTGGTCCATGTGTATAGCAGGTTTCTGAATGTGGCTTGTTCGTATGTGTATATGGTCCATGAGCTGGGCCATGTGTGTAGATAGTCCCGAAAGTGGTCTGTGTGTCTAGATTGAATATATATGTACATTGTCTCTGAATGTGACTGATCTGTGTGTGTAGAATGTCCCAGAATGTGGCTGATCCGTATATGTAGATGGCCCTTGAACTGATCCATATGTGTAGATTGCCCATGTGTGTAGATAGTCGTTGAACTGTTCTATGTGTGTAGATTGTCCATGTGTGTAGATAGTCGTTGAACTGTTCTATGTGTGTAGATTGTCCATGTGTGTAGATAGTCGTTGAACTGTTCTATGTGTGTAGATTGTCCATGTGTGTAGATTGTCCATGTGTGTAGATTGTCCATGTGTGTAGATTGTCCATGTGTGTAGATGATCCCTGAATGGAGCATTTCAAGAATATTTGCTCAAAAATCCCATTATATCCAAATTGAAAAGAATAGAATGACTGTAACCTTCTAAGCAAGTCGTAAAAGGCAACTAAAGAGGGATTTGCACGGGGCTGACAACCTAATAATGTAAAACTGTTGCTAAGAAACCACCACTGCAAATGCTCGGATACAGGGAAAGCTGTAATGGTAATACTATGCGTTGCCTGGAACTAAAAGGTGAATTAATGACTCAAACTGATATTTTTCACCAACAGTTATCGCTGACGCATGTTTAGTATCAGATGGTTAGAACGTAATAAACACATAATTGTGAAAGAGTAATATGAAAATCCAGGATATACTTTCGATTGCAATATGCAGTCGAAGCAGGCATGTAGATTTTCGTCAACCAGAATATGGGAAACGTCAGAACTGAAGCTCGTGTATACTGTCTGATGGTCTAAAATGACAAACAGATTGTATAAAACAGAAATGGATTGCGATATCAAACTAGGTTTAGTGTTATTCATGAAAGGAACAGTTTGGATAAAATGTAAACGATCTCGTTGTCACTCGAAACGTAGTATAATCAATCAATGACAGAACATGTCTTTAATTTGGCAAATTAGATTAATGAATGAAATCTAAAGTCAAACAATTAAATTTACTTCCAACAAATGTAAAACATTCCTAATAATTCTTAGTCAATTTATTGGAGTACGTAATTAACCATATACAATGCCGTTCTTATTGATAAGTCTCCAAGAGACTGTTTATTCTAATATCGGTCAATAGTTATTGCACAGCTGCATTTATTATCAATAAATGATATGATATTTTCTATTTGATTAAAGTTAACGTAATTGGAGCAGTCCTAAGAAATATTTTAATGATCTCTGTATCGTTTGCGAATGGCAGCATCTGCCTGTTATTATAAAATGGTAATGTTTTGTCAGCTTCCATAGTTCTGATGAAAATATTTAAGAGTTGAGGGCATTCTAGTTGAAGAAGTGCAGCTTCACTGATACGCTGATTTGAGCGGTTAATCGTTTTGATGTCATTGTCGGACACTAAAAAGTGAATTGCTGTATGTGGAATCTGATTAAAATATACAAGGGGCTTGTCAAAGTTGAAATTTGGTACAGTGCTTATTCCTTTGCAATGCAACAATCACCTGAATTTATACATTTCTGCCATCTCTGCGTGATCTTGCAAACACCTTCAAAATAAAGTAACCTATTTTTCGAACTAAACCAGTTATCACAAGCCAGTATGACATCTTTGTCACTGTCAAAATGATTGCATTTCAGCTGTTGTTTTAAGTTTCAGGAAAAGAAAAAAGTCTGATAAGAGCTAAATTCGGAGAATGTGGTGGTTGTGGAAGAATTTCAATATTCAAATCGGTAGCTATTTGCAGCACAAGCTGTGCTTTATGGGAGGGCGCGTTGTCTTAAAGCAAAGGCATAATTTGAGTGCGCGCTATCCCTCGTTTTCTGGTCACAGTCTTTCTTAGTTTGGTACGGAGATCTGCATAATATTGGCCATTAACAGTGTTGCCATGGCGCAGGTAATCTTTTAATATGCCACCTTTGACGTCCCAAATGGCAGCCAGCATCACTTTTTTTGCAGATTTCTTTGCTCTTGGCTTGACATGTGTTGGTGAGCCCGGAGTTTTCCACTGGATGCTGGAAATATTGGATTCTGGGTCATAATGGTGAACCCAAGTCTCATCTACTGTCACCATGGTCGGCAACATGTTTTTCGACCAACACATTTTGAGCAACTGGCCACAGCAATCAACCCTCGTTTGTTTCTGTTCACATGTCAGCAGACGCGGGACCCAGCGGGCACACACTTTTCTCATGTTCAGTCTGTTGTGTACAATTATAAAAACTGCACTTTCATTCCGTTTTGCTGACTTAGATATCTCTGACATTGTAATTTTCCTATCATGGTCAATTATTTTCTTCACTGTTGCAGCATTTTCATCGCTGCACTCTGAGGATGGTCTTGGAAGATCAGCAATATGGAAAGGGTCACACTAAAACTGCCTACACCAGTTTTTTTAGAGAAGCATACGAAGAAAAAAATTCCTCAAACACTGGTTCCATCTGCATGTGTATTTTTGTAGGTGTTTTTCTCAGCAACACCAAGAATTTTATCACAGTTATGGCCTCTAATTTCTCCATTGTTCTAACAAACCGTTAAAGTAGCAGATCCAGTCAATAAGGTGTGTTGCGCCATGCACCATCCCGGGTAAATCCGTCGAGGAGGGAAATTCATACTTCTCAAGTCCAGTACAATTGGAATGAGCTACATATGTGCCAAATTTCAACTTTCTCCTCCTACTCCTTCATAGTCAGGGTAAAGACTTATGACAAGCCCGTTGTACTTACAATGCATAAACATATTTCGCTCTAAATTGATAAGTTGTATGTAATTTACGAGACTTGCTCATTTTATTTGTGCTTATGGAAAAAGCGATAAGGGAGCATTACTCTTTCGTCAAAATAAAAAAAAGTAAATTGCAGTGTTCCCAGTCTCTCATGAATATAATCTTTCTGAATATGGTCTCAAAGGAGTTACATCATTAAATAAGAGATAAGAATTAACGCGAGACAAGACTTAGAAGGCAGAAGTGAAGTTCAAGCAGGTAAACACGGATCAGAGTTGGCATCAGATCGGATATTTCTGGCCATAGAAAGTACTCTCAAACTATGACCAGAGATGTACTATTTTGCTGACCATATAAAATAACGAGAAAATAATAGAACACAGGAAAAAAGTACAACCAACACCTAATTACAAACTAAGTTACTAATGGTTTCATAATGGTTAGCTAAGGCATGATTTGATGGCAGCTGTAGAGATATGAAACGTGTAGAAGCTGGTGTAGATCTACTGTCCTGGTCATACTGGGGCTCAGTGCAACAGAAGAGCTTGCATCCTAGCTCTACAGTCGTCAATTATGAGTAATTTAGATTTGGACAGAAGTGTAATTCTGAAGTCTATCACTGACTGCCTGTTAAATGACGACAACACAGCAGATGAATGAACAATTCATAGACTGCATATCTTTGTTACCAGCAATGTTCGAGAGGACTGGGGCGCAAGAGAGGACGGAGCAGAAATATGTACAACTAGCGAAACATTAGTATTCACATTTTCCGCCATTTACTGAGAGACTGAATACCTATGGGTATGGCCAGAGTATAGTTAAGTCGATTCTTAGGAACAGAACAGGGGTAGCTCTTGACGACGGTTCTTTCATAGCGGGATACAGTGACACTTCTTACATCCCGAGGCGTACTTAAGAATGGAGACCGATGTCCTCCTGGCTGTAGTGCAAGCTCTACACTATGGGGATGCAGAGTTGATCACAATCTCGCTGACCAAATTGCTGTTACATGCTGGCTTTAGGGGCTCGAACGAGAGGTGTGTTGTTTTGATATGTACGTTCCACTTGACCCTGATTACTTTTCACGCCAGCACAAATTGATGAGGAAGATTAGGAGCTTAAGCAGCACGTATATCCAGTGCTTGAAGCGAGGTTCACGTAAGATAAACTGCTAACTATAGGGACACCGATCCAAAATGATGTCACGAACAAAACATGGCCTACGTATATAGAAATGTAGAGACACAATTACAGTGCTCTCTTATTCTGAACTTCTACCGGCGATCAGGATAAAATGTTTTCAGATTTTCCACTTAGTATTATATTTGCAGTATTATTCCTAAAGAATATATGAAAACCATATGGCTATTCTACACTGAACACGCTTGTGGTATGTATAATGGCGAGGTCGTTATTTCACGCGTTGGAGAATGCTTGAAGAATAAAATGTGTATTGAAATATTTTTCAGGCAGCATCTAGAACGTAAACATTTGGAACATAAAATGAAATTATGCGAGGCATCCGGAATCTAAAAACGGCTAACAAGAAACACAACTGTTCGGAGTAACGACGGGAGAACTTTAAAAAAAAACGTCACAACAGATCCCGTGAAAACTGTAGAAGTCCTAATAACACGACAACAAAGAAAGACAAGCGTGCCACGTCACAACACGGCGATGATAAACGCCATAATATGAAAACAACGATCTTTCTCGGATCATGTACTTGATGAACGTCAGCTAGAAAACAATAGACAAGATCACTTATTTACTCAATAGTAAATCATGTTTTACCAACGTCCATTAATTAGGTCAAGGTGGGTCCCATGGTAACAACTGCCGTCGGGGATGAAGATAACTCTTCATGAACATTAATTAGATCATGTCTAAAATCAATACCGTCGCTAATGACTTATTGGCTTGGGGGCTATAAAAAATTTTAAAAAAAATGTGTATGTTGATCTTACAATTTATTCTAATGTTGTTTTTTTTGTTCACTTTATTTCTCTTATCCACAAGGCGGTGCGCTGCACTGTTGTTTTTATTTTGTGCCTGTCAGCCCAGTGCATCCGACTTCATCATACATTTTATGTAAAGGTCTGCTTCCTCCTGCATTTTTTAAGGGTTTGCTTCCCTAGGGTAACAGGCGGTGCTGTGATGGGGATCAAACCCAGCACCTTCATATTATGAGCCGTGTCATTTAAACAATACCCCACATCGTCCCCACAATTTATTCTAATGACGCGTTTGATAACAAGAAAGATTAAGCATAGGAGCAAGAAAGTGATAGTCAAATTGTATAAAACATTAGTTAGACCTAGATTGGAGTACTGTGTACAGGTGTGGAGTCCTTATCGTAGACGAGATATAAACATACATGATTAAAAAAAGAGCGTCAAAGCTGATAGCGGGATTCCAGAATTACAGTTTTAAGGAAAGAATCAGGGTAAACCGGTCTACAGTGTCTAGAAAAGAGAAGAATTCGGGGTAACTTACAACAGTTCATAAGATAATCGAAGGAACGGATAATTAGTATTAGACTATAACAAGTTTTTTTTCAAAATACAACCACCTGCAATAACAAGAGGGCATCGGTACAACATAACTAAAAAAAGGTCCAGATTAGATATTAAGAAATATTTTTTTAGTCAGAGAGTGAATGCTTGGAATGCATTTCCATAAGAAGTAGTGGAGGTAGGAATAAAAAAGAATAGATTGGATGCGCATAACATTTAGAGCAAGGACATGTTTATGAAACTGGTTGTATTCAAACTCTGCAAAGTCTTCTAAACAAGTATAAAGACGTTAAGTTAAGTTAAGTTAGTTAAGTTAAGTTAGAAACGTTAGTTTGTTTAAATTGAATAACAATATTTAAAAAACCCTCATTATATGTATTATCCAGATAGTCTGATGTCTGTTTTCATGTGGTTATTGTGATTTTCATACACTGACCTTGATCGGAATATGTTTTTACAATGTTTTGCTTGAGGGCAAAGTTGAAAACAAGAATATAAGGAGCTGTTGTATAAAATAAAATTAAAACGCCAGTTTACTCAGATGTTAAATGGGTACATTACTGCTAAGTGTCAGGAAAAGCAACGCAACAGAAAAAAAAAATGGCCATACATTTGACAATCTAACAAAATATCTGCATCACGACCCTATTTTCGTTCTGATTCCGACCTGTCAAGACTTATCATGCATGACCTAGTATTATTTTAGGACATGTGACATTGGCCCAAGCAGAAATAGCGAATGCTTCAGCAACAACATAAGCCACGAGTCGTATAACACATTCATTCGCCGTGACTTAATTCTGATTGTTCTCCAAGGAACAATCAGCGGGAACTGAGTTCTGAAACCGCTTCCAATTTCTGATCGGCTTCAGGAGCTCTGCTAATGAGATTCCATTTACCTTTGATCTTCACTTCCCTCATTCTTTATCAGCTTTTCTTTGACCTCCACGCTCTTTAATTTCCCCGTGGGTTTGAATACAGTACACACGTGACTATAAAGGTAGGTTTCGTTGTGACAGTGTGTCTTATACACTATTACGTCACTTCTGTACTCCCCAACTGTGCTGGTTGTAGTTGTGTTCTTAACCATAGATCTCTCTTCGCTAGTACATAGTGTCCATATTCAATCAGCTAGCTCAGCACCGGCAATTTTAAAAACAAGAAAAAAAAGATGGATTCCCTTTGGCAATATGAGATGATCTCTCACACATATTACTCACGCAACTGAATTATTTTCCTTATAAATACACTGTAAAATATACTTCAGCCCCATACAAATTACCAGTATACAGTTTTCAGTTCGTACGCTACTCTGATCTTATGTGCCATTTTTTGCATAATTTTAAATTGATATTGCTTATCACTTTACATTGTTGCACTAAACAAAATGGATGACAGTAAACAAGTAAGTAATATTATGTTGTTGTCAGATGCTCTTGCTTGTTAGGCTATTAGAGGATACGAAAGGGGCCTCCATGTAGATAGTAATTACCTCAGGAATCGGCCGTCCCATGTCAACTAATTTTCATTCAGCCAATGCTTCCACTACCGAAGCACTAACGACGCATCATGGATCATATAACAACCCTCCTGTTGATTTTAATCAACATTGAAGGACTCTCAAAACAAGATCTAGATCATCTGAAGATCTGTTCAAACCTTCTGGAACATGCACTATTGCTGACGTGTTGATGGGGAATGACAAGGCAAACCACGTTATTGAAAATTATTTAAAAAATGTCTGATATGGTGAACCGGACATTGCGAATACTAATTCCACAGCAAGCCGGTTTTAGACAGCACAGATCCACTGAGGACCAGGTCATCCTCATAGCCCAGGAGATAGAAGATGCCTACCAGGCACAGAAACACACAGTAGCTGTTTGGGTGGATCTGGAAATAGCATTTGACAAAGTCTGGAAAGACGGACTTAGAGTCAAGCTAAGAAGAAGTGATGTTTGTGGGAAAATGTACAAATGGATCAACCACTACCTCAAACAAAGAACGGCCAGAGTCCAAGTACAAGGGCAGATGAGCAGGGAGTACCCCAAGGGGGAGTACTGTCACCCACACTCTTCCTGGTATATATAAACGATATTACAGAGAATATACCAAGAAGAGTCCATAGCTCAATGTTTGCAGACGATCTGGCTATGTGGACCTCTGAAAAGAATCTCACCATAGCAAGAAATCGGATGCAGACGGCCCTAACATCGCTGGAAGAGTGGGCGAACTCATGGCTGGTCAAAATAAACGAGGAGAAAACCACGTGCACAATATTCTCGCTCTCATTAAAATCCCAAAGTACCAAATTAAGCCTAAATGACAAAATCCTGCAGCTAAACGAAAACCCAACCTATCTGGGAGTCACATTTGATCGGCGCATGACATGGAAAAGTCAGATTGAGAGAAACCGAATGAAAGCCAGAGAAAGAATGGCGATCATGAGGAAACTTGCTGGCACAAGCTGGGGAGCAGACGAAGGCATACTAAAGAAACTGTACACTGGAAGAGTGAGACCAGTTCTCGAGTATGGCATTGCGGCATGGACAACAGCAGCGAAGGCGAACTTCGATAAAGTTAGCAAACTTCAAAACCAAGCCATGAGAATTATAACAGGTGGCATGAAGTCAACGCCAATTGTAGAACTTGAAAAGATTACAAAACTGCAATCCATGACCGATAGAAGAGACTGCAGAGCCCACTGCAGTCAGAGAAACTCTGAAGACTGACCGACCATCCAATGCACCAGAGACTAAACAATTTGGGAAATGGGAAACTAAAGCGGAGAAACTTTGCAGAAATAGCCAAAGCAAAGATGCACGAAGATCCCATAAACGCACTAACAACACCAAAACCCATCACTACTGTACGAAAACCTACCTGGAGGCAGGATATATTTCCAGAGGTGGTAGAAAATATACCAGGTATTGCAAACAAAAACTGCCAGACTGAAAAAGAAAGGAGAGATACTACCCTAAGCTTCATAACGAAAAGCTACCCAAGCATGGACTGGACCCATGCATACACCGACGGTTCTGTAACAAATACTTTACAGAACGGAGGGGCAGGAGCATTCCTGAACCTACCAAATGGCAGAAAAATATCACTGTCATTCGCTACTGGTAAGTACACAAGCAATTTCAGAGCGGAGGCAGAGGCACTGAGGGCGGCAGTGGAAGAAATGGTGACACACAGTGAAAATGAAAGCCATATAGTCCTGCTTACAGATGCTCTCGCCGTAGTCACAGCGATAAAAAGCCAGAAAAATACTGAGCTTAATGACTTAAGAGCAGTACTCTGCAAACTGTGCCAGCAGTCCGCACCAAAAAGGGTAGTGGTACAGTGGGTCCCATCACACTGCAACATCCAAGGCAACGAGGAGGCAGACAGACTGGCAAAAGAAGGTGCAAGACTACCACAAACAGATACTAGTATGACGTACGAAGAGTCAAAACGGCTTATCAAAGCCAGATACATGACCAAATGGGAAACCGAACATACTGGTTACACCATAAACGATGCCTATTACCAGTTGAACCGAAGAGAGCAGGTCGTTGTCTTCTGACTCCGCATTGGCCACAATAGACTGAGGTACCACCTATTCAACAGATTGAAGATAGGGTGTACCGACGAATGCCCGTGCGGTACTGGTAAAATGACCGCTTGACATCTGCTGCAGAACTGCCCGACATACGAGGATCAGAGAGAGCAGATGTGGCCATCACCAGTGGAACTGCAAGACAAGCTCTATGGCAGTGGCGACAGCCTCAGGATGACCGCCGCTTTTTTCGAAAAAATAATGGTTACTGTCTGACTGCGTACGAAGAAGAAGACGAAGAAGAACCGGACATTGAAAGTAAGTAAATTAGGCCTTTTTGATTTTCAATTACATTTTTCTGTGAATGATACAATACAGTGGTTTCCAAATAGGAGCCACACAAACGAATACAAAACTAATGATATGATCTCTAGTATATTACATTTGGAGAAACGCTGGTATGCACTTGTACCTCTATATGTGCAACCGGATATTGCACTTTACTGGGGGATGGAAGAGAGGTCAACTACAGCTTACAATGTCTTAGAATAACTACGACCAATGAAGGTATACGTGAAGCTAACGCATGCAAGATGATGGCATGTACTTGATGAGCATATAACTACTTAGGCACAGCTGTACCATTGTGCTCTTACATAAGTGAAAAAAAAGATGAACAAAATTAAGGATGTACAAAGAGAATGGCGAAAAAAAAGAACTATGCTTAAATTGATGAATAAAAAAAGGTTTACTAAAGAGTAGTATGAATGAAAGGATGAACAAAGAGAAGGATGAACAAAGCGATGAACAAAAATTAGGATGAACAATAAGGATAATTAAAAGTATGGTGATTAGATTAAAACGTAAAGTGATTAAAAGAATGCATTAAAAATAACATTAACAGAATGACGGATGATTAAAAGGATGAAGAAAGAGATGGATGAACAAAAAAGAAAAATGAATAAAACGTGGAATAACTGTACGATTGAACGGACAGAAGAATGAACAAGAAGGAGGATGAACAAACAAAAGGATGAATAAACAACAAGATGAACAAACATAAACATGAACAAACAGAAGGATGAACAAACAGAAAGGTGAATAAACAGACAGGTGAACAAACAGAAAGGTGAACAAACAGAACGGTGAACAAACAGAAAGGTGAACAAACATAAAGGTGAACAAACAGAACGGTGAACAAACAGAAAGGTGAACAAACAGACAGGTGAATAAACAGAAAGGTGAACAAATAGAAAGGTGAACAAACAGAAAGGTGAACAAACAAAAGGATGAACAAACATAAAGGTGAACAAACAAAAGGATGAACAAAACAGAACGGTGAACAAACAGACAGGTGAATAAACAGAAAGATGAACAAACAGAAAGGTGAACAAACAGAAAGGTGAACACACAGAAAGGTGAACAAACAGAAAGGTGAACAAAAATAAGTGTGAACAAACAGAAGGATGAAAAAACACAAACAGAAAGGTAAACAAACAGAAAAGTGAACAAACAGAAAGGTGAACAAACACAAAGGTGAATAAACAGAAAGGTGAACAGACAGAAAGGTAAACAAATAGAAAGGTGAAAAAAGTAGTGTTAACAAACAGAAGGATGAACATACAGAAAGGTTACCCAAAACAAAAATAAACAAGCAGAATGACGAACAAACAAACAGGTGAACAAGTAGAAAGATGAACAAACAAGATGATGAACAAACAGTAAGGCAAGCAAGCAAAATTATGAAGAAACAGAAAGTTGAAAATGTAAATAATGAAGTAACAAATGTTGAGCACATGAAGGCTGAAAAAACTGAAAGTTTAACACGTCAGGGATGAAGTAACAGAAAGTTGAACACGTCAAGGATTAAGTAACAGCAAGTTGAACACGTCAAGGATTAAGTAACAGCAAGTTGAACACGTCAAGGATTAAGTAACAGAAAGTTGAACACGTCAAGGATTAAGTAACAGAAAGTTGAACACGTCAAGGATTAAGTAACAGGAAGTTGAACACGTGAAGCATGAAGTAACAGAAAGTTGAACACGTCAAGGATGAAGTAACAGAAAGTCTAACACGTCAAGGATGAATTACCAGAAAGTTGAATACGTCAAGGATGAAGTAACATAAAGTTGAACACGTGAAGCATGAAGTAACAGAAAGTTGAACACGTCAAGGATGAAGTACCATTTAGTTGAATACGTCAAGGATGAAATACAGCTGCTGCAACAATTCTTAGATCATAAAGCAGCCTTTAAAGTTCCATGATGACTAACAGAGATATGTGACAGAAAACCAACTTTTAGCCGTTTATAATTCAACAATTACTCTGAAACGTATGTGAAACACGCGTGTTTTCTGCTCCTGATAATAATTGCAAACACAAGTCTCCTGAAATATCGGACATAATTGTACAGCGTTATCCATAAGTAATTAAGAAAATGTGAAATGTATCCAATCAATGTTTCTCTATTTGCAATGCTGTTTTTTTAATGAATATGTTTATTTTACAAATTACCCTAACATGCTTAGCTGTTAATTATTACTAACATGAGTTAAAACCACACTTATTTTTATAGTAAGTCAGCTTTATAAAACGTTTAAAACTGTTTTGTATGCTTTATTTGCCTTACTTGTTATTGTAAGTATTTATATAGGACAAACCTCTACACCTAACGGTAGAAGAGGAGCGACTAAGTAAGTATACAGTACAATCCCGCTGGAAGTGTGTTACGGAGAATGTAAAGGGAGAATTGAAAAGTAATGCTGTAACCTACCACGCATGTCGTAAAATACGTGTAAGAATGTTTGACATACGACCGGTTTCCACATCCTGTAGAAACTATAAGCGACATGGAATTTAAATGAAGACCGCAATACACCTTTGTAGAAGTGTTGTGACTAGAGGATAGCCATTTAGTTTTTATGTAGAGTTGATATTTAAAAAGTGGCAGAGAATACAGTAGTGAATTACTGACAGCAGCAAGCGACTCGGCGGTGTTTGCTTGCAGCAGGATCAGTGACCGGTACGTGTTCCATTTCCAAGTGGCGATCATGGAAACTGACTGCAACCGTGCATTCTGGCTAAGAGATTAGGGATCGGAGCGGGAAGACAAACCTGGCCTTACAAATTATGTGCTGAAATCGGATGTGTCTGACTGAAAGGCGCTTATACTACCGTCCAGTTGTACACAATGTCACAAACCTAATTTTGAGGATGAGCGCCGAAGGTTAATTAAAATAATATTAAAAAACACAAATTTGTTGGTATTTGATCTAGCCAAAAAAATATCTAGGATGGAAATAAAATCAGGTGTACAGGTTCAAAACGTAGTGTGATATTATTCCTCGTGTGTCTCCAGTGAACCCTTAATGTATAGAATATATCACTCGCATTGAACTATGCATCTTGTAAAAGGCGAAAAGGAGACTTGCAATCTATCACCAAACAAAAATAAAAAAATAAAACAGAAATCTTAATGTGTCAGAGCGTAAAATTTACTTGACTTAGGCCTCCTGCAAGAAGGCCAACTAAAAATGTGACTATGCTTCTACTGAAGCCAGAAAAAAAAGAAGTGAATGCGCTATGTAGACATTCGTTTCTATTCTAGTCGCTTAACCTACGCTCCAGTTTGAGAAGTTTCAGTATACATTCATAAGCTCGATCATAAATTACATGTTTTTGTTTTCATTACTATGCAAAGTTGTGCGTCAGTGAATGCGTTGTATACACGCTCGTATATGTGTGTGAGTGTAAAGAGTGTGTCCGCGTGGTCGTAAGTATGTGTACAATACTGGAACATACAATCAGCGAAATAATAAATGCTCAACAGCGTAGAATCATACATTTGTCTATAATAAAAACTACAATGACGCCATCCGTTCATATCACCTGTTTAATTGGTGACGTTTAAAGAATCGAGAAATTATCGCCGCTGTCACCCATAGTTGCCGCGGAGTGTGAACTTTTAGTTTAGCTCCATTAGTAGAATATAAATATAAGTCCTATAGAGGTTTAGAACCGACCTACCACCTCTTGCTATTTGTTGAAGTAACTCTACGAAGTTCCAACTGATTGATCTATTTATACAATTTCAAAGGCGCGTATCTATTACAACATAAGAATATTTTCTCAACATAGCATAATTCTATTTTAATGTTTTGGGTTTTGGAGGGGCCAATGTGCTGAGCATCAAATACCGAGTGTTTTGGAGGGAAAATGTGCTGAGCATCAAATACCGAGTGTTTTGGTTGGAGGGGCCAATGTGCTGAGCATCAAATACCGAGTGTTTTGGTTGGAGGGGCCAATGTGCTGAGCATCAAATACCGAGTGTTTTGGATGGAGGGGCCAATGTGCTGAGCATCAAATACTGAGTGTTTTAGATGGAGGGGCCATGTGCTGAGCATCAAATACTGAGTGTTTTTGATGGAGGGGCCAATGTGCTAAGCATCAAATACTGAGTGTTTTTGATGGAGGGGCCAATGTGCTGAGCATCAAATACCGAGTGTTTTGGAGGGGCAATGTGCTGAGCATAAAATACTGAGAATGTCACGTTTTGATGGTTAGTGCTTTTGATGTGGAGTATTTTAGTGACAGAGAAGTTAAAGCACTTGTCTCTCTCTGCAATTCGAACACGTTCAGTTCCCGGTCTCAAAACGCACAATCTACCCAACGTTAATTACCTAACTGATTTACTCTTAAGGACAGTCATGAAAAAGAACTCTTCCCCTAAGAATAAGCTAACACCTAGTACAGCTAGTACAGTGAAGTATCTAACACATCATCCCTGACAGCAGTGACTTTTGTGAGATTATCTTTATATTACTCTTCAGAATATTGCTTTGCTTCAAGAGAGGAAACACTAGATATGCTTTCCAATTTCTTTTGAATGTTTGTAAACATATGTTTCTACTTCTTTTCTAGCTACGTTGACAGCGGAAAACTTGGATTGTTATTTTTTGTTTCATATAGCACATTACCACAGATCAATGTATATTCAATACAAAGTATTAAATGACTTGAAAACAATCTAATCAGACAGAACAACACATGCATGGTTCTTCAGGTGACATGTAACGATTAAGATAAGCAGCTGATAGTATTCTATATGCAAGCTATTTATGTTACCTATATACAGCAACGTACGAAGATTCCGCGTGAGAAAACAAAGGCAAATACGCATTTTATTATTGCATCTCTGACAAAGTAAGAACATGCCACATTATCTCTCTCACCAAACCATCAGATTACCCATTGTCTGTCTAGTTATCTGCTTGTCTTGTCGACTACTTCACAGATTTGTCTAGCTTAGAACATGCTATCAGATTTCACTCTAGTTCAGTGCTTCTCAAACTATTTGTATTCACAGTACACTTTGGCATTTATTTTAAACTTTGAGCGCAATTTAAAAACAAATCTCAATGCTCAAAATAGAAAGTGCAGGAGATACATAAACAAGAAATAAAATATACAGCTCGAATTCCCAATTTCCTCCATCTTCTTTTAAAACAGAAGGCCTTGTGGTATTACATCCTTGACCTTTCGAATTGTTACACGAGTTTGAGTTTGTCAGACATTATGAGATTCTGTAACTCAATCAATGATTGATCGAATCAGATGCAATTTTGAATTAGCATTTTCTGAATTCAATAAGTAAAATCAGATTTCTTTTAATCTATTACGAAAAAAATGTATTTAATTTAGTTCAGTTATTAAGTTTCGCTGCACACTTTGATAAGCGCACCAGAACAACGTTTGAGAAACACCGTTCTAAAGTTTGAACAAAGAGCCGGGTCTATTTGGGGGGAACATTTCGCACTCTCTGGCAAACTGCCATGCGCATTATTTACACTTCTTGCATTCCTCAACCGTCATCCCTCGTAGTAGAAGCACAAAGTGGTATCTCAATGACGAACAGATTTTCCTAGTTGCATTCATTTGTTGATTCAATCTCTTTCTGCGTGTGTTTTCAGTTAGTGGCTTCACTAACATAATGGAGACAGAACGTCCACGAACACAGGAGCCACACCCAACTGCTGACATGGCAAGATTATTTTTGCCATAAACATAAAGCGACGTTGCTGTATTTTTGTCAATAATCCACAAAGCTATATTCAAACAAGCTAATGGCTCCTCTAGACGGCTTCGTTCTCAGATGTAATCTATATCTAAAATCCACATCGTTGGCTAAGCAAACTTCTCCTGTATCCAAACGTTCGGAAGGGATAAGAGAAATGGAGCTTTTGGTGCAGTAATATACAGTATAAAATATTTACATAGTTAAAAAATTTGGCTGAGTTTAGTGGAACTTGCAAATTATAACAGGTTTTTTTAAAAGTCTTCGTGTATGCAGATTATTACCAATGTAAACACCGGGAAAAAGCGCGTATTAATTTACGTCATTTATCACAAAGCAACTGTTCAGAACGAAGATGCCACATTATGTACAAACAGAATGCTATCATTGGTGACCCCGTCTATATTTTCCGAACAATATTTTCTGGAAAGCACTTCGGAACTCCGGGCTAAAGATTGTGTAAATTATCGGATTCAGCAGACTGTTGAAGTAACCAAGCCATAAGACGAAGCTTCTGGCAAAATCTGGGATGTTTTCTGCGTCGTCAACAAAGGGACCGATAAGGGCGATAATGAAAAACGGAAACCAGCAGATGAGAAAAGCGCCGGTAATGATGGCGAGTGTGCGCGCGGCTTTCCGCTCACGTTTAAGCTCAAGTTTTTCACGTGTCCGTGAGTAGGGTGCGTGTTCATTGGTGCTGATTTTCTTCCCGTTGTTGAACTGTGTTTCCAGCATGGCTATGCTAGACTCGTCGTTACATCCGTTTGTGAAAGGGTCAGGCTCTATCTGCAGCTGTTTAATTTTGTCAGTGCTGGGACTATTAACTCCATTCGGCTCTGTTGACATTGTTTTATTTCTGTTTTTCTTTCGTTCTGGTCGTGGCGAGCAACCATAACTTTTAAAAGGAGCTCTTCGCTTTTTCTTCTCTGCATTGGGATCTGTTAAGTTGGAACCGTTACAGTCACTGACTACACTGTATTCTGTCTTTGGAGATGCCACAAGCGTGGTTTCTTCTGTTTTCAGCTTGGACTTTGTTTGTTGGAACTTGTCTTTACGAATCCTCGATCTGGCTACCTGGTATATCCTGATGTATATGATCATCATGACAAGCATTGGAAGATAAAACGCTCCACAAGTGGAGAAGATTGTGTAACCTTTGTCCTGGGAAATGATGCACTTCCCCGTAACGTCGGGGTTATTGTTGGGGTCACGCCAACCAAACAATGGCGGGATGGAGATGAAGAGAGCAACAATCCAGACGACGGTGATCATGAGAAGAATGCGTCGGGCGCTACGACGGCGGATGTAGTCGATGCTGGTCACAGCCCAGTATCTGTCCATGGCGATGGCAACAAGATGAAGAATGGAGGCCGTACAGCATAGTACATCCACTGAGATCCACATGTCGCATATCTCTGAATGCAGGAACCACACCTGACAATGAGGAGGAGAAAAAAAACAAAAAGTCTTGAGTTACTCAAAAGGAGAAAGAGAATATGATAAGAAAACACAAACACTTGTACAGTAAAAAAACACACACCATTAGCGCAATAGTGTACTACTAACAGGTGTACTATGTAATTCTATTTCACTTGCTCTTATACGTTTTCATCTTATTTGATATTCTTTTTCTCTTTTTTAAATTTTCTTCTTCTTTCCTTTTTTTCTTCCATTTCTTCTTCTTCACGATAACCTTTTTTTTATTTCATCTTCTTCATTTGCCCTGAAATAACACAATCTGTTTCCTATCCAAAATGTTGGCAGAATGTCAAGATTTCCTCGACACAATACTGTTTACCCTTAATCCGGGTTGAAGAAGGCCACGCCACACGTTCGATCCTCTCATAGAGGTGATCATCTCACAGAACAGGTTTGATCCTCTCATAGAGGTGATGATCTCACAGAACAGGTTTGATCCTCTCATAAAGGTGATGATCTCACAGAACAGGTTTGATTCTCTCATAGAGGCGATCATCTCACAGAACAGGTTCGATCCTCTCATAGAGGTGATCATCTCACAGAACAGGTTCGATCCTCTCATAGAGGCGATCATCTCATAGAACAGGTTCGATCCTCTCATAGAGGCAATCATCTCACAGAACAGGTTCGATCCTCTCATAGAGGCGATCATCTCACAGAACAGGTTCGATCCTCTCATAGAGGTGATGATCTCAGAGAACACGTTTTAATATTGTTTCCGTCTTCCTACAGAGGTCCAAGTTTTAGTGTCCGATTTTTATTCGCGGAATAACTAATATTTCAGTCTGCAGTGTGGCTTTTGCGCTATAAAAAATATTGCCATTTTCATTTTCTTGGAAAAGAGTTACATGTTTCTGCTATATGAAAGTTTGAGTGTTATCTGTGTCACTTGTCGTTTATGATCTGCAAATATAAGAAAACAAAACACAACTTTTTCATTGATTAAACCGACTATTTGTCTCTACAACGGAGATGGTTTCTGATGAGATTCATTATATTTCTATGTTAGAGAATGAATGACACAAATGTTTTGGAACGAAGAAAATACTACTTTGGAAAGAAGATAAGATTACGTTGGAGGGAAGTTAAGATTACGTTGGAGGGAAGATAAGATTACGTTGGAGGGAAGATAAGATTACGTTGGAGGGAAGATAAGATGGCAATTAAAAGAAGCGCTTACTACACCTCAAAGTACTTGCACGGTCTCATAAACATTAATATTGTTCAGCAATCGCAATTCATTTACAACGGAACAGAAAGTCAAGTAATGTGCAAGCTGGATTTGAACCTCGGACCTCCAGCTTACGAAAGGATTTTGCTACAAGAGACAGAGAAGTTGCAGGCATCGGCCAACTTATCCAGCAGGTATTTATAAATTCCATAACTAGCACAATGAAGTTTTCTTCCTCTTCTTACTCTTTCTCTTCTCTGCTTATTCTTTCTATTCTACTACAATTTCGTCTTCTTCTCTTCGTCTTCTTCATTAGCGTCATTCTTTCTGAAAAGCACATTGTATCGTAGCTTACAGTGAGGCTGCAATATCTATACCTTTCGATTTGACACATCCGATCGATTTCAGCACGGCATTTTCTAGGTTGGGTTTACATTACCTGTTTTACACCGAATCTCTTAGCCAGACTGCATGGCTGCAGTCTATTTACATGACTGCCATTTGGAAACTGTGTAGCCTATTAGTTAGTTATGGGTCACTGGCCCTAATGCAAGCAATCAGTTATGGGTCACTTACCCTGATGCAATCAGCCAGCTATGGGTCGCTGATCCGTATTGCAAACATCCAGCTTAGAGTCGCTGGTTCTGATGTAGTCACCATGCTATGAATCATTGGCTACTATCAGCTTATTAAATCCAGCATCTATGGTTCATGAAGTCTCCAATACTTCATTCACAACATTTATTATTACGAGGATCTCTAATATTGTGCTAGTAATTCACATGCTTCTGTACAAGAGACTGTCCCAGATAGTCAGTGTAGGACTATGTGTAACGGCAATTCAATGCAACTCACCGTGACGTCACAACGAAACCGAGTACTATTGAGTAAAATTCTACAATATTAACGCAATCTACAAAGGTTAACACAATAAACCAAATTCAACAATAATACTATCCACCGTCTATCCAGTCATAAATCTATGATTTTATTCATTCAATTGATAATTATGTACAAGTACAAGATATTAACCCATCTACTAAATTAAGAACAACACAAAAACATATTCAACGAGAAGTCATACGTACAGATCCACATTTTCTTCCTAATAGTCTCACAGCAGATAATCTTTGAGGATAGAGGTCCAAATACGTTTTATTCATTGTTGGAGTTGTTATTCCCATATGAGCGCTTATGGTAATGAAATAGACTGCATCGTCACACTGTGTCATATCAGGAAATGAGACAGCAGACAGCTTGGCAAAAGAGGTAATTTTTCATAATTGGTGTCTTTATTCCCATATGAGCGCTTTCGGTAGTTAAATAGACTGGTTGTTCCTGTTTCCTTACAGAAACTGAATCATACCTGTTTTGTTATTACCGACAGAACGTTGATAAAGGCAAGTTATTCTAAATGTTATAAAGAAAATACCACTTGTGTTTGCAGGCCGAAAAGAATAGAAAGACTGTAACGTACCAGAAATGTCGCATGAGACGACTAAGCAAGGTTGGGCATGGGACCTGCAAACCTTTTCTGTATCAAATATAAGCTACATGAACAAGGTAATATGTCTGCACTCCATGGTAGAAGAGGAACTCTATTAACAACAAAACTAACTCCCCCACGACACCAAAAAACCTCTCACACAACAAAAGAACTCCCCCCACACAACCAAATAACCTCCCACACAACCAAACAACCTCCCTCCACACAACCAAACAATCTCTCACTCAACGAAACAACCTCTCACACAACCTAACAACCTTAACCCCCACAACCAAAAAATCTCTCACACAACCAAACAACCTCCACCAACACAACCAAACAATCTCTCGCACAACTAAACAACCTCCACCAACACAACCAAACAACCTCTCATTCAACAAAACAATCTCTCACACAACCAAACAACCGCTACCAACACAAAAAATCAACCTCTCACACAACCAAACAACCTCTCACACAACCAAACAACCTTCTCCCACACAATCAAACAACCTGCACCCACACAACCAAACAACCTATGACACAACCAAACAACCTTCATCCACACAACAAAACAACCTACGGGCAACACAACCAAACAACCTTCACCCGCACAACCAAACAACCTTCACCCATACAGTCAAACAACCTCCCCCCACACAACCAAATAATATTCAATTATACAAATAAACAACTTACACCTCCACAACCAAACAACTTTCACCCACACAAGCAAACAACCTCTTACACAACCAAACAACCTCTCACACAACCAAACAATCTCTAACACAACCAAACAACCTTTACCCCCACAACCAAACAACCTTCACCCACACAACCAAATAACCCACGGGCAACAATACCAAACAACCTTCACCCACACAACCAAATAATCTTGACCCACACAACTAAACAAACTTCAACCACACAACCAAACAACTTACACCCCCACAACCAAACATTATTCACACACACAACCAAACAATCTTCACCCACACAACCAAACAATCTTCACCCACACAACCAAACAATCTTCAACCAAACAATCTTCACCCACACAACCAAACAATCTTCACCCACAAAACCAAACAATCTTCACCCACACAACCAAACAACGTACACCCCCACAACCAAACATTATTCACCCACACAACCAAACAATCTTCACCCACACAACCAAACAACTTACACCCCCATAACCAAACAATCATGACCCACACAACCAAACAACCTTCATCCAAACAACTAAACAATATTTACACACACAACCAAACAATCTTGACCCCTCACAACCAAACAATCTTGACCCCCACAACCAAACAATCTTCACCCACACAACCAAACAATCTTGACCCACACAGCTAAACAATCTTCACCCATACAGCCAAACAACCTCCCGCAACACAACCAAAGAACTCTCACCCACACAACCAACTTCCCGCCACACAACCAAACAACCTTCACCCACACAACCAAAAAACCTGCCCTTACATAACCAAACAATCTCCACCCCCACAACCAAACAACCTTTATCCACACAACTAAACAGCATCCGCCCACACAACCAAACAAACTTCACCCACACAACCAAACAATCTTCACCCACACAACCAAACAATCTTCACCCATACAGCTAAATAACCTCCACTCACACAACCAAACAATCTTTTACTAAACAACCAAACAACTTACACCTCAACAACCAAACAACCTTCACCCACACAACCAAACAATCTACGGGCAACAATACCAAACAACTTTCACCCACACAACAAAACAACCTCCGACCACACAACCAAACAATCTTTACCCACACAACTAAACAACCTCCTCCACACAACCAAACAACCTTCACCCACAGAACCAAAAAACCTCCCCCCACACAACAAAACAATCTTCACTCACACAACCAAACAACCTTCACCCATACAACCAAAAAACCTCCCCCCACACAACCAAACAATCTTCACCCACACAACCAAACATCCTTTATCCACACAACTAAACAACCTCCGCCTATATAACCAAATAAACTTCACCCACACAACCAAACAATCTTCTCCCCCACAACCAAACAATCTTGACGCACACAACCAAACAATCTTCACCCACACAACCAAACAATCTTGACCCACACAACTGAACAATCTTCACCACCACAACCAAACAACCTTCACCCATACAGCCAAATAACCTAAACCCACACAACCAAACAATCTTTAACTAAACAACCAAAAAGCTTACACCTCAACAACCAAACAACCTTCACCCACACAACCAAACAACCTCTTACACCACCAAACAACCTATAACACAACCAAACAACCTCTCACATAACCAAACAACCTTTACCCCCAGAACCAAACAACCTTCACCCACACAACCAAACAACCTACGGACAACAATACCAAACAACTTTCACCCACACAACTAAACAACCTCCGGCCACACAACCAAACAACCTTCACCCCAACAACCAAACAACCTCCCCCATACAACCAAACAACCTTCACCCACACAACCAAACAACCTTCACCCATACAAGCAAATAACATTCACCAACACAACCAAACAATCTTCTCCCACACAACCAAACCATATTGACCCACACAACTAAACAATCTTCACCCCCACAACCAAACAATCTTCACCCACACAACCGAACAATCTTCTCCCACACAACCAAACAATCTAGACCCACACAACTAAACAATCTTCACCCATACAACCAAACAACCTTCACCCACACAAACAACAACCTACACCCACACAACCAGACAAACTTCACCCACACAACCAAAAACTTCTTTTAAAAGCTCCACACACTATAGACACAACAAAACAATCTCCCCACACACTGGCCATGCAATCAAACAACCTCCACTGACACTTTCCAGACGACAAAAGAAACCCCCTTCCCACCCTCCCCCCTACACACACAAGAAAACAACCTCCACACACACGACCCACATCTCCAATCACACACACTTGCCCCAACAGTAACAAACCCCGTCAGATTAGTCGCGCATTCTCTTACTTCTAACAAGTCAACAATCGTAAGACAACCACCGAACAAAAGAATAGCAGACATACAGTTCAGAAAGAAAGCAGTACAGATACTAAGACGTAATGTGCCGTAATTGATACTAAAACCAGGCGATACTTTCGCAATCCATGTAGATAAACCCACGAACTGTCTAGTCCTGCTGGCTTCTAACACGCAAGCCAGCAAACAGTAATCGGATTTTCAATCCCTAGCTGCTTTATTAATGGAAAATGGGACAAACCACGTCGTACAATTGCGCAAGCAAGCAATGAACGACCAGATCCATTGGTGCTCCCCTCTTCGGCCAAAACTAGCCTCTTCAGTCAACTCAGAAACCCACATGATGATTAATGAAATCGTGCAGAGCTCTCTATCATTGGGATTTTCACCCTGTATAATTAACCATACAATTTGATCAAACCACTATAGGAAAGTACGCCCTACCATTCCCATTTGGCAATCAATGTCTCGTTGGCCAGCGTACCGTTCCTACCGAAGCACTAACGAACTAGCAGTGAAACCGTCGCTCAGAATGGCAGTAACAACTTCATCATTTCCCAAAATGTCACACCGACCGTAAGACAAAAAAATGTCCCTGTTATTAATAGACTAATTATATTATAGAGTAGAGACACCAAAATGCAATTTGCCAGCTTTTTGTTCAAAACAATAATCTCTAAGTGCTGAATCCAGAGAGCTGCTGCTTCCAGTATTTGGTCTCCAATCCCTGTCTCACGGGAAACCAGTGCTACCGCCATGGTAATGGTGTGATATGTTTTTATAATGCTGGACTCTTAGACAGGCTCACATTTGATATGTCGGTTAGGCTGACAGATTGATATTCCTCATTTTATTATAAGCATTAAACATGATTGGGGATATTGTTCTCCTTCATTTTCTTTCTCATTCCCATTTTCTGCCCCTCTCTATATCTCCAGACTTCTATATAATGTCCTTGACCTTACATTTAAGAATGCATGTCAATAACGCCGTGTAATCGATATTTCCATTGTACTTAACTTTCTCTTTTTCATTCTCGCTCTCTCTCTTTGTTAGCCTATCTCTCTCTCTCTCTCTCTCTCTATCTCTCTCTCTTGTTACCACATTTAGTAATATTAGCCACCATTCGATAGCGATCGAGGCCAATGCTTTGAGCCCGTTTTGTTGCAGGTAGGAGCGGTTCTTACTGAACAAGACTGAGAGCGTTAAACCCGAATACCAGCATATATCGCTCTTTTAACCTCGGAGGACCGACGATTGACGAATATCGACGAAAATCGAAGCATAGTCTTTATGTAGCTTTCACATGTCTTATTGTCCGTAAATAGCTAACTATATAATAAAAGTGAATGCATAAAACGTGTACACAAAATAGAAATAAACATAACAATAAATACAAGAAAGTCACAAATAAAAAATATATAAATTAAAACATACATACAAATTATTACTGAGTAACTTATACGATGAAAATATACGGCATACAGGTGTTGATTTTTTAGAGGCATTCTAGATGTACAACACTCGTTGGAGAACATTCAGGAGGCTCACCTTCAGAGCTGTCAATCTAATTATTTTTATGTGAAAGGGACTTTGAATGAGATCTGACAAGGGTTGATGGTGATGGCTCAGAATCCGAAGTGCTATGGATGACTGCAGCTGGCTGTGGTGACTGCTTCTTGAAATATGCAAGCAACAACGCTTTCTCAATAAATGTCCCCTTCCTTTCGCTAAGAGCTTCCCTGTAACATGCTATTTATTGCTCTAGCCCAGTATTTACTTTAGAACGTCTATCGACGTTAGGACTCGTGCTTTTCAAATATAACATTTTGTCCTCTGCTGTTGGTAATTCCAACTTCAGTTATTTTATAATCATTTCAATAGGCTGAGGTGCATCTTCATGTATGGCTTCCTGTTCATTCGACGGTTTTCGTTGTTTCTACATTCCTCCTCCTCCTGCTAGAAGATCTTCATCATTTAGGGTTTGATCCCGAGACTCAAACAGCTTGAAATTCTATCATTTCCAACTGCTGAGCCATGTTATTGAAGTTTGAAGAGTTGGTCTTTACTATTTTTTCAAACCCTTTGATATCGTTCAATATGAATGTCAGCAACTTTTTCAAAACGCTTTTATAGCCTTCTATCATAAAAAGGACGTTTGTGGCCTTGTGTCATAGATTACAGCGGCCCGAAAGCTCCGATTCCAGCACGCATTTTAAAAACCTGGCTTGTTTTCCCGTTTAATCACTAATCTGTTAGACAGTCTGCATGATTGCAGTCTGTTTCTAGGGCTATCACTTGGAGGCGAAGCTGAGTCCTGACCAGCTATGGGTTACTGTCCCTGAAGCAAGCTGCCAGTTATGGGTTTCTGTCTTTGATGCAAGTAGTCATCTATAGGTTACTGTCCCTGGTGTAAGCGGCCAGCTATGAGTTACTGTCCCTGATGCAAGTAGTAAACTACGAGTTACTGTCCCTGATGCAAGTAGTAAACTATGAGTTACTGTCCCTGATGCAAGCGGCCAGCTATGAGTTACTGTCCCTGATGCAAGTAGTCAGCTATGAGTTACTGCCCCTGATACAAGCAACGAGCTATGAGTTACTGTCCCTGATCCAAGCAACCAGCTATGAGTTACTGTCCCTGATGCAAGTGACCAGCTATGAGTTACTGCCCCTGATACAAGCAGCCAGCTATGAATTACTGTCCCTAATGCAAGCAACAATCTATGAGTTGCTTTACCTAATGCAAACAACCAGCTATGACTTACTGTCCCTGATGAAAGCAACCAGTTATGAGTTACTGCCCCTGATGGAAGCAACCAGCTATGACTTACTGTCCCTGATGAAAGCAACCAGTTATGAGTTACTGCCCCTGATGCAAGTAGCCAGCTATGAGTCACTGCCCCTGATACAAGCAGCCAGCTATGAATCGCTGGTTACTATCAGCTCATTCTTTGCCGATTCTTCGATCCCACTTTTTAGGTGTAAGACTTTAACATCGCTCATGCATCTCTAATAGTTTTGATGAAATCCAGAATAATGAATATTTTGCAAAAGGCTTTCAATTAATTTTCTTTAGGTCACTCCTTAATATCAGTATATACTACAACTATAAACTTTGCAAACACCCTTCTGATATAGTGGGATTTAAACTATATTAGTCCATTGGTTGCAGAACAGAAGATGTGTTGAGATATAGAAACAGAACTTAAGTCTCTCTGTGAGCCTGAATTACAAGTGATGACTTGTAGCATTTTTCAAGACCAGTAAGATTTTGAAGGGAGTATTCCGTTGTTTAGAATACTTCTTAACCAAGGGCTTGAAAATATCAGTTAACCAAGTTGTAAATAATTCACCAGTCAACCAGGATTTAAAAAAAATGTAATTTAAATAAACTGAGAGAGAAGACTACATAATAGTTCAGGACCCGAGGCTTTTCTAAATAATAAATGAGCAAAGAATTGAGCCTGCGGCATTAATTCCTAACAACAGAGTAAACCTACTTTCGGTAGCTATAAATTCAGAAAAAGAGTTTTCTTCTTTGGCAGTAAAAGATCTGACTGGTATCTTCTTACAAAAGAGGCTTGTCTAATTTACGTTGAAGATATGTTGTTTTGTGTAGCCGCCGTCTTCTATTATTTTTGTCAAGCTCCACTGAAAATCCTTCTAAAGTTGCATTATCTACACTAACTGTTTTTGTATGCACTGCTATGTAGATATGACCTTTTCTTCAATTTGTCAGACCAGTCCAGGCTAGCTGCAAATGTTTGTTTTTCTAGCTGATGTATCTCCCTTTTTCAGCCTTCATATTATTAACTCATTCACCCCGGAATATCTAGGGCTACTGGACGATCGCATATTATATGTAAAACTGTCCATAAGAGGTATCAGAATACAATACAATAAATACATTTGGAATGTAAGAATGTCTAAATGGGAACGAGGGGGTTTGGGGATTTGGGGGGGGGGGGAGGCGGAGGAAGGGTGGTGGGGAAGGGAAGGGGGTAGGAGTAAGGTTGGAACATAATTTGTCTAGAACCTAATAGATTTGTGTGTAAATTGGGCCAAGGCCGACGTACTAGCTTTCTGGTCTTTTATGAAAATAGCATGGCGATACCTCTGCTTGTCACGGCGAATTAGTTAAATAAAGTTAGCATTTTTCTTGTATCAGACCTTGCCTTATGTTGTGGCTGACTGAGTCTTTAATTCAAATTCGAATCCTGCAGTGAACACATTGGCTGACACGATTTTTTTTTCTCTTTCGGCGCGGTCGCTCATCCGCGTTCGGAAAAATAATGGCAACCTACCATACTGCACACCTGCAAAGAAACTTGGAACAGATAAATTAGCTTGACGGTTGCAAGAAGCAACGTTTTGCAAAAGACATGCTACGTACATTTACATTCTTCATCTCACAAATTATATTGTGCGTTTTTCTAATAAGTTTGGTGTAATTCGACTTACAAAATTATGTTTTTTTCTAATAAATTTGGTGAACACCGAAATACAAATTGTGCAGTTTTCTAATAAGTTTGATGAACACCAGCGTAGAGTTAAAACTTTCTTTTAAAGTTATAGGTTTCTTCTTTACTATTGTGCTAACTTATTGCGAGGTGTATCTAGCTTGCTGCACATTTCAACATTTCAGATTCCATGGCCATTTAGCTTGAAAAGCTTAAGCTTTTCTGGAAAATTGATAAGGTTATGAATTTCATTAATTGTACCACTAGACACATATGATTCATT
The DNA here is from genome assembly GCA_036924085.1 of Ariolimax columbianus. Lineage (NCBI taxonomy): Eukaryota > Metazoa > Mollusca > Gastropoda > Stylommatophora > Arionidae > Ariolimax > Ariolimax columbianus. Next base: position 57,342,606 of record JAVGWX010000001.1, on the reverse strand, counting down.
AGGAAAACAAATACTGTTACTGTTACTAAAGTATAATTTTTGGATTACTGGATGCTCTGTCATTCAGCGGCGGTTTTACCTTTGCGAGTTCTAACTTCTCTTCCAGCGGTCTCTGTCGTTGGTCACGGTGGATCAGTGGATAATGAGTCGCCCATTTGTAGCATCGTAAATATCGTTGCGGAATCCACGCGAGTCGGAGCAGAGCGTTGGTTGTCCTCCAAATGGTCGCTTTTTGTCTCTGGGGTTCTAAATTGTTGTCGCTTTCATCGATCGTCCCTTCTCCGGAGTAAGTGGCCAGCCCGGCGATGTTTGATCTTGTTTGCATAAATGTATGCATCTTTCACCTGGGACAATTGGCGTATGTCAGAGTTATGAAGACATTTTTTGCGTTGGCTATGTAGCGTTAGGCCGACAATGCGCACATCGAGGGAGGCTTGAGTCACTCTGAGTTAGGATTCCTTTCTTTCGTGAGTGAGTAGGATTAGCCTGCACAGCACATTGCAGGTAGTACTGTGTAGTTTAAGAGATAAGTGCGCAGGCTTTTGCCTTGGCTATTGTCTAGTACAGGCTTTATGGACGAGAAATCCGACAAGTTCCCGCGATGCCGTCTTATCAACTCTGGATTCAGGTCGTCCTGCATGCTGAGCAGACGTCCAAGGTAGAAAAATGTGTTTACATCATCCAGACTGTTTTTATCGAGGATGACTAGGTCACTGGAAGCGAAGCGAGTCCATGCGTTCATTTCAAGTCTCGCTTTCTTTCCATCTGGTTGTTCTGATAGTATTACACTTGCGTCTATAACTGCTTCTGTGTTGAGTACTTGATCATCGGCAAAGCGAAGGTGATTCAACCAGTTGCCATTTATGATCATATCATTTTTTTGTAGACACAGTAACTTGACTCTAATGAAGACTTTGCCAACAACATAGTCGTGATCATATTGTTGTAGCCACAGTAACTTGAATCTAATGAAGACTTTGCCAACAACATAGTCATGATTAATAGAATGGCCACCAGAGACGACAAAATCCGGTTTTGTATTTTTCCATTTAATACAAATTAAAACCAGCATATTATTGTGTGTTCGGTAACAATATCAAAGCCTTTCAGTTCCGTGTGAAGCACAAAGGTGCAGCATATATGCAATAAATAGTCCTGTCCTCCTGCCTAAGACGCATGTGTTGGACCGACAGGCGCAAATATCGCAGCCAAGCTGTAAACTAGCGACACAACGTGTTCCGGTCTTTGGACAACATATTGTTACTTGCAAAGCCCTATTCAGGGTTTGGTAGTGGGGGATTGAGAACGAACGCAGAAGAAGAAGAAGAAGAAGAAGAAGAAGAAGACCTGTCCTGATGTATCGGTAACACCTCTTTATTGGCTTTCTTATCGATTTTATGTCTAACTCGAGCTATTTTTTCCGTTTGAGATTTGGTCTTCCCTTTTTTATACTACCATGTAAATTCCAGAACAGAGATTGTCAATCTTTTCAGATGGTTTCATTAAAGTGTGTCCTTTCACAAAACGTCGTATTGTCACATTGTGTTCCTCTATTGTTTGTCTGTTTATTTCAAACTTACCAACATTTCTGATGTACCATACCAATCCCTCACTCAACACTGGCATTATGATACATGATACTAATCCCTAACACTGGCATTATGATACATGATACCAATCCCTAACCTAGCACTGGCATTATGATACATGATACCAATCCCTAACCTAGCACTGGCATTATGATACATGATACCAATCCCTAACACTGGCATAATGTTACATGATACCAATCCCTAACACTGGCATTATGATACATGATACCAATCCCTAACCTAGAACTGGCATTATGATACATGATACCAATCCCTAACACTGGCATAATGCTACATGATACCAATCCCTAACACTGGCATTATGATACATGATACCAATCCCTAACCTAGAACTGGCATTATGATGCATGATACCAATCCCTAACACTGGCATAATGATACATGATACCAATCCCTAAAACTGGCATTATGATACATGATACCAATCCCTAACCTAGCACTGTCATTATGATACATGATACCAATAACTAACACTGGCATTATGATACATGATACCAATCCCTAACACTGGCATTATGATACATGGTACCAATCTATAACACTGGCATTATGATACATGATACCAATCCTTAACCTAGCACTGGCATTATGATACATGATACCAATCCCTAACCTAGCACTGGCATTATGATACATGATACCAATCCCTCACCTAGCACTGGTATTATGATACATGATACCAATCCCTAACACTGGCATTATGATACATGATACCAATCCCTAACCTAGCACTGGCATTATGATACATGATACCAATCCCTTACCTAGCACTGGCATTATGATACATGATACCAATCCCTAACCTAGCACTGGCATTATGATACATGATACCAATCTCTAATAATATTGACACTATGATACATGATATCAGTTCCTTACCTAACACTGCCATTATGAGAAATGATTGCAATCTTTAACCTAACACCGACACTATGATACATGATAGCAGTCCTCTAAGTATCACTGACCCTATTACATGGGATATCAAATCTGCACCCAACACTGACATTATTATACATGATGTTGACCCTTCACCTAACACTGACACTATTATACATGATATCGATCCTTCACCTCACAGGCATTAAGAAATTTGATATCAATCTGTCTTATAACACTGACCCTATGATATATGATATCGATCCTTCTCATAACACTAACACTGTGATTCAAGCATAAACAGATGGTTCTGCTTTAAAGGCCACTTTAAACACAGGAATTGAAGCTTTTAATAAAGAATCGAAATGTCGATTCACTAGAACTATATAGATACTGGCACAGTGACATAACCAGGATAAAAACAAAGCGACACCTATCCGGAAACAACAACACTTTCACCAGGGACACAGAACAAACGAAAACAACAAAGTAACAACAATCCATGATATGAAATGTCTTGTTAATTGTTACGATTTGTTAGTTTTTTTTCGTTCGTTGTTTGATACTGACGAAGGCCTTACACCGTAACGTAGGTGTCGATTTGTCTTTGTCCTTGTGCGATCACTGAGGCATTAACTATATATCCTTTTTATCGAGTGTTGACTTTCAATATCCCAGGAGCATCTATTTATTTATTTATATATCATAACTTTGTGAATAGCGAAGGTAATACTGTAGCTACTACTAAGCAGAATTTACAGAAAGAAACATCCCCATCTAGGTAATACTGAAGCTACTACTAAGCAGAAATTACAAAAAGAAACATCCCCATCTAGGTTATACTGTAACTACTACTAAGCAGAAATTACAGAAAGAAACATCCCCATCTAGGTAATACTGTAGCTACTACTAAGCAGAAATTACAGAAAGAAACATCCCCATCTAGGTAATACTGTAGCTACTACTAAGCAGAAATTATAGAAATAAATATCCCCATCTAGGTTATACTGTAGCTAGTACTAAGCCGAAATTATAGAAAGAAACATCCCCATCTAGGTTATACTGTAGCTACTACTAAGCAGAAATTACAGCAAACAACACCTCCATCAAGGTAATACAGTAGCTACTAACTAAGCAGAAGTCACAGCAAAAAACATCCCCATCTAGGTAATACTGTTGCTACTACTAAGCAGAAATTACAGCAAACAACATCCCGATCTAGGTAATACTCAAGCAGGTACAACAAGGAAAGCTAAACACATTTGATATTGGCTTCTACATTTATTAAGATTAACGAGACAGATACTAGAACCATACCTACAAACTACTTGAATGATGTTATAAAGCTGGCCGAGGCGATTAACTAGATACACGCATCAAATAAGGCCATCATCCAGTGGATTTCAGGACATGAAGACATATCATACAATGAGAAAGCAAACAGACTGAATAAACTAGGGATCAGTACGTTTCAAAAAGACACAAGAGCCGACATGCTGACAGCAAAACAAACATTTAAGAACAACTTCAAAGAACAATTACTGAACTGATGGGTCTATGGCGGCTCCTGGCATGAATAAATGATACACCCAAACATTACTAACAACATCAAACAAGCTGTAACGAAGAGAACAAAGCACAATCTTCCTACTTCCCACGGCACACGTCAGACTTAACACAAACAAGTAAGACTGTGCACACGGATCTAACATTCGTTGTTGTTGTTGTTGTTTCTAATGCCACTAGTACTTGAGTTTGGTACTCTTAACGACTTTCTTTTGTGGCAAGTTACAATGGCTCTCCTTTCATCCCAAGGCGTATTTGAAAAGGTGAACCGTAGTCCTCCTGGCTGTAGTGCAAAGAAATGCTCATCAGTAAGCTTACCAGGTATATATTTGAATATACATTCAGAAGTTGGTGGGATAACATTAGCAGCCTACAATAAACAGTTTGCACGAGTGGATAGATTAGCAGAACACGAACGAACCGACGAGGAAGGGATCTAACAAAAAAAATCAACCATTAATTGGCCCCCATTTTTCGGAACATCAGAAACCAAGCACGAAGGACCCCAATTCATCGGAACATCACAAAACAAGTGACGAAGACCCCCAATTCATCGAAACATCAAAAACCAAGCACGAAGGACCCCAATTCATCGGAACACCACAAACCAAGTCACGAAGTACCCCCTTATCCGTACACTACAGACCAATTGACGGAGTACTCCATTATCGGTACACTACAGACCAATTGACGGAGTAACCCATTATCGGTACATCTCAGACAAATTGACAAAGGGCCCCATTATCGATACATCTCAGCCCAAGTGACAGTTTCTTCGTCTTTTTTCGTCTTTTAACTATATTAACGACCAAGTACAGTACAGTAAGCATGCAGTTCTTGTGTCCAAATTGGCACATTGATGAAGTTTTAGTCGTATTACTGAGTGACTTGAAACATATTGATCAAGATCCTCATCTAACCTTCTCTTCGTACTAATAGCAGCAGTTTGGTCGACCATATTGGGAGTGATTCTATCATCCCCATAGTGGTGAGCCTAGTAAGGAACCGTACATTGTATTACAGCCAGGTAGGAGGAGGGGCGGGAAGGGGGGGGGGAGGGGACTGGATTCAATATATTCAATATGCTTCGGGTATACACAGAGCGATCTTAAGAGGTTACTAAATAAACGTCGCCAATATTGAATAGCTGTGTACGAACGTCTATTTTCATAAACAACAAAAACATCAACATCAGTCTCAACAACAGCAGTAGCAACAGAAGTAGCTACAGAAGCAGCAGCAACAACAGAAGTACTTACAGTAGTCACAACAACAATAACAGCAAGAACCGATACAGCAACAACAACAACAGCAACAGGAGCAGCAACAACAGTAAAGTAATATCAACAACAACAGCAGCAAATACAAAAATAATAAGAGCAGGAGCAGCAACAAGAAGAACAAAAGCAGCGGCAACAAAAACAACAATAGTATCAACAACATCAGCTGCAACATCAACCACAACAAGAACAACAGCAGCAGCAACAACAACAATAGCACAAACAACTGCTAAAATAACCACAACAGGGACAGCAGCAGTAGCAATCAGAACCACAACAACATCGACAACAGCAACAACAACAAAAATAGCATAAACAACAACAACTGCTAAAACAACCTCAACAAAAACTACAGCAGCAGCAACAACAACAAAAATAGCATCAGCAACAGCAGCAGCAAGAACAACAAAAATAACTTGAGCAACAGCAGCAGCAACAACAACAAAAATAACATGAGCAACAGCAGCAGCAACAACAACAAAAATAACATGAGCAACAGCAGCAGCAACAACAACAAAAATAACATGAGCAACAGCAGCAGCAACAACAACAAAAATAGCATGAGCAACAGCAGCAGTAACAACAACAAAAATAACATCAGCAACAGCAGCAGCAAGAACAACAAAAATAACATGAGCAACAGCAGCAGCAACAACAACAAAAATAACATGAGCAACAGCAGCAGCAACAACAACAAAAATAACATGAGCAACAGCAGCAGCAACAACAACAAAAATAACATGAGCAACAGCAGCAGCAACAACAACAAAAATAGCATGAGCAACAGCAGCAGCAACAACAACAAAAATAACATGAGCAACAGCAGCAGCAACAACAACAAAAATAACATGAGCAACAGCAGCAGCAACAACAACAAAAATAACATGAGCAACAGCAGCAGCAACAACAACAAAAATAGCATGAGCAACAGCAGCAGCAACAACAACAAAAATAGCATGAGCAACAGCAGCAGTAACAACAACAAAAATAGCATGAGCAACAGCAACAACAACAAAAATAGCATGAGCAACAGCAGCAGCAACAACAACAAAAATAGCATGAGCAACAGCAGCAGCAACAACAACAAAAATAGCATGAGCAACAGCAGCAGCAACAACAACAAAAATAGCATGAGCAACAGCAGCAGTAACAACAACAAAAATAGCATGAGCAACAGCAACAACAACAAAAATAGCATGAGCAACAGCAGCAGCAACAACAACAAAAATAACATGAGCAACAGCAGCAGCAACAACAACAAAAATAGCATGAGCAACAGCAGCAGCAACAACAACAAAAATAGCATGAGCAACAGCAGCAGTAACAACAACAAAAATAGCATGAGCAACAGCAGCAGCAACAACAACAAAAATAGCATGAGCAACAGCAGCAGCAACAACAACAAAAATAGCATGAGCAACAGCAGCAGTAACAACAACAAAAATAGCATGAGCAACAGCAACAACAACAAAAATAGCATGAGCAACAGCAGCAGCAACAACAACAAAAATAGCATGAGCAACAGCAGCAGCAACAACAACAAAAATAGCATGAGCAACAGCAGCAGTAACAACAACAAAAATAGCATGAGCAACAGCAGCAGCAACAACAACAAAAATAGCATGAGCAACAGCAACAACAACAAAAATAGCATGAGCAACAGCAGCAGCAACAACAACAAAAATAGCATGAGCAACAGCAGCAGCAACAACAACAAAAATAGCATGAGCAACAGCAGCAGTAACAACAACAAAAATAGCATGAGCAACAGCAACAACAACAAAAATAGCATGAGCAACAGCAGCAGCAACAACAACAAAAATAGCATGAGCAACAGCAGCAGCAACAACAACAAAAATAGCATGAGCAACAGCAGCAGTAACAACAACAAAAATAGCATGAGCAACAGCAGCAGCAACAACAACAAAAATAGCATGAGCAACAGCAACAACAACAAAAATAGCATGAGCAACAGCAGCAGCAACAACAACAAAAATAGCATGAGCAACAGCAGCAGCAACAACAACAAAAATAGCATGAGCAACAGCAGCAGTAACAACAACAAAAATAGCATGAGCAACAGCAACAACAACAAAAATAGCATGAGCAACAGCAGCAACAACAAAAATAACATGAGCAACAACAGCAGCAACAACAAAAATAACATGAGCAACAACAGCAGCAACAACAAAAATAACATGAGCAACAGCAGCAACAACAACAAAAATAACATGAGCAGCAGCAGCAACAACAACAAAAATAGCACCAACAACTGCTAAAACAACCACAACAAGTTCAGAAGCAGCAATCAGAACCATAACACCATCGACAACAGCAACAACAACGCAATATAATTGTTATCCAATAAATGTGTAGAGTTCTTTTGCAAATATATGTTCTATTCTCTGCTGTCTAAATGTATTGCGTACCGTTCGTCGTTAAAAATTGATATCTACCAGCAGGCGTTTGTCCCTAATACATTTATGTTATGCTATGTTATACACAAATGTCTGAGTCGATCATGTGGGCCCTTATTATGAAGTCTCTGAATGGATCATCGAGATCTTGCTGGGGAAGAAATATAAGACCACTGTCCTTCACGCACGCCGTAACAGGCGACCAAAGAGAATTAATAGTAATAATAATAATGTTTGCGTAGGCGTCAAAGGTCCGTTGCGCTGTTCGACCACTACATGTCCAACTGCTGAGGATATGTGCATGCGTAACGTGTCGACCACAATCCTTACAGAATGCCAGGTGGAGCCGTGTACTCCTCAGCCTTGGGATGAGGACCATTAGGAGTGTGTTAGACCAATGTGTGTGTTACGTTTCCCGTGTCTGTCCATATCAAACCACTGTTTCCATGCGTCTTGCCGTCGAGGCTTCTGACTGTGTCCACCTGTTGGTCAGCGTGACACTTTCTTTGCTGAAAATACGAGGTTGGGAGGTATCGTGTAACCTCCGATGGAGGGAGGGGCGGGCAGGCTTCAGTCCGAGCAGAAATGTTCTTGAGTAGTGATAATCTGGACTGAATTCTGGTGTGCAGTTAAGCGGACCATTGAACACCGTCATGGACTGGTTTTCCGCGGCTTGAGCCAGGCATGACATGTAGCGAAATGCAGCATAACAGACAGGATAACCGATCGAAAGCATACCATTTCCACATAATATAATCCATGATACCACCTGATGAAAGAGTTGTAAAATATAATCCGAACAGGAACTACAAAACATCGGAAAACTTGACACAAACACCGGAGAGAGTCGAGAGTGCAGCCACTATGGCGTGACCATCTTACTTAGCTCAAAGAGAGCTGAGGGCTAGCAACCTCATGGTGTAAAATAAATGTCTACAGAAACCACCACTTCAAATACACACACAGTGATTTGACGGATACGTCCTAAAAGAGTCCAATAGTACTGATAGCTCGATACACCGGATGGAGAAGACAGGGACATATCATAAACACAATTGGCTTCCGTGCACTCGAAACTGATCCAACGGTTTGCATTCCCCGCTCTCTCTCTCTCTTTCTCGCTCTCTCTTTCTCTCTCTCTTTCTCTCTTTCTTTTTCTTTGACAAGCACACATCGTGTAACTTGTGTAAGATAACATCGTGCCTGTTGCTCGCCGATTATACAGAATTGTGCTCCGCCTTTCAGGCAAAAAGATAATGTCAAACACCAGCTAATTCATCGATTACAATGTTTAACAAAAATCAATAATCTAGCCTACACGCCTAGCAACATATGTAGCAACAGTAATCTAGCCGACACGTAACACATGTAACAACAGTAATCTAGCCGTCGCGCAACACATGTAATAACAGTAATTTAGCCGTCATGCCTAGTAACACATGTAACAACAGTAATCTAGCTGTCACGCCTAGTAACACATGTAACAACAGTAATCTAGCCATCACGCCTTGCAACACATGTAACAACAGTAATCTAGCCGTCACGCCTAGTAACACATGTAACAACAGTAATCTAGCCGTCACGCAACACATGTAACAACAGTAATCTAGCCGTCACACTTAGTAACACATGTAACAACAGTAAACTAGCCGTCACGCCTAGTAACATATGTAACAACAGTAGCCTAGCCGTCACACCTAGCAGCATACGGTAGCAATAGTATTCCGACCTGCTAGTCTCTGCATGACTTCCCATTACAGGTTTGTTGGTATCGGTTGTAATATGTAATATGTATTATTTCTCCGTCTCAATCCGTTTCCAGTTGAAAAGACCGTGTTTTGCCGAAATGAAGTTAAAAAGTGCATAAATAATAACGCGAATATGAAATTAAATAGATACTTGTCTCTGACGAATATCTTTTGTTCGTAAAGCTGTCGGTGTTTAAAAAAGAAATTTTGTGCCTACGTAGAATTATGACATATTTAATTCTTTCATTGCTTACCTTATTGTTCACATTTTGAGAACCCAAGTTCTCGAGTCAACTAAAGATGGCATCTAAAGAAGACTCGACTTGAATACAATGTCAGGACACGCCCGCATTTTGCCATTTACTATCAGATGAGTGGCAGCAGCTTGTTTGGACACGCTAAGCTGATAGTAGTTAATGCCTGCTTTGTCTAGCAATTTCCTAATCTTTACAATTTGAACGGACGAGAGACATTGATGAATCTGCGATTAAACCTAGTTTTCCGCATAATGGCACGAACCCGATCTTAACCACATGTTCAGATACCCTTAGCGTAAATTTGAATATGCGCTAGCCATCTTAGCAAACCCTATTTCTTAGCACGTTAACAAACTTGATTATTCACAAGTCGGACATCGCTATCTGTAATCCTATAGCGGTTTAGGATACGAACGCGTGCAGAGAAGACATTCGTGAAATACTTATAAATGGTATCGACAAGGTTAACACAAGTATATTTGAAACATTAGGGATGTATATTCATGAAACAACAAAAAGTAAAACAGTAGGCATTCGCTATTATTCGTATTCCTCGTTCGTCCGTTGGGCGGTCATATTAGTCTCAAATGGATTCATGTCTTTGGTTGTTTCTATGAGGCGGTTTCATGGGTTCTGCGACACAGTTCATCCATGTTCATCATACATTTACTTGGGGCTGCTTCACTTGTCTTTGGCTGTCCCAAGTCTACCTGCAAGGCAGCATATGTTTGTAGCCAGAGTTGTTTCTTCATAAAAGTTGTCGTAGTGGAGAATCCAGCCTTTTCTTCGTAAAAAGGGCTCATTACAAGGAAGCCCAGCGCAGTTTTGTCAATCGTTTGAGACTTAGCGGGGGATGGCGTTTACTATACACTCGATTTTAAAAAAATCAGGATCTAGGGTTAAACCACTGCTTTAGTTATAGCAGTGTGCCTGCTCTCCTGTGTGTTTTCCCGCTTGTATATTCCTCATCTCCAATATTAACGATTTGATGGCATAAAAATGGAATCGCTCTCCTCGCTAGAAATATGAACTCTTGGATACTCCGTATCCCTTGATAATCATTCTCACCAGGTACAACGGGTGATGAATTGACTCGCCATTAATAAGGAATATTTAGGAGTTATGTTCGATATGCTCTCAAACTATCAGTCAAATTGGGACTGAATATCAACATGAAGAAAACCAAGCTCCTACAATTCAACACTATTAACAAAGAATCATGCTTGAGGGAGCGCCATTGGAAGAAGTGCATACATTTACCTATTTGAGCAACATAATTGACATATCAGTATGTACAGATGCAGATGTAAAGACCAGAATAAGAAAAGCAAGAATGGCATTCTTGACACTAAACCACATATGGAGATCGGGGGAAACCAAGATTCACACCACATTCAAGGCCGGTTTAAAGTTGATGCCGTTGTTCAGAACTTAAACATAGAGAATTTCTTCTTCTTCTTCTTCATCGCACGCAGTCAGACAGTAACCATTATTTTTTCGAAAAAGGCAGCGGTCATCCTGAGGCTGTCGACACTACCATAGAGCTTGTCTAGTGTTGCCACTGGGGATGGCCACATCTGCTCTCTCTGATCCTCGTATGTCGGGCAGTTTTGCAGCAAATGCTCAGCGGTCATTTTCCTGGTACCACACGGACATTCGTCGGTGCCACCTATCTTCAATTTGTTGAATAGGTGGTACCTCAGTCTATTGTGGCCAGTGCGAAGTCTGAAGACCACGACCTGCTCTCTTCTATTCAACTGGTAATTGGCATCGTTTTTGGTGTAGCCAGTATGTTCGGTTTCCCATTTGGTCATGTATCTAGCTCTAATAAGCCGTTTTGACTCTTCGTATGTCATACTAGTATCTGGTTGTGGTAGTTTTGCACCTTCTTTTGCCAGTCTGTCTGCCTCCTCGTTGCTTTGGATGTTGCAGTGAGATGGAACCCACTGCACCACTACCCTTTTTGGTGCGGACTGCTGGCATAGTTGACAGAGTACTGCTCTTAAATAATTAAGTTCAGTATTTTTCTGGCTTTTTAGTGCTGTGACTACGGCCAGAGCACCTGTAAGCAGGACTATGTGGCTTTCATTCCTTTTACCTGTCACCATTTCTTCCACTGCCGTCCTCAGTGCCTCTGCCTCCGCTCTGAAATTGCTTGTGTATTTTCCAGTAGCGAATGACAGTGTTATTTTTCTGCCATTTGGTAGGTTCAGAAATGCTCCTGCCCCTCCGTTCTGTGTTGTATTTGTTACGGAACCGTCGGTATATGCATGGGAAACATAGAGAACAACCAAGGTCGTACAAAAGAGAGGGGAAGGATGGGCTAGTGGTTAAGTGACACGGCTCACAACCCAAAGGTGCTGGGTTCGATCCCCATCACAGCACCCGCCGTTATCCTGGAGAAGAAGCCCTTAGAAAATGCAGGAGGAAGCAGACCCTTACATACAATGCATGCTGACGTCGGATGCACTGGGCCGAAAGGCGAAAAAATAAAATCCACAGTGCAACGCACACCGCCTTGGGGAATATAAAGAAGAGGCGAACGCAAAAAAAATAATATATATAACAGACACTGCAGTCTGTCATTAATAGATGCATATGAAGGATAACCGGCATAAAGTAGAAAGACATGGTGATGAATGAAGACTTTAGTGAAAGGACCCAAAACAACCACTGGAACCAAAAATTAAGCAAAGAAAATGGAGCTGTGTAGGACATTCTACACGGAATGGACCATCCAACATACCATACATGCTTTTACATATAATCGTCAAGGGAAGAAAAGGAGAGTTAGATATAACAAGTACACAGAGAATAGAATTTGAGAAGGAACTAGGATTGAATGATTACGCCTAGACAGAATTAGAAAGCAGAGGCAAGAACCTCGTATGCTGGCGGGGACGTTGTCAATGTCGTGTGCACGGAGAGGAGCGACTGGCTTTGATTGATTGATTGATGTCCCTAAACAAGTGTAATTGATATGATTAGGTGTGTTTATCACATGGAGGTTTCGGGTTTAAAACTCACATACCTATTATTTCACTTCCGTTTCCGCATCGAATGTCGATAACACGATCTCCAACGTCTTCTATCTATCTCCGGGATTGTACAATGTCACCTGCTTCTACGTGCCTAGTTCTACTCTACAGTTTTTAAAAAGTGCACAATGCTGTATAGTGATCAGAAGCGCATTGAATCTTTCCACGTGCACAGCCAAATGCGGAATCTTGTGATTCACTGATATGACGGAGGTCACAAACGACGGAGTCACCCAGCCGACAGGCCTTGAACGCATTTTCACCTTGCTAAACCGTCGCTGTTTGATGTTATTTTAACATATAGCCGGCCTTGCCGAGAATGTTTTTCCCCCGTAGCCTCTTAAATAGGCCATGGGCATTAAGCATGGTAAACGAATCTCTCCTTCATGGCCCCCGCCTCGTGCTCGTTCCCGCATTCTGGTTAGGTAAAATCGGAAGGACATCCTCACTGCACGCAGACACTCAGCGTATACATGGTGTTGCGGGCCCTTGTCATATAAGCGGACTTCCTACTTACTTACCTACCTACCTATCTGGCTATACACATACTTATTTACCTACTTACCTACGTATTTACTTATCTACCTACCCATCTACATACAGTGTTGTTTTCTTCTTTAACGTTAATCCTCTACTTTTCATTTAAAAACTGTATTCATTTAGCATTTAGTATTTTATAAAGCCAAAGTATTTTATATGTTTTTTTTATATATTTCGCTAATTCATTCTTTTGGAATCACTAACTTTTATTATTTGATTTGGTTTCTTCCACATTTCAATGGCCTCAAATATCTTTTCCAACTTTCTCTGAAAATACTGTTTGCGGCATCATTGCCAAAAATAATATCTCGCTAGGATTTTCCTTTTGAACTGTTGCAAGTTCAGAAACATCCAGCAAGAATTTACAAGTAAAAATTAGAAGGAGACATTTTAATTCATAACAGAGAGACAGTTAGCATCCCGTAATTAAGTGATTTTTTTAAAACAACCGAATGCGGCATTCCATAATTCGGAAAAATTGTGTAATATTTGACACAATTGCTCCCACACGCGCAGGTGCGCATTCAGTTAAGAAATGTTGATAGCAATGGCTATTGAAATATGGCGGAGCATTTGACTGTAGTTGTCCAATTAATCATGCATTTAATAATTGCTTCGACATACAGGTCATTGCAATGAGATGTGAGGCTGAAAGAACGGCAAAGAGTTAACACAAAAATTTAACTGAGTATACAAGAAGTCTCAAATAAAGATTTAGGACGGACAGTTTTCAAAGTTTGACTAGCACAAGACGTACAGTTTAATCTTTGGCAGGACCTTCTAATGAGCCCGAGTGTTGTACGACCATGACTAGTACAAGACAACCAAATTAATCTTTGGCAGGACCTTCTACTAAGCCCGAGTGTTGTACGGCCATGACTAGCACAAGACGTACAGTTTAATCTTTGGCAGGACCTTCTACTGAGCCCGAGTGTTGTACGGCCATGACTAGTACAAGACAACCAGTTTAATCTTTGGCAGGACCTTCTACTGAGCCCGAGTGTTGTACGGCCATGACTAGTACAAGACAACCAGTTTAATCTTTGGCAGGACCTTCTACTGAGCCCGAGTGTTATACGGCCATGACTAGTACAAGACAGCAAATTGTAATCCCGTGCAGAGCTTTCTAAAGACAAACATCTGCGAAAGCCACAAATTTGTACAAGACCAAAGGTTTTGCACATAAAGAATTTGCGCAGAATAGCAAGTTTAATCTTATTACACAATTTTCTTTTGACTAGAAGCTTCGAACGTGAAACATTTGCAAAGCGCCGTGAATGTAATCTTGTACATAACTTTCTGATTACCACACGCTGGGCCGGTGCAGAACTTTCTACTGACCAAACAACTTTTGCATTCAGAACTTCCAAGTGTTAAAGCTTGGAGACATTCAGAACTTGCTATGAGCCAACATTATTTCACCGCAGTGTTTGCTTAAGATCAAGCGGTTCTTATATATCTACATTTCTAAAGAGAAAAGGTATCTCACAAAAAGCGGTTGATTTCTAAGCGCCAAAAACTCTTGAACATAATATTCCTCCCTTTCTTCCTAGTCTTCTCCTTCTTCCTCTTCTTCTTCTTCCTCCTCTTCTTCTACTTCTTTTTCCTCTCCTTCTTCCTCCTTTTTCTTCCTGCTTCTTCCTCCTCCTTCTACCTTCTTCTTTCTTTTTCTTCTTTCTTCTTCCTCATTTTTCCTTCTTCTTCCTCCTCTTTTTTCCTTTCCTCATACCTCCTTCCTCCTCCTTCTTTCTCCTTCTTCCTTTTTCTTCCTCCTTCTTCTTTCTCCTTCTTCCTCCTTCTTCATTTTTCATCTTCATTCTTTCTCCTTCTTCCTTTTCCTTTGTCTTTCTTTCTTCTCCCTTCTACTTCTTCTTCTTCGTTTTTTTAATCTAAGATCAATGACTTACAGTTAAATCAGTGATTATCACACCTGATGGTGTCTTAAAAGGCAGCACGAAGCTCACCACACTTCTCCTTGCTCTGGATCACGATCTTCATTTAAGCTTATGTGATTCTTACGTGCAACATTTGCTAAGGATCAGTTCATGCCCATAGTTTACTAACCACTGACAGTCTCTCATGTGCATGGTTTACTAAGGTTCAATAATCTTACAAGTATGGGGTTTGTTAAGGAGCAATAGTCTTACAAGTATGGGATTTGTTAAGGATCAATAGTCTTACAAGTATGGGATTTGTTAAGGACCAATAGTCTTACAAGTATGGGATTTGTTAAGGACCAATAGTCTTACAAGTATGGGATTTGTTAAGGACCAATAGTCTTACAAGTATGGGGTTTGTTAAGGATCAATAGTTTTTCAAGTGTATATGTTTGTTAAGGACATATAGTTTTTCAAGTGTATGTGTTTGTTAAGGATATATAGTTTTTCAAGTGTATGGATTCTGATAAGGGTCAAATCTTTTTCGTGTAGTGTTAACTAAGGATAAATGGTCTTTCCCGTGCATATTTTACTAAAAATCAATAGATTTCACGAGCATAGTTAACTAATGATCAATATACTTTCACGTGAATAGTTGTACTAAAGATCAATAGCCTTTCATGTGCATCGTTTACTAAGGATTGATAGACTTTCCCGTGCATGGTTTACTAAGGATCAATAGACTTTCACGTGCATGGTGTACTAAGGATCAATAGTTTTCTCGTGTATGGCTTACTAAGGATGAATAGTCTTTTACGTATGTAGTTTGTTAAGGATCAACAGTGTTTCTCGGGTAGTGTTTAATATGGATCAACAGTTGTTGACGTGTCGATCTAGTAAATTAAAGAACAACAAATGCCAGAAGCAATGTTAGTTATGTTGACATGATCAGTAACTTCCAATTATGTTGACATCATAAGTAACTTCCAATATGTTTTCCTCATTTCCCGCTGTAATGTTAAAAGGGCAGTTCCATAACACGTACTGTCGTTGGCGATGAAGTATTAGACACCAATTTTCTACTGAGGTTCAGTAAGCTGTTCATTCCTGGCTGTCCTACCTCCCATAACTGTGAGGTTTGCATCCATTTACCACTGCCTAGACACCCGAGCATTAGTTTGGCAACAAGGCAACAGCTGATAAACATTACATTTATGCCGACTCTGTGCTACCAGTGCCAAACATGGCATCTGTACAGGGTGCGTGAGAGCAAGAATGTCGACGTGTGAAATGATGAGTTTGAGAAAGGTCATCTGCTTTACCAGGAGAGACGGAATGCAGAACGGCGATATTCGCAGTATTGGTACCACGTCTTGTGCAGAATACATTTCCAAACACAAAATGCATTAGGCTGGTCATCTCATGAGTATGCACTCTCATTAACTTCCACTGAGGGTTTGCAACGCTGATAGATCTGGCTACAGGGTAATGGGTGACCGCGAGGTAGGTGGATATATGCCATTAGAGTGATTGTGCAGCGACATTGGCTCAAACTGACCGACGTAACGCACTGGGTGCAGGACAGACGACTTAAGCTCCGCACGTCGCTTAACGGCATAAGTCGAAAGAAAACTAGCTAGCTAATCAGACTAGAGTTCGTTGAGATGTTTGGATTGAACAAGAGTCCACTGTCGCAAAAGACACGCGATCTACAAGCCCTGTCTCCCAGACGCCTTATACTGTAGGAAACAAGATTATGTCCTTTAACAACAGAATGACAAGAAACTAATCAAGATTTTTGGCCCTGGGGGTAAATAATTTATTTCTCGTTGCTACGTCGTGATAGATCATTGACGATAAACTAGATACTACTTGATAAGGCATGGAGCAAAAGAGACTATCCGAAGAGTACCAGGTAGTTGATTAAGATATAAGAAACTCCTTAATGACATTCATTGTGCTGTTCTGTTAAGAATCGACCTTTTCTAAACTCGTCAGACTCATAGGCGCTCATTCTCATTCAACAAATGGTTAAAGGTGTGGATTTTGACCGTTTATCGTACCTCGCTGACTTTAAACAGTTCTACTCCGACCTTCCAGGTGCTCCTTGTTGTTAAACAATATGTTTGACTGGATAACTATGTAGTCTATTGATAACTTGTTAACCCTTTGCAGTTATCTAAAAGACAGTTATTGATCGACTTAAGACCGTGACTTTTATTTTAAATTTAAATTACCGCTGCCAGTTGCTACGCGACGATGATGGCAGGTATTTCATTGTTATAGGTCCTATCACAACCAGGACAGCAGATCTAGACAAACCATTGCAAGTTGATTTTACTACAGATAGAAACATGAGACAGAAGAACGAAGCTGGAGGTTCATCTTTAATAAAAACGGTTCATTGTTGACCAGCTAATGGTTTAACTTGTAGATTTTTCACACAGTGGAAGTAAATGGTTCAACTTCTCGATTTGACACAAAGTGGATTGGTAAATAGTTCAACTTCTAGATTTGATACAAAGTGGAAGGGTAAATAGTTTAAGTTCTAGAAGTGACATAGCAAAGTGAAATGTTAAATGGTTCAACTTCTAGATTTGCCATAGTAAAGTGGAAGAATAAATTGTTCAACTTCTAGATTTGACATAGTAAAGTGAAAAGATAAATGTTAAATTTCTAGATTTGGCACAGTAAAGTGGAAGGGTAAATGGTTCAACTTCTTGATTTGACACAAAGTTGAAGGGTAAATAGTTTAACTTCTAGATTTGACATGGTAAAGTGAAATGGTAAATGGTTCAACTTCTAGATTTGGCATAGTAAAGTGAAAGAGTAAATGTTACATTTCTAGATTTTACAAAGTAAAGTGGAAGGTTATTGGTTCAACTTCTAGATTTGACATAGTAAGGTTTGTTTGGGTTGGTGGTGGAGGAGGGAGGCGGAAGAGTGTAAATGATTTAACGTCAATATTTATCAAAGTAAAGAAGACCCCCAAATGGTTCATCATTTAAATGTATCATAGTAAAGTTGACCATTAATGATTCAACATCTATTTTTATCTTTAATAAAGTGAATCGTTGCGTGCCTCACGAGTTATATCACCACTGGTAAAGTGCATATTTATATCCTTCCAATAGAGATGTATTGAGTCCTCATAAAAACTGTCGTAGCCATCATAAGCACTGCATATTGCCATCATATGAACTATATAAATAACTCATAAGAACTATATGTAGCACTCATATGAGTCCATGTGAAGATCATGTTTTTATTTAGTTCTTTCTTGCAACTGCTATGCTTACAGTTTTGAATTTGAACGAACATGAGAACGATTACATTTATAAGTTATTTAGACACCAGACGAGAATTGTTGTCTTTGAATTGTAGTTTTAAATGTTCATTGTTCTTTCAGACAGTTTCAACATTCAACTAGTGCGTGTATTCTTATATGGCGCTAATTCTAAACAAATGTAGTTACGACAATAAATTCCCTGCAGACAAATACGAAATACACGTAACAATTGAAATAACATTACATGTTGTATTCCTGTTAGATTGTATAGCATTATTCCAGTTGTTTATTTCGGTACAGCCTTGTTAAATTCTGTTTTTCATTAAGTCTTTCATTAGTCGAGTCGTCTGATCACGTCTGCCTCACTGTAAAAACGTAATTATGTAACTTTGTTAATGCAATTTAGTTTTTGTTCAATTAGCATTCTTATTAAATTTTGTAGCAGTCTTCCACATATTGTGGCGGGGGTTACACATTATTTTGAAGATGTTTAACACACTTTAGCGAAAGGCAGAAATGTGCAAACGTTGACATTTCTAAACATCAATAAGAAGAAATAAGGTTGCGTCACGAACGTGACGTCAGTTGCTGAGAAGGAGACAGAACAAATAATATCAGGAAAATCAACATTCAGACCCGAGTACAAGTGCCAGAATGTTCCTACATATCATCCCGAGGGCATGGGCTTAATTAAAATGCTGGTTGGGAGACGAAATATTCCAGATCGAGCAAGAATGGAAGTGAAAGACGAGGACATGAATGAGAAGAGTTAAAGTGACAAGCAAATGGACTTGCAACGTAGCTGCACTTAACAAGGACACATCACACCCAAAAATACAATAATTACAAAAGATTCGAAGGAAATGCACAAGAAACGTGTCATCTAACCAAAGATAGATATTATTCATTGGCTTCTTCCATGTAACCTAACATATTATTCGGGTGTTGTATCTCCCTGCAATATGAATATTCTTTTTACACTTTCGTCGGTCTTTCTACCGTGCTTCTGTGTTTATCAAAGTTCACTGTTCTTTTGAGCGTAAAAGTAAATTTTTTGATCAATAAAGAAAAACATTTCGCACTTATGGAAAAGACAAAAGAAAATATTTTGATATACCAGACAAGTTTCATGAAATAATGAGATATCTGGCAAAGGTTAGAAAATAATGGAGGAGAAAAATAGTGATACAGATATACTATAGAAAATAAACAATTGCACACAAAGACAATAGAAATGAAATAATATATATATATATATATAACAGAACAAAAATAATGAAACGCATAGGAACCAGAAAATAAATCCGACACAGATGCCCACGATAGAAAGAACACATATAGACAAGCAAACAAGATAACATAAATAATATAATACATACATACACTAAAAGAAATAATGACAGATTGATTCACCAAAAAATATTATAAAATAACATGACGCACTACATGTTTTTTAACGGAGTCTGTTCAAGAAGGCCAAGCGCACTTAACTTAAATCTATGTTTGGGGGCGGTGTTGTCGATGAGCGGATTTTGTTTGAATCTCTAGATTGAGCCCCTGTGTTTCTTTACGTTTTATCATGTATGTGTGCGGTGTCTAGTAGCCAATATTATTCTGAGTTTTAAAAATTAAATAAAAGACAGTAATGTTTACCTGATGCAAGTGACAAATCTTTTAAAGGCACACCTGGTGAATGAGATGCAGTTGAGTTCGACACCTTTTGGAATAAAAACTAGGGGTGCACGCATATATTTTTTCTGCTGACTGTTAACGGGATTATTAAGATCACAACTTCAACCTACTAAAATGAAATGAAATGGCATTTGTCAAAACGCTTTGATGATCTGGACTTTGCTGTCGGCACGTAGATTAAATCCACTGAGCTATACAGAAGCAAGGGCACTCGTAAAACGATCCACGAGAACAAGGACAACAGAGACACACTTATCAGGGATGCGCAGACAAAGATCTTCAGACTCAGAACGGGGCATTATTCTCAAGGTTCACTTCCACAGAGTGGGTTTTAAGGACACCACCCTGCCGAAGATGGATGTGTCGGACCAAAAGGTGCAAATATCGCAGTCAAGCTGTAAACTAGCGACACAACGCATTCCGTTCTCTGGACTACATCCTGCTACTTGCAAAGCCCTGCTCAGAGCTTGTTAGCGGGAGATTGAGAACGAACGCAGAAAAAGAAGAAGGACACCACCACATCCGTTTGTGGAATACCCAAGCAAACATTAGAACATGTCCTGCTGGACTACTTCACTTATACGGATACAAGAGATGCAATCCCATCATGTGATGCGACCGTGCTCGAAAAGTTTTGGGAACCGGCGAAGACCTGAAACGCATTCTCCTTCGTGAACCTCACCGTGTTAGAAGTGTATCATCAATTGATCGAATAAGAAGGTTTTCTGTCTCACAATCATAGCCAGATGCAAAATAACATAAGTATATTTGACGAATGTTCTATACATTTGATCAGAGGAAACACAAAGAAAAAAAAAAGGAAAAGCTTTTTAGAATGGTATATTTTAACAACAATGATATTGTGTTAGTAGACATAACACAATTAGAAATGAGTAATTTATCTATCTCCGTAACAATATAGACAAAGTATGAGGTACGGATAGATAAATCAAATTGAGAATACAAATGGCGAGGGGCGCTTTCCTTGCTTAAGAGAATTTACGGAAATCAAAAGAAATGAAGACCCCGCACAAGTTCAGATCTTGAACTCCAATGTAAAGTCTGTCTTTTTGTATAGCACGGTAACGTAGCGAACAAGAAAACCTACACAAGAAACGTGTCCAAGCTGCCACCAATGGATCCCTGCGACGAATAGAGCATTCAAATAGTATGATTCAGTCATTTAGAACTGGGGGAAAGAACAGGATGTGTGTCACAGTGGGAGATGACGTTCGAAGTAGCTGGCTTAGGATAGGATATACAATACGGCAAACAGCTGATAGCGTTACAAGACAGTCTCTGTTCTGGAATCCCCAAGGTAATACTTGAAGTGACTGACCTAAACATTCACGAAGAAGAGAGCTGGCAGTAAAGATAAGGGCATCAGAGAAGACGAGGACAAATCTGGAAAGGGTGACACGGGTCATGAACACTTGGCAAGTATTTGTTGAAGACCAATGCTCAGCAGGGAGCTCGCGGACTTTGACTGATTGATCTATTGGCTTCCGTGCCACATGTCTGTGAACTCTCATCAATAATATTGATTATATTTTCACATCTGATTACAGTTATGTGAGAGAAGGATCCAGATCATCAGATTCTTCTTTCTCGAGTTCATTGTATTCTATTTAAGTTGGTTGAGTAGCTATCTTCATATTCCAGTCGATAACCAGCAGGAAAAGAAATAGGATAAGAGACATTCCTGTCGGCACCATTTCTTGTGTCGAGGATTTCAGAAAGTTAACCTTCATATAGAAATCCTCATTTAATATCTTCATACGTTTTTAAAATGATGTTAGTAACCTTCACGAGCACTCCGTAGTGTCTAAGCAACTTCCGGAGTGATTCTATTTCTAAGATATCAAATGCTTTTTTTTAATCCACGAATGCGATATAAATTACCGAATTCTAGTCCACACTTTGTTCAAATATGATTCTCCTTGTGGCTTTCTGGTCTGCACTGGCCTATTCTTCTTCTCTCAGCGGGTTTTAAGATGGAATATTTCAATAATCCAGCTCAATATTAGCAGAGGTACTGGTAATACCATTATTCTTTTACAATTTGTACATTGTTGCGTATCTCACTTTTTTAAAACTACATAGCTTTCCTTTCAGTCTGCTGGTATTTCTTCTATTTCATAAACTTGACTAAGTAGTTTGTATAATATCTCTGTTGAAGTGTTGATACCTGTTTATCTGCTTCTGTCGAGATGCCATCTGAGGAGTCGGTTTACCATCTCTCGCAATTGTTATGGCTTTCTTAATTACGTCTTTGTTGGGTTTATCGATATTACCTTGCAGTTCTGTTTCTGTCGACTAAATATATCAGAGATGGTGTGGTGTTGATCTAATTATAAGTTCTTCGAAACATTCTAGATATTAATTTCATTTGCTAATCAAATATCATACCTTATTTTTAATAACGCAATCAGAATGTAGCTGAAATGCATGGACCACGACAGAATAAAGCAACAATTGTTAGCGAACAGCAACGAGACAGTTTGCCTTGCCCATAGTACGAGGTTGGCACTGTAGATAACACATGATTGCCATAGTGGATGCTTTCTGTGTGGACTCTCTTTGTGATCTAGACAAGAATAGAACCACTGCCACACTAAAAGAATGTGGTAAAAGGTAAGCAATAGTCAGTTCTATTTCCTTTAATCGAGGATAGGAGACTAACGTCGGACAGGCAAAGCATATTGATCAGACTAGCTAGTCAGTGGTGTCGAGTGAAACATAATGATGTAGGTCTTAACTCTCTTTCAAACATTTTTCTCCCTGAAAACAAGTTGTTTCATGGCAGTCCGGCTATCAATGTGGGGATTGGCACTGCGATCTCTATAGTGATAGCTTACTGAAGAGCCTCGCATAATACTACAGCTAGGATGACCCCCGTCCAACTTTTGAAGTAATTCTTGGAATGTGAAGAAGCCACTGTAACCTGCCACCAGAGAAAGTCGTCAAGAGTGCCCAACTCAAATACAAGTGACATTAGCAGCAGCAGCAGCAGCAGCAGCAGCAACAACAACTTCCTTTCGCTAAAGGTATAAGAGACAGGATTTAGGTACATACGCTCCCTATTTCCATTTTCTATTTCCATTATGCCGGACAATATTATTCACCTACCAAAACACCGGTTTCCACTACAGGTTATCAATTCCCCTGAAAAACAAGTTATTCTCTCTTCTCTTCCAATTGTTATATTTGTGGTATTGTTTCCAAAGCTCCATTGTGAGATTGCACAGCCAGCTTTTCACGTGGCCAGTATTCGGGTTTTAAGGACGCTCCAGAAACAATACCCCATTTATGATGTGTGAAAAAAAACCCAAAAAATCGTTTTCCAGGGATCCGAAAAAAAGAAGATCAGATAGAAGAGCATAACAGATTTTTACAATCATGGCGAAGGAGATTGTCCTTTGATTGTTTTAACAAACAACACACTTACATTCCTGAAAATTCTCACAATGGCGGTCCAATAAACTATTTCTTTTTTCAATATTGAATCCTCGCAACACAGCTTAACCGTTTGGAGAATGGCTAGAGGCGCTAGGCGTAGTTCCGAATAAGCGATAGCATATTTAAACAGACTGATTGAGCGCTCAGATTTCCAGAATACGTTTTTAATTAATTAAGGATGGACAGAAGGGACGATGGGCAAATGAAATACAAGTTCAGCTGATTAAATATCCTGTGATAGAAGTGGGTCTTCAACTCCTGGCATTTAAACACACTTCACAATTTGCACAGGCCTGTAGTCTGCCGTGTGTGCACTAGCTTGCCTTGTGTTCAGCAGTCTGTGTGTGTGGTAGCCTGCGTGTGTGCAATACCATGCCGTGTGTGTAGTAGCCAGTGTAGTAGCCTTATCATGCCGTGTGTGTAGTAGCCTTATCCTGCCGTGTGTGTTGAAGCCTTATCCTGCCGTGTGTGTTGTAGCCTTATCCTGCCGTGTGTGTAGTAGCCAGTGTAGTAGCCTTATCCTGCCGTGTGTGTAGTAGCCGTGTCCTGCCGTGTGTGTTGTATCCTTATCCTGCCGTGTGTGTAGTAGCCTTATCCTGCCGTGTATGTAGTAGCCTTATCCTGCCGTGTGTAGTAGTAGCCTTATCCTGCCGTGTGTGTTGTAGCCTTATCCTGCAGTGTGTGTAGTAGCCAGTGTAGTAGCCTTATCCTGCCGTGTGTGTAGTAGCCTTATCCTGCTGTGTGTATAGCAGCCTACTGTGTGTATAGCAGCCTACTGTGTGTATAGTAGCCTATCGTGTGTATATAGTAGCCTGCCGGTTGAAATAGTAGCTTGTGTGTTTAGTAGTAGCCTGTGTGTATTAGTCAATTTGTGTAGTGATCTCTGTGTGCAGGGTCTCTGTGTCTAGTGGTCTGTTTGTGTGTATTAGTCACTTTGTGTAGTAGTCTCTGTGTGTAGTGGTATCTGTGTGTAGTAGTCTATGAGTGTTAGTGTCGCTGTGTGTAGTAGCCTGTGTGTAAGTGTCTCTGTGTGTAGTAGCCTGTGTGTAAGTGTCTCTATATGTAGTAGTCTGTGTGTGTAGTTGTCTCTGTGTGTAGTGGTCTCTGTGTGTAGTAGCCTGTGTGTAGTGGTTTCTGTGTGTAGCAGCATGTGTGTGTAGTGGTGTATGCGTGTAGTTGTATTTGTCTCCTAGCAAGCATAGCTGTTGGCGAAGATGTGTTAGATATATCTTTGTACTAATCCACAACTGTGTACGAGTTCATGTCCTTAATGCGTTGTCCTTCCATAACCGCAAGCCATGCACCAATTTACAGTTGTGTCTACCGGAGAGTACCAGCAAGGGGAAGTGAACCTAGCTTTTTGTCTTGAAAATCAAGTGCTTTAAAACTACGCTACACTCTTTTGCTCTGTTTTCTCATGTGCCCTACTCCGCTTGAACCTCGTTTAATGTCGAAACTTTGTAGCCTATGGATTGCTGCTTCATCTATTGCAATGTCCTTGTCTAACAGGCGGTCATTGATTGATTTCAAAATGTCATTCATATCCATCACTAACGAGCCCATGATGAAAGCTTGTGAAGCCAAGATGTCAGCTCTTTCGTTTTCCTGAACCCATGCATGAGCAGGACAGTAAATCTATGTCAAACCCTGGAGGTTTGAGACCTCAACAGCTCCTATCCACTCGAAACCTAAGCCGTCTCTTCTGTACCTTCTGAACTACGGCTTGCACGATGACTGCAATTGTTATAGTAGTCTCTGATATCCATATCAGCACTGAGGTCACTGATTCCATCTCTATTCTCAAACTGGAGGTTGTTGATATGTATGCTCTTCTGAACTCGGCAACGACCTGTCCTCTCACTCTAGCTGAGAAGCCCCAGCCTGATGTCCTGTTGAGCCGCACTGATCTGTCAGTATATATGACGGCATCATCTGCTGTGTGTTCTTCTTTATCAGCTTATTCCCCTCGTGCTCTGCTCTCCCGTTGTCCCATTTTTCGCATTCCTTGCCTAAGGTTATGATGACTCTCTGGTACTCTATCGTTTTATCACTAGTGGTGATCCATTCTTCTTCCTTGGCTATGGTCTCATTAGTGTAACATTACCGATTGTTTTCTCTGCGTGTGCCATCCATGACGCCCCTTTCTAGATTCTTGATCCCTTGATGTCTGAGATACTACTGTACACAGGGTACCACGTGTCTGTGGGGACACACATATAGGCTTTGACTTGTGCCAGTTTATGTCTGGATATCACCGGTAACAATCCTAACATGTACCGCATCATCACAATCGAGGTATCTAGTCTATCCCAGAACCAGTCGCATACTTTCATTCTGAATGCCTTGCAACCTTTCACACTGTGTTGTTGATAGTGTGAGGATGCCCAGTCATTATTTGATAACCGACAACACAACCTGACGAAATATGATGAACAGGAGAGGCTGTTCCAAGTTGGCAAAAGCCATAATCTTGAGTTCTCCTAGTCCTCGCTTACATCTTTGTGCGGTCTGGTCAACATGGCAATTATAGCAGAGACTGCGATGAAATGTTACTCCAAGGTATTTCATCATGTCACACCTGTCAATGGTGCATCCCTCAAATGTGATCCCCAGGAGTTCAGCCTTTACAATGAAATTATTCAAAGATCACCACAGTATGCAGGCTTCGTTCGGATTGATCTTGCAGCGTGCGTCGCCACACCACTGTGAGATTGTTTGCACGATTTCCTGAATATCTTTTACCAACGCTTGACTGCCTGGGTCAGTCCTATACGTTAGGACGTTATCTGCAAATGTTAACGTTCACCCTGTCCCTGTGGGTTGAATGTTGGCTACTTTTATTGTGTAGAAGTTGAACAGTACCGGTGAAAGCGGAGACCCTTGAGGCCGTCCTGGAAAAATTCCCTTCGGTTCTGATGTCGAAGATATCCACGGGTAGCGCAACTGTTCTTTCTATTAGGACAACTACTATCCAACTAACCAGCAACTGGTTTAATCCCCACTGCTTCAGACATGTCATTGAAGTCCCAAAATCGACACCGTTGTATGCGTCTTCCAGGTCGAGTACCATAGCGACTGTTTCTTGCTTTGAAACCCTCATACGTATCATACGCAACAGTTCCAGCGTTACCCCTGGTCTCCTTTGCAGTTATGTAGCTGCCCAGCGTATCGGGTAGGATGTGCTCCCGTTCTAGGTAGGGCATTATTTTCTTGGCCACAACCTTCTGGAGCAATATACAAATAATCAGCATACATAATGTATATGGCAAATTGCTCGAGAATAACACCTTTAGAAACTACCAATTCGATGTAGCAGTTTGTGATTTACTTACTGACTTACACCTGTGCAACTCTTATTTTTTAGTGTATGCTAGCAAATAGCCTCGTCCTAACGTCCTAGGGCGTCCTAACAAACAACATGTTTAAGTCTGGCTTTCACGTTGAATTGTCAAGCGAAGTCTCTGGCGGCTGCTAACTAGAAGCTGGTTACTCTATGACCTGGGACAGCGTGGTTAGCCAATGTGTAAGTCCATCGTTGACTGTGTGAATATTTCCTATTCACATTAAACTTGGCACTGTCAGCAAACAGGGTGAAAGGCGTCGTTCTCGTCAAATTCAGCTGTGATGGTACTGGACCATGGAAATACGACACTGGGTAACTGAAGTCGTCGACAACTTTTGCAGGACGGCAGCAAAGAAAAACATCACAGATCGAACGAATTCATTAATCCAAATGAAAAACCACATCACATTCCCTCGAACAGAGGTATAAGTCGGCTAATTAGGAATTTCAGTCAAATCCATGGTCTGATGACATCTATGATATATTGAAACACGAGAGCAAAGTATAACCGCAGTCGGTTAGGCGCCGTCTTTGCGACATATCATCTTTAGTGGTCAGAACATAATTTCTATGATTCAAACCATCATTATTTGGAGACACATCCTACCTTTCAGAGGATGCGCCGTATTTGTTGGAACGTACATCATCATTTTATAAGGTATTCGATTTTTCGTCGACGATGTTAAATAAATATTGGAATTCGCATTTCTCTGTGCACAGAGTATTTAATCTTTTAGACGGTATACAATTATTCTATGGAAATACACCATTATTCATATCAATCGCACAATATGTTTTAGGGTATGCATCACAATTATAAGGTCATACACTACAATTCTTAGAATATCCATTATAGCGTTTAGGTAATTTTTACTGCATAAATCATAATTCATTGGTGATACAATACTGTTTACCGGATAAACTATAACAATGAAGTGATAGATCATACGCGTTTTTTATTGGAAAAGCCATACCAATTAAGTGATGCAACATTTGGTTTTAAAAGATAAACCAAAACAATGAAGTGATAGATAATACGCGTTTTTCATTGGAAAAGCCCTACCAATTAAGTCATGCAACATTTTAAAACATAAACCATAACAATGAAGTGATAGATCATACGCGTTTTTTATTGGAAAAGCCCTACCAATTAAGTGATGCAACATTTTAAAAGATAAACCATAGTTAGTTTGGCTGGCCATCGTAAGCAATGATGGCGACATCATCATATGGTTTTGTCTTGATAATGTAATTGCGTTGTATTTAGATTAAAGTGAGGAAGAAACTGCGCTGGTCATCAACTTCACTCTCTGGCGCCGAACTACCTTGCGGAAGTAACAACACATTAGTTAAGACGACTGGACTCAGTATCAAGGCACTCTGGTCCACCTCCCCCCCCCCCCTTTCCTTATTAAGACCAACATTAGGGATTCGATCATCCACCGTTTCAATTCACCGCTTTGAGAGGCGACATCATTCACCGTGAGAACGATGTGTCATGGACATGTTGTTAACCAGACAAGGCCCAATCTCTCCACAGCGAGGTGTTTGTCCATTAATGCGCTGTGTACATTTCCCAGTTACACCAAAACCGGTACTATCAACAAACATGGCGCCAATCTCATGAAGTTCAGCCGTGTGAAATGAAACACAGTGTAACCGAAGCACTATTCCAAACAGCCGAAGTCCATGCCAGGATAATCGGAGGGAAAAACACTACAAAATGAACAAACGGACTAATCCAAATATAAAACCACAACATCTTTCCGTGGACCCAAGTGTAGGTCGTTTAATGTGAATTCCTATCTAATCCGTGGCGTGGCCTTATCCATAACGGTCTAGATAAACCATAACTCTTACGAGATATGTCACAATTCGTAGATTTAACACTATAATTCGGTATAGGAAACACTGTAATTGTAAGGAGATTCATCCAGGGATTCACATTTTCATTTTTACACAGAAGCATCACAATTATTTGGAGAAACATCATCATTTTTTGGAGGTACATCATGATTCTTTGGAGGTACATCATAATTTTTTTTTTGAGATACATCATAATTCCTTGGTAGTACATCATAATTCTTCACATATACATCATAATTCTTGAGGTTCAGAATATAATTTTTACAGAAACACCAACATTCATTTCCCGTATTATCAAAGGCTATCGTCTTAATTCCTATGATTGAGAACCCAATTCAAAGAATGCACGACCAATATTTGCGAGTGAATAAAAAAGACATTTACAAAAATAAATAATATAATCATGGAACTAAAGTGATTTTATTATCGTGACTCTCTCTACGGAACCAACGTATGCA
The DNA here is from genome assembly GCA_036924085.1 of Ariolimax columbianus. Taxonomy (NCBI): domain Eukaryota; kingdom Metazoa; phylum Mollusca; class Gastropoda; order Stylommatophora; family Arionidae; genus Ariolimax; species Ariolimax columbianus. The sequence continues at coordinate 57,313,284 of JAVGWX010000001.1, read as the reverse complement.
ACTTCTCCACAATTCTGAAATACGACGATTGTTCTTGGTGCGTGATGCGGTAATCTATGCAGACAACGCAAAATATAGCTGGGCAGGTCACATGTTGCGACGATGATCGACGGAGCACAGCCACATAAGTCTGATACTCTCGTGGTTAAAAAGGCCGCGGGAAATACTTCCTTTCTGTACTCAACAACATCCTAGACGCCTCTGGAGGATTGATTACCACTCACTGGATATCTATGGTCCAAGACATGGTCCAAGTGAGAGGAGTTGGAACCCACAGCTACGCTGAGGAACGGATCATCAAAATCAATATCGTCTTCTTGTAGTTTTGTTCCATACATAGCATTAGACAACAACTGCAGCCAGCCATCCCCCACCCCCTTACACGAAGCCTGTTTCAGAGCACGTAACCTGAGCTCAGACATCATGAAATTACGTTATCATCTCTCTACAAATGATGAGGTTGCATACCCAAACTCGTCTCTCTTTATTCGAATCTTGTGACATGCTTAAAAAGTTACAATGGTCACATTATTTCTTCCCTAGTTACCACTCAGGTGTAATACAATACCGCCTCTAGACAAAAGTAATCCCAGACAGTTCCATTACTTTACGTACTGTCTGCCAAAGCGGAAGAAGTTAAAGGCTTCACTTTAGACATGCGCTCCATCATTGTGTGATTCAGACGCAGTTTCGTATATCCCATTTGCTGTATGTATATGTCTTGGATTCTTCTCGCTACATTCTAATATATCCAAAAGAGGGGTTGAAATACGTTCCTCGCCTAACAAAGTTAGAACTATGGATGTGAAGTATTCAGTGTGGGTATGAGTGTATGCGTGAGTGTGTGTGTGGATAAGTGCACGGATGTGTTGTTAATCAAAACGTCGGTTTTCTGTCACTGTTGATAGGACATACGCTACCCACGGCACCGTCAAACATAGCCAGACAGGTTCTTACATTACATTGTCAGGAGAAGATAAAAGGAGAGGGACACTAAAAAATATGAGAAGGAACTACGATCAAATGACTACATATGCGGAGAGGCAGAAAGAGCAGCCCTGAAACGCGTATGCTGGCGAGCTGTTGTCAATGACATATGCCCTGAGACGAGCGACGGGCTTTGAGTGAGTGTTTGATGAAATGTATGACGTCTACTTCTTCATTTTCTTCTCATTCATATTCGTTTTCTTCTCAGCTGAGAATGTAATATAAGAGCCTGTCTGGCTATGTTGGATGGTGTCTTGGGTAGCGTATGCCCTATCAACGGTGACAGAAAACCGACGTTTTGATTAACAACCCATCCGCGAACTTATCCACACACACACTCACGCATACACTCACACCCGCACTGAATACTTCACATCCATCGTTCTATCTTTGTTAGGAGAGGAACGTATTTTCAACCCCTTTTTGGATATATCAGAATGTAGCGAGAAGAATCCAAGACATAAACATACAGCAAATGGGATATACGAAACTTTCTTTTTTCCATTTTTTTTCACCATACATGAAGCATAAATGATACATTAAGGCTGGTAATTTGACACGGACCTTGATTCAAAAGCAGTTGTGTGTGCTCATGCAGATAAATTGTCTACCCTCATTCACAACCCTATTGTATTTATATATAGAACATGCTTAGCAGGTTACAGTGACTCTTTAACCCCGTTGATACCACACGAGGGACTGTATTCTCTCCAAAATGAAAAGGATCCATCATAACAAAAGACCAAAACCTTCAAACTATAAAGTCGATTCATGTGTATAAATGGACACACACAATGCTAGCCATTATCTACTTTTTCTGTAACGTTCTTACGTTGGAGCATTCTTGATCAACTCGTCAAAAGATTAATATCACGCTAGGAATAATGGCAGACTACAATACGACAAAAACCGAAAAGCGATAAACACGAGAATAATGTTACAGTCTCTCCGGCACTTTTCGGCTTCAGATAGATGGTGCTGCCCTGCTGCCGTAAATGAAAGCCATTACGACATTATTGTTTCACTTCTTTCATCAATGAGTCATACGCCGAGGGAAATATCGGGATATCCGATCTTTGCCAGGAAAATGTTGCATTTACAGAGCATTAACCTGTTTGAACGGTTTAGCGGGTCATGATAACTTTCAATGTTTGCTTCATTCATCAATGGTAACGATCAAATGCCACAGTAACTTAAAATGCCTCATTAAATTCCAATATCTACGGCAAGTTTATTTTCCCATTAAAATCCAATGCCTCAATGAAATCCAGAACCCTTGTAAAATCCAATACCCCAGTATAATCCAATACTCCAGTAACATACAATGACCCAGTAAAATTCAAAGCGCTTGTAAATCATTGAATTTTGCTGATTTATTTAATTGTACTGAATCGTTTAAATTATATATGAACAGGGTTTTACTAAAACATTGAAGATTTTACTGAAGCACTGAATTTTATAGCGTCACTGAATTTTACTGAGACATTGAATATTTGACTGAGGCATTGGATTTTATTGCGTCACTGCATTTTACTGAGACATTTAATATTTTACTGAGGCATTGCATTTTTATTGCGTCACTGTATAATTACTGAAGCACTGCATTGTACTGAGACACTGTATTGCTAACGGAGATACTTTATTTGACTGACGCTTTCGATTATTACTGGGGCAATTTGCAACAGTACAATTCAGTGTCCCATCAAAACCTAGTGCTTCAGTAAAATCTAACACACCAGGACAATTTAATGCCGCTGTAAAATACAACGCCACTGTCGTTGTTTGTACACAATGAGTTGGTTTACAATTGTGTGCGCCATGAAAAGAGCGTGAGGTGTAAGGTTACGGTGGTTTTTCTCCCAACCCAGGCGCGCTGATGAAGGTGTATCGGAGTCTTCTAGGCTGTTGTGCTATGCTTGGCTTCATCTGTGTGTCGCCTCACTACTACAGGGATCACGTCGTTCCCCACCTCGTTAGTCAGACTGTCATGGCACAGCCTGTTTCCAGCGAGAACTACATTGAAGTGAGGTGAGGGTTGGTCAGTATGTTCACCTGACACAGTTTAATTAGTATTTTTTACCTGGCCAGTCGTTGGTCTCCTCTCCCGTAATACCCAGTAAAACACAATATATATATATACAAGTAAAATGTAATGCATCTGTTAAATTCAATGTCTCTGTTAAATCCAATGCCCCTGTTCAATCCAATGTCCCTGTTCAATCCAATGCCCCTGTTCAATTAAATGCCCAGTAAAATGAAATGCCCGATCTCGTTCTGAAAAGGACCTGCAACTGACAAAGACGAGATTAATATAGGCATTGCCACACTTAATGCAAGACGGAAGAAGTACAGACATCGTGACATAGCCTGTCCTGGGGCAGAATACACTACAGCGCATGACATTGTTCACCGCGCCGTACACATGGAATGCAGAACGCCTTATTAGTGGGAAGTAGCCTTTTTAGTTTGAAAAGTTCTAGGTACAGCATTTAATATTTGATACATCAATAGAAGAATGGATAACTCGTTTTATCGTGGATAACCGTGTCAACGGGCGGCTAAGGTTGAAAAGAATTATATCACTTTCATCTTCCTAGCATCAAGATGCTGAGCAGCGCATGAGATGTAGTGGTCTGCGACCCATAGCTGACTGCTAGCATCAGGCCCAGCGAGCCAAAGCTGCCAAGACTCTTCTACACCTCCACGCGGTGATCCTGGATAACAGGCTGCAGCAGGGCAGACTGGCCAAGGAGAAGGGATCGAAGAGGGAATGCTAACCCAGTACTAAAAAAATGCTTGCTGAAGTCGGATGTGTTGGACCGAATAGTGCAAATATCGCAGTCAAGTTGTAAACTACAACACAACGCATTCCGTTCTCTGGACTAAATTCTGCTACTTAAGCCCTTTCAGGGTTTGGTAGTGGAAGATTAAGAACGAAAGAAGCAAAGCCATCTTCTTAGCATGTTGTCAGGTGACTAAACTAGGTTGTGTATGGGACTAGCAACATAAAAACTGTTATTGGAAATTGCAATTACATTGATTGGATACATGCTTTACTAAAAGAGAAAAGCTTAGGAGGTCTAAGGCAGTGTCACACCTATGCTTCAACATCTAGAGTGACAAACAGGTTGGGGCATGTGTAGTGTCTGACCAATTGTTTGGCCCAATTAGAGGAGGTGGAAGATGGGGAGAGAGGAATGTCAAATACAGGGTCAAGACTTATTCTTAAACATTTCGAGTGAAGAGGAAGGGCGGTTGGATGGTGGAGGGAAGTGTGAAGAAGAGCAGAGTCGTATCTTTGTTTTGTTCCAACATCTGGAGCGGAAAAGGGAGGAGTGGTGAGTTCCGTTGCATTGTTGGACCTATACTGCAACATCTGGAGCGAGAGGGGGTCAACTGCGACGTCTGACATGTGACTAAATATCTTAAACAAGGATGACGGGAGAATGGTTGGTGAAGGGGAAGCAAATATAGTGTTGAACCTTAGCTTCAACATACGGAGAAAAATGGAGGACATGTGCAGTGTCGGACCTGCGCTACGACATCCCGAACAAAAGGTGTTGGGGGGAGATTGGGGTGTCATGTGCAGTGTCGGACATACGCTTCAACATTTGGAGCGAGGGTGTGGCGACAACGGTGGTCAACTGTAACATAGGTTCAATTATCCAACGTTTGGAACGCAATGGTAGGATAAAGAGTTCATAAGTAATTTGGTCTAGAGGTAAGGTGTTGCCTCGGGTTCTGGAGGTCACGGGTTCAGGTCACGGTGGAGACCGGAATTTTTTAACGTGGATCATCCGGTATAAATTTTCATTCATCTCTGAGTGGTAAGATCGGACACCCGTGTACAGTGGCGAGCATGTTAAAATATCCCTTGGCATTTGGAACTCGTAAAGAGTAGGCTTTACGGCCGCTGCTCAGGTAACATTCAAGTTAAAAATCTACTAAAATTATTCTAGGGATTCTCGCCCCACAAAGAGCATGTCGCAAATAGGGGACTGTGTAGTGATAACATCAGATCTTGGTTATGTGGTTAGCAGAGAGGCATAGATAGCGCCTACAAGCTGCCGGTCTACCTTGCTATAATTTACACTTCCACCATCACCAATTCCGAAAATAGGCCATCGCATATTCCAGGGGCTACCAGCCTAACGGTTATTAATAGATACTGAGATTGACCTGGCAAATCACCGACTTCTAACGACACAAGTGGATTGAAAATAGATAGATAGATAATCAGTCATGAAAAAAGTCACAACGTGCTCGTTCTGTCAAACCGAGAGCGATGTGGTGTGAAACACAGTTCTTTGTGATTGTAAACCAAGCTCACATTCTCTAGGCCACACGATCCACCAGGAGCAAGTATTACAACTAGCCAGGTATGTCGACGCCAAGTATATTTGAACAGATGGGACAATATGGATAGAGAAAACGTACACACTGGAATGACATTGTGGAAGAGCATGAAGCAATAAAGGGTGTATCAGATAGAGCGAGAGAGAGACAGAGATAGAGAGAGATAAAGAGATGAGATTGCGTATCAAAGGTAAAAAGAATGTACCTGAATAACGAGCAGAAAGATAGCCTTAAGAGTTGGTTGCTCGTGTGTGGTTGTTTAGGGGCGGGGGGTCGGGGGGGGGGGGGGGGTTTACAAAGAAAAGGTAAACATTTAGCAGCAAACAGCGAATGAGTGTTACAGAACTTGGAAACTGCAAAAATACGTAAAGAATTAAGAAGCTTAACTAGCTAAACAACACAAAACAAAAAGCAGAACTTGTACTTCTTCTTCGATCAACGGATGCTATGTTTCTAGCCGGTGAGTGTCGGGAAGAAGACCGCGTTTCAAGTCTTTGCCGGTCCCCCACAGCTTTTGGAACATGGCCGCTCCCTTGAGCCAGAATGTCTATCTTTGACCGGCAGAAGTGCGACAGTCAAGCAGGATATGTTCTGCTGTCTGCTTGGGTGTTCCACAATCGCATGTGCTGTGTCTCTAAGACCCATTCTTTGAAAGTGAACCTAGGTTTGCAATGTCTCGTCCTGAGTTTGCCGATCTTTATCTGCAAATCTCTTTCAAGTTTGTTTATGACGTCATTTTCAAGATCAGAACAAAATGCTAGGAAATCTCAGCAGTCTTGCCGTCACATAATGGAGGTCGTGAACAGGGACTTCAAATCGCAAAATCAGCAAAATTATAGAAACCGAAAATGGAAATGTTTCACAAACTAAATATGTCTGTATTTGGCCTTAGGCATGCAATTGCAAACCAAAAAGCTACACTGAGATTTGCAGGCAGCAAATGTTGAGCTGAGAGGATGGCAAAGTAACAAGATAAATAAACATAACAATTCGATCGATCGATGAATCGATAACCGAGTTACACAACTCTGAAGTGTGTATGTAATTTGACCGAGCACTAGAGATATTTGCTCATGCCATTTATTGATATAAATTGTGCGTGAGTGCATGTGTCTACTGTCCATAGTGAATTCTTTTTTAGCGTTCTGTTATTAGAATACATTTCTACGTGGTCCTAATGGGTTGCTTTGTAAATAAAGTTGTAATATGTTGCATTTTATATTAGGTTGTTAACATTTCATTTATATGTCCATTCGTAAATGGATGTTGTAAATGTAAAGTTGTAAATGGTAGGTTCGGGTGCAGTGGTGTAAATTGTAACTTTAAATATTCATAATATCGCAGGAAGGCGCTGGATTTACAAAATGACAAGAAAATTATTTTTTTAAAGATAGTTCAATAGGAGACACTGTTGTCTGGGATGGCGTATTTGAGATATTGTTGAGTCAGGTCTCAGATTTTTATGAGATGTACTTCCATTTTCGCCAACTCTGATTCCATAACAAACAATAGCACAGGTGCTAATTTACGTTTAGAATGACTGAAGTGTGTCCAAAACGGAAACTGAACCCCGTATCTTTGCAGCCAAAAGCGATTGCTCTAATCAGTTGACTTGAAACCCACATTCTCCTTCGTGAACCTCACAGGGCTGTCGCCTTTTAATCCTTTGTCGCAATGGGTTGATATATAAATATATAAACGGTCGCTTTTTGTGAAAGATCGAAAACATAAATTGTTGTAAAAGATAGAAAACATATGCTATATATATTTCAAGTCAGATATTGACCTCATTTTGACACTCAACGAAAGTTGCTTTGTCGTGTAGCAAAGTATAGATATCGCAGTTTATCTGCCAATTTAGGCAAAATCTCCTCATTAAAAAAAACAGTCAACCATAAAAAAACCGATTAAGAAGATATAATCGTAACAGGTGGTCTAATAAAGAAAGCCTAAAAAGGCGGATTGTTATTTAAGATCATAAAAGTCGTTTCTTAAGCATACTATGCTTATGAAGCGACTAGTTATGATCTTATACGATCTTATGATCTTATATGATCTTATGATCTTATAATCTTATATGATCTTATGATCTTATATGATCTTATATGATCTTATACGATCTTATGATCCTATGATCTTATATGATCTTATATGATCTTATATGATCTATGATCTTATATGATCTTGTGATCATGATCTTATATGAGCTTATATGATATATGATCTTATATGATCTTATGATCGTATTTGATCTTATGATCTTATATGATCTTATATGATCTTATGATCTTATATGATCTTATAATCTTATATGATCTTATATGATCTTATGATCTTATATGATCTTATATGATCTTATATGATCTTATGATCTTATATGATCTTATATGATCTTATGTGATCATATGATCTTATGATCTTTTGATCTTATATGATCTTATATGATCTTATATGATCTTATGATCTTATGATCTTATATGATCTTATGATCGTATATGATCTTATATGATCTTATGATCTTATATGATCTTATGATCTTATTTCATCTTATATGATCATAAAAAACGATGCTTTAAATACAGGGCTCTATATACACAGAGTCATAAGTAAATGCTTAATATCAAATGTTGTACGCGGAACAGGGGATTCCGTTGCGAAGTGGTTAAGCCGTCGGCCTCGTGATCAAGTGGTGTGGGTTTGGCTCCGGACTCGGCAGTCTTTTTCACGGGTGCTCGATGCGGAGTCCCCTGCATCTCGTAGTCGCCCCCCCCCCCTAGTCGTCTTGTCCTTGACTTGCCACTTGGGTCGGGCGGCTCGAGACGAGAGAGTGAGGATACAATGTAGCGCAGTTAATCCTTACTAAAAATAATGCTAACATAATTAATTATGCCATCAGCGTCTACGATTTACGGCGGCCTTTGCCTTCTACAGGGAACTCACTAATGAAAACATTAGTCAAAGATTGCTTTACATGCTAAAGGGTAAGAGTACATTGATTTATTCAGTCGTACATGGTGGCTATATATAAAATTATTGAGTTCTCCACGGAGTACAGTTAATCAACAATTGCACGTCATTGTTTCCCTAATCTCAGTCAACTATTTCGGCCTTCTTCATTGCTGTTATGTCTTTCTTGAATTATTTTCTACGTGTGTTTTGGTCTCCCTCTCCCTGTCTTTCCCTTGGGATTCAAGAACAACGACTGCCTTGTAATGCTTTTAGCAAGTTATCATAATGTGTGTCGTTTCCAAACCCAGCTTCTTCACTTCGCCTCTCGTTCCACTGTTGGTGTCTGTTTTCCCCCAAACTGCCTCGCATTAATGATCTTACCATACGAGGCAAGAAAAGATAATGGGGAAACTTCGAGGCAGTAAGTTGTAAACAGTGTCTGCTTTTAGCGACAAATATAACAAAGACATAAATTTGTTTTGTTCAAGAAAACATGTAACGAACAACCGAGTAGCTCGTCAAGTATAACCCACAACAGAATAGGGCCACGGATGTCCAGATAACTAAATCGCCTTTACAAAATTACGATGGGTTAAGTGTTTCGGTCAAGTGAATGTCCTAAAAATGTTACCACTGACAAACCTTTTCTTCTATAAGCACTCTTTGATTTATTTTACCACGTAAATCAGGCAACTCCAAGCAAGCATCCATTTATGAAAGTACGTAAGTCTGAGATAATATATATACAAGCACTTGGTTGTCAAATGTGACTTTTAAAAACATGACTTCAGAAGACTGTTACAGTTCTTCAGTGTTGGAAAGTTTTATAAACGAAAATAAAAGAGTGCACTTAAGACCAGTTACAAGTTTGTTGCCTACAATCTTTCGTCAAATGGTCAGATAAATCATACAAGCGGCCACACACAGCATACCGTTTCAGCCATCAGATGATATTGTTGAGAATGCATTGTAGTATCTTTGATGGCCATAGGGAGAGTTGTTATCACTAGGAGAAATAGTGGTCACCGAGTGACCTAGTTGGAGAAGTAGGCATGGTGTGTTAGTTGACAAATCTGTACACGAGTCATTGAAACAAGCACGCAGAAAGGCGGCATTCAGGAAACAATAATTTGTTAGTTTCATTCACTATAAACGTCCGAGTGGCACATCGATTACAGCTCTCGTTATGGAGACAAAAAGTATGGATTCGTACACATGTCTCAACACGTTTCAGTCTATACATCCTTGCTGTTTCTGTCTTACGTTTAGTGAAAGCAGGGGAACGAGGAATACAACTGGTCATTCTACCTCAGAGAAAAGCAGACACGTAATACAATGTTTGTCTCGAATACTTGATCTCCAAGACAGTTTCTGCTATAGTTACCGAATTTATAATCTCACTTCTTCCTTGGTGAATATTTTAAGAGATTCTGTTATTTAATAATAACACTCATTTGAGCATGTATGTGATTCATACGGTTAGAGGATTCAAAGTTGTCGGGTATAAAAAAAGACAGACTTTAAAACACACGCAAGACAAAAAAACAAAACAACATAAAACGACATATAAGAGACGTAAAAAACAAGTTTAAACTCCCTCGAATCTTAACAACTTGGTCGGCCAAACCACTTTTCAGACGTGAAGACATCTCCTGAAAATCACATTACCTCCCGTCGCGATGCTCTTTGCAGTTTCCTATCAAAGCTAAGCAAACAATAATCACAAGGAAATGTAGACAACAACATTATCATATGTAAATATGTGAAGAGAATATTCATGAATTCATGAAGTGACAGAACCCAATTATGCATCACGTGAGTATTCTACACTTCCAGTCCTAGCATTATGTATATAGTTACTCAACCGTCCTCAACAGGTATTAACGATTTAACTGCACAAGTGCACTTTGGATAATGGACGTTTAATTAGGTCGACAAATAGTAAACGATTTAAGAGAGAAATCACATTTGTTTCCTGGAGAGCACATAATGGGACAACTGCACAAACGTTCGTGCCATAAAACGCGAGTAAAGAAGGCTGTGCATGGAGTCAGCAAGCATGTGATGTAAGATATGTGCTACGCAAACAACTGCTTTACAACAAATCACATGTTATAAACCTTCTACAGTGAACAGTCTAGATGCGTAAAGACCACAACAGCGAATGAATATTCACTGGGAACGTCGTAATGACATCGACACTAAGTAACATTCCTACGCTATGAAAATATAAACAAACAGAGAAAGAATAATAAAATGTTTGCAGACTGACATTTACACTCGCTCGTTCTTTACCGAAATAGTAAATATAGTCTTTCAATGGGAACAATCAATTCGTCAATCGTAACTAAGGATTTTAAAATAGTAAAACACCTATGTAAATTGTGTTTAAAATTTCAACTTTTGACGTGTTTTAAAAAAATGTAACAATTGAATCAAAGTAAAACTTATTTTACAAACGAGAGTGTTCTTGAAATTGTTAGGAAGGTCTTAGGTCAATATAAGAACCTATTGACTATAGCACAACACACAAATTGACATGGTATGAACATGTATCGGGATCGGGGAGGCTGACGAAGACCGTCCTGCAAGGCACTGTGCCTGGGAAGTGTGGGAGAGGGAGGCCAAAAAAGAGAAGGGAGGACAATGTAAAATAGTGGATGGGAAGGTCTAAGGCTGAAACAAATAGCCTGGCGAAAATTCGAGACGTATGGCGGGAACTGGTTCGACAAACTGCAATAACGGTGCTTCAACGACCTTATAGGTTACGGGACTGATGATGATGACGACGACGATGACGATGACGACGACGATGATGATGATAATGATGATGATGAAAACGATTTATTGTTTTCATAATTTTAAGATGGTAGCTTTGTTGTTGTGAAATGCACACAATGAGTAAGTTGACGCCTGTGGGTCCTGACAAAGTGCATTAAGTCGTTGGTTGTTGTAGCTTTCCTCACTTCACGAGAGTGCTTATGACAATGAACCACGGTCCACTAAGCAGTTTTGCTGTGCTTGAATTCATCTGCGTGGCACTCACTACTACGGGGATCATGTCGATCCACACATCGTTAGCCAGACTGTCATGAAAACAATATATTCCTAGGGAATTCTACATGGACGAGAGGTAATAGTCTTCGCCAGTATATCATGCCTGACCCTGACTCCACTACTGATGCGAACATGAAGGTCGTGTCAGTAGCACAAGAAGGGGTAGTCGAAAAAGGTTAACAAAGGGCATGGGTTTTCAGATTTGATCAGTCACTAGGAAGGGCAGAACAGGTTGGGTTCAATGGGAGGAAGGATCAGGAAGGGTTACTTGGGAGGAAGGAACAGAAAGGGCTACTTAGGAGTGATGATCAGGAAGGGTTTCTTGTTAGGAATTATCAGGAATGGCTACTTCTGAGGGATAATACAGAAGGGCTAATTGGGAGAAAGGATCAGGAAGGGCTACTTTGGAGGAAGAATCCGGAAGGGCTACTTGTGAGGAAAAATCAGTAAGGGCTACTTGGGAGGAAGGATCAGACAGGGCTACTTGGGAGGAAGGATAAGGAAGGGCTACTTTGGAGGAAGGATCAGAAAGAGTCACTTTGGAGGACGGATCAGAAAGGGTGGTTACTTTGTAGGTAGGATGAGAATGGGTCACCTTGGATGAATGATCAGGTAGGGTCACTTTGGATGTAGGATCAGTAAGATCCACTTTGGAGGTAGGATCAGAAAGGGTTACTTTGGAGATAGATGAGGAAAGCTTACTTTGGAGGTATGATCAGGAAAAGTTATTTTGGAGGTAGGATCAGAAAGAGTTACTTTGGAGATAAGATCAGGAAGGGTTACTTTGGAGGTATGATCAGGAAGGGTTACTTTGAATGTAGGATCAGGAAGATTTACTTTGGAAAAAGGATCACAAAGGGCTTCTTTGGAGGTAGGATAAGAAACAACTACTTTGGAGGTAGGATCAGAAAGGGCTACTTTAGAGGTAAGATCAGAAAGAGTTACTTTGAAGATAGGATCAGGAAGAGTTACTTTGAAGAATATTTCAGTTGCGGCAGATTGGAAGATTAAGCAGGAAGGTCAACTGGGATGATATATCAGGAAATGTCATCTGGCAGTATGTGTCATTTAGGAGAACCGATCAAGAGTATGTGCAGTCTGCAGGAACTATCTGTATTGATATATGTCGATAGCCTCTGAAAAGGTGCAGTATGTATATACAATGATTTGATTCTATATGATCCAATTAACGTATACAGCGCCACCTCCCCAACACAAGAAGACAGTTTTGTCCAGACAACTGCAGTTGAATGAAATCCCTAGATAAAACCTGCCGAAATATTTTATGAGTTATTGAATACTAGACTGTATAATTCTCTTCCTCTGTTGAATGCTGAAGGAGAAAAGGGAAAGAGAAGAAGATGATGATGAAGAAGAAAACGAAAGAGAAGAAAGAAAATGAATGAGAGTAAAGAACAAGCAGACTAAGAACATTAAGGAGAAGAAGTAGAAGAAGACGAATAAGAAGAAGAACAATAAGAAGAAGAAGAAGTGGACGCAGATAAATAATAATTAGAAGAAGAAAAATCTGAAGAAGTCGAAGATGTAGAATAAGAAGAATAGGAAGAATAGAAAGAACGAGAACAAACCTGAAGAAGAAGATAAAGAAGACCAAAATAAAACAAGAAGCAGAAGACGTAAAAAGATGAAAAGATGGGTCCTGTTTTGCATCTTGGGTAGAGGATTTCCCAAACACTTGGGTTTGTATATCCCATCGAATTGAAATAATTATGAGTTTTAAAGAGGCTTCTAGAAACCCCTCCACAAATATTACACAATACAGAGAATGTAAGAATGAATAAACAGCTTTCCCATCGGCTTACTGTGGAAGGAGAGAAAGAAGAGTTGTACGAAGACGAAGAAGTTTCCTGTTTTTGCCAGGCTTAACAGAATGTCAGCCAGCACGCAAACATATTTGGAGTAGACCACCCGTAAGCCAAATATAAAAGTACAACAGAACATTTATTCTTCCTCAGCGTGTGCCATGTTAAATTGTGTAGAACATCGGGAATACCCAGAATATTTCAAACACACATTATTTCCAGATAGGTTCTCGAGGAAATGCTCGTGTATTCAGTATCTTGTTGACACATGCTGACGGATCTGCTCATTGGAACGTCTGCTTCAAATGTCTGAACATTGTCTATGTATTACATCGTGTCATCCAGAAATTGAAGACACGAGTATTTCTCGTGAGCTGCTATGGTATTTAACTGCGCTTGTACTATTGTGGGTATCCGCTATTACTTACACTAGCTAGCATGGCACACTTTGAGAAAGAATGCCGGCTCTACTGTACTTTTACTCGTCGTACATTCTATTATTTTTGGCAGCTCGCTTTCTCTGAGCATAGACGATGAATCTTTCGATCTGCAATCTGAACACCTCGTGCCTTACTAGCGTGCCAGGTAGAACGGTTCAGTACACGCATCTCTCAGGAGGTGGCCTTAATGTTAAAGCTTTCAAGAGACATGTTTAACTAGTTTATGTAGCATTTATGCTGTCCCCATGATAAGCTATTTGCCTGTAATGAGCACAGAGTAAAGCAGCTGCCTGGCACGGCGCTTATCTGACCTGCAAACGTGATGTCCTACCCATCGTATCTGGGCTATTTACAGAAGCGTATGGGTGCTCAATATTTTTGGCTTATTAAGAATGTAAAATGCAGGCACTTTGTCCTACCACCTGCCCTTGAATAGCCTGCATAGGGAGCTTATGTGAAAACTATAATAAGGGGAAAGCAATCGCAAAGCTGAGCTGACGTCATGGACAGAATTAACGTCTTCATTGTACTCGTTTTCAGATCTAAACAAAGTGAACTGACCAGACGCCTTCCTTGCTACTTTGTTACTCGCTTACCTTCCTCGCTACCTGGCTGGTAGACCGGAGTGTGATGTCACGTTGGATGGGACCGAAATACTGTGGCAAGTATATCACACTTTAGTCATTGTCTACGTAGATTGTCTTTAGAGGGCAACGAGTATTCAGTACCACGTGAAACATACTGGTCGAAACGTTCTGGGTTGTTGTGAGTTAATTCACCCATTCTGAAATGTTATACCATTCAATGACCACACGGGTGTCCGTACAAAAATAATTATGAGTGTCTAGCTACAGGAGGCCAAAATTATGTGATGTCCTGCAGAATATTATCGAACGGCTCTAACTGACGGCCTTTATTCCGATGTCGCCACAGAAAGTCATACATGTAGGAATCTATCATGTGTTTGTGTTCCGTTTTGATTAGGGTTAGGGTTAGGTGCCATCTAACCATGTGCCAGAACGAAAAGGAATGTCCTGCTGACATGTGCGACATCTCTAACGATCTTGGCAAACTGTGAGAGACAAAGTCATAACATAATTTTTAGCACACAGTCGGACGGTGTGTACAATTCGTCTTTCCTGCAAAAGTTGCACACAATTTATTTTCTTGCGCGTCAAGTGTGACAACTGCAAAAAAATCAATCTTCCATGTACGGTGTTAGATCTGAGAATGGCATGGACATAGGTTTACCAAGCGAATTGAAGACGTGCGAATTGAAAAGTAGGGAGATTCGTGTTGCTACATTCTACTAAATTTGACCTATTATAATCCGTGGGTGAATTATCGCACAAGTACCACATTCTGTGTTACAGCGTTGTGGTCAACGAGTTAGGGATCTACTCTGTAATCCCCACAGTAGTGAGCTTACCGCATTTGCATAACAGTTTTTTTTAAAAACATAAAAATAAATACGGTCAGATACAACTCTAAGACAAAATCACAAACGAAACCTACGTTTCTACCAATAGACCATCATCAGGGACAACGAACAGCAACACTACTCAACTAGCAAATCATAGAAGAAACGAAGGATACATAAATGGAGAATATGAATATATAAGGCGTAAGAAGGGTACTTATCTGGATACCAAGAAATCGTCACATGGCTGCTCGGGACGGAGGCTGGATAACAAATGATGGGCAAATGTGGGATAAAGTGATCAGGAGGGCGTAAGAAGTGGAAGAAAGCCGAAAAGGTCAGATGGGCCGATAGCGGCCAATTATGGAAAGAACAATGGTGATATAGGTTAAGATAAAAGAAAAAGATAGACAGATGGAGACAGGGATGAGATGAGGAATAAGAACAAAATGGAAGATATTAATGCCTTGTGACTGGAGTCAGCCCGTGTGTTGCAAAATAGGAGGACCCAGATCCGACTGATCAAGTACTCCTCGAGATGCAAGATGAGCAAAAAAAAACCAAAACAAAACTTCATCAGTAGTAAGCTCTTCTTCTTCTTCTTCTTCATCGTACGCTGTTTACAGCGATATACGTTGCACTGTTTTATTTTGTTAAGCCTGTGGCTCAGTGCATCCGATTTCAACAGGCGTTTCTGAATGGATGCCCTCCTTAGCCTTTGGCTGTCCCCAGCCTATCTGCAAGGTAGCAGTTGTTTTTGATCAGAGTTGTCTCTCTTAGTGAAGTTGTCTTGCAGGACTATCGAGTCTTCCCCACTCGTGTCTATTGGGTTTGGCAATGATATGATATGATGGACTATGTACTAGTTTTACTATCCCGGAAGAGAGGCAGTCCAGTGTGACTGTGTCTCAGGATTGTCACGTCCTGCCAGAAACGTAGCATATGCATGTGAGTGAGGTATCTCTTTGCTTCCTTTATTTTCTCAGCTCATCTGCAGTGATGGCACGCCTAGCATTCCCCGCCACCTGGGAGGTTGTCACAATAGGGCAGAGGTGCAATGTCCGATGGACTGCATCTCTTCTGCGTCCATTGGGATGACTGATAGCAGACAGAGGTAAAGAGCGAGACAGGAGTGCATTTAACCAGATACATTTCTGCGGCTCGACCGGGCCGGGCTGAGAAGCGAGCCCCAGGTCCCAACCATATCGTAGCGTCCCATCACAGCGGTGCTGAGATTTAGGGCGGGATTCTGGCTTAGAGGCGTTCGGCCGTAGTCTCTCAGATGGTAGCTTCGCACCATTGGCTTATCAGCCAAGCACGTTTACCAAATGTCAGCGACCTGCGATTCCTCTCGAAGGAGTGCATTTAACCAGGGGACAAGCCTGGTCATGGCACGTAGATGTTGTTCGCCTGGTGTGCGGACATATCTCATGGTCAAGGGTTGAGTTTCAGCAGTTCTCAGTGAGATGGCTGATCTACTGCTTACGACACACCGACCGAGAACTAAGTCTTCTTCTAGTGGTTTCATGCCTCATCGCGGTATAGGGTGAATATCGATCATCTTCCCGCCCGCTTTGATCGGCGGACGGCAGAGACCTTATTCTGTGGCTCGACCGGGTCGGGCTGAGACGCGAGCCCCAGGTCCCAACCATATCGTAGTTTCCTATCGCAGTGGTGCGGAGATTTAGGGCGGGATTCCGGCTTAGAGGCGTAATCCCTCACATGGTAGCCTCGCGCCATTGGTTTATGAGCCTAGTACGGGGACAAATGACAGCGAATCCTCTCGAATTGAGCAAGATTACCGTAGCAACGCCCTGTCATTAGTAGGTTAAAACTGACCTGTCTTTCGAGGGTCTAATACCAGCACCCGTTCACTATTATACCCAATGAATCAATAGAGGGCTTTTTAGTCAGTCAATGACCAAGTGTCTGGAACCTGCAATTTCTGTAGGGCTAAGCAGGATTACCGTAGCAGACGCTCTTTCATTAAGATGGTAAAAAACTGACCTGTCTTCCGTGGGTCTAATACCAGCACACGTTCCCTATTAGACCCAACGAAAGTGCTCTCAGTCTGTCAGTCGTTTTACAGTGTTTGCGCATTGAGTCAAATTAAGCCGCAGGCTCCACTCATAGTGGTGCCCTTCTGTCAATTCCTTAGTAGTAAGCTCAAATCAGCACAAGTAGCGGAGAAGAAAAACATAATCGTTCTGTACGATGTTACATTTGTGTCACATGATGAAATGTACTGAACTTCTCTATTTTCTTCTATTTTATTCACCTCGACAAAGGCAATAACTACTAAATAACAACGAACAATTCAATTAAAAGACATGAGATACTTCAGCTGAAACCTAGAAATGGGATACAAGGACCACATCACAAATATTAACATACCAACTATTATACTTAAGTATCGGATCATATGATGATCCTCATAAAATAGGTATTCCCAGTGGCAATGCACGGATGCGAGACATGGACCATCACACAGATATTAAGAAAGAAGTTCGGGGCTTTCGAGACAAAATGCTACAGAATAATTATCAAAACACCTTGGGTAAAGAAAATAAATAAAGCTATCCTGCAAGATCTGAGTGTCGAAGAGAACTGGCTTATAAAAAAACGTTTGTCTCGGAAACTGAGGTTTTTTGACCACATCAGCGCCATGACGGACTGGATAAAAGGGTTCTGGAGGGTATTGTTCTAGGAAGACGAGGCAGAGGTTGACCAAGACGTAGATGGACACAAGGTATCACGGACACCCTAAACAGGAACCTGGAGCAGGAGAGTTGACTGACTGCTGATCGAGATTCCTATCGAATGGACGTTCTGCCAAAGACATGCTACATGTTGATGATGATGATCAGATCATACATAGACATACTGACAGTTGTAAAAATACGCAAACTCTAAAGGCACTCTCATGTGTCAAGGTCAACATTATATTCAGTGTGCAGTCCCATGAACTAAACAACGATGATGACAGAAAATATTAATAAATGAACGGAAAAAACATCGAGTGAGAAATGCTGACGATGGAAAGACCGAAGTGGAAACAGACAATTAATAATGCAGTGAGATATAATGTCCTAACGACCCCCCATGTAGGCGGAAGATGGTGATTGATAACACTCATGTAGAGAACAATGTTTGGTTTTCATTAGGACAACGACAAATCAAAAGCAAACGCTTACTTACACATATACACACATACTCTCTCTCTCTCTCTCTCTCTCTCTCTCTCTCTCTCATATATATATATATATATATATATATATATATATATATATATACATCCGTCTCTTGATCACAAACAAGATTCACGCCTGCATAAGAAGTTGTTTTTTTTAAAGAAAAAGAAAACAATCTATGAGCGATGTGGACACTTGGTATTGCGGATTTCAGATGTGGGTTTTCCACGTCCTCATCCCATGTTTGTAAATGCCTCTATTATCAGATTAACATTTCTTCATTTTCAGCTAATCTGAGAGTATATAAGTTCCAGCAAATGATGAATAATTATGAAAGTTGACACTTTTAGCTTAATGCATTTTTGGAAACTGCATTGGACTGCTACTACAAATTGTTGTTTAGCCTTTTTGTTTAACTAAATGCATGTTTATGTGATTACCCTTCACACAATTTTTTTAACAACCATCGTCTACATTTGGTTACCAAGTCTCTACGCGTCAAAACGATGCCATTCTTGCTAAACATGGAGCATATTCATAATGTCAACCTTTCAAGAAGAAAACAAAACGCAGGGTGCATAACTAATGAAGTTTCATTTGTTAAACATTATTGCTTGTGTATTAAAGCATTTTCTCAACTGTTTGTTTATTTGATTGCTACTTTTTGAAAATGTGCATTTAAAGGCCATGAAGTAATTCTAACGATTGGAAATTACTTTCTACTTACAAGCAACACGGAAAGCAAAAAGAAATCTACTAGCTAGCCAAACCAAAGTTAAATAGCAAAAGGCATGATAGTAAGCAGATACACAAAGAAGAACATATTCTCGACGTTGTGCTGAAGCCTTATCAGTGTCGTAAACAATCAACTATCAAAACAATATTTATCAGATAAACATAATACAAATCATCAAAATGGATTTATCCTTACCGACATGGGTCATGTTATGTTTGCTTTTGTCAACTGTAAGGTTGAGGAAGTGTGCAATATATATATATTTAAACATTTACTTTAGTCTGACAAGACGGAACGATCTAATGATATATAAACACACAAGCACACGCGCGCACACACATATATATATATATATATATATATATATATATATATATATATATATAGCAAATCATCTACGATAGAAAGAAACTACCGAAAATTTGGAATTCCAACACTTCATCCATTACAGAAATCATAGTGGGTTGGGAATGAATGCTCTCAAATGATAACATGATATGATACAGGGAATACACTATTTGAATAACTCGCTATACCCATGGATTGCCTGCACGAGTATATTTATATATGGAGATGCAGTGGTCTAGGTGTAGTGAACTTAGTTTGCGATCTCATCGTTCCAGGTTCGTATCACGTCGTGCATAGTTTGCTATACCGGGCATGTGGTGGCTGATGTCGTAGTATGGCCGCTTGTACCAGTTTACCCAGCTGTGTATACAGGTAGTTTACTAAGTCAGGGGAAAATTCCGAACCGATGAGGGAGCTACGTAGTTCGTTCTCTGTCGCTGCACTTTCAGCAATGGAAGAGACTGATCACTTGTCGGGCGCTCAGAGAGACAAAGAGGGAGAGAGAAGGGAGAGGGAGAGAGTACATTGATAAACTCACGAAGGTGAAGATTTCGTAAACAAAACACAATTGGATACTCACAGATGACGTTAGTGTTTCTGTAAAACCATATACTAATATAAACAAAAACACATTTTGACATACACAAATCGATACAGAAAAAACTACTTATCTGGACATTAGTAAATCACAAAAGGAAAAATATTATAAAAGAGACATGCATCTGTTTCTTCAATGCATGCATTTGTTGTTCTCACTGCATTTCTGTCGTTAACACTAAGTAGTCAGGTAGTCATTTTGCAGATGAATACAAATGGCCGTGATGAAAAAAAAACAACAAAAAAACAATTAGGAATTTGTGCAATGAGTTAAGTATTAGTTTATGAAGATTTATAAAAAATGAGAACGTTACTGCAATAGTCAAGCTTTCGTGTACGACAAATGCTGCGGGATTAACTCCTGTTATAGTGTTTACAGACTTGTAGAAATACGAACATTCCTACAAAAGTCAAGTTTTTGTTTTAAAAGACTAGAAACAAATGTGAAAGTTCCAGGCGAAGCATGGGCGTTTAGGGCAGGGGAGATTGGGCTGGCGACTCTAAGAAACAAAGATTGCCTAAATGTGTTGGACGAACGCAGGTCAAGCCAGCGTCAATCACCGTTTCGACACTAGGTCGACAAAGAAATGAGGGGTTAGAAACACGTTTGGTAGAATACTTTGTTTGGTACAGGGATGGGTGATGGAGCTGACCACTCTGGCGTTCATATCTGACAGAGATGGGGGTTGTTGGCAGTCTGATACTTCCACGACAGGCTACCACATATAAAATGACTGTGACTCATGGATAGACAACCAATAACATTTTATATGGGGTTAGTTCAAAATTGAAGTGATGGCTAAATCAGACAACCAACAGAAGATCATTGGACAGCCATGTTGTTGCTTCAAACTATAATTTACTCTGCAAGGATAAACTCAGCAGACTAGCGGGAAGGAAATAAGTGAGAGAGTTTGCTGGGTAGTAGTACCTCGAGTTTGGCCATTCGTGCTCAATAGGAGCTTATGAAGGACACCTTGTGAACAGTAAGAGAGCTGAATGTGTGTTGTATATGCAGGACAGCTTTAGAACAATATATGTTCTGAATTGTTACACGAGTGTACATATCGTTTAAGAACGAGATGTCAATGTGTGTTGCATGTGCTGGACACATTGGGAATGATCACACGTGAGCACGTGATCCGATTATACGTGACGTGAACTGATTATATGTGAATGGACAGATCGCCTGATTATACATGAACCGTTTGTATGTGAATGTACATATCGCCTGATTGTAAGTGATCTAATTATATGTGAATGCACAGATCGACTGAGTACGTAATCAAATCGTGAGGACGAATTTGTGATTGTGTATTCAGGGTGCAGAAGAAAAATGGCGAGATATTAAGTTGTGGCTTGAATATTTCTTGAGGGTGTGAAGTTTTGTTGTTGCAGATGTAGAAGTGGAACTTGCGTTTGTGGGTAGTTACAGAAGTGATATCAACAAAAATGGCTTATATCTTCTGTTGTAGTTATATATATATATATATATATATATATATATATATATATATATATATATATATATATATATATATATATATATATATAATGATTATTTAGTTTAGAAGTTCTTAGTTTTTTTGTTGATATTGTGCAACGATAATTCTTGAAATAAATTATATTTTATATTATGACCAGCATATCGTTTTACTGTGTTGAAGTCGTGTCGTGGTGTAGATATATTTTGTAACTGTGAAGATAAGTAAACTACTCAACTTAAATGCCTTACGCTACCACATATCTTAATTTAGTCCGAGTGATCAGGAAAGCTTTGATAGGATAATAACTCAGCTGAACACACTCTACTACAAAAATACAAATATTTCTGCACGCGTTAAGTGTTATTTTTAAAGACTTGTAGAAACACGAATATTGCTGTGACGACTAAAGTGATAAAGAAAAAGTGAATATGATGAAAATCATCAGCGTGCTATTAGCAAACCAAATCTACATATCTAAGCGTCATGAATACGAATATTGAAGTGGGAAAGTATGAAAGAATTTTATGACAACAGAAAATAAACCCATAGGACATGTGCTGATTCTGTTTTGTGAAGAAAATGTGTTGATTTTTGTATGTAAGACATTTTTAACAACGGGAATTAACAAAATTATACAAGCGAACAAAGATCCCAAGATATAACGAGAGATCATTTTGGCATCATAATTCAGAGCAGCAGATTTATGCACAAATAATGGTAATTTTGATAGTTTTCAACCCTTTGATTTCCGCCAACCCCATGATGTTCCAGATATACGGTTGAAAGAAGCCCCTTAAGTGTTGAGGCTTCTATATCTGCTGTCTACTCATGCCATAGTAGTCATTATTCCAAGACCTTTCGAATCATGCGCTGAGAGCCCGATATGATGATTGTTCTTGTTAATGATGGTCTCAGAAAGACACATCAAAGATGAAATTATGTCGTTAAAGGCATGATGAGGTGCAATTTTTTGTTCAGGAGCCACCTGTGTAGTTATTGATAATCATATTTGTTCATGAGTCATCTGTGTAGTTGTTGATAATCATATTTGTTCATGAGTCATCTGTGTAGCTATTGATAATCATATTTGTTCGTGAGTCATCTGTGTAGTTGTTGATAATCAAATTTGTTCGTGAGTCATCTGTGTATTTATTGATAATCCTATTTGTTCGTGAGTCATCTGTGTATTTGTTGATAATCATATTTGTTCATGAGCCATCTGCATATTTGTTGATAATCTTTGCCTCAATATTGTTTTAAAACACATTCAATCCATATTTCCCTTGGTTTTCAATTTTCCTAACTGTATGTTATTTTATATTCGAGCGGCTTGAAGATTTGACACATTATTATAAACTATTGAATTCTCTGCATACCAGCAAATACCCTTCACAGCAATGCTATAACTTTCTGTCGAATTTCCACATTTCTCACTCTGCCAGAATTTGTATTGCAATGGTAATGCTCTAACTTTCTGTTGGGTCTCCACATCGGGTCTCTGTCTGCCATAATTTGTCATGCAATGGTAATGCTCTAACTTTCTGTTGGGTCTCCACATCGGGTCTCTGTCTGCCATAATTTGTCATGCAATGGTAATGTTATAAATTTCTTTCGGGTCTCCACATTTCTCATTCTGTCAGAATTTGTCATACAATGATAATGTTATCACTTTCTGTCGAGTTTCCACATTTCTTAAAGTGTCTCTTTTGCTAGTGAACTAAATCAATCTACTGCAACATTTTCTTTTCATATTGAAAGCTGTTGCTGTTTTCAGTATATTATTAAATAGCAGAAACGTTCGATTAAAAAAATTAACTCAGATTCACACACAAATGTGACGGCAGAAGACTATTTGATAAAATAGTTCACTAGCATATCCTACAGTAGATCACTCAGTGTTGATAATAAATTCGTCTTTGCAAGCCAGGTGAAGCATAGTTCAACAACTACAGTTGGTCGTTTTGCAGGAAACCCGTATTCCCTAATCTACACTGACGGTTTCAATGAAATGGTGTTATATGATGATATCGCTATCCACAAGCATAATCATGTTAATTCACAAATAGCGACGTTGATTGGAAGGTTCTAGTGGTCTTAATCTTGTCAACCCGGGTACTAGTCGGGCAAACATGCCGTGTTAGATACTTGAGTTCAATAATTCCTCAGCGTTGTAATGTGCGGTGATCGGTTGCCTTTCCTAGGGATTTGTCTTCCTGAACTCAGCGTTGTAATGTGCGGTATTCGGTTGCCTTTGCCAAGGATGGGCCTTCCTCAACTCAGCGTTGTAATGTGCGGCATTCGGTTGCCTTTGCCAAGGATGTGTCTTCCTCAACTCAGCGGTGTAATGTGCGGTATTCGATTGCCTTTGCCAAGGATGTGCCTTGCACTATAAATCATCCGTGTAAACAACAACAATGGTAATAGACATCCGAATGAGTGAAGGTTATTGTTGATATTGTTGCTAATGCCACTCGTAATTGGAGTTAGGTACTCTTAGTGACTACTTTTTTTGTTGGCGAGCTACAATGACTCTCATCAAATCCCAAAGCGTACTTAAGAAGGAGGATCAAGTCATCCTAGCTGTAGTGTAATGAAAGGCTCACCAGTAAGCTCAACATTGTGAACATCACAGTGCCGGTCCTAACATTGTCAGCCAGACTGCCATAAAGCAATATGTTTTCAAGGAGAAATAAGGTGAGGATCTTGATCAGTATATTTACCCACATGTGATAGTCTGGTAAGTGTATGTTTTATCTGACCGAATGTTAGTCTCCTATCCCCCTCGCTGACATCAAACAAATAAAATACATGTGAAGTTTAAAAGCACGTACAACAAAACAATATATATATATATATATATATATTTATTATCAAAACATGACATAGCTTCCTAGACGTTATTCCTGAAAATAACGTTAGTCAACACTGGGTGTTTTCTTCTTGGTCCTTCGTTCTGAAAAAAGACGTTGTGGCAAAAACGCCGTATATTTCGAAAGTGCTGGATAGCAAGAAACGTCTGAATAGTAGATTGGCAGAGGACTCGTTCTGGTACAGACGTTCAAACCCTATTTTCGAAATTCTCTAATTGACCCATTTGTAAATAGGTAACCAACCAGCTTACAGTTTAGGAAGGGAAGAAGTGAAGAGAGCCCTAATATAATGCTATATTAAACATCTCACCCTGGACAGCAGTGTTTACTGTGTGACCATATTTTTAAAGGCCGCATGGAAGGAAACTGATCCCTCGTTCTTAAAATCTCTTTCAGCGAAGTCGTAAGCTAGTGAGCTGCAATGCAGGAATTGTCTGGTTTCTCTAGAAGCTTTTGTCACGGGTTTCATCACCTGGGTATCGGTATCACCAACACCTTGATGTAGCCATTTATGTGACATCTGGATGGGACTGATGATGAAATACATTGACGTAGCTATTCATGTGGCAGCTAGATCTGACAGCTGATGAAATACGTTGATGTAGCCAGTGGTGGGACATCTCGATGTGACTGATGATGTTATTCATTGATGTGACCATTAAGGTGACTGCTAGATGTTACAGATGTTCAGTAAGACAGTAATTAATTCCCGCTATTAATCAAAACTATTAACCGAGTTTTAATAAAGTAGGCTTTTCAACAATTCGCTGTTGTAAATTTTTCGAGTGCAGATAGCCTGCTGGTTTTGAAAAAAAGCTATTAAAACATATTAACAATGTTTTGTGTTTTAATGCTTTAGTGTTAAAAGAGTGATTGAATCCCTTTACTAAGGGATTCAGAGCTAGAAACCGATTTAGAAGAAGAAAAAGAAGATGATGATGATGAGAATCATGATGAAGAATGACGAAGGAAGAAAAAAGCAAAAAGGAAATAATTATCTTCATGAAAGATATAATTATTAATATACTGTAACATACACCAAATGTATTTACATTTGAAATGACATTGCATGTAAACATTTAAAGTGGTATCTTGAACAGTGAACTGACTGCTGACTTTGTTAAAACCGTTGTTGTGTAGACAGACGAGACGATAAAGAGAACAATCGAACGACAGAGTTATGGTTATAATAGATGCCACTGTTTTTTCCCAAAATATTTGTTTTCTTGGGGTTGGGGGGGGGGGGGAAGGGTAGAGGGGGACGGGGGAGGGTAGAGAAGGCAGGGCGGAACAGGGAAAAGGGGGGGGGGGCTGACATAGTGCCTTCATGTCGGTTGCACTCTCTCTATATAAATATATATATATATATCTGACTGCTTCAGTGTACCTAATGATATATATATATATATATATATATAAAATATTTCTTTTGAAAATGTGATTTAAAATATCAGAAGCCACACACATATACCACGAAAGATAATTACAGCTTCCCATGTTTTCTAACGACAAATGTGGCCTGGAAGATAAGATGATCAATGTCTTGCTATGTTTTAATATCCTGAAGCAGAGTTTAACTGTTATTTGTTCAGCTGCTCATCAAGCGTATTTTAAATACTTGATTGGTAAAAGCAATGTTTTCTTATTTTAGTGCTGTAAATGATTGCTTAACTTGCCCGTTTCCAATTTTTAATATCTGGGCTTTATCAGTTTGGCATGTTTTGTCAAGACAAAAAAAAGACACAATGCATTATATTAAGTGGTGAGGTTTTATCCGATCTCGATTTAGGTATTCACTATAATGGCTATAGGCTATGCGCTATTCAGACAGTAGGTTTCACGCTAAACAGAGAGTAGGTTATACCATAAATAGGAAGCAGGTTATATGCTAAACAGGAAGTAGATTATACGCTAAACATGAAGCAATTTATTCGCTAAACAGGAGCTTGGTTATACGCTAAACAGGCTGTATACTTTTTGCTGAACAGGCAGCCGTTTAAGATCTCCGATTCTGAAAGATCTTCTGGAAAAAAAACCTACTTTCGTTTGTTCTCTTTATCGGCTTCTATCTCCCAGGGGTGTATAGCCCGTCAACAATCCCTATTTCGTCTTCTATCTCGTAGAGGTGCATATGCCATCAACCAACCCTCGCTAAGCAGCTCTGTCCTGTGCAATCTTTTCCACTTCTTTCCATCTTTTCCCTATTTTCGTTACTTTCGCCTCCAGATCGCGTCTCCATGTATTCCTTGGTCTGCCTATGCCTCTCTTTCCCAGGGGGCTCAATGACAGAGATTGCCTGGTGTACTGGCCTGGGGCTTTCTTAATGTATGATCCATCGAACTCGACTTTCTTCCTACGATTTCCTGTTCAAATTTACCTTGTTTCGCTCTCTTGTAACTTTGTCAACCATTTTATACCAAGAATCTTTCTCATGCATCTGTTGACAAAACCCTGCAGTCTCATGGCAATGCTTTTGGTCATCCTCCAGATTTCCATACAGCAGGACTGGCTTCACATTTGAATTGAAAATTCTTATTTTTGTCTTCCTTCTTATTTCCTTGGAGTTCCATTTGGGTTTCAACATTCTGAATGCAACTCTTGCTTTTTGTATCCTTATGTTTATATCTTCGTCTGTCCCTACTTCCTTGTTCATGATACTTCGTAGGTATATAAATCCCTCTACCTCTTCCAGTGGGGTTTCTCTTAGCCTGATTGGTTCTGTGTTTGCTGCATTGACACTAATTATTTTTTTCTCTACCTGATGGATCATCTAACCGACTTGTTTAGAGGTATAATCCAGTATTTCTAATTTCCCTTGCATTTGGCTTTGGCTGGGAGACAGAAGGGCTATATCATCCGCAAAATCCAGGTCCTTCAGCTGTTTATTCAAGGTTCACTGGATTCTATTTCTCTCATATGTTGTTACTTTCATAATACATTCACTGCCAGAATGAACAGGAAAGGCGACAGTAGGCAACCCTGTACCATTGATTTATTTTTGAATGGCTTTGTGAGTGTCCTTCGTGTATAACTCTACACTATTACAGTTGTAATAATTGATATTTCAATGAATGTGTAACTTAACTAACAATACCTAATTAACCTGGTTAACCTTGTGGTTGAGTACTCGCTGTTCACAGCAAAACTAGCAGGTTCGACTCATGTTGTCGCCACAGCTATAAAAAAGTACTCAGTTTACTATTAGTATATTCAGTATGATGCTTGGTGCCACACTTTGGAATACCTACAGCGATTGGAAGCTTGGAGTTGAGCTTTATTAATGTAATAACGTTGGGCTATTCAATCAGAAACGATTCAAGACCACAATCAAAATCCACAACGTGACTGTTCTTGAATTACCTTATGCGGATAGCTGTGCCTTAAATTTAAATATGGAGGTTGACATGCTAAATGCATGGAACGGTTCGCTACAGTTTGCGTAAATTTTGGTCTCGTCCTCTATAAAGCAAAGAAAGAGGTTCTACATTAACCGGCTCCAGGCTTACCTTTTCAGTACCTCCAATCACGGTACATGGTCACTGTCTAAAAAATGTTAACAAATTTACGTACTTTGGCAGAACTCTGTCTCAGGTTGTTCACATAAATGATGAAGTGAATACAAGAATAACAAGAGTGGGTGCGGTATTTGGATGAGAAGCGTTGGTCAGTGGAAATGGTCCAAGGACACGGTAAGCAAATCACTGATCCAGTGCGGCATTAACCCTGATGACTAGGAAAGAATTGCCACCAGGAGAACAGCACGCCATAGCGCTATTGCTGATATTGTTCAGAGACATGAGATATCAAAAGTAGATGAGGTTATCCAGAGACGATCGCTTCGCAAGTCAGCTCACATCAACACTTCTTCAACCCCTGTGATAGAGGGTGTCCTATTTTCTTGCACTAAATGTGACAGACAATTTCAGGCCCAAATTGGCTTATTAAACCATCTTCGAACTCATGTGAACAGTGCACATTGACAAAGTGGTCCTCATCGATTACGATAGACGAACAACAGAAGTATAAAAAGACAGCGACTAGGGAAATGACTACACTACCTCTTAAACATTCTGTAGTCTCTAACACTTCATCTCCGATACCAGTGTCTACTATAGGACTACCTTACTTTTAATTATCGATACTTATCATTACTAAATTAAACCTAATCATTTCAATTCATCACAATATGCACATGTTAATGAGACGATGAGACTAACGTCTGGTCAGGCAACACGCACTGATCAGACTATGTTAGTAAGAGAAATGAGAAATATACTGGCCAAGACCCTCACCTGACCTCTTTGTTGGTCGTCCTGCAGACGGGCTTATATCGAGGACAACAATCTGGTTAACAAGGTGAGGTTCGACATAATCCCCGAAGTAGTGAGCGACACGCAGATGAAGCCAAGCATAGTACATCCGCCTGGAGGACCCTGTCCACCTTCATCAGCACGAGGAAAGCTACGACAACCCGCCACTTAACATCCTTTTTAGGGCGCACAAAAGAGTAAACCATTGTGGGCATTCAATAACAACAACAACAACACATGTCAATATAACTATTTTCAATAATAAAATACATTCTGTTACTCTATACATTGGGTTCGAATATCTACGTTTTATTTTCCTAGTAATGAAGGTAGGGAATTGTAGTAATGAAAGGCATGTCTGTAAAGTTGTGAAGGTCCAATCCTGCTCCAGACACCCACCTGCTTTATTATCCATGTTGGTAGTATTGGGGGGGGGGGAAGGTGGGAGGGGGGTAGCGAGGTGTGGACTGAACGTCACTCTAGTGAAAGGAAAGTGAAGCGCCTGATATAGCCTCTCCTTTCCAGGTGTAGAGATCGCCGCTGGATTCACTGTTCGGCTTGCCGTTCAGGAGTGTCTATGTCAATGGACTGTCCTACTTTATTGTGTCCCCAGAAGCACGTTCATGAGGGGCCCCCTCTTGCTGTGGGGCGCGACCGAGTATCCGGCGGTATAACTGGTCGGGAAGATTGAGCTCATTAGGCTTGGCTGGTAGGCAATCTAAGAGAAGGTAAACTCTGACTCTAAACTCGGGTAGACGAAGCTCATTGGCCTGTTCAGACAGTTCGCCTAGGAGAAGAGAAACTCTGATTTTAAGCCCACAAGTCATATAGAAGGTTGGCTAGTCTTGAGACGATGAGTGTATCATGGGATGCCTCGAGTAACTAGCATCTGCGGGCAACGACTCCACTGCCTTGTGGAAACCTCGAGAGAGGGTAGGGCTACGGGAGCAAACCCATACAGAAAATCCGGAGTGATTTGAAAATTTCGAACTCATTCCGGCAGCTCCTGCAGATGAGCTGGTGCCAAATTGTTTTGTGTTGCATTCCTTTGGATTACACCAGCGAGACCAAAAGGGAGATCCTGCAATTTGGTCAGCCCAGGGTCTCCATATTTAACGCCCAGACTTGCGCCATGAGAGGCTACTCACAGGGTGCCACGCGGATGGTCTGCAAAGACTGAGACACCTATTAGAGTATTGGTGCCCAGCTTAGTTGTTATACAGTTTCTTTCCCTGTAAACAATTATAAGAAATAGCTTCCTTTTTGTTCCATAATTTAGGGCCTCTTAGCTTTCCATTAATGACTAAAATAGCTACACATATATTAAGGACTCAATAGATTCGTTTAACTTTGCATAACTCAGGGCCTGCATAGTTTCCTGTAGGTTAGGCCATTAAAAGCTTTCCATAGCTTGGGATCCTTATAGCTTCCCATAGTTTAAGGCCTCATTAGCTTCTCAGAACTTAGGGCCCGTTTAGCGCTCTATAACTTAGGGCTTCTAGAGCTTGACATAGCGTAGGGCCTTCTCTTGTTTAAATCCGAGATTGGTCCACAACACGCGATACATTTCATGCACATTATATGTATACAAAGTAGGTGTAGCATCCAAACCGATGCCATTTTACTGTACGGATGACGAGTCAAAAACTGTATTAGTATAATTCTTTAAATGAATATAGTTTTGACTGTTTCGTATACTTGGTGTTTTACTTTCCCTAACTAAGAGCAGATTCAGGTACCAAATTTACAGTCCATGCAAGGTCGCAAACTCGTTCCGTTTTGCTGATAGAAACGAACTCTTTAGCCATTTGGCTCAATGTAATCAAATTGAGCGTTAATAGGCCAGTGTCGAATTAAAGGAGAAGCCGAAGTTAAAGAGGGCGGGCCCGTAACATGACATATTAAGTGCGTCCTCCCATCTGATTGGTAACCCGGTGTGAAAATATGGCATTAATTGACGTTTTCGCGAAAGGCTATTAAAATAAAGTGCTGTGAAAATGGTAATAATGGGAGACCAAAGAGAGAGAGAGAGAGAGAGAGAGAGAGAGAGAGAGAGAGAGAGAGAGATTAATATGAAATCACAGACACATACATATGGACGCAGAAGCATTACGTACAGATACATCATTTCAAAGATATGCACGGCACAAGTATTACCATTTCTGTTTGCGTTGTTCATTGTTTGCTCTCAAACTAGCGCGTCTATTTCCCTGATAATCTTGGCGGTCCCTCACGGGCTGTCGTTATCGTCATAAAGTTGATCATTCAAATTGTGTGTCATAACACTTCTTCCGTATGTCTTCGAAACCTAGGTGGCCTTTCAGGGAGATCGTAAGCGGCTTGAGGTCGTTCACGTGTGTAACCAACGGCACATCCTCGTAGTCCACTGGCAGGACCTAGTCACCAACACTGGTCCCCGACAGACAATAATCGCAGCCATTTCTTCTATTGTACATAGGCCGCCTCTTTTTCTTCGTTCAGTTGGTCGTCCTTTTAAAGTCTTTATTGATCGCCAGCTTCTTCATTTGTATATCGAAATCAACGCTTTTTAATTTTGTTTTTAAATTTTCCGTGTTTGACTCACTAGTTTCTACTGGCGGAAGCGTGATTATTCCACCCCCAGACCGTAGTCAATTGGACGATATTAAGACGCACAAACCAGTGCTTGGATGTATGTGTGCGTCTGTATGTAACTATGCTAGGTTTGTGCGCTCTCGGAAGTCAGCCCAACCAAAGTGCAATGGAAGGGCCTCACCCTGAAGGTGCATGTGAAAGTTGTGGCAAAGTGTTATTGTTGGACAGAGTACAGTGAAACAAGAGTGTGTGGAAAGAATTTGCCCTTAATTCTGTCTGGGATGGACAGAGTACAGTGAAACAAGAGTGTGTGGAAAGAATTTGCCCTTAATTCTGTCTGGGATGGACAGAGTACAGTGAAACAAGAGTGTGTGGAAAGAATTTGCCCTTAATTCTGTCTGGGATGGACAGAGTACAATGAAACAAGAGTGTGTGGAACGAAATTGCCGTAATCATGGACGATCAGCGCGACGGGTTCTAGTTGACTAGGCTTACGTTGGACGATGTTGTCACTTTACTCACCCCATTGATCAGACATGCCCAGAGAACTTAACACAACGTCTTTATATTGGTTTAGAATACTCTGCAGAGTCTGTATACAACCTGTTTCTTGGAGGGTGATTTAACCAGTTTGTGAATTAATCTTAAAAGATTCAAACACCAGAAGAAAGTAGATCCACAGTCTGTTATGTTCCATCTATGCTGCTGTTAACAACCCATCAAACCATGTCCGGTGTTATGGCATGTCACCTAGTTAGGTTCCTCTTATGAATTGTTCTTTGTGGGGCAGTGCTGCTGTTCTTGTTTTGATAATACACACAGACCCCAACAAAACACTCGTGACAACATGCTTAACTGTTTATTTCTTCTGTCCGCATGGGCATATATTTGGGTGATCGATATATAATTAGGGACCATATACCAGGTGTGTTCTTCTTCTTCTTCGTATGCTGTCAGACGTCATTCTTTATTTTTTCGAAAAAAGCAGCGGTCATCCTGAGGCTGTCGACACTGCCATAGAGCTTGTCTAGTGTTGCCACTGGTGATGGCCACATTTGCTCTCTCTGATCCTCGTATGTCGGGCAGTTTTGCAGCAGATGTTCAGCGGTCATTTTCCCAGTACCACACGAGCATTTGTCAGTGCCACATATCTTCAATTTATTGAATAGGTGGTACCGCAGTCTGTTGTGGCCTGTGCGGAGTCTGAAGACCACGACCTGCTCTCTTCTGTTCAACTGGCAATAGACATCGTTTTTTGTGTAGCCAGTATGTTCTGTTTCCCATTTGGTCATGTATCTAGCTCTAATAAGCCTTTTTGACTCTTCGTTTGTCACACTAGTATCTGGTTGTGGTAGTCTTGCACCTTCTTTTGCCAGTCTGTCTGCCTCCTCGTTGCCTTGGATGTTACAGTGGGATGGAACCCACTGTACCACTACTCTTTTTGGTGCGGACTGCTGGCATAGTTGACAGAGTACTGCTCTTAAATCATTAAGTTCAGTATTTTTCTGGCTTTTTAGTGCTGTGACTACGGCCAGGGCATCTGTAAGCAGGACTATATGGCTTTCATTTTTTTTGCATGTGACCATTGCTTCTACTGCAGCCCTCAGTGCCTCTGCCTCCGCTCTGAAATTGCTCGTGTATTTTCCAGTTGCCACTGCCAGTGTTATTTTTCTACCATTTGGTAGGCTCAGGAATACCCCTGCCCCTCCGTTCTGTGTTGTGTTTGTTACAGAGCCGTCGGTATATGCATGGGTCCAGTCCATGCTTGGGTAGTTTTTCGTTATGTACCTCAGGGATATGTCTCTTCTTTCTTTTTCAGTCTGGCTGTTCTTTTTTCCAATACCTGGTATATTTTCAACCACTTCTGGAAATATATGCTGCCTCCAGGTAGATTAGCGTACAGTAGGGATGGGCTTTGGTGTTGTTAGTGCGTTCATAGGGTCTTCGTTCATCTTTGCTTTGACCAGGTGTGTTCAAAAAGCATAGGACATCAATGTTTTCCGCGGAAACAAATGAAGCGTGGGTTTTCTCCTTCGGCAGGGGGGTATAGGGAACCGTCATGTGCATGCACGATTTGTTCAGCCCGTAGTGTCCTAAAATATATCTATACGAACATGAGACATAAACCACGACATATTAAAGAATGGCACGAAGACATAACCACGACATATTCAAGCATGACATAATCACGAACACAAGCTGTGTGCAAGCGTTACGTGGATGTCACCCTACGTGCAGTGCTATTCTATTTAGAACCGACGACCCGTGTCACAATGTGAATGATTTAAAGGGTACAACTATAGTTTAATCTACACATTTTAAAGGAATTATTTTACATTCATTAACATTACTCAGAGTTACTTGGGGTCTGAAACTGAATAATGAATAATATCACTGAAAACTGCCTGATATGTTGTAAGGGACGACTGAGGAGGCTTTGGCATGGGGTTGATTATAACACCCGGCAGAAACGTTACGCCACAAAGACATCAGCAGGGTTAACAAAACCAACGTTTCATGCAATATCATGTATTTGTTAGAAACCTATGGTTCACAGGGAGTTCAAGCGGTATTGATTGACCGAATAGTCTTCCAATTTGGCAGGAAATAAATATATGAAAATAGTTCATCTAGCAGAAAGTGATAAGTAGGATGTACTTAGACAGGCAAGATAACACAAACCGCTATGGATCTTACCTAACCTGACTTTTTAATGTTCTCTATCCGTGTGGCTAAACTGAACAATTATTTTATTTTGGTGGCAACATTCACTTATAACCCGTCACTGCATTTGGTGGAGAACAAGACTGAGACTCCATTAGGTTGAGAGCAAAACCGTTACTCTATTTGGTGGAACATAGGTCCGTTATTCTATTTGGTGGAACATAGGTCCGTTACTTTATTTGGTGGAACATATGTCCGTTACTCTATTTGGTGGAACATAGGTCCGTTACTCTATTTGGTGGAACATAGGTCCGTTTCTCTATTTGGTGGAACATAGGTCCGTTACTCTATTTGGTGGAACATAGGTCCGTTACTCTATTTGGTGGAACATAGGTCCGTTACTTTATTTGATGGAACATAGGTCCGTTACTCTATTTGGTGGAACATATGTCCGTTACTTTATTTGGTGGAGCATAGGCCCGTTACTTTTTTGGTGGTGCATTAGTCCGTCACTCTATTTTGTGGTGCATTGATCCGGCACTCTATTTGGTGGTGCATTGGCCCGTCACTCTATTTGGTGGTGCATTGGCCCGTCACTCTTTTTGGTGGTGCATTGGTCCGTCACTCTATTCGGTGGTGCATTGATCCGGCACTCTATTTGGTGGTGCATTGGCCCGTCATTCTTTTTGGTGGTGCATTGGTCCGTCACTCTATTCGGTGGTGCATTGGTCCGTCAGTCTATTTGGAGTAACACAGGTCCGACACAACATTTTACTTAACTTACCAGACTTTAAGAAAGCCTAGTTGGAGTAATTTCCAATGTATTTTCATAACAATGATGTTACATGATAAAGTTGATAAGGTTGTCAACCCAAATGCACCGCCATCCTTTTTCACCTCTTACGACATTCAAGGTAGGGACCTGCTTGGATATTTGGTCAGTTACGCAAACCCATTCGGCTTGAAGACTTGTTGCCGCAATTTAAATCAAATAAATGATAAAAATAATATTTTCTGTATTTGCAAAAAAGGTATATGTTTTACATGCTCCAAAATGTGTACTAGTTATCAATTAAATATGTCAAATGTTTAGTGTAGCTAGAAATATCCGGAAGGATACATCGAAGGAATACAGTCCGTCGAGAAATGGCACTGATCAGAATCACGTTTTTTGGTACAAAAATAGTCCCTTTCCATTCCAAGTTGTACAAATATTTGAATCTCCTGACATCGGGAAATCCCGATATTTCACTGTCTAATTAGGAGAGGAAGGCTAACGTCTGGTCAGGCAAAACATTCTTATCAGACATGTTAGTCAGGGCTAGGCAAAAAATACTGATCAGACATGTTAGTCAGGGTCAGGCAAAACATACTGATCAGACATGTTAGTCAGGGTCAAGATCTGGCCAAGACCCTCACATCGGCTTCCTAGTAGCCCTACCTGGAAAAGGGCTGTTTTCATGGCAGCCTGGCTAACGGAGTGAGGGATCGACGTTATCCCTGTAGTAGTGAGTGACATGCAGATGAAGCTAAGCATAGCACAACCGCCTGGAGGACCCCGATTCACCTTCATTAGCACGCTCGGGATGTGAGGAAAGCTAATGCAACCCACCACTTAACATCTTTTTCAGGGCGCACACAAGAGTAACCTACTTATTGTGGTCATCAAGAACAAACTGTTGTGTTGCACCTTAGAACAGGACACAACCGATTCCGCAGCCACATGTACACAAAAATGAAGATTGGCTATTCAGCCAAGTGTACATGCAAACAGGCACCCCCGACAGCTGAGTACATACTACAGAACTGCCCCGAATATGATATACAGAGAAAACAATCTTACTGACCTATAAAAACAACGCTGGAAGAGAAACTTGAAGGACTGTGAATTATAAAAGACAGTGCAGTTTATACAAGAGACAAAATTACATATATATACAATATTTTCAAGCGAAGAAAGAAATTTTGAGCATTCGCAAACAACTGTCTAATTAACAAATATTATGTATGTACAATGTGTGTATCAGTGGTTAGCGCACCGGCTCCGCATCTGAGTGGTCCTGGGTTCATTTCCCAGTTGAGGCGGTAATGTTTTTTTTAGACCGCAAAGGCTCCCGGGTCGACCAAGCCTTAAATGGGTACCGGTTCAGTCCGGGAAGTAAAAGCGGCAAGGGAGAGGAGATGGCTACCGCCCTCATATAGCCGAGCCTTTGAAATGTGAGATCGCTAACACCTCACACCCCTACGGCAGTAATGCTGTGGGTTACTTTACTTTACTTTTATTTTACAGTGTGTGTACTTTAGAAAAATACGTGATTTTGTTGGCGAAAAAAAAAAGGAATTTTCAACTGATCATATCGTCAAAATAATGTAAACATCGCCAACATTAATTAACCCAATAAGGTGAACCTTGCCGAACATCGTTCCATTTGAATTATCTTCAATAGAAAGCCATAACATTGTTCATACACGTGTATATAATTGAATTACTCACTTGTGGGTACACACATTTTAATGTGTTTCTTTGTTAATAAGAAAAACTATTTCACCGTAGTCACTTTTACTTTAATCAGCATCCACACAAAGAATATATCTTCTATTTGTCTTTCAATTTTGAATAGTTTAGTATATAATATGTGACATGTTAATGAAACATTTCTAAAGATATATTTATCTCAAGCCAGTGATATCATGTTGAAGTTTTACAGCGAGAAAAATAAATCCGGATTGCATGTTTTGATGTTCAAATGTAACCATTTGAAACAATGCGAAATGATTTGAGCTTGAATTTTGTGAGTTAAGTTCTGCATTGTGATGATTTTACATTCTGAGATTTGTGTTTCTAAGACAGTTAAAGTCAACTGTCCTAAACATTTGATTGTACTTGGCAGTCAAAGTCAACTGTCCTACACATTCTATTGCACATGAGAGTCAAAGTGAACTGCCTTAAAAATTTGATTGCACATGACAGTCAAAGTCAACTGCCTTAAACATTTGATTGCACGTGACAGTCAAAGTCAACTGTCCTACACATTGTACTGCACATGGTATTTGTTTACGATATTACGAGGGCAAGTTAATAAATAGGTCACAGATGGCTATATTAAAAACAAACAACCTTGATGCCCGTATCCTGTAGCATTAACCAGTGTATCAAAACCTGCAGCACAGAAGTCTATGGTTTTCTGTCTCATCCACATGCTCACTAAAGATTCAGCATCTAAGTCGTCCGCGTACGTTTCCCGCAAAATTGAGATTTTAATAAACAAACAGATGGAAATCGCTGAGGGCTAATTATACTTGCTATACTGTTCATTGTTACTCGTATGCCAGCTAGATGTCTCCTCTACCCGCCGTACATATGCTTCTGTCGTCATAATCTGTAAAAGACGACCAAGCTGGTCATCATCAGCAGTTGTTTGGTGTACTGAAGAAAATATCGGTGTGGACAATATTATTGTTCAGAGAGAACCATATAACCACAGACTATGTCGGATTAATCAATGCCCAAGATTCTCTACACCATTCGCCATTGCGGTTGAGCTTTGCTTATAGCCCCTTGCGATCTGCTCCCGCTGACTCCCTTAACCGTAATCCAGAACATCGTCCGCGTAAGACAGAGTGCTACCATTATAGGTAATTATCTGCTCATCGGAAATCTAAGTCGAGTTCAAATGTGGGAGATCCATGTGGGAGGCTCAGGATTATCATTGTTGCTTCTGACACCCAGCGACCACACCTAAAAAATGACTTTCCTTTCAGAACAAGCGCAAGAAATCCTGGTAATCAGGAAGGGACAAAGCCGGAGTTCTACAAGCCGAACCGTCAAAAAGTTAACCGCGACTCAGTTGAACGCATCCTCCAAATCAATGGCCACAGCACATGTTTCTTTACGTGATTGGAAACCTTTAAAAACGTCATAACGACACCAACATTACACCAGGTCTCTCTGTGTGGACGGTACCCTCCTAGGACTGAAGGAAATAGCTGAAAATGTTTGATGTGACTCATTACCTTCATCACTATTATCCTTTCCAGTAACTTGCCCACCGAGTTCTGCATGGTGATCACATGAAAACCTTGTACCGTGGTCTGGTCTTTTCCAGGCTTAGGGAGAGATATCAGGTAGCTGTTCAGCCAGTCTTCGTTAATAATGCCACACTTAATACTCTTGTTAAACGCTACGGCCAGACTAGTCAGCCTACGTATATGATCATACATAAATCTGGGGTAGTTGTCTCGCTGCGGCGACTCAATTTCAACCAGTGTTCGTAAAGCGATCTCAGTCCCGCCAGGCGGAGCGATAGCGCGGGCTTGCGGAAAACGCTCGCCTGCCTTTCCCCGTAGTGCGAATTGGGTGCGGTTTGTGGTAGTGGCTCCTCCACCGAGGTGCGCTAGTCTGGTCCGTATCAGGAAACGTGGTCCGTCCGTGGTGATTTATCTAAGGCTTATAGCAGAGCTCGACAGTACGTCTCGCTGGTGGTCCGACTCTCGCAAAGAGCTTGTGACCGGCAAATGGAAAGCAGGAATCGTTGCCTCGAGGCCCTGCGTTCTCCCTACGGAGAAGAAGGGCCGGCAGGCCAAATTGTGTCTCTAGTCCCAGTGAAATTCGTCGCCGAGGTCGTTGGGATCCGTTCTGCACAGAGCGCTGCCATCCCTCCTCGAGCGAGCCCGGTCGGTCGGTCGGTCGTCTGGTGCGTGTGGGAGGCCCCTGTCAGGCGGTCCTAGGTCGACGGAGTGAGGGACGGGTGGAACAAACCGTCCGTCCGTCCGTCCCGTCAGTCGGTCCCTGCGGCCGTCGTCCCAGCGAGGCTTTTTACACACCCTTCCTCCGCCGACCGGTGTGCGCAGTACGTACGTCTCCGACAGATATCTGGTTGATCCTGCCAGTAGTCATATGCTTGTCTCAAAGATTAAGCCATGCATGTCTAAGTTCACACTGTCTCACGGTGAAACCGCGAATGGCTCATTAAATCAGTCGAGGTTCCTTAGATGACACGATCCTACTTGGATAACTGTGGCAATTCTAGAGCTAATACATGCTTACCAAGCTCCGACCCTCGCGGAAAGAGCGCTTTTATTAGTTCAAAACCAATCGTCGTTTCCCCTCGCGGGGTTGCGGCGTCCCCACTGGTGACTCTGGATAACTTTGTGCTGATCGCATGGCCTCATGTGCCGGCGACGCATCTTTCAAATGTCTGCCCTATCAAATGTCGATGGTACGTGACATGCCTACCATGTTTGTAACGGGTAACGGGGAATCAGGGTTCGATTTTGGAGAGGGAGCATGAGAAACGGCTACCACATCCAGGGAAGGCAGCAGGCGCGCAACTTACCCACTCCCGGCACGGGGAGGTAGTGACGAAAAATAACAATACGGGACTCTTTCGAGGCCCCGTAATTGGAATGAGTACACTTTAAACCCTTTAACGAGGATCTATTGGAGGGCAAGTCTGGTGCCAGCAGCCGCGGTAATTCCAGCTCCAATAGCGTATATTAAAGTTGTTGCAGTTAAAAAGCTCGTAGTTGGATCTCAGGCGCAGGCGGGCGGTCCGGCTCGCGCCGGTTCACTGCCCGTTGTCTCCTGCCCTACCGTCTGCCGGCTCTCTCCCACGGGTGCTCTTCGCTGAGCGTCCTGGGTGGCCGGCGCGTTTACTTTGAAAAATTAGAGTGTTCAAAGCAGGCCTCGGCTGCCTGAATAATGGTGCATGGAATAATGGAATAGGACCTCGGTTCTATTTTGTTGGTTTTCGGAACTGGAGGTAATGATTAACAGGGACAAACGGGGGCATTCGTATTGCGGCGTTAGAGGTGAAATTCTTGGATCGCCACAAGACGAGCTACTGCGAAAGCATTTGTCAAGAATGTTTTCATTAATCAAGAACGAAAGTCAGAGGCGCGAAGACGATCAGATACCGTCGTAGTTCTGACCATAAACGATGCCGACTAGCGATCCGCAGGAGTTGCTTCGATGACTCTGCGGGCAGCTTCCGGGAAACCAAAGTGTTTGGGTTCCGGGGGAAGTATGGTTGCAAAGCTGAAACTTAAAGGAATTGACGGAAGGGCACCACCAGGAGTGGAGCCTGCGGCTTAATTTGACTCAACACGGCCAACACTGAAATGATTGACATGCCGAGACCATTCTTCTGGGGTCTAATATGGAACTGGTGCTGGACTTAGACCCCCAGAAATCTGGGGTTATGTCCCTGTGGCTCGGTTCTGTCTGCATCCAGTGTGTGATAAAGGAATTGACGGAAGAGCACTATCAGGAGTGGAGCCTGAGACCTAAGTTAACTTACCACGCCAATACTGCAGAATGACTATCAAAAAGTACACCTTCGCGGGGTCTAATAGAGAACATGTGCTGGAATTAGACCCTCGAAAATTTTGGGGCTACCCTCTAAGAAACTTGATTGTCTCGCTAAGGGAATTGACGGAAGGGCACCACCAGGTGTGGAATCTGCGGCTTAATTTGACTGAACACGCCAATACTGTAGAACAACTGACAAATCGAGAGCACTGCCGTTTGGGTCTAATAATGAACGTACGCTGGTATTAGACTCACGGATGACAAGTCAGCTCCCAAACACTCAAATGAAAGAACGCTACGGAAATCGTGTCTTAACTCTGCAGAAACCGCAGATTTCAAATACCTGGTCATTGACAAACAAAAGCCCTCAATAAATTCGTCTGACCAAATAGTGAACGGGTGCTGGAAATAGATCATCTGAAGACAGGTCAGTTTTACCCTACAAATGACAGGGCGTTGCTACGGAAAACCAGCTCAAATCGAGAGGAGCCGCAGACACTTTGGTTCACGTACCAGGCTGATAAGCCAAGGGCGCGAGGCTACCATGTGGGGGATTACGGCCGAACCCTTGTAAGCCGCAATCCCGCCCAAAATCTCAGCACCACTGCAATGGGAGGCTCCTACATGCTCGGGACCTGGGGCTTGCGCCCCAGCCCTATCAGGTAGAGCCACAGTAAGAGGTCCTTGCCGCCCGCAAATCAAAGCGGGCGGACAAACTGCTTGATACTCACCCTATACGGCGATGGGGTGCGAAAAACACCAACCAAAGACTTAGAACCTGGTCGGGGTGTCGAAAACAGTAGAGCAGCCACCACACTGTGAACTGTCAAGACTCAACCACTGACCATGAGAGTTGTCCGCACACCAGGCGATCAACATCTCTGTGACATTACCAGGCTTGTCCTCTGGCTAAATACACTCCGGCTACGATATCTACCTCTGTACGTTATCAGCCATAACTATCATGCTGGACGCAGAAGAGATGCAGACCAGCGGACATTGCACACCTGCCCCACTGTGTCAACACCCCAGGTGGCGGGGAATGCTAGGCGTACCATCTCTGCATAGAAGCCAAGAAAACAAAGGGAAAAAGAGATACCCCACTCACATGCAAATGCTACGTTTCTGGCAGGACGTGACGATCCTGGGATACAGACACACTGGACTGCCTCTCTTCCGGGTAAACCAGTCCATCTCATATATCATCATCATTGCACCCTAAAGACACGAGTAGTGAAGACTCGATAGTCTGGTAAGACAACTTCCATAGGAGAGAAAACTCTGATCGTAAACAACTGCTGCCTTGCAGATAGGCTGGGGACAGCCAAAGGCTAAGGAGGGCATCCCTACAGAAACGCCTGTTGAAATCGGATGCACGGGGCCGCAAGCCTAACAAAACAGTGCAACGTAAATCACAGTATGATGGCACAACCTATTCGAAAAACGTATGGCGCTCATCCTGAGGAGACCCGCCAGGCAGCGATAGCGCCGGGCCCCACGCCTCGAAGGGGCCCACCCTTGACTACTGGTGGTCACCCACCCATGTGTCGTGGAGTCAAGGCACATGGCTATGGGGAAACGACTATTGGCCAAAACATCAAGACCCTCAGAATACTACAGTGGAATGCGGAGGGAGTCATTAACAAAAAACTTTCCCTAACACATCACCTGCATGAAGGTAAGATTGACGTGGCATGTATCCAGGAAACGCACCTCAACAATAACCATAAATTCTCAATCAGAGGATACCAGACTTTCCGTCTAGATAGAGAAGGCCACAAAGGAGGGGTCCTGATACTGACCAGAAACAGCATACCGAGTAGCGCGGTACCTGTCAATCACACCGGACAAGCAGAAATTGTAGGAGTTGACATAATGGCTCAAGAGACGAAGCTCCGCATTTTCAATCTGTACGGACCACCAAACAGAGACCTATCGCTCTCGAGTATGGAGGTCAGAGACTCCAACTGCATAGTAGTTGGAGATTTCAACAGCCACTCGGAGAGATGGGGATACTCTGACACAGACAGCAGAGGTGACGAAGTGGAAGATTGGGAGATAGATGCAAATCTCTCCCTAATCAACAGGCCGGAGGATAGCCCTAGCTTCTATTCAAGAACATGGCATACCACCTCGACTCCAGATTTGGCCTTCTCCACACAGGACATACACTATAAAATAGACCGCCAGGTGCTAAACCAACTGGCAGGTAGCGACCACAGGCCGATCAGGCTAACCATTGACATGGAAGTAGGCCCACAGGAAACAAAACCGCTCCCACGTTGGAATTACAAACGAGCCGACTGGGACAGATTTGCAATCCTGACAGATGGGCTGTGTGAAACCATCAACACACGAAACACCAAAATGAAGCCCATGGTAGAGAGCCTAAGCAAGGCAATAATGCAAGCCGCCACTGAAACCATCCCAAGAGGAGCTAGGAAAAACTATAAGCCCTACTGGAATGATGAGTTACAGAAAGTGGAAGATGCAGTAACAAATGCGAGGAACATGGCAGAACGAGAAAAATCCGTGGAGGCAAACATCGCCCTCAAAGCCGCCGCGGCGAAGTACAAACACACTCTCAAGCAAACAGCAAGAGAAAGTTGGAAAAATAAAACGGAAAGTTTAAACCTGGACAAAGAAGGGAACAAGCTATGGAAGCTAGTCAGAGCCATGAACGACGAAACCCCGTCAAATAAACAAATTACTATCAAGCAAGGCGAAAACTTGATCACAGGTAAGAAAGCCGCAAACGCCTTTGTCGATCACTATGCCAGAGCAAACCACATCGAGGTCCCTGCAGATAAGCATACAGACATTAGCGAAGAGCTAAAGGGGCACGAAAACATAAATACGGCTCCTGAAGAGCACATGATGGCCAAACTAACAATGCGCGAAATGGAAGAGGCTATGAGAACACTAAAGAGAAGGAAATCTCCCGGAAAAGACGGGATAACAAACGAAATGCTGATGGGGCTGGGCCAAACAGCGAAGGAAAAACTACTATCAGTCCTGAACCAAAGCTGGAAAAGGGGTATTGTACCCCAGGCATGGAAAGATGCAATACTGGTACCAGTACCAAAAACAGGAAAGGACAAAACAGATCCGAATGGATACAGGCCCATAAGCCTACTGAGCTGTGTCGGCAAGCTGATGGAACGGATGATAAACACCAGACTGATGTGGCATCTGGAAGAAAAACGAATACTAATTCCACAGCAAGCCGGCTTTAGACAGCACAGATCCACTGAGGACCAGGTCATCCTCATAGCCCAGGAGATAGAAGATGCCTACCAGGCACAGAAACACACAGTAGCTGTTTGGGTGGATCTGGAAAAGGCATTTGACAAAGTCTGGAAGGATGGACTTAGAGTCAAGCTAAGAAGAAGTGATGTTTGTGGGAAGATGTACAAGTGGATCAACCACTACCTCAAACAAAGAACGGCCAGAGTCCAAGTACAAGGGCAGATGAGCAAAAAGGTGACACTCGAGCAGGGAGTACCCCAAGGGGGAGTACTGTCACCCACACTCTTCCTGGTATATATAAACGATATTACAGAGAATATACCAAGAAGAGTCCATAGCTCAATGTTTGCAGACGATCTGGCTATGTGGACCTCTGAAAAGAATCTCACCATAGCAAGAAATCGGATGCAAACGGCCCTAACATCGCTGGAAGAGTGGGCGAACTCATGGCTGGTCAAAATAAACGAGGAGAAAACCACGTGCACAATATTCTCGCTCTCATTAAAACCCCAAAGTACCAAATTAAGCCTAAATGGCAAAATCCTGCAGCCAAACGACAACCCAACCTATCTGGGAGTCACATTTGATCGGCGCATGACATGGAAAAGTCAGATTGAGAGAAACCGAATGAAAGCCAGAGAAAGAATGGCGATCATGAGGAAACTTGCTGGCACAAGCTGGGGAGCAGACGAAGGCATACTAAAGAAACTGTACACTGGAAGAGTGAGACCAGTTCTCGAGTATGGCATCGCGGCATGGACAACAGCAGCGAAGGCGAACTTCGATAAAGTTAACAAACTTCAAAACCAAGCTATGAGAATGATAACTGGTGGCATGAAGTCAACGCCAATTGTAGAACTTGAAAAGATTACAAAACTGCAATCCATGACCGACAGAAGAGACTGCAGAGCCCAGCTGCAGTCAGAGAAACTCCGAAGACTGACGGACCATCCAATGTACCAGAGGCTAAACAATTTGGGAACTGGGAAACTAAAGCGGAGAAACTTTGCAGAAATAGCCAAAGCAAAGATGCACGAAGACCCCATAAACGCACTAACAACACCAAAACCCATCACTACTGTACGAAAACCTACTTGGAGGCAGGACATATTTCCAGAGGTGGTAGAAAATATACCAGGTATTGCAAACAAAAACTGCCAGACCGAAAAAGAAAGGAGAGACACTACCCTAAGCTTCATAACGAAAAGCTACCCAAGCATGGACTGGACCCATGCATACACCGACGGTTCTGTAACAAACACTACACAGAACGGAGGGGCAGGAGC
Organism: Ariolimax columbianus; assembly: GCA_036924085.1. Taxonomy (NCBI): domain Eukaryota; kingdom Metazoa; phylum Mollusca; class Gastropoda; order Stylommatophora; family Arionidae; genus Ariolimax; species Ariolimax columbianus. The sequence continues at coordinate 57,268,630 of JAVGWX010000001.1, read as the reverse complement.
ATTCCTGAACCTACCAAATGGCAGAAAAATAACACTGTCATTCGCTACTGGTAAGTACACAAGCAATTTCAGAGCGGAGGCAGAGGCACTGAGGGCGGCAGTGGAAGAAATGGCAACACACAGTGAAAATGAGAGCCACATAGTCTTGTTGACAGATGCTCTCGCCGTAGTCACAGCGCTAAAAAGCCAGAAAAACACTGAGCTTAATGACTTAAGAGCAGCACTCTGCAAACTGTGCCAGCTGTCCGCACCAAAAAGGGTAGTGGTACAGTGGGTTCCGTCACACTGCAACATCCAAGGCAACGAGGAGGCAGACAGACTGGCAAAAGAAGGTGCAAGGCTACCACAAACAGATACCAGTATGACGTACGAAGAGTCAAAACGGCTTATCAAAGCCAGGTACATTACCAAATGGGAAACCGAACATACTGGTTACACCAAAAACGATGCCTATTACCAGTTGAACCGAAGAGAGCAGGTCGTTGTCTTCAGACTTCGCACTGGCCACAATAGACTGAGGTACCACCTATTCAACAAATTGAAGATAGGGTGTACCGACGAATGCCCGTGCGGTACTGGTAAAATGACTACTGAACATCTGCTGCAGAACTGCCCGACATACGGGGATCAGAGAGAGCAGATGTGGCCATTGCCAGTGGAACTGCAAGACAAGCTCTATGGTAGTGGCGAGAGTCTCAGGACGACCGCCGCTTTTTTCGAAAAAATAATGGTTGCTGTCTGACTGTGTACGCAGAAGAAGAAGAAGAAGAAGATCATACATAATACCGTCTGGCCCTGGTGCATAGTCTTTATACCAGTTAAGTACCGCCCTAATTTCTCCAACGGTCACATATATCGCATCAGCAAATTTCTGGGTCTTGCACAAATCAGACAATATCTTTTTAGCAGTACTATCTCCCGCCGAATCTCTCTGACCTATCTGTGCCATTGTCCTCATCAGTTCTTTTCCAGGAGAGATATCCACATCCTGGAAACTAGAGATATCCTTGTTATTTGAAGAATCGCTAATAGATTTCTGCAGCCGCCAGAACAATTTAAGTGTTTCTCAGCTGCCATCCTTCAACACAATTCCTGCAACCTTACGGTCTTATCTTCCTTCCCGATAATGTTGAATGGGTTCACTTTCACGCTCATAGTCTGTTTCAGTGGATTGAAATATTTGGGAGTCCTCTTTTGCAGAAGTCTGCGGTTCAAGAAATATGTCGATCACATCATTATCCGAGCCCATAAAGGTCTCTTGGCGATGAGGCTGATGGCTGCGGTTCATTGCGAACAGAGACTCTTATTGATGTTGTTTCAGGGGTTGGTCATTTCCGCAATAGAATATGCCCTAGCAACTCTCACGCTGAACATGACGCAGCTGGAAAGATTGGAAAAGATTCAGAATAAGGCAATGAGAATCATTCTCGGTTGCACAAGAGACACGTCCATAACTACCATGAGGTTTCTGTTGGACCTGTCAACTGTGGGATTTAGGCAGCAGATGTGTCAGGCTCTAGCTTAGCTCCACATCAGCACGAACGAAGGGCATCCGTTGTATGAGTAAGACGAAAGGCACAAGACTTGTAAGGGGACAATCATGGATGGGTCAGGCTGATGCGAATGTGTAAAAGGCGTGTGCGTTGGGAGACATAACGCATGGGGAAGAATGGGTAAAATTACCTGAGAATTTCCTGCAGACTTTCCGTGTGACTGTTCCACTTGACAGAGCGTGTGTTCAGCTGAATCCGGTTGATGTGATGTCTGAGATCAACGTTTTGATCAGTGACGATTCCACGGATAATGATGTCATTATCTACACAGATGGATCCGTCATCGGTGGGTTGAGAAGCGCATGAACCTTCACGGCTCAGAAGGGTGAGAAAACGATCAAGGAGGAGTCTGGGGCTTTTGCAGTGATCACAAGCAGTCTAACTATGGAGATCCTAACTGTTACGAAGACGATTGTCTGGCTTGAAACAATGAGTGGCACACATGTGTGAATCCTCAGTGATTCAATGAGGATGCTCAGGAAGGTGGAATCAGGTTGCGCGCGGCGCCACTGGTTGGAGTCGGTAGAGCAGTCAAGGTTGCAGATTCACCTTCATACTCGTTCCGGGACATGCAGCTATCGAAGGGAACGAGAGAGCGGATGTGTTGGCAAGTACAGCTATAATGGAGGGTGGGAGATCAATGGACTGAGCCGACATCCTAAGTGCCGTTAGGGAAATTGGCTGGAAGGAAGATTCGGAAATTGATCCAGAATCTACGTCCTTGTCGCGACTGGTTGAATTGAGGGTGAAACTAGGGGCGGCGAGGAAGGAACACCACACGGGGATCCAAAGACATCTGGTTAACCAGCACACGATCAGTCATCTTGTGCTGGCAGACATATTGAGGATGAGATCTGAGCGCGTGTGGACGCGTTCTGTGTGCTATGAAGATGATCCGACGACTAACTAAGCAAAGGCAAAGGCCGCCGTCCATCGTAGACGATGATGGCATAACTAATTTTGCCAGCGCTATTTTTAGTACGGATTAGCTGCGCTACTTTTTATCCTCACTCTCTCGTCTCGTACCGCCATACCCCAGTGGCAAATCAAGAACAAGACGACTAGGGGGCGACTAACTAACTAACTTAAGAAAATGTAGTACCCCGTCCCACCCTCACCCCCAGGTATTTGCTGCTTTACACAATACAAAATTCTGACTTAAACATTTCTTTACTGCAGAAAGTTTTTGTTGCCTCCCTAAAGATAAAAAAAAACAACACATAGCATTGCGGTGCTCTTCGGTCATACACTATACGAGCACGGACGTCATCTGAGCTACGTCAGTCCACCCGACACCTAACGTCCCTTACCTGAAGTAATCGCCAAGACGAATAATGCTGCCACCTAATTTTACCTTTAGAAACCATCAATTACAATTTCCAGCTATCACATATCAGTTTTTGACCTACTTACTAACTTACATTCGCACAAACGCTACATCTCACCTAACCGAGATTTGTTTTTCCAATAATTTTTCTGATATATTATTTAACAATTTGTCGTTTACTTAGTAACCACTCGTCATCTTAAACGGGTCGCGCCACAAGAGTTTCTACGACAATCAGATGAAACCGGTGATCCCTTAATAGCCACTCGGGCCTCCAAATCGCCAAGATCGTCTCCTTTCTAGTAAATATAATAACAGAGAATAGAAGACGTGAAATGAGCATTAGAAAGATAATAGAGATGTACCACCTGTTATAATTCTCATGGCTTGGTTTTGAAGTTTGCTAACTTTATCGAAGTTCGCCTTCGCTGCTGTTGTCTATGCCGCAATGCCATACTCGAGAACTGGTCTCACTCTTCCAGTGTACAGTTTCTTTAGTATGCCTTCGTCTGCTCCCCAGCTTGTGCCAGCAAGTTTCCTCATGATTGCCATTCTTTCTCTGGCTTTCATTCGGTTTCTCTCAATCTGACTTTTCCATGTCATGCGCCGATCAAATGTGACTCCCAGATAGGTTGGGTTGTCGTTTGGCTGCAGGATTTTGCCATTTAGACTTAATTTGGTACTTTGGGGTTTTAATGAAAGCGAGAATATTGTGCATGTGGTTTTCTCCTCGTTTATTTTGACCAGCCATGAGTTCGCCCACTCTTCCAGCGATGTTAGGGCCGTCTGCATCCGATTTCTTGCTATGGTGAGATTCTTTTCAGAGGTCCACATAGCCAGATCGTCTGCAAACATTGAGCTATGGACTCTTCTTGGTATATTCTCTGTAATATCGTTTATATATACCAGGAAGAGTGTGGGTGACAGTACTCCCCCTTGGGGTACTCCCTGCTCGAGTGTCACCTTTTTGCTCATCTGCCTGTGTACTTGGACTCTGGCCGTTCTTTGTTTGAGGTAGTGGTTGATCCACTTGTACATCTTCCCACAGACATCACTTCTTCTTAGCTTGACTCTAAGTCCATCTTTCCAGACTTTGTCAAATGCCTTTTCAAGATCCACCCAAACAGCTACTGTGTGTTTCTGTGCCTGGTAGGCATCTTCTATCTCCTGGGCTATGAGGATGACCTGGTCCTCAGTGGATCTGTGGTGTCTAAAGCCGGCTTGCTGTGGAATTAGTATTCGGATTTCGACATTCAAAGAAGTAAGTCACGTATACAAAATAAGACGTGTTACTGGTCATTACTATATGATATAAAAACTTGATGAAAAGGAAAAAAAAAACAAAAAAAAAACAAACTGTTCCTTGTTATTACTATTATGACGTAAAAACTTGATGAACAAAGATAACAACTTGGCTTGGCTTCGTTCGTTCTCAATCTCCCACTACCAAACCCTGAAAGGGATTAAGTAGCAGAATGTAGTCCAGAGAACGGAATGCGCTGTGTCGTAGTTTACAGCTTGACTGCGATATTTGCACCTTTTGGTCCAACGCATCCGACTTCAGCAAGCATATTTTGAGTACCGGGTTAGCATTCCTTCTTCGTTCCTGTCTCCTTAGCCAGTCTGCCCTGCTGCAACCTATTATCCAATGCAGCTCATGCGCTGCTCAGCATCTTGATCCCAGATAAAAACCTGATAATTAGAGATAAAAACTTGATGAAAAAATATAAAATCTTAATGAGCAAAGGTTTGGATGAAAACTGTGATATCTTTAAAGTGTACACCTAGTAGTTATCCATCACAAGACGTGTATTCAGAACTGACCGGATATGCCCATCAAAGTCAACAAACTCTACCGAAAGTAGGGCTCATGGTACAGCGTAAGTAATTGTCCCCTCTTGCCTGAAATGGTTAGTGATATTTAAGACACCTTGCAGGCAATCTCAAAGTGGTGTGGAGACTCCAGTGCACAGATTAATCCAAACAAGGCCGGTGTGATGTGGTGTTTATTGAACAACTGCATCGGGAAAGACAACCTCCCTAGCATCACATTTGATAGCTGTCATAGACAGAAGCGACAGGTTTAAATATCTCGGAATAACATTTGACCCCAGCCTGTCCTACAAGTACCACGTCGACCAAACCCTACCTAGATGCAAGAGAGGACTGGGTACACTCAAGACAATGGTAGCTGCCAACTTGGAACAACGGCTGCTATTCATACTCTGTCGCGAGTTGATTCTCTCGGTCATTGATTGTGGAGTGGGTATACTCACCCCATCAAGATCACAGTGTGCACGGCTGGAACGAATCCAAAATGAAGGAATGCGGATCGTGTTGAGTTGCATCAGAGACACCCCGATAATAAAGATGAGGTATATGCTGGGACTGCCGTCAATAACATTTAGGCATAAAGTGGCACAGGCTACGGCTTATTTGCGCGTCATAGCGGACAACAGGCACCCACTGTACAATAACATTGCGGACATCAAGGGAACCAGAATCAAAAGAGGGATGTCATGGATGGCACAGGCAGAACGTACTATAGGAGAGGTGACTGCAGTCGAGATGATGGTCAAGGGAGAGGAATGGGTCCACACTGGGGATACACTAACAAAGTACCACACTTTCATAATAACTATGAGCAGTGAATGTAGGGAGGGGCGAAATAGCCATGCAAAGCTCGTAGTCAACCAGCTGATAGGCGCCAACACGCATGAGAGTGATACCATCATATACACTGATGGGTCGGTGCGAAGTAGTGGAACATCAGGCTGGGGTTTCTCGGCTAGAATAACAGACCGAATCGTTGCTGAACGAAGTGGCGCATACGAGACTGCCACATAAAGTCTGAGAATGGAGATGGAGGCGTTGACAGAAGCTCTGAGGTGGCTGTCTGATACATCTTCAACAGGAGCAGTCATAGTGTCAGACTCCCAGACACTACTTCGGAAGGTGCGGAATGGGTGGTTACGACATGAGTGGATAGCAGCGCTGGAGACCTCAAAACTTCAGGGGCTGGTGTGGATCTACTGTCCTGGTCATGCCGGGGTTCCGGGCAACGAGCGAGCTGATTTTTTGGCGTCGCACGCACCCATACCAGGCACAGTGGACATGGATAAAGGTGACATAGTGAAGGTTATCAAGGACCACCTGCTGGAAAACGACACTGCTTTTGATGAGTCTGAAAGGCATAGGCTGCGGCACTTTGGAATCAAATTCGGATTCAGTGGATCAGGGAACCTGAGAGGACGAGACAGGAAGGTGTACAACCAACAGGCTACAGGCACCATCAGCATCCACATTTTGCGCCATCTGCTGAGAGAGACTGAGCACCTATGGATATGCCGGAGTGCAGTGAAGTCGACTCCTAGAACAGAACAGAACAGCAACCATTATTTTCGTGCAGCTTGTTTTTTTTCTACGCTGTAGCGATGACCCTCTCCTTACCGATACGATCACCATGTGGGATGGCAGTGCGCCAGGCTGAGCGGTTCGGAGCAATTTGCAACCCAGGAGGCGACATCAATAAGGAAACTGTTCTGATATACTTTCCGAGAGTCTTTCTATCGATTTTTTCTCCCCCTCTCCCACATGAAGGAGAACATGCCCGAACTGAGCTACCAATGCAACAACTGCTAATGGAGGCTGGCGATAAGAATGTAGTCTACGTTGTAGCAAGAAATTACAATAAAAGCAAAAGAATCTTGGAGAAACGCTATGGACCACTATCGTAATTGATGACATAGCGGGACACACACAACGTTTACTTATTGAGCGGGACACACACAACGTTGACTTATTGTAAACACACATCTAGCTCGTCGCTAACGTAAGAGTCAGCTGCAACATACAGACCAAGACGTCACTTCCAGTCTACGTGGTACACACATTTATATCAGTCATTCCAATGAGATGGAGATCAACGCTGTGATCCCTAAAGTGTTGAGCTAGCTGATTAGCTTAGCATTGCACTGCGGCGTGGAGGACCTAGGCTCACCTTCTTCAGGATGCCCCGAAATGCAAGAAGAAACAATGTAACCTCACTGCATGAAGGCATTTTTCAAACGTGAAAATTGCCTGTACGAGTAGATTCGAAATCATGAATAGCAGCCAGCACAATGAGGTAATGATCGAGACTGTGATCCCCACAGTGCTGATTCTGCTGATACACCAGGCATTGCAATACTGCAAAGAAGGCACAGGACTACCTTTCTCAGTGCGTTTCGGAATTTAAGAGAAAAATCATAACGACTGAAGAACCCAGTAATAGCAGTTTCTGACAACAACAATGTAGACACACACAGCAATAATGAAAACCAGATACATCGATAATAAATAAATTAATCAATTACAAATGTACATGCCGTTTATTCTTGCACAAATCAACTTCCACTCCCACACTCACGCATACAAACAACACGTGCGTCACGTGGCCTGATTAAAACTGTGCTGGACACATGCTTCGAATCTTAATGGTGAATAATGACCCTAAAATCAGATCAGCAAAGATGAGGTCAGAGAAGCGGGTGATTCTCCAATAGCATAATGGAAATCAAGACATAATTGTAAACAAAACATATGTAAACAGTTTAGTAACTAAAAATAGAAAATTAAGCTGACATAAGAGTGAAATGCAAGGAATTTTTAAGAGTAAACTAGTCAATATACAAAGCAGTGAAAACGATCAGAAAGACAAACCTCTACAATAAATAACAGAACTAAAGCAAAGCAATACGCATTCTTGAATCTCATCCGTACCTTGTAATCTCTGTAGTAGTGTGCGACAGGCAGATGAAGTCAAGCATGGCACAACAGCCTTGCAAACCCAGGTCCAAGTTTCGAATTAATACAATTGATAAGGACAGAAACAGCAATAAATGCCGAGGCTACTCAATTTGTGAACAAAGTATAACCAACAAAAATCATAAAGGCAAGTATATATTAAGCATTCGTAAAAAAAAATAAAAAAATCCAGCAATTAACAGAAAATAAAATGGAGAGAGATACCTCTGGATCGAGCACAGGGCAGTACAGGTGTCGACTGAGAATCTGTCTATAAGGAAGAATAAATAACAAACGAACTATCAGTTACAGGAAAAGAAAGTCATCAAGAAAGTTCAAACAAATCCTGATGGTTGCATTTAGAGGTACCGAGAGCATCAACGGCCGTAGCGTGAACCGATTTGATAAAGATGGCCCAACTGGATTCTATGTCAGTCATAGCATTGTCCATTTTATGTAGCTAATCTGTCAGAGTTAGAGCAAATCATTGTCGTGCGCAGTTATCTCCGAGACCTGAGATGTTGAGACGTTTTGAGGTCATAGTGTTTTGTGGGAGCCTAGGAGCTAGGATACGATGGTTCATTTTAGAAATCACCAGTCTGTGGACCGTCCAGCATTCTGCTCCACACATACCCTTTGTCACACGTACATCCTGGCTATCCAGTATGCGAACAATGACATAACCAATCAGGTGCCAGTGCTTTGGCCGTGGGTGAATCCAAGTGATTTTATTGTGATTAGGGAGACGAAACATTGTATTGGTAATCAGAAGTTCGTTCGCAGCACATGTCTTCAAGAGTAGATGTCCGTTACTATTGCAGATACCGAAGGCTTTGTTGCCAATCACACCGTCCAATGAAACATAGTCAGCACCAAACTCGAGCATTGAAGTCAACCACAATGATCAACTCATTTTTCTTAGGTTCAGCGTCGAATAGCGTTTCCAAATCATGGTCGAACTTTTCCGTGGTGTCTTTCGAGTTATTCATAGTTGGAGCATATGCACTGATGATGGAGTCTTGTTTGTTTCCGATCAAGGTGATCCTCAGCACCATTAGGCGGTCATTAATCTCTTTGGAACACTGGGGAGACCATTAACCAAGTTTAATTTTATAGGATAGCGAACACCCGACTCACGCCGGTCTTCGACCACGTCCTATCCAGAAAAAAAGAAGTATTTCTGTAAGTAGGCCCCCTTCTGCCTTTCGAGCCTCACTTAGAGCTGCTATATCACTGATTATTCATTGCTCCTTTGTATTCAAGTTGCTCCTTTGTATTTAAGTTGCTCCTTTGTATTCAAGTTGCTCCTTTGTATTCAAGTTGCTCCTTTGTATTCAAGTTGCTCCTTTGTATTCAAGTTGCTCCTTTGTATTCAAGTTGCTCTTTTGTATTCAAGTTAACTCTCCCTAGCCTATTGGTGTCATCAGAGAGAAGTTTTCCTTCTCCAAGATGAATTACCCCATCATTTATTCTGGTCACTATCTACTGTCCATTGTGGTGGGGGTCATAGCGTTAGATATATGCACTTGCCTCTTCTCCTATTTGTAACAGTTCCTCAACAAGAAGGTCCAAGAGCATGGCTGCTGCTGTCAGATGTTAAGTGTTGCGCGTGTCTAGGGAGCATTGTTCTAGAATTGAGAACTCATTCTCAATTTTACCCTTTGTTACCACATTAACTGTTACCCCTGGCATTAACTAAGCCACTCTTGCATCATACCGCCTTCCGTCGTACGACAATAATTCTCTATTACTTTTAACCAGTCATTTCTAGATCGCTAAATGACATTTAATGGTTGCAATCAGCAATCTCAAGCTCTGAGATTTAGGCAGCTGAAATTTGAAACTTCACATTTCTCATGAAACAGAGCCGAAATGATGTATTGGAGTTCATGTAAAGCCAAATTGTGTTACTCTGCGCAACATTTCCGTTAGAGTGTCTGATTATGTTACATAAGCCCCGGAAAACATCCATATAGATAATTGTTTTCCGGAAACACCGTTAAGCCTTATCTTCCTTCTCTTATCGATTGAATCTGCCGCAACCGACCGGCCGGTCCGTCATGACGAGGCCCACCTCGGTAATCCATCCTCATTATCAAGAAAGTATGAATCATAACACCATTTATATATTACTGAACTAAGTAAATAAACGCCGATGGAGTTAGCAACATGTTTCGCAACTCAGAGCTTGTTTCCATCAATAAAACACAGACTAAATATGTCCTATACAAATCTTCATAGGCTGTCGGAGACAGGTGAATGATTACAATATGCAGTGTGTGTTTGTTCTGTTATCATGGAATTGTTTGTGTTGGTTTAGGGTTTACTTCATCATCATCATCATCATCATCATCATCATCATCATTAATCCCATAACCTAGAATGTCGTTGAGGCACCGTTATTGCAGTTTGTAGCACTAGCACCCGCCATACGACAATGGCATGTCTTGGGCCGCTGCACACCTGACGGAGCCCACCTCTCTCCAGGTGACAGTTCATTATAGTTGTGTCTAAATTTTATACAACAAAGCTGACACTGTCTTCAGCTAGGGCGAAGGGCGCCAATCTCTTGAAGTTCAGTCGTGTGATCTACACCGGGAAATATGACACATGTATAAGCGTGTGCTATTCATATAGCCGATGTCCATTCCAAAATAATCGGACGGAAGAAAACACACAAATCGAATGAATTCAGCAGTCCAAATGAAAAACAACAACACGTTTCTGTGAACACAAGTGTAAGTCGTCGACTAGTGTAAATTCCCGGCAAAACCATGGTCTGGTTGCATCTATAATGATGTAAAACAGTAGAGCAATGTAGACCTGAAGCCAGTTCGGGCGCCATCTTTACTGCTCTTCCTTCTTGGCTTACTTCGTTATGTTGCAATTAAGCAATTGTTTACTCAAATACTCAGTATTATTAATCCCGATCACTGTTTTAAAATCCTAGTCGCACCTCTAATAAATAATGGCATTTTGACGACTTAAAAAAAATTTGTTTCTTATAAAAATAAAATCCTGTTTGACTTGAAAGCCCCGCGTAACTATCTTATCCCTGTAGTCGGGAAGTTGCTAGATGTACTTCTGGTTTCTGCCGGGAATTGTGAAGTTAACTGACATCCATCACTCATATCTAGAATCCACAAGAGCTAAGCTCTCAGGGAGGCTAATTAGAGGAAGAAGAATTCCTAAACTGTTTGAGAGTATTGTATATAGTTTCTGTTCATCAATTCTCTGTATAGTCTCAAGTGGTCTGTATAACCTTTATATGGACATGAATACCACGCACGGTATTCTCCCCACTTAAAGATGTATTCAATTGTCACCCCTTTGTCTACTCATGTTTTTTGAAAGAATGTCATGGCTAATGTTGTGACAGCTCGTGCTTCTTCTTTGGTCAAGGTCAGTCAATGCCGTGATATTGAAATCTGCAGTTGGTACGTATATACTTATACGAAAAATTGTCGCGTCAGAGATAGAAAGAGGGAAACAAGTAAACGACAATATGTACCTTATGTTTAGACATCAGGTACAGCACACAATACTAAAATCAAAACGAGGTTTCTTACAGTAAACTCAGTCCCTACGTCTAGTACTGGAAAACGGCACATCGAAAGATGAAATAGCTGACGGTCCCATGGATCGAGTTACGAGAGAGACCTGCGCCTGGACATCACCTACCTTACCCAGCATGAGCGTCTCTAAATATATTTCAAACTGGCGTATCACCATGCAGGAAGAACCTAAAAAGATGGGGATACATGGATGCTGGAACATGCGAATAAGGAGCAACAGATCCAGGACCATCTGATGATCTATCCACACATCCTGAAGATTTGCAGTATAGACGACCTGCTGAATAGCAACAACTGATGTCGAAATTTGGTATGGATATTCTGGACTAGGGTCCATGGTCTTCACACTGATGTCAGAAGTTGGTCTGGATATTATTGATTAGAACCCGTGTCTTGACACTGATGTCAAGAGTTGGAGTGGATACTTTACTAGAACCCATGTCTTGACACTGATGTCACGAGTTGGTATGGATATACATGACTCGAGTTCAGGGTCCTGACACTGATGTCAAGAGTTGGAGTGGATACTTTACTAGAACCCATGTCTTGACACTGATGTCACGAGTTGGTATGGATATACATGACTCGAGTTCAGGGTCCTGACACTGAAGTCACGAGTTGGTATTGATATACACAACTCGAGTTCAGGGGCCTGGCACTGATGTCAGGAGTTGGAGTGGATACTTCACTAGAACCCATGTCTTGGCACTGATGTCACGAGTTGGTATTGATATACATGACTCGAGTTCAGGGTCCTGATACTGATGTCAGGAGTTGGAGTGGATACTTTACTAGAACCCATGTCTTGACACTGATGTCACGAGTTGGTATGGATATACATGACTCGAGTTCAGGGTCCTGACACTGAAGTCACGAGTTGGTATTGATATACACAACTCGAGTTCAGGGGCCTGGCACTGATGTCAGGAGTTGGAGTGGATACTTCACTAGAACCCATGTCTTGGCACTGATGTCACGAGTTGGTATTGATATACATGACTCGGGTTTAGGGTCTTGGACCTGATGTCACGAGTTGGTATGGATATACATTTCTAGGGTAAATGTCTTGACACTGATGTCAAGAATTGGTATGGAAATATATGACTAGGGTAAATGTCTTGACACTGATGTCAAGAGTTGGTATGGAAATATATGACTAGGGTAAATGTCTTGACACTGATGTCAAGAGTTGGTATGGAAATATATGACTAGGGTAAATGTCTTGACACTGATGTCAAGAGTTGGTATGTAAATATATGACTAGGGTAAATGTCTTGACACTGATGTCAAGAGTTGGTATGGAAATATATGACTAGGGTAAATGTCTTGACACTGATGTCAAGAGTTGGTATGGACATATATGACATGGGTAAATATCTTGACACTGATGTCAAAAGTTGGTATGGAAATATATGACTAGGTTAAAGTCTTGACCTTGATATTCGCAGTTTGGCACGAATATACCATTGACAAAGATTCGTGTCTTGGAACTGATAATTGGAGTCGATAAGAATCTGCTTTTGACTATTTGCCTTTGTCATCAGAGTGCTACACAGGTTGAAATAAAACCAGAACCACTGTAGCGTCACACAGCAAAATATTGAAAACGACTGCAGCGATCTATGATCGGGGCTTTCAATCTCGCCAAATATAAGCATTGTTATGAATCTGCTACGGAAAGGGATCGGATACAGGCTTTGAGGAAAATGGTGTATCATCATATGTATGTGTACTGGGTTGAATGTTTTACTGATGAAACTGGTATTTATTTTTTTTCCTGCCTTCTTCCTTCTCCTTCTTCTTCTTCTTCTTCTTCTTCTTCTTCTTTTTCTTCCTCTTCTTCTTCTTTTTCCTGCCTTCGTTATGTAAAGGACGTGTGTAACGTCGCTTAGGAGTAAATAGCTACACTGCAATATATGCGCCTGTCGGCCCGACACATCCGATTTCAGAACCCCATTTTTGGAACCGGCTTTGCTTTCCCTCTTTGATCCCCAATCTCGTAGATATGCTGCATGGTTATAGCCTGTTTTCAGGGCCGTCATATGGAGACTGAATAGAGTCTTAATCGGTCACGTGTCACTGGCCCTGACGTAGGCAGCAAACTATAAGTCACTGGCTGCTGTCAGCTTATTAACTAATTTATCTTTGACCTGGGATATTTCTTAACAGGTTCTCACTAGTTCCTAAGTTTTTTATTTAAGTTTTCCTCATTAATCTAATAAACAAAAAAGATAATTGTGTTTTTTACTCCCATTGCTTGTGTCCGTTAAATGGGTTTTATAATAATGAGGAATACAGGTCGTTTGCCTTGTTGTCTGTACGTAACGAGCAAGCAAAATTGTATTTTATCCCCCGCTAGACACATTAATATGTTCTACAGAGGTTTTGAACCTGTGTCTTAGTGGTCAATGGCCCGGTATTCATGTCACTCACTCACGTTTCATCATGTTGCATTAAGTACGTTTTTGTCAAGGCCCACATAGTGTCACTTTCGACAGGTCTTTCTGACATTGCAGTTCGTGACATATACCCGATCTCTGTCAGAACATCCTGACCTGCCTCGTACATCGCATCTCTTGCTAACGTCATCTCACACTGGGCTGTCGTCACTTCATTTATACTTTCATTTAGCCTTGACCCATTAAACAAAAATACCAGCACTTTCCTACATCTTTTGATATGCTCAATAGATTTCCAGCCATTTTTATATGCTAGAAGAGTTCAAGACGATATATTCCACGATATCAATGGTCCATATCGTTCGTATCAAAAGGAAACGCCCTATATTTTGACATGGCCTATCGCGTTCTGGGCACGCCTCAATATATCTTTACACATTTCTTATCCAACGAACGATGATATTTTCTTTAAAAGCAGAAATGCTAATAATATGAGAACGCGATTTGTTTTATCTTGTTGTTTACGCCGTAATTTGTATTTTTAATTTGCTCATTTCATTACTTTTATTAATTAATATGTGTCTTTTATTGGTTATTTTCATACACCTCTTTTTAATTTCACAATTCTTAGCTATTAAATTGTGTTAAATTTGTGTTTTTTTATTTATTTGTTTCCGATTCTATTTTTATTTATTTGTTTCCAATGTTATTTTTAAATTTGCTTATATTATTCGTTATATCCCTTTTTTATCGACGGCATTTAGGAAACATGATTCAGGGTCATAGGGATTCCCATCGGTGGGCTGGTATTGTTTCGTATCCATGCATCTCGTATCTTGGGCTTGATATCCCCCGAGAGGGTGTGAATATAAACATTATATATGCAGGGATATTTCTAGTATAGGTTTTCAGGTGACGTGATAACCAAGTCGAGGAAGACAAACCCAACGTAGATCAAAATAATTAAATACAATCGTAAGTTTTTGATTACGTAATGTCAACGTAAAGATCATCATAACTTAAGGTCCACGTAAAAAAAAGGTCCACATGTCATAAGATCAGCGGGACGGCGTGGCCTAGTGGTTAAGTGGCACGGCTCACAACCAGAAGGTGCTGGGTTTGATCCCCATCGTAGCACCGGCCGTTACCCCGGGAAAGCAAACCCTTAGAAAATGCAGGAGGAAGCAGACCCTTACATAAAATGCATGCTGAAGTCGGATGCACTGGGCCGACAGGCGCAAAATAAAAACCACATTGCAACGCACTCGGCCTTGGGGATTAGAGAAAAAAGGTAAACGCAAAAAAAAAAAAAAAAAAAAAAAAAAAAAATAAGATCAACAGAAAGAACTGTTCAGCCTTTTTATACCTGGCGTCCACTTTAATAGCTGAGGGTTGATTTTCCTTGCAGTCAACAAAAATCTAAATTGAAGAAAAATTCGCGATTGTCTACAATTTGCTTTTTGGATGTTTCTGAATGACTGCGATTTCAATGCCCATTCCAAGTCTGAAATTCAATGTGCTATTGACATGTTTGCAGCGGCTTGCGATAACGTTGGTCTCACCATTTCTACTCGTAAGACTGAAGTGCTGCACAATGCAGCCCCAAGACATAAATGTGCACAGTGAGCCATCTATCACTATCAATGGTCAGAAATTGAAGTCGGTAGAACGCTTTGTATACCTTGGCAGCACACTCTCCAGAGCAGTCCGTATTGATGGTGAAATACACTAGAGAATTTCAAAAGCATGTGTAGCATTTGGAAAACTAAGATCCTCAGTTTGGAACCGGAGAGGAATTAAGCTTCAAACCAAATTGAAGGTTTATGCGCCAGTCATCCTACCAACTCTTTTGTACGTATGTGAAACCTGGACTGTGTACAGCCGAAATGCGTAGAAGAACATGCCTAAGCAAACGGCTTAACATAAAATGGCAAGATAGGATCATAGCGTGAAAGTCCTTTTGCGGGCTGCCATGACAAGCTTCCACATAACTCTGTGCATATCGCAGCTTAAATGGACTGTCCATGTTGTCTGCGTGTCAAATGAGCGGCTTCCAGAGAAAGTATTCTATGGCGAGTCAATCAGGCAAGCTCGCTCGCGGTGGTGAAATAAAACGCTTCAAAGACGCCTTGAAAGCCTCACTGAAGAACTGCGACATTGACCCTGATAATTGGGAGAAGATTGCTGGTGATCGCTTTGCCTGGTGAAGTCAAATCTCTTCTGGCACGACACATATGGAGCAGACAAGAATCAATGAAGCTGCACGGAGACGAGCGACACGAAAGGCAAGAGACGAGTTGCCTGCGTCTGACGGTCAGACAGTGTTTCTCTATCCTCAGTGTGACAGACGCTTTCGGGCTTCAATTGATTTGAACCCACTCCAGGATTGACAAATGACAATGTGGTCCTCTTCGGAAACGATGGACAAAGAACAACAACAATATACATTTTGGATGTTTCTAATCATCATGTCCATTGCAGAACGTCGCTCCCATCACAGCGCGTCTTCTTCTTCATCTTCATCGTACGCAGTCAGACATAAACTTTTATTTTTTCGAAAAAAGCAGCGGTCATCCTGAGGCTATCGACACTGCCATAGAGATTGTCTAGTGTTGCCACTAGTGATGGCCACATCTGCTCTCTCTGATCCTCGTATGTCGGGCAATTTTGCAGCAAATGCTCAGCGGTCATTTTCCCAGTACCACACGGGCATTCGTCAGTGCCACCTATCTTCAATTTGTTGAATAGGTGGTACCTCAGTCTATTGTGGCCAGTGCGAAGTCTGAAGACCACGACCTGCTCTCTTCTGTTCAACTGGTAATAGGCATCGTTTTTTGTGTAGCCAGTATGTTCGGTTTCCCATTTGGTCGTGTATCTAGCTCTAATAAGCCGTTTTGACTCTTCGTACGTCATACTAGTATCTGGTTGTGGTAGTCTTGCACCTTCTTTAGCCAGTTTGTCTGCCTCATCGTTGCCTTGGATGTTGCAGTGGGATGGAACCCACTGTACCACTACTCTTTTTGGTGCGGACTGCTGGCATAGTTGACAGAGTACTGCTCTTAAATCATTAACAGCGCGTCTAAAAGAAAACAGTTCTCTTTTGGCAAATCTCCTTTCTCCTACAGAGCCATGTCCAAGTATTCCTAGACATTTTAGTATCATCGCCTACTTGGTTTGCTTCTGTCTCTCTTGTCCAGCTCTGTACCGTCCATTGCCGTTTTCATAAGATCTTTGTGTTTTTTGATGTGTCCAAAGTATTTCAAATTTCTGTTGATGATGGAATTTTTGAAGCAGTTCTCCTCTATGCTCAACTCTTGTTGAACGTCTGCTTATTTTCGGTCCACGGTATTCTAAAGACCTTTCTGGGACATTTCTTCTTCTTCTTCTTCTGCGTACACAGTCAGGCAGTAACCATTATTTTTTCGAAAAAAGCAGCGGTCATCCTGAGGCTGTCGCCACTGCCATAGAGCTTGTCTTGCAGTTCCACTGGTAATGGCCACATCTGCTCTCTCTGATCCTCGTACGTCGGGCAGTTCTACAGCAGATGTTCAGCGGTCATTTTACCAGTACCGCACGGGCATTCGTCGGTACACCCTATCTTCAATTTGTTGAATAGGTGGTACCTCAGTCTATTGTGGCCAGTGCGAAGTCTGAAGACAACGACCTGCTCTCTTCGGTTCAACTGGTAATAGGCATCGTTTTTGGCGTAAACAGTATGTTCGGTTTCCCATTTGGTCATGTATCTGGCTTTGATAAGCCGTTTTGACTCTTCGTACGTCATACTGGTATCTGTTTGTGGTAGTCTTGCACCTTCTTTTGCCAGTCTGTCTGCCTCCTCGTTGCCTTGGATGTTGCAGTGTGATGGGACCCACTGTACCACTACCCTTTTTGGTGCGGACTGCTGGCACAGTTTGTAGAGTGCTGCTCTTAAGTAATTAAGCTCAGTGTTTTTCTGGCTTTTTAGCGCTGTGACTACGGCGAGAGCATCTGTCAGCAGGACTATATGGCTCTCATTTTCACTGTGTGTCACCATTTCTTCCACTGCCGCCCTCAGTGCCTCTGCCTCCGCTCTGAAATTGCTTGTGTACTTACCAGTAGCGAATGACAGTGTTATTTTTCTGCCATTTGGTAGGTTCAGGAATGCTCCTGCCCCTCCGTTCTGTGTTGTGTTTGTTACAGAACCGTCGGTGTATGCATGGGTCCAGTCCATGTTTGGGTAGCTTTTCGTTATGAAGCTTAGGGTAGTATCTCTCCTTTCTTTTTCAGTCTGGCAGTTTTTGTTTGCAATACCTGGTATATTTTCTACCACCTCTGGAAATATATCCTGCCTCCAGGTAGGTTTTCGTACAGTAGTGATGGGTTTTGGTGTTGTTAGTGCGTTTATGGGATCTTCGTGCATCTTTGCTTTGGCTATTTCTGCAAAGTTTCTCCGCTTTAGTTTCCCATTTCCCAAATTGTTTAGTCTCTGGTGCATTGGATGGTCGGTCAGTCTTTGGAGTTTCTCCGACTGCAGCTGGGCTCTGCAGTCTCTTCTATCGGTCATGGATTGCAGTTTTGTAATCTCTTCAAGTTCTACAATTGGCGTTGACTTCATGCCACCTGTTATAATTCTCATGGCTTGGTTTTGAAGTTTGTTAACTTTATCGACGTTCGCCTTCGCTGCTGTTGTCCATGCCGCAATGCCATACTCGAGAACTGGTCTCACTCTTCCAGTGTACAGTTTCTTTAGTATGCCTTCGTCTGCTCCGCAGCTAGTGCCAGCAAGATTCCTCATGATTGCCTTTCTTTCTCTGGCTTTCATTCGGTTTCTCTCAATCTGACTTTTCCATGTCATGCGCCGATCAAATGTGACTCCCAGATAGGTTGGGTTGTCGTTTGGCTGCAGGAATTTGCCATTTAGACTTAATTTGGTACTTTGGGGTTTTAATGAAAGCGAGAATATTGTGCATGTGGTTTTCTCCTCGTTTATTTTGACCAGCCATGAGTTCGCCCACTCTTCCAGCGATGTTAGGGCCGTCTGCATCCGATTTCTTGCTATGGTGAAATTCTTTTCAGAGGTCCACATAGCCAGATCGTCTGCAAACATTGAGCTATGGACTCTTCTTGGTATATTCTCTGTAATATCGTTTATATATATACCAGGAAGAGTGTGGGTGACAGTACTCCCCCTTGGGGTACTCCCTGCTCGAGTGTCACCTTTTTGCTCATCTGCCCTTGTACTTGGACTCTGGCCGTTCTTTGTTTGAGGTAGTGGTTGATCCACTTGTACATCTTCCCACTAACATCACTTCTTCTTAGCTTGA
This sequence comes from Ariolimax columbianus, assembly GCA_036924085.1. Taxonomy (NCBI): domain Eukaryota; kingdom Metazoa; phylum Mollusca; class Gastropoda; order Stylommatophora; family Arionidae; genus Ariolimax; species Ariolimax columbianus. The sequence continues at coordinate 57,249,688 of JAVGWX010000001.1, read as the reverse complement.
CTCTAAGTCCATCTTTCCAGACTTTGTCAAATGCCTTTTCCAGATCCACCCAAACAGCTACTGTGTGTTTCTGTGCCTGGTAGGCATCTTCTATTTCCTGGGCTATGAGGATGACCTGGTCCTCAGTGGATCTGTGCTGTCTAAAGCCGGCTTGCTGTGGAATTAGTATTCGTTTTTCTTCCAGATGCCACATCAGTCTGGTGTTTATCATCCGTTCCATCAGCTTGCCGGCACAGCTCAGTAGGCTTATGGGCCTGTATCCATTTGGATCTGTTTTGTCCTTTCCTGTTTTTGGTACTGGTACCAGTATTGCGTCTTTCCATGCCTGTGGTACAATTCCCCTTTTCCAGCTTTGGTTCAGGACCGATAGCAGTTTCCTCTTCGCTGTTTGGCCCAGCCCCATCAGCATTTCGTTTGTTATCCCGTCTTTTCCGGGAGATTTCCTTTTCTTTAGTGTTCTCATGGCCTCTTCCATTTCGCGCATTGTTAATTTCTGTGACATTTCGATTCTAAGGACTCAAAGTTTGGTAACTGTCCATGTTTCACAGTCGTATGCCACAAGAAAAACACAGGTTCTAAAAATGTGCACTTTTGTTGGTTTGCTTGTTTTCTGCAATAGTTTTCTCATTTGAGTTTTAAATACAGCATTTCTTCTGCTACGGTCTACCTGACATCTAACATTGCCAACTAGTGGGTTGGTAAAGCACATGTTGAAGAGCACTGTGTGAGACCAACATGTCAGTGTTTAATTATCGAGTTGGTAGAGCACTAGCTTTTAACAGGAAAAGTACGAAGTTCAACTACAGTTACCTGCACGCTCCAATCGATCAAGCTGTAACTTGGCAGGTGGTTTACAGTTAGGAAAGAAAAATGCAGCAGGGAAGGGAACAGGCCACCAAACCTCAAAAGATGATGTTGTACAATGATATCTCTAACACTTCATACCGCGACCAGCAGTTAGTTATGGGACTACGTTTACTCCTTTAAGACTAACTTAACATAAGGTGAATATATAGTTAAAGCAAAATACGATTTATAAATAATACGATAAATTTAACGAAGTTTCGCGTAAAGTAAGAGCGACATAACGTATAATCGACAAATAACATGTTCGGCATAACGTATGACCTATATAACGAATGATTGACAACATGTAGGATCGACGAAATATATGCTCGACATAACGTATGACCGCCTTAACGCATGCTCATGATACTATAACTTCAACATAACGATTCCAGTAAAATCGACATACGTTTGATAAACATAATATAGTAACCTTATTCAGTCATGACTGGCTATTTGGTGACCTTGGTGTGGTAACTCTTTACTGAGATTATGATTTTCGCTTTCCTTGGGCATTTGCGTTTCACTTGTATGTGTTGCAACAGCTTCTTTCCCAAAGGCTGACGCATCTCTTCAAGTACATCTCCAATGGGATATGTCCCCAACTTCGTCTTTATAGGATGCCAGACACATGTCCAGTGCCTTTATGACCCGCTTACACATATATTTAAACCTCAGCTATAGTCGGCCGACTTTTCTTTGCCATCCGCAAACTGTCAATTGAAGATAATTTTGTAGATGTAACCATCTTGAACATGGTGGACAAGATCACGCAATCATAATCTTCGCTACCTCAGGAGAGTGCACATGCTTAAAAGACGATTGCAAAAATGCATTTGTTCATTTGTAATTAGATCTCTCCATTAAATTGGAAGATTGGATTGCAGTCGCCGTAGATAGAAGTTGCTAAGTCATTGCTCCTGTATGACATATGTTGTCCAAGTTTCATATATGATCGTGCTAATGACAAATACATTGTAAACCATGAACTTAATCTTAGTTGCAAGTGTCTGCATTGTGAGACGTGCAAATGTATCAGTAGCTTGATGAGGCATCGCAGGTAGATGAATAGGTGTGTAGCTAGCTACATATTCATAATTATTGATGGCAACAAGTCGTGTATCCTCTTCCTGTCCCAGGATATTTATTTTGTTGAGACATTGCGAGACCAAAATCATTGCACACCTGGGAAAACTGATCTATCAAGCTCTGTAGTTCATAGTGACTGAATAACAATTGTAATATCATCAGTGAATAGCAAGTCCGACACCGACTTTCGTAATCTTCATTTTGGCCATGATTCTCCGAAGATTAAACTGTCAACTATCCGACTTCGTGTGAAGGCAAATTCTTTCATTTGCGTTACCAAATGCATGTTTCAGTAACAGAGCAAGAAGTGTTGGGGGACAGGACGCAGTCGCGTTTGACACAGCTGTGAATACCAAATGATTGTAATATAACTCCTAAATTGAACTGTTTCTTTAATGGCTTCGAGGAGGGATATTTTCTATGTATCAGTTTGCGTGAGCAGCCTATTTTATAGAGGGTATTTAATAGTTGCCATTATTAGATAAATAAAGGCGATATAATACTGTGTTTCTGCTATAGTGACTTTTCCTGAAGATAAAAAAATAATGTCGGTTTTAGAGACCTGAATCCACATTATTACTCCGGATACATACACTCGACCAATTTTTGTAGACGAAGTAAAATGATTCTGGCAAAGACTGCCAAGAAAACTGAGCAGAGGTGTATCTATAATTCTTACAGTCTCTTCTATATTAATAATAATTGTCCATCACAAGTGATGAAGACCATTCTCTTTGTTCAGCCGTGTGGACAGTCGTATCTCTTGCTGTGGTCGCTGAAATGGGTGACTTGCGCGGTGATTTGGATTAAAGGGTGGAAGAAACTGCGCCTTTTGTCAACCTCAATCACAGAGCCTAAGCTACCTTTTGCCAGTGGCAAAACATTCATCGAGACGACTGGAGATAGCATAGGATGCAGATTTTGCCTCAGGGTTACCACCGAAGCCTCTCCGTAAACATGTAACCCGCAGGGTAGAAAGGTTGGAAGGCATCTAACGCAGTTTGTCGTGCCTTTTCGATAACCATAAGAGGTCGTATGGACAACACTCAGCGTGTGAGTGAGTCTGGCATCTCTCCCCAGCTGTATTCAGCTCATCATAGTAGCATCTAAAATTCCCACACGCCAAATTCGCGAAGGTGAACCGGCAGAACTAACCCGTGAAATACGACACAGGTATAAGCGTAGTTCCATTCAGCCGGCGTCCAGACCAGGATAAACGGATGGAAGAAATCACAAAAAAAGAACAAAATAACAAGTCCAGACGGAAAACAACACCACGTTTCCGTGAACACAAGTGTAAGTCGTCGACTAGTGTGAATTCCAGGCAAATCCGTGGTCTGGCGGCATCCATAATAATCCAAAACAGTAGAGAAATGTAGACTCGCAGCCAGTTATGGCGCCATCTATATTACTTAATGATATATCATGTTACAATAGGTGCCTCTCGCATTTACCGGGATATAATGGTCCATTTTCCATCCTTGGAATAGTATTATTCGCAGAAGCTGCAAGCATGCACACTTACAGTGTTTGGTCAGATCAGGTGAAATCCAATAGCTGCTTGGTGTTCTGTCTGAGTCAAGCTGTCTATGCCTGTATTAGGATCTTCTAGAGATGGTTCTATGTCCCGCTCCACCATACTGAACAATTGTTTGACAGTTGACGATATTGTCACATAAGTTGAGTTCAGAAGAGTGCTCAACCCATCGCTCCATCTGCTTCCCTTGTTGTTATTTCTCGTCAGGTTGGATTTGAGTGGTACAGTTTTCCAATTTACGGGAGCTACAGCCTTTTTTTTGTATGCCATCATATATTTGTCTGTTGCTTCCTGTTTGTGCTTTGTGCTGTAGTCTGGATTTTTTGTGCTGAGCTAGAGCCAATATTCATTTGCACAACGACGAGCTATTTGTTGAACGTGGCTTGTGTAGGACTTCAATTTTTTCAGAGTGCCTGCATTTGTAAGGCGCTTGTATTGAACCAGAACAGCGCCTTTTGGATCAAGGATGTTATATAATCCACTTCAGCTTCAAACCAGTCATCTAATTTCCTTAAATCTGCCAACGGTAGCAAGCGCAGTGATATGAATGTTGTTTTTGAGATGTTCTAAGGTCACTGTAACTGAGTGTTATGAAGCGGGATATTGTGAGATTCCTCAAGAGCATTGTTAAATCTATTAATCAGCGCATTGTCCAACATTATATTTAACGTATATACGTGATTTACCTTTGTGTTTAAGGTGATGGAACTTTCTGGGCTGTGATTCGATTCTAGAACAAAATTATGACTGATTTGTTTCGCAGTCTGCGATATGGTGAAAACGCAAACAGCCTTTAGTTGATATCACTGCTTGGATCGTGGATGCAACCATGATGCCTTGTCTTGTGGTTTTGTCTGAAAACAGGAGTTTATCTCACATAGTCATGATAAACACATAAGTCATTAACCATTGAAATTAATTTGCCGCTTTCCAATGACCAAGGTTTTAATGCCATGAATCGCAATCAACGCCTACTCTAGCGTTTAATCACTTAGTAACACAAATTACTCAAATTTGCATGCTTCTGTTGACTACTGATAAATCCTCGTAGAAATCATCTTTGGCTTCAGGTGTGTAGCACGAGGTCGGTGCATATGAACTGATAAGTTTGATGCGGCCAACTGTGGCAAGGAGACGGCTTACAATTTGGTTCATCCATGAGAATTAAGGAGATTTTCATTGAAAAGTCTACTCCATACTATTTTTTTTCACTATGGTCTTTTACCTGCCAGTAGAATATGTAGTCTTTCTCACTTATTGATCTCGTCTACTAGCCTAGGTTCCTGAAGTGCTGCAATGCCCACATCGAGTCTTTTTAATTCATCATTAATAAAGTGTGTCTTACTGGCGTCATTTTTATTACGTAGGTAATCAGATAGATCGTACAGCGTGTTGCGGCCGTTCTTCTTCTTCTTCTTTGTTCGTTGTCAATCTCCCGCTACCAAGCCCTGAAAAAAAGCTTTGCAAGTAGCGGAATTCCAGGGAACGGAATGCGTTGTGTCGTGGTTTACAGCTTGACTGCGATATTTGCACCTTTCGGTGCAACACATCCTACTTCAGCAAGCCTTTTTGAGTACCGGGTTGCCCTCCCTCTTCGATCCCTTCTCCTTAACCAGTCTGCTCTGTTGAAGCTTGTTATCCAGGATCATCGCGTGGAGGTGTAGAAGGGTCTTGCAGCTCTGGTTCGCTGACTCTGACGCTGACTGTCCGCTGACTGTTTATGCGCTGCTCAGCGTCTTGATCCTGCGGGCATTCTAATTAAGCTGCTACTACGTGAGTGTGCGAAATCGCAGGTTACAGCTGAAAGGTCACTCCATGTCGCAAGCTTAGGCTTTTCTACAGAGAAAAGTCTGCTGCTCATGCTCCAGGTCCTCCTCTAAATGTAGCTAATTAGTCAAGAGGAACATCAAATACCGACACAGTTTTGAATTATCAGTGAAATGAAACCACACTTATACTGCTTTGGGGGAATCGGCTCCAATTTTTTTCTCAGGGCTTACTCTCAAAGCCATTTCTGTATAGGCTAAGATATTTCGTCAGTCTACTCCAAAAGCCATTACTCCCAAATCAATTACTTCCATAGCCATTTCTCTAAAAGCCATTACATCCCAAAGCCATTACCCCCAAAGCCATTACTCCCAAATCCATTACTCCCAAAGCCATTGCTCCCAAAGCCATTACATGCCAATGCCATTACCCCCAAAGCCATTACTCTAAAATCCATTACATTCCAAAGCCTTTACCCCCAAAGCAATTACTTCCAAATCCATTACTCCCAAAGCAATTTCTCTACAGCCCCGGATATTTCGTCATGGTTAACTCCCAAAGCCATTACTCCAAAAGTCATTACCCCCAAAACCATTACTCCCAAAGTTATTGCACCCAAAGCCAAAACTCCTAAAGACATTACTCCTAAATCCATTACTCCTTAAGCCATTACTCCCAAAGTCATTACTCCCAAAGCCATTACTCCCAAAGTCATTACTCCCAAAGCCCCTACTCCAAAAGCCATTACTCCCAAAGCCATTGCTGTATAGCGATGGATGTGTCATCTGGAATTACCTCAAAGCCATTTATGTACATCCTCGGATGCTTAGTCAGGGTTTACTCGCAACGCCATTTCTGTACATCCTCGGATGCTTAGTCAGTGTTTACTCGTAAAGCCATTTATGTACATCCTCGGATGCTTAGTCAGTGTTTACTCGTAAAGCCATTTCTGTACATCCTCGGATGCTTAGTCAGTGTTTACTCGCAACACCATTTCTGTACATCCTCGGATGCTTAGTGTTTACTGTCAAAGCAATTTCTATGAACAGTTATTTTCGAAAGGCTGTGGTGACATCAACCGTAGTGCTGAAGGACACATCGCGCTAACAATATCAACAGCTCACGCGTGTTTCCTTTCAGTCTATCATGAACGGTTGAATATATCGATGGCCCTAGAATCTAAACTAACTGGCCCCTTGAGGGGGAATACATGCAGACTGTATCTGTTCTATTGCTATTTACTTCACTACGGCATTCTGATTTTATCCCCAAATGAGAGAAAGCCACAGGAACGTTGTTTGCCCAAAGGACGCCATTACAAGGGCCCATCACTCTAGAAAATCAACGTAACGTATGATCAAGGTTAAATAATATCGATATATTTGTCGATCGCCAATTGATATCTCGGCCAGAAAGGAAAGTAAGGAATATGTAAGTGACGATTAATAGGGTTGGGGCATGGGACTGGCTACACCCTTCTAATGGGACTGCATGCCACAGGACAAAGAAAAGAGAACATATGTACCGCATGGCAGAATAGTAACCAATAAGTACAAGTAATATGGAAACATCCCCAAAACGTATATCTCAGCTATTGTACTCTAACGTATCCCCTTACGTAATCACATAACTGCTTTCAAATAACCGGTTGGTTTCTAAGATTATTTCCCTTGGTAATTACATTTATTGAAACGTTTTGCTAATAACTTTAGAAAGCGTTAGATGGGGAATATGATTGGTGCTGTGTGAAGGGTTATTTCAGTCCATAAGCAGACACTCACCCATTTGGATCCAGGGTAGTAAAGAATAGGGTCACATCAACCTTCAAAACGTATAGTAAAATAAGGTTGTGCATAAAGTTATCAACATCATCATGTAGAACATGAAGGGAAATTGTAAATTGATTAAGCAGACATAATCACTTTGGTTCATACTAATATAATCGGACACTGCAGTGTTGCTGTGCTTCGAGGGACAACATGGACACGAGAATAAGAAGAATAGAACTGACAAGGGTGATATGTCATAAATATAATGATACAAAGGCCTTGTTTTCATGTGGGTGATCAATTCTATCCCCTGCTGACTAGCAGCAACGATGGTGCTTATCTAGCTGCAGGCCTATTTTGCTTGTATGTTCAAGTCCCTAATTGATGCCGCCATGACACTCGCTAATTTGACTGAAATCCACACTCGTCCACATTACACATGTGCACACGGAAACGTCATACTATGTTCAATTGGGATTAATCAGTTCGTTCGCTTTGTCCTGTTTTTCTCTGCGACAATCTGACAAAGTCATCGGCTACTTCACTTACCATGTGTCGTGTTTCCACCTTCCGGTGAACACGGCTAAACTTGACGAAAATGGTGTCCTTCATCCTGTTTGCTGACAGTGTTAATTTTTGTGGGGCTTGGACTGACACATCGGCTCTGTCCCAGGCAAACAAGTATCAGTTCTCCACTTAGCAGCCGGTCGCGATTTCGTTCGATGATCTCGCCGTGATAGCCCGGCTTCGACATGGTGATAGCCTCTCAACGCTACTGGGCCTCTTGTCCAGTATTGCTTTAATCTAGATTAGTATATTGTCTTTTTCAACTGGTTGTGCTGTTGTTGTTGGTCTAAGATAGTCGTGCTGAGTTGAACTGACTATTCACGACATGTCGTTGGTAGCAAGTTATAGCGACCCTTATAACATCCCGCAGCGTACTTGAGAAGATGTGCCAGGGCATGGCCTACTTTAGATAGGCCTTCTGTCTCACCGGTAAAACCTCTTGAAACGCCACATTTTACGGCGAACTAAATAACGGAACTCATATTGTGTCAAGGTTTATTATCAATCCATGTTCCACACAGAGAAACAAAAAAGATTCACGGTACAAAACACAACAAATGACCACTGAGAGAGATCCTGATCACAAAATCCTCCCCTGACACCAACTACATTTCATCTTTGTTTGTTGAACACCCTGTTATAGAAGCAGTGATAGTTGTCACATGCAAGTTTCGTTATTCAGTCAGTCGTAAAACGAAACGTTTCAACGGGATTTACACTTTAAACTACACCATCTTCAAAAGATACGGCCAAACCAACAGTTGATGATTTGCAGTACGCGTGTTGAAGATCTATCATACACATAGAGCTGAACAAGTTCGGATTGATTATATGTTTTGTACTTGTCTAAATATCTGTCCTTATGCTCTAATCTCGCAGAATCCAATTTTCTCTACTTTATTATATTGTTAATGTTTCTCGGCTAGAAAGAATTCGATTTATTCTTTTGCTATGTATTTATCTTCTTTCAAATCTTGAATTTTCACTTTCACTTATTATGTTACTAATGAGGAACGGCGTAGCGCAGTGGTTAGCACTCTGGCTTCGCATCCAAGTGGACCTGGGTTCATTCCCAAGTTGAGGCGGGTCGACCCAGCCTTAAATGGGTAACGGTTCAGTCTGGTAAGTAAAGGCCGCTGGCGTGATACTGACCAGATTATCCCTTAAGTGCCGTGAGTTACAAAATAATATGGGCCTAACACCATATTTTTTTTACTTTAATGAGGTTATGGCCCACATGTTAACGCTTGCTGGCCACACATGGTCCATAGTCGCGAGATGGCGACCCCTAATCTAGAAAGTGTGTAAATACGTGTTTACCCACAATACACTAGTCTGCCTTGAGCTCCGGCATTATTCTTCGCAAACATTGCTTTCTTGAATGACGTCCATTTGGAATTATTGGCACTCAGTGCAGATGATATATGTGGACATCCACCTGGCACTTATCTCTAGCGCTGCCGTCTCCTTTCTCCTTTCACATGCTAAAATGTATCGAGGAGCGAGGAAAGTGGACAGATCAACTGGCCTGTTTTATTTTTTTTCGCGAAGACGAAAAGCACAAGGAACAGTAACACACAAGCAGGTCTTCAAAGAATTCACAGGTGAACAAGTACACGACAATCTCTTGCTTATATATACAATAATCTAAGGCAAAAGAGGATCAGCAAATAGTTTTGTACTACTCTGGTGCAGTACATCATACATGGTGGAAAAAATGGTAACTTACCTTGATGTCTTTATACTGGTTTAGAAGACTCTGCAATGTTTGTATGGAACCACTTTCTTTTACATTTACTTGATCTAAAAATAACTATGCATATACAATCTTTCTTGAATGCATTAATTGACCTTCCTAACGCTATTTCCCGAAGTAATGCGTTTCAAGTATTCACCACTCTCTGACTAAAAGAAATATTTCCTGGTATTTAATCTAGACCTCCCTATAATTCATTTGTGACTGCGACCTTTCGTTCTTGCAACGGCTGCATTTTGAAGACCAAAAAAAACTTGTGGCAGTCTAATTTATTCTTTCCCTTGGATATTTTGTAAACGAGTATTCATCCCATCATCTCGAATTCTTCTCTTTTCCAGACAATGTAGACCGGTTTTTCTTAGTATTTCCTCATCAATCTAATTCTGTAATCCAACTATCAGTTTTGTCGCTCTTCCTTGTATCCTACCCGTATGTTTATATCCCCTCTACGGTAAAAGACTCCACACCTGAACAAAGAAACACCTAAACAAATAAATACCTGAACAAATAAACACCTGAACAAATAAATATCTGAATAAATAAACACCTGAACAAATAAACACCTGAACAAATGAACACATGAGCAAATAAACACATGAACAAATAAACATCCGAATAAATGAACAAACGAATCATCGAAAGCTGGAAAGATAGAAGAACTGTATGGCAAGTTGTTAAGCAAGTCCCCTTAAATGAGTCCTAAATCAAAGGATATATGCGTTATTGATGTTGTAGTTTCTGTAGCACTTCCGTTTGCATGGTGAGACTTCCATACACCCCCCTCCCACTCCCTACTTCTTGCACACCCATACCAACCCTCTTTATTGGTCTTTTAATATATTCTTAGAACGCTACTGTGGTCTCCATCCTGTCCTTCTTGAGTAGCACATGGGTCCAGCAAAGATGGTGGGGTAGCATGTAAGGATGTGCACAAATAGTCACGAGTGGCGAATCATTTAAAAATGTGTGTCACGATAAAACCGATTTAGAGAAGCAATAAGTATGTCTACTGTTTCCCTGTCTGTAAACATTTACACAGAACACAGTCTTCGACGGAGAGAGGAAATGCCTTGACCCATTATCGATGGTGTATCAACCTATAATCTCAGACATGCGGATGACACAGTTCTGCTCGCTGAAAGCGAATATAGTTTACACGAATTTCTGAATCGAGAACATAAGTCAAGTTCATGGATTTGGATATTAAGACTGAAAAAGCAAAAACTTTAATAATTAGTAAAGTAAACTCAAAATCTAAACTATCCGGCAAAAATGGATAATCAGATACTAGACCACGTCAAACGCTTCTGCTATCTTCGAAATATATTAAAGAAAAACGGACCATGTGAAATGGAAATCGTAAAGCCAATAAGAATGGCTAAATTTGTTTTCACCAACGTGATTCACACATGGACATCCAAACAAGACAATCATAATTTTAAATTGTCAATGATTAGAATAGTCCGTAGTGGTGTTCCGGGATCTTTATGTAGGACAATGACATGAATATCGCCACTGCCCCACAGAGAGCATGTCGTATGAGGCGACTGTGTGACATGGCATAACATCTGCCAGGATTAGGTGGTTCGTTAAGAGCAGCATAAATGGCGCCTAGCATGCTGCGAGGGGTCTTTGCTCTAATGTTTGAGTCTATTAATATGAACTCGAACATTGGTTAACCATCCTCCGTGGCACGTCCCAACGCAGCGGTGTAATAAGATCCATCCAGAGCTGGGACCTGCACATGGACATCCGCCCCTGTAGAAGTACAGGTTGACTAAGACTAAGGCTAAGAGTAATTACATGTTAAATATTCTCGTCTTTACTGTGTGATATAGAAGCACGGATGATAATCAAAAGATTAAAGAAGATAATTAATGCCTTTGAAATGTGGATGTTAAAGGCGAATTATGCCCATCCAAAGGAAAGGAAAGATAACAAATATGGAAGTCTGGAGAAATTAAAGGAACAAAGAGAATTAACAAACAAAATCGAAGTTCGACAGTAAAAGTATTTTGTTCACATAAAAGGTACACGACTTTGCTAAAAACAATACAGGTAAGAAAGGTGAAGCGCAAAAGTGCCTGAGTATAACGATAATATCAACAGATAGACGAGGAAAAGGCAATAATATTGCACATCAAGGCAAGAGACAAACCAATCTATTACTGCTGACTTTCGATGTGGAGATGATACTTGAACTGAACATAACTAAAAGAGAAGGAAGAAATATGTAAAAACAAGGCTAAATTAAATTGAGCGTTCGGTTACCGTTTTAATTGTCTTTTTTTTTTTAAGTCAAGAAACAACCACATCGGATATACCATTTTTAAACTTCGCCTAGATGCAATGTATACGTCACACCATAATCTCAGTTATGCGAATAATGCCCCTAACAATTATCTATTTGCACCAACACTTGAAATGTTCATCCAGTTAGTTATGCACAAGTGCAATGAAGACATTTCGATAAGTTATTTCCTTTGTTACAAGTTGTAGCTAAAACTCGGCACGCGTAAATCCCGCGGTTTACACTCCAGTAAAAACCAAAATGTTACATTTCTTCTCAACTTTTCTCAAACCAGACAAATAACAGACTTTTACGTTCGGTTGCATTATTACACAAGGAAGATCTACTTATAATCTGTAATTCTCTTCTTTCTCTTATATTAGCACATGTCTTGACAATCTGTTATTCTCTTCTTTCTCTTATATTAGCACATATCTTGACAATCTGTTATTCTCTTCTTTCTCTTATATTAGCACATATCTTGACAATCTGTTATTCTCTTCTTTCTCTTATATTAGCACATATCTTGACAATCTGTTATTCTGTTCTTTCTCTTATATTAGCACATATCTTGACAATCTGTTATTCTCTTCTTTCTCTTATATTAGCACATATCTTGACAATCTGTTATTCTCTTCTTTCTCTTATATTAGCACATATCTTGACAATCTTGCATACACACGGTTTCTGACCTTACAACCCCAATCACGCTTCCTTTCGGTAGCTGTCAAAATAACTTGGTTAATGACTGGCGTAGGGATCAGTGACCATCACGCCTGATGGCGTTTTAAGGGAAGCAACAAAAGCGCTCCAATTAACCTAGTGTGAAGCCAGCATTCGTATCGGGACCCAACCAACGTTCATGATTTCATTGCTTCGCATTTCATCTCTGGCAGAAATGAGAGTTTTGTCATTCGGATGCCTCCTTCCCTATCCTTCCCTACACCCCCTCCCCCCAAAAAATTAAGAAAATACAGCACGAAACAAATGAACGGGGAGTATTGTATGTGCTGTACAGTTGATCTTGAAAATTTGTGTTTTCAAGTGATCAATCGATATTAAAAATAAACATAGACTTGTGGAGGTGATCTATATTTCTATATTTATAAATCAAAATGGATTCATGTTGTTAACGATAGTGTCAAGATGGTCAGATATGTTATAATTGGTTCCTGCAATACACGATACTCCGTAACATTTAATCAGACATGCTCTAAACTAGAAGTGGCAGGGGATCTGGCCAATAAGAAGGCTGAAGAACAGCTGATGCAGAATAATAGAAGACAAAGCTGCAGTAACAAAGAGCTTCATGAATTGAACACAAAAATTAGGTTAAATGGGAATAGGAACCTATCAACATTTGGTGCCTATTGTGTGTCTAATACTTTCAATCAGAAGTTTGAAAGTCGAATCACAGTGAGGACATCAAGTCAGTTCTGCGACAGAAGGGTGGCATGCAAATGGTCCAAAGGCCTACTTGACTTAGTTAACAAAGACCATTTTATCGAAGTGTGATTTACCTATGAAATATAGTTCAATAAACTGTTCATTACTCATTTCACTTATCACATATACACGAAAAAGTGGCCGACAGGTATGGATACCGGACTCTCTGATCAAGTCGGAACGGGTTCAAAACTTACGTAAGGCCTTGATCTTTTCGGTTGGAAAAAAGAAATCCAGCATGCTCACTGCTTTGCGACTGCTGGGGCACGCGGTCTTCATATATTGGCCCTATAACTACCGACTGTGGGTTATAACAAAGATAAGAGATAGAACCTAACAGATTATGACTGAAGTTGAACCTCATGGACATTCACCCAGAAGGAAAGATAACGTTTGACCAATAAGAAAAGCAATGTCAGTAAACAGCATAATGGTAGTTTTAGTTTAATAATCCATAGACTTGTATATGGTTTAGACATAAACGCTGGAAAACCGATAACTTTGCTAACGCTGGGCAACACATTTTGTGAAGGTCATTAATCTTAGATCAAAGTAACCATTTCTTAAAAATTGTCTCAGCAATGGCAACGCCAAATTGGCTGCTACTGTTTATATATATATATATACACATATATACATAGTCAGCGTGGGATATTTATTTCAAATACTAAATGTAATCCTACCCAACGATGCACATCGTGCGTTCACGCTGGTTTGATGTCAACGTCATAGGCATCTGTAGGCCACTCGGACCTCGTCAAAAATGCTCACCTAGCCGAATATATCACTATAAATTTTCTTGACACAGCCCGTTTTTATGGAAATATCATTCTGAATGCCGTGTTTCGGTTTCGCCATTAGTTCACTTACACAAGGGACAGCCAGTTTACAAGTAAACAAAGGGTAGCGAAGGCAGAGGGAGCTGTGCAGCAGTCGAACAAAAGTAGTGAAACCATCGACCGGCTCAAACCTGGCCTACTGATCAGGAAAGAGTTGGCCAATGCCAACTTCAGAACCAACAGCCCAGACCCCTACAGTGCCATCGTGATCATGTGGGACGGCTTCATGGGGTATGAACAATCCAATCGTCCAATCGAACTGCAATTGGCAACATCACTTTTCCATCTTTCATCCACTAAGGAAGATTTCGTGCGCATCTACCGCAGACAATGTGTGTAGTACACGACTTGTCCTGGTACCCAATTTTCCATCCGAGGTAAAGGTCAGACGTCATTTTCATTACTGGAGTGATGACCCTTTTCTGGCTTGCAAAAGTAACTTCCGGTAAATGTAACAACAGTTAAATGTACTGTTATGACAGTTACGAGGACTCAGTACTGCTGGATGTAAACTATCTAGATCTGTTATGTTGTGCTTATGCCGAAGGGACATGAGAATCACACACATGTGTAGGTTTTCTGGGTGAAAGGGGGATATATGCATGGCGGGTTTATGCATTATGACGATATATGGATGCAAAAATACTGCGAAAAGGTTTGCTAAGTACTCAATATGCAATGAGTCGTTCATACATGAAAAACTATTTTTCTCCAAAAACAAAAGCCCAAATGACAAATTCTTTTGCCATTTTCTTGTTCACGGTAAATGAATTAGTAAAGGTGACGTTATTATTATAAAAGTAACGTGTGAGGCCCAGTGTAATTAGCTAAATTGACACGAAACCTACTCTGTATATAACATTAGACAATCACACACTGGAACATGCCAGAAGCTTTCCCTATCTTGGAAATAATTACGGAAGAGGAAGATTGGAAATTGTAATAAAGAAGAAAAAAAGGAATGGCGATACCTGTTCTCGTCAACATGAGCCATATACTGACATTGAAACACCTCACATATTAAACATGAAAGTGATCAGGTGTGATGTACATTTGTCTTTGCTTTATGGTGTAGACACGTGGTGGAAGATGGGAAGTGCCGCTTTTGGAATGTTGATACATATAGAAAATTGGGTCCTGTCTCATGGCAGGAAATTAAACGAATTTAGGAGGTGTCCTAATACTGACGAGAAACTGCATACCGAGTAGCGCGGTACCTGTCAGTCACACCGGACAGGCAGAAATTGTAGGAGTTGACATAATGGCTCAAGAGACGAAGCTCCGCCTTTTCAATCTGTACGGACCACCAAATAAAGACCTATCGCTCTCGAGTATGGAGGTCAGAGACTCCAACTGCATAGTAGTTGGAGATTTCAACAGCCACTCGGAGAGATGGGGATACTCTGACACAGACAGCAGAGGTGACGAAGTGGAAGATTGGGAGATAGATACAAATCTCTCCCTAATCAATAGGCCGGAGGATAGCCCTAGTTTCTATTCTAGAACATGGCTTACCACCTCGACTCCAGAATTGGCCTTCTCCACACAGGACATACACCATAAAATAGACCGCCAGGTGCTAAACCAACTGGCAGGTAGCGACCACAGGCCGATCAGGTTAGACATTGATATGGAAGTAGGCCCACAGGAAACAAAACCGCTCCCACGTTGGAATTACAAACGAGCCGACTGGGACAGATTTGCAATCCTGACAGATGGGCTGTGTGAAACCATCAACACACGAAACAACAAAATGAAGCCCATGGTGGAAAGCCTAAGCAAGGCAATAATGCAAGCCGCCACTGAAACCATCCCAAGAGGAGCTAGGAAAAACTATAAGCCCTACTGGAATGGTGAGTTGCAGAAAGCGGATGATGCAGTAACAATGCTAGGAACATGGCAGAGTGAGATCAATCTATGGAGGCAAACATCGCCCTCAAAGCCGCCACGGCGAAATACAAAAACACTCTCAAGCAAACAGCAAGAGAGAGCTGGAAAAACAAAAACGGAAAGCCTAAACCTGGACAAAGAAGGGAACAAGCTATGGAAGCTAGGCAGAGCCATGAACGACGAAACCCGGTCAAACAAACAAATTACCATCAAGCAGGGCGAAAGCTTGCTCACTGGTAAGAAAGCCGCAAACGCTTTTGTCGATGACTATGCCAGAGCAAACCACATCGAGGTCCCTGCAGATAGGCATACAGACATTAGTGAAGAGCAAAAGGGGCACGACAACATCGATACGGCACCTGAAGAGCATATGATGGCCAAATTAACAATGAGCGAAATGGAAGAGGCCATGAGAACATTAAAGAAAAGGAAATCTCCCGGAAAAGACGGGATAACAAACGAAATGCTGATGGGGCTGGGCCAAACAGCGAAGAGGAAACTGCTATCGGTCATGAACCAAAGCTGGAAAAGGGGAATTGTACCCCAGACATGGACTTAGAGTCAAGCTAAGAAGAAGTGATGTTTGTGGGAAAATGTACAAGTGGATCAACCACTACCTCAAACAAAGAACGGCCAGAGTCCAAGTACAAGGGCAGATGAGCAAAAAGGTGACACTCGAGCAGGGAGTACCCCAAGGGGGAGTACTGTCACCCACACTATTCCTGGTGTATATAAACGACATTACAGAGAATATACCAGAAAGAGTCCATAGCTCAATGTTTGCAGACGATCTGGCTATGTGGACCTCTAAAAAGAATCTCACCATAGCAATAAATCGGATGCAGCAGGCCCTAACATCGCTGGAAGAGTGGGCGAACTCATGGCTGGTCAAAATAAACGAGGAGAAAACAACATGCACAATATTCTCGCTTTCAACAAAACCCCAAAATACCAAATTAAGTATAAATGGCAAATTCCTTAGATTACAAAACTGCAATCCATGACCGATAGAAGAGACTGCAGAGCCCAGCTGCAGTCAGAGAAACTCTGAAGACTGACTGACCATCCAATGCACCAGAGACTAAACAATTTGGGAAATGGGAAACTAAAGCGGAGAAACTTTGCAGAAATAGCCAAAGCAAAGATGCACGAAGATCCCATAAACGCACTAACAACACCAAAACCCATCACTACTGTACGAAAACCTACCTGGAGGCAGGATATATTTCCAGAGGTGGTAGAAAATATACCAGGTATTGGAAACAAAAACTGAAAGACTGAAAAAGAAAGGAGAGATACTACCCTAAGCTTCATATCGAAAAGCTACCCAAGCATGGACTGGACCCATGCATACACCGACGGTTCTGTAACAAACATAACACAGAACGGAGGGGCAGGAGCATTCCTGAACCTACCAAATGGCAGACAAATAACACTGTCAATCGCTACTGGTAAGTACACAAGCAATTTCAGAAGGAGGCATAGGCACTGAGGGCGGCAGTGGAAGAAATGGTGACACACAATGAAAATAAAAACCATATAGTCCTGCTTACAGATGCTCTCGCCGTAGTCACAGCGCTAAAAAGCCAGAAAAACACTGAGCTTAATGACTTAAGAGCAGCACTCTGCAAACTGTGCCAGCAGTCCGCACCAAAAAGGGCAGTTTTACAGTGGGTCCCATCACACTGCAACATCCAAGGCAACGAGGAGGCAGACAGACTGGCAAAAGAAGGTGTAAGACTACCACAAACATATACTAGTATGACGTACGAAGAGTCAAAACGGCTTATCAAAGCCAAATACATGACCAAATGGGAAACCGAACATACTGGTTACACCAAAAACGATGCCTATTACCAGTTGAACCGAAGAGAGCAGGTCGTTGTCTTCAGACTTCGCACTGGCCACAATAGACTGAGGTACCACCGATTCAACAAATTGAAGATAGGTGGTACCAACGAATGCCCGTGCGGTACCGGTAAAATGACCGCTGAACATCTGCTGCAGAACTGCCCGACATACGAGGATCAGAGAGAGCAGATGTGGCCATCACCATTGGAACTGCAAGACAAGCTCTATGGCAGCGGTGACAGCCTCAGGATGACCGCCGCTTTTTTCGAAAAAATAATGGTTACTGTCTGACTGCGTACGAAGAAGAAGAAGAAAAAGAAGAAGTATTATAAACACCAGACTGAGGTGGCATCTGGAAGAAAAACGAATACTAATTCCACAGCAAGCCGGCTTTAGACAGCACAGATCCACGGAGGACCAGGTCATCCTCCTTGCCCAGGAAATAGAAGATACCTACCAGGCACATAAACACACAGTAGCTGTTTGGGTGGATCTGGAAAAGCATTTGACAAAGTCTGGAAAGATGGACTTAGAGTCAAGCTAAGAAGAAGTGATGTTTGTGGGAAAATGTACAAGTGGATCAACCACTACCTCAAACAAAGAACGGCCAGAGTCCAAGTACAAGGGCAGATGAGCAAAAAGGTGACACTCGAGCAGGGAGTACCCCAAGGGGGAGTACTGTCACCCACACTCTTCCTGGTGTATATAAACGACATTACAGAGAATATACCAGGAAGAGTCCATAGCTCAATGTTTGCAGACGATCTGGCTATGTGGACCTCTGAAAAGAATCTCACCATAGCAATAAATCGGATGCAGCAGGCCCTAACATCGCTGGAAGAGTGGGCGAACTCATGACTGGTCAAAATAAACGAGGAGAAAACCACATGCACAATATTCTCGCTATCAATCAAACCCCAAAATACCAAATTGAGTTTAAATGGCAAATTCCTGCAGCCAAACGACAACCCAAACTATCTGGGAGTCACATTTGATCGGCGCGTGACATGGAAAAGTCAGATCGAGAGAAACTGAATGAGAGCCAGAGAAAGAATGGCAATCATGAGGAAACTTGCTGGCACAAGTTGGGGAGCAGACGAAAGCATACTAAAGAGACTGTACACTGGAAAAGTGAGACCAGTTCTCGAGTATGGCATTGCGGCATGGACAACAGCAGCAAAGGCGAACTTCGATAAAGTTAACAAACTTCAAAACCAAGCCATGAGAGTTATAACAGGAGGCATGAAGTCAACACCAATTGTAGAACTTGAAAAGATTACAAAACTGAAATCCATGACCGATAGAAGAGACTGCAGAGCCCAGCTGCAGTCAGAGAAACTCTGAAGACTGACTGACCATCCAATGCACCAGAGACTAAACAATTTGGGAAATGGGAAACTAAAGCGGAGAAACTTTGCAAAAATAGCCAAAGCAAAGATGCACGAAGATCCCATAAATGCACTAACAACACCAAAACCCATCACTACTGTACGAAAATCTACCTGGAGGCAGGATATATTTCCAGAGGTGGTAGAAAATATACCAGGTATTGGAAACAAAAACTGCCAGACTGAAAAAGAAAGGAGAGATACTACCCTAAGCTTTATATCGAAAAGCTACCCAAGCATGGACTGGACCCATGCATACACCGACGGTTCTGTAACAAACACTACACAGAACGGAGGGGCAGGAGCATTCCTGAACCTACCAAATGGCAGAAAAATAACACTGTCATTCGCTACTGGTAAGTACACAAGCAATTTCAGAGCGGAGGCAGAGGCACTGAGGGCGGCAGTGGAAGAAATGGTGACACACAAAGAAAATGAAAGCCATATAGTCCTGCTTACAGATGCTCTCGCCGTAGTTACAGCGGTAAAAAGCCAGAAAAACACTGAGCTTAATTACTTAAGAGCAGCACTCTGCCAACTGTGCCAGCAGTCCGCACCAAAAAGGATAGTGGTACAGTGGGTCCCATCACACTGCAACATCCACTGCAACGAGGAGGCAGACAGACTGGCAAAAGAAGGTGCAAGACTACCACAAACAGATACTAGTATGACGTACGAAGAGTCAAAAGGGCTTATCAAAGCCAGATACATGACCAAATGGGAAACCGAACATACTGGCTACACCAAAAACGATGCCTATTACCAGTTGAACAGAAGAGAGCAGGTCGTTGTCTTCAGACTTCGCACTGGCCACAATAGACTGAGGTACCACCTATTCAACAAATTAAAGATAGGTGGTACCGACGAATGCCCGTGCGGTACC
Source organism: Ariolimax columbianus (assembly GCA_036924085.1). Taxonomy (NCBI): domain Eukaryota; kingdom Metazoa; phylum Mollusca; class Gastropoda; order Stylommatophora; family Arionidae; genus Ariolimax; species Ariolimax columbianus. Next base: position 57,229,770 of record JAVGWX010000001.1, on the reverse strand, counting down.
GGTAAAATGACCGATGAACATCTGCTGCAGAACTGCCCGACATACGAGAATCAGAGAGAGCAGATGTGGCCACCACCAGTGGAACTGCAAGACAAGCTCTATGGCAGTGTCGACAGCCTCAGGATGACCGCCGCTTTTTTCGAAAAAATAATGGTTACTGTCTGACTGCGTACGAAGAAGAAGAAACGAATTTAGGAACTCTTGGATAAATTATACTCTCATATATAATTTAGGAAGTTTTTGATAAATTATAGACTCATATAGAATTTAGGAAGTCTTGGATAAAATATAGACTCATATAGAATTTATGAACGAAATCAGATACATAAAGTTGAGATATTTTGTTCACATTAAAAGGTGTAACACCTTGCAAAAAACAATCCTTGAAGTAAAGGTGACGTGCAAATGTGCCAAGGTAAACATCGCTATAATTGGAGTAATGGTAGACTCAAGAACCACCTCCACAGAATTGGTCTCAGAGAAACTGACACGTGCGATTGTAGAGCACCCACACAAACACCAGGACATTTTCTGCAAGAATGTCCCACCTATGTAGACCAAAGAGAAGAGGTCTGGCCTGGGGGAGCGACATGCTCGAAAAGCTGTTGGGGGCCGGCGAAGACCTGAAACGCACAGTCTCCTTCGTGAACCTCACCGGACTAGAAGAATAGCATCTGTTGATCGATGAAGAAGAAAATGAAGAAGAAGAAAAAGAATAAAGAGTACTAAAACAATAGATGGATAGAGCAAAGCTTTGCAGATTGCACCATCAAGGTAGACACAAAGAATGTTGGAGACCCATTGAGTCCGACCTAAAATGTGGAGATACCACTTGAACTTAACTTGTGTTTATAACAAATCTGTCCTACCTTAATCGTTTATTTAATTGCATTTTCTATTTTATTATCGGTATTAAATTAATTTACACATATTTAAATTTAGACTCATAATTGTATGGCCTTTTACTCATACGGGCATTACAACGTGTGTTATCTTGCGATGTCAGACACGTTGCAGGTCAGAGGGTATGTTTTCTTGCAACGTATGTGACTCACTTGCTTGAGATACCTGCGCTGTGTGCCGTGAAGGAATAATCCCATAGCAGACACGAGCTTCCGGGGAGAACGTACTAGTGGCAATTTAGTACTCAGCTTTTGATAAAAAGGGGAGGTGACAAGTTCCTTTTCTGTCATTCTTTAGTGTTAGTCAGGTGCTCATTTACCGATGATAAATTAGATCGTACCAAGAGACCAAGACGAGAACTCCGTACCTTTGACATGATAGCACAAGCTGTCTAACCTCTCAACTATTTAATAGGTCGTAACTATTGGACAATTAATATAATAGAGCGTTTACTGTAATGCCACCTACAAATATACATCCCTCTCAAACTGATAAATGCCAGCCACTTGCTTGGAGACGTGGTGCCCGTGTAGGAATCCAATAATCTGGTTCTGATTGGATTTGGTAGATCTCGGTTAAGACAAGACAATACCCTAGAAGTGTTGGTAGACTGCAAATACACGATTCATGCAAATCCTTACAGCAATAAGTATGGCTCGGTTTTACGAGGACACATAGTACACGAAAATTAACTACTTCCTCCATTACGGTGAAAATGTATTCGCCAGAGACGGAATGCGACAAAACTGAGACAAACAATTAATCTAACAAATTCAATTAGCAACTGTAAAAAATGTGCTAATGAACTATTTAAGTGTGGTGGCACACGCGTTTTTGAACAGTAAGAATTACAGAATATCTGATAGGGGAACCGTAGAGACTACAAAAATACATTCCACTGTTTAATTCAGTGAAACCTATGTATTTTCGTTCACACTTTGATAAATAAACTGCAAACAGGTTGTTTTGTATAAGAATTCAGGCGGTCGGCTTAACGTTTTACGACCGTGGATCTTCAAATGGACCATCATCTTCTCGCATGTCAACACATGCACGTGCACACGTACACACACGCATGCATACACACTTACTTTAATTGTACATCTAAGCTGAAGTTTCGTCCCTTCGACCAGGTGTGCTGAATTGTTGTAAGCCTGTCTTATCGTACACTTTTTTGTTAAACACACATAAATACAAACTTAGCTACAAGTGACCGAAGTCATTTAACGATATGATGTTTATCAACTCACCTGACTGATCTCGGAGACAACACTGAGTGGCATGACCAGCACGGCCACCATAAGGTCAGCTACGGCCAGTGACAGGATGAGGTAGTTCGCAACATTATGCAGCGATCGTTCTAGAATGACAGCAGCAATGACGAAGCAGTTGCCAATTATGCAGCACAAGACAAACAAGCCGAGGATGGAACTGGTTACCACCAGGTGCTCCTCGCTATAAACAGTCAACGACCAGACCTTGTTACTAGTATCATTGCCATAGCCGCTGCTGTTAGTAGTGTCGATCGAGTTGGTGAGGCCGAAAGCGGGGACGTCCTGATCGTGGCCTGTTTGGTTGAAAACAGACACCCCGAGGTCGACAGACGTTGACGAGCCCAAACTTGGGGAGCCAATAAAGCGCTTGCTAATTCTAAGGTTGATCATGGTGCCAGTGTTAGATACTCCAGCACAATCTTTTCACATTCATCCGCTTACATTTCTTAGTAGTTATTCTTATTAACCGGCTTACATTTTACAACTGTTTTTCGTATACCTCCGCTAGCATTCACAGCAGTTGTCATGTTTTACATTTCAGAAGTTATTCATGTATTTTAAATATTACCTTTTACAGTATTTTATTGAATTTACCATTTTGCGTTTCTTTGGAGTTTTTCTAATTTTTACAACTTACATTTTTCGCAAAAGATTTTGGTAAAAATCGTTTCACATTTCACTGCAACTTGTCGCATTTACCATCGCAAAACGGAAAGCAGATTCTCGTATTCAGAAGCTGTGCTTTGATAATTGTTTTTTTTCTTCTTCTTGTACATCTTATATTGCACGACAGTTGTTCATTATTCGACGCGCTACATGCAACACGTATTTATCCGTGTTAACAGTTCACATCGGAATTCTCCAGCTATCATGTCACCGTAATATTTCCCGATCCTACAGCCTATTCTTCAATGAACCAGGAAAATAAGACATTTGATTTTGACAACCACAGCAAAATCAATCAGTTCAATGAACACAAGGAATGGTGATTTGACTGAGTGAATTGCATATTGTAATTTACAGTTGCTTGTTAACCCCTGTTGCACATTGTACTTCCCTTCCATCAGCTATTTATAAACCAATATATATTTATATGCTTCAATTCACTGAAGATGTGTATATAATGTTATATCAAAAACCATGCGCAGATCAGAGGGTTGAAGTTATAAAAATTGCAGATATTATGTTAGTCGTATATGATAGGAAGCTCTTGATGCTGTCAATCTGATACACTGGCCTGGATTTCACCAACACAGTCAGCTTTCAAGTAGTTTGTAAAGGTTCTGTTGACAAGCAAAACACTTATTAGCATTTTTCATAAATGAAGCACACAAAGTCATACATTTATGCATGTCTAGAGCAAAATCTAACTGGCTGTTCCAATACTTAATTCAGATAAGTAAGTTCATTGTGCAAGTAAAAGAGTCATTAGAACCCAGGATTCAATGCTGAGTTGTGTCTACCCAGTTAAAAATGAGTACATACCTTATACGAGGACGTATACTGTTCTCGTAGATAAGGAATGCAAATCATCGAAAATGGGGAATGATCGTCACTTATAAAAAGAGTGAAGCATATTTTTTTTTAAATGAGACTAACACTTCATCCCAAACTACAGTGTATTATGTGGGCTACCTTAACCAAAGGGAATTATGTGGACTATCATGACCACGTTCTATTATATGGACTACTCTAACCAAAGTGAATGCTGTGAACTTTCTTAACCAAAGTAAATGCTGTGGACTACCCTGACCAAAGTGAATGTTGTAGACTACCTTGCCCAAAGTGAATGGTGTATATTACCCTGATCTAAGTGAGTGCTGTGTACTACCTTGACCACAGTCTATTATGTGGATTACTTTGATCACAGTTTATACTGGACATTACTTTCACCACAGTGCATGTGAAGACCAATTTGATCCCAGTGTATGCTCTAGACCACCCAGACCACAATGAGTCAAAAGGGATGTAGACTACCCTGATCACAGTGAATGCCACAGGATCTGGATCACTTTGACCACAGTTTATAGAGAGTAATGTAGACCACCATGTTCACAGTTAATAGTGAGTGATGTAGGCCACCCTGACCACCGCGTGGGGTGTGGGATGTGGTTCATCCTGAACAGAGTGTATGCTGTGGGTCATCTTGATAAACAGCGTATGCCGTAAACCACGGAGGCCTCAGTGCTTGGACCACTCTGACCATTGTGTATGCCGTTGAATGGCTTTACCTAATAACGTTCAATGTTTCGAAAGGCGACACATGATTATCCCTCCCACCCTTGTCTCCTCACCATACTAAACCATCGCCGTTTGGTCTTCATTGAACATGTGGTTAGCTATGTCGAGGATGTACCCGCTCACCCGCTCTGAAAGCATGTCATGAAAAATGGAAACCGCCTAGCTCTGCCATGATTCAACTCATGCGGCCGTCCACGTACCACTTGGTTAGGTATAATCGAACAAAAAAAATCATCTTCGTTGCATGTGGCTTGAACTCAGTCACTCATAGTGCACACATAGGAAGACTACATTCCGTACCCCCGACTCTCTTCACATTTCTCAGGATCTTCCAGAAAAAGAATTCACTGTGTGGTCCTTTAGACCATTGACTGAAGAAGTAAGGATAGACCGACTGAGCCCTCGTTTTTGGGTTATCTTTTTAGGTATTTTTGTTTTTGACGACGGTACACCTATGTTTACCTCAGGAATAGTCATTTTTCGTTATATCAGAGTGCATCCGCCATTTTCTTTTGATGTATCTCATTAAAGGAAAGATGGAAATGAGATTTGCTAAAAATAGAGCGAAACAGTACTAAAGGTCAATGGTCAATGAAAAGATGCATGCAGGTATAGCTTATTTATCACACCGGAACAAAAACATAACGAATTCAATGTTATGGCCACAATGCCTTCGTCAGGTACACAGAACAAACAGAAGCGCCTAACATATCACAAAAATAAATTATAATAAATATTGTATTAATTGTCTAGCACATTGACTTTGTCTATGTTGTTATTTGCTAGGTTTTTGCGTTTTGTATGTGTCCCCGATGAAGACCTTGTGGTCGTATCGTGGGTTTTGTTTAGTTTTGGCTATGGTGCTGTACCTGAGTCCTATTTATGCATTAAAAAAAAATCAATAAATGGTGTTGGCAACCTCATTATGTAAAAGTAAGATCCACATAGGCCGCTATAGCGGGGACGCATATATGGTTTGTCAAATGCCTTCTGCAAGAAAACAAAACTGCAGAATGACCAATGGCATGCACAAATAGACTAATAGCGTACATGAAAGGTAAAATGGTAAAGGTAGTCCAATTGCAGACGCTGGATGAAGTGTTAAGAGACTTTCTGCCCGAAGCCTACGATTTTTATGAGGTAGGTTAAGACAGTTCCCGGTTATCGCTATCTTTCCTAGTTAACAGTAAGCGAGGTACTCATTTAGATCTGGGTCGACTGGAGTAGGTAAATAACGGGCATAACCCCAGTCATCTATGCCGTAAAAAAACCCAGGTCTTTTTTAATCTTCCGCTCAGACGCACCTACAAAGGGCAAGGGTCAGAAATGTACATTAAAATGAACTCAAGAGTTAATCAACGAAACGACATTGCAGTTTTAATATGATCTACTAACATCACAAGTGCTGAAAACGCCCGTCATTAGGACTGTACAATATGAAAGGAAGAACAGAAGAAGGAGGGAGATCGTATCCGTTCCGGACCAATCGCCGGCCTCACAATCCGCATCCACACACCCCCCCCCCCAACCCTTCCTCTTTTCAACGAATGCCTTCATGGTATCAAGACGCTGAGCAGCGCATAAGCTGCAGTGGTCAGCTACCCATAGCTGACTGCTAGCGTCAGGGCCAGCGAACCATAGCTGCCAAGACCCTTCTACACCTCCACGCGGTGATCCTGGATAACAGGCTGCAGCTGGGCAGACTGGCTAAGGAGAAGGGATCGGAGAGGGAATGCTAACCCGGTACTAAAAAAATGCTTGCTGAAGTCGGATGTGTTAGACCGAAAGGTGCAAATATCGCAGCCAAGCTGTAAACTACAACACAACGCATTCCGTTCTCTGGACTACATTCTGCTACTTACCCTTCCAAGGTTTGGTAGTGGGAGATTGAGAACGATCGAAGAAGAAGAAGAAGAAGAAGAATGTCTTCATAATAATATATCTTTGTATTGAAGATACAATCAAATATTTACATTGAAGATGCAAACTAAATCTTACATTTTAATTTCAGTATTCCATGAATAACGGTCCAAAGGAAGAAACTGTTCACATTTTGAGGTTCCAAGAACGCCGAGTTCGTTAATTATTAAAATCCCAATTGAAGAATTGCTGACTGCAATTGATGGCTCAAATGCCGCATTGAAATTACGCGTTACTTATTGAGGTCAGTACTAGGAAATGTCAATAATTTGTTATAGTTAGTTCATTGAAACATATTTGATGCCTGACTTTCAACAAAGGGATCAAACTTAGATAATTATGGTATTTTATAAATAAAATAAACCTCACTTATTGAGCGTTCATTCTCAACATATTTCGTAGAATAGCATCCTATTAGATTATGGAATTGCAAATTATAAATCTATAATCGAGACTGAAGCAATGTGAAATGAAACAAAGGACAATCAGAGATAGAAACTTGAGAGAATAGATCAAGAGTGTGTATAACCAACGGGTTACATTTACACTCATTATTCATAACTTTCAGGATATTCTGAAAGAGATTGAATACTTGATGCTCTACCTGGAGTGCAGTGATGTTGTATCTACTAAACATAACAAACACATCTAGAACGAGTGATGTCATGAGTGAGTCATATTTAAGAGACATCAATCATGTTTTTTTCGGGACTACAGAAACGAGCATTACAAAAGCATGTAAAGTGATTCCGTGAAATTCATAGAGATACCAAATATATGTGTTGTCCTATGCTCTGGCTGGAGAGAAAACAAATGACAAGAACAATAATTGATATTTACATAGATTAAAAAACAATCACTGTTCTTGTTATCAGCTAAAGGATTGATGGACACGGATATTTTCAATGCTAATAACAATAAATGTGATATGGCAAGAATAAAACTAAATTAAAGATGGTACGACTGTGGGTGTTACTAGAATAAAGAAAGGCGATACTAGACTTAAGAGAAAGCCATTGATATAAACAGGGTGTCATTGATATAAAGGGTGACCCTTAAGTATAGAGGGTGACACTAAACTAAGGAGGGTGACATTAGACTAAAGAGGATGACACTAGACTAGACTAAAGAGGGTGATAACAGACTAAAGAGGGTGACACTAGACTAAAGAGAGTAGTACTAGACTAAAGAGGGTAATACTAAAGAGGGTGATACTAGACTAAAGAGGTTGACACTAGACTAAAGAGGGTGACACTAGACTAAAGAGGGTGACATACATACCCTCTAAAGATTCATGTTCTCAATCATATACTGAAAACCAAATGATGAGAACAATTGGTTATTTACCGATACGATCGCCGTTCAATATACAGCTGAGATGTTTTTCCCCAACAAACAAACTAGGTTTTTATCGGGACTCGAACCATGTCCCTCAAACTGGTACGCGAATAGCTTTCCCTTGACCACGCGATCACACATTATCAAATCGATAAATGAGCAGCTGAGAGTTCAGCGTGACAAGACGTAATACATAAGCACCTGCAACATAGCACACCCATACAACAGATAAAAGAAGGAGAAAATAACAGCCACTGGATATGTTTGAGCGCAATTCCAATTTTTAGGCAATTTGTCTTGCTCAGCGCTGGGGTTCGGTTTAACCTGCCAGGAAGGCGTTGACAGGCAGCCGCTGTGTTGTTATGATTTGATGTTTACATTTTAAACAGAGTCAATTACACAAGAAGAAACGCAAATTGGCTTAGTTTTTTGTGTGTCTAGTACATTGTCACATGTTACTCTAAACATGGCACAACGGATAATCCGGACCAGGAGTTCCTTGAGGACCGCGATATAATTATCTGTGGCCCACTGGCAGGTAAATGAATGCCGTCGTTTTAATATTGTTTTTGGTTGTGTGTATGTGAGAAGATGAGGATTCGATGCAGTGTGACAGCAAACGTAATTGACCGCAAGACGGATAGAAGACGACAAAAAGAAAAAATAATGAAATGTTTAATATAATATTACCGTCATTTAATAAAAGGAGAAAGAGGCCACTACTTCAGGAACCCTTCTTGCAGGAAGCCAGGTCAAAGCATGAATGTGATTTTAAAGTGGTTCTTTCTGTAGAACTATTATTTGAATGATAATATATTTAGCCGACAATATAGCCTTTAATGTGTCATGACGTATGACGGTTGGTTTTTTTTTTTAACAACAATGTATGTGAAAAGATAGCACGGAGTAATCACCTCTTTGACGAGCCTTGCTGTGAACACACTACTCGGAAAGTACGCATACCTTTATCGACTACTAATGACCCTTTGCATATTGCTCTCAATGTGAGACGGAAACCAATATTTAATACAGGCGCCTGAGATGCATATCGGAGATAGAATTAGCAGGAGAAACTTGTCGAATTCCTAACTTCCGAAGGTGCATTATAGGTTGTTGCAACACAAGTAGAGAGCTAAAGTCTTCAGCGCCGGGCGACGAAATACAATCCTGGCCATGCTTTAATTCTCAACAACGATAGTGCCGACATTCTGACTTCGAAAGCTGACATAACTGGGGCATTGGATATAGATCTGGAGATATTTTGACAGCAAACTTTGACGATATGTTAGCTGATGATACAGGAACTAATGAAATAGCAACATACTATGACGGAATTGAGAATAAAGCGTTTGTTATAAGCAGTGTGCTGGGAATGATGGACCATGCGTTGTTCAACCATCTCGCTATAATGGCCCTCTGTTTTCATGCTGTTTTTTGCTAAACGGTTCTTGCTACCTATGTATCTAGCTGGAGTGTATTTTAATCTGTTCTGAATACCACCAGTTTACATACTCACTAATTGCAGCAATTAATATTTTTTTCTTCAAAATGGTTTAAACATAAATATCTAATTGCCAAATATTGTTCGTGTTCATCAGTATAGATTCAAGTGTAAGGAAAATACAATTACGCCCAGTGTTACCATTTTATAATGAAAGCGTCGACTAAAAAGGGTTGTGGGTAGAGCTAGCAACCTCATTTTGTAAAACAAACTGCCACAAAAACGATCACTACACGCGCGCACATAGAGAGCTATGACGCAAGCTTATGTAAGAAGTTCAAACGGCTGTGGTTATGCTACGCAGCGAAATAGAGGCAAGAAGAAGAGGGTTTGTCGTCAGAACTACTTTTTCTTAATTCTATCGTGTCTTCTCTCTATCCATACAGAGAAATTAGTTATGTATTGTATGTCTATTTCTTATTCTAGTTGTTTACGGGCATCTTTAAAGAGCGCGAGGCTACAATTGCAGGTGGCTCGCTGCTGGATATCTTCATTAAATTTGTTTCTGCATACTTTCAGAGATGGTTTCCCAAGCAATTAGTGTTGCTAACTTTGCTGTAACAACGTGTCTCCGCGTTCATTTTTCAGTTCACATGTTACAATTAATAGGTCCCTTAATTCCATGCCAGTTCTCCTATCAGATCTTCTTTAGATTGGGTCTCTAAATTGTTTTCGTTGCCAAAATCGCATTCATGATTTAGCGTTCACCAGATATGGCCGGTAAGTTCACCTTCATGTTACATGGTACCGGCGATCTAAAATAAGAGCCAACGATTGTAACAATAAAACATCGGGACAACAATTAGCACTGTTTTCGATATAAGTTGAATCTCAATCATTCATTGACAGCATATACATTTACTCGTGAACAGCATTCAGATTTAGTCGTGGACAGCATTCACATTTACTCGTGGACAGCATTCACATTTACTCGTGTACAGCATTCACATTAACTCGTGAACAGCATTCATATTTACTCAAAGACAGCATTCACACTTACTCGTGGACAGCATTCACATTTACTCGTGAACAGCATTCATATTTACTAAAAGACAGCTTTCACACTTACTCAAAGACAGCATTCATATTTACTCGTGGACAGCATTCATACTTACTCGTGGACAGCATTCACATTTACTAATGGACAGCATTGACACTTACTTAAAAAGACAGCATTGACACTTACTCAAAGACAGCATTGACACTTACTCAAAGACAGCATTAACACTTACTCAAAGACAGCATTGATACTTACTCAATGACAGCATTGACACTTACTCAAAGACAGCATTGACACTTACTCAAAGACAGCATTGACACTTACTCAAAGACAGCATTGACACTTACTCGTGGACAGCATTGACACTTACTCAAAGACAGCATTCACATTTACTCGTGGATAGCATTGACACTTACTCAAAGACAGCATTCACATTTACTCGTGGACAGCATAGACACTTACTCAAATACATCTTTGACACTTACTCAAAGACAGCATTGCCACTTACTCAAAAACAGCATGACACTTACTTAAAAAGACAGAATTGACACTTACTCAAAGACAACATTGACACGTACTCAAAGACAGCATTGACAATTACTCAATAACAGCAGTGACACTTACTCAAAGACAGCATTGACACTTACTCAAAGACAGCATTGAAACTTACTCAAAGACAGCATTGACACTTACTCAAAGACATCATTGACACTTGCTCAAAGTCAGCCTTGACACTTACTCAAATACAGCATTGCCACTTACTCAAAGACAGCATTGACACTTACTGAAAGACAGCATTGACACTTACTGAAAGACATCATTCACATTTACTCGTGAACCGCATTGACACTTACTCAAAGACAGTATTGTCACTTACTGAAAGAAAGCATTAACATTTACTCGAGGACAGCATTGACACTTACCCAAAGACAGCATTGACACTTACTCAAAGACTGCATTGACACTTACTCAAAGACAGCATTGACACTTACTCAAAGACAGCATTGACACTTACTCAAAGACAGCATTCACATTTACTCGTAGACAACATTGACACTTACTCAAAGACAGCATTGACACTTACTGAAAGACAGCATTTATACTTACTCAAAGACAGAATTCACATTTACTCGTAGAAAGCATTGACACTAACTCAAAGACAGCATTCACATTTACTCGTGGATAGCATTCACATTTACTCAAAGAAAACATTCGCACTTACTCGTGGACAGCATTCACATTAACTGGTGAACAGCATTCGAATTTACTAAAAGACAGCATTCACACTTACTCGTGGACAGCATTCACATTTACTCGTGAACAGCATTCATATTTACTCAAAGACAGCATTCATATTTACTCAAAGACAGCATTCCCACTTACTCAAAGACAGCATTCATATTAACTCGTGGACAGCATTCATACTTACTCGTGGACAGCATTCACATTTACTAATAGACAGCATTGACACTTACTTAAAAAAACAGCATTGACACTTACTCAAAGACAGCATTGACACTTACTCAAAGACAGCATTGACAGTTACTCAAAGACAGCATTGAAATTACTCAAAGACAGCATTGACACTTACTCAAAGACAGCATTCACATTTACTCGTGGATAGCATTGACACTTACTCAAATACAGCATTGACACTTACTCAAAGACAGCATTCACATTTACTCGTGGAGTGCATTGACACTTACTCAAATACAGCATTGACACTTACTCAAAGACAGCATTAACACTTACTCAAAAACAGCATTGACACTTACTTAAAAAGACAGCATTGACACTTACTTAAAGACAGCATTGACACTTACTGAAAAACAGCATTGACACTTACTCAAAGATATCATTGACCCTTACTCAAAGACAGCATTGACACTTACTCAAAGACAGCATTGACACTTACTCGTGGACAGCATTGACACTTACTCAAAGACAGCATTCACATTTACTCGTGGACAGCATTGACACTTACTCAAAAACAACATTGACACTTACTCAAAGACAGCATTTATATTTACTCGTGGACAGCATTGAAACTTACTCAAATACAGCATTGACACTTACTCAAAGACAGCATTGACACTTGCTCAAAGACAGCATTGGCACTTGCTCAAAGACAGAATTGACACTTACTCAAAGACAGGATTCACACTTACTCGTGGACAGCATTGACACTTACTCGTGGAGATCATTGACACTTAATCAAAGACAGCATTTACATTTACTCGTGGACAGCATTGACATTTACTCAAAGACAGCATTGAGACAGAGACTTACTCAAAGACAGCATTGACACTTACTGAAAGACAACATTCACATTTACTCGTGGACAGCATTGACACTTACTAAAAGACAGCATTGACACTTACTAAAAGACAGCATTGACACTTACTTAAAGACAGCATTCGCCTCTACTGAAAGACAGCATTGACACTTACTTAAAGACAGCATTGACACTTACTCAAAGACAACATTAACACTTACTCGTGGACAGCATTGACACTTACTCAAAAGCAGCATTGACACTTACTTAAAGACAGCATTGACACTTACTCAAAGACAGCATTGACCCTTACTCAAATACAGCAGTGACACTTACTCGTAGACAGCATTGACACTTACTCAAAGACAGCATTGACACTTACTCAAAGACAGCATTCACATTTACTCGTGGACAGCATGGACACTTACTCAAAGACATCATTGACACTAACTGAAAGACATCATTGACGCTTACTAAAAGACAGCATTGACACTTAATCAAAGACAGCACTGACACTTACTGAAAGGCAGCATTCACATTTACTCAAAAACAGCATTCACATTTAATCGTAGAAAGCATTGACACTTATTGAAAGACAGCATTCACATTTAATCGTGGACAACATTGACACTTACTCAAAGACAGCATTGGCACTTACTGAAAGACACCATTGACACTTACTGAAATACATCATTCAAATTTACTCGTGGACAGCATTGATACTTACTCAAAGACAGCATTGACACTTACTGAAAGACAGCATTCACATTTACTCAAAGACAGCATTCACATTTACTCGTAGACAGCATTGACACTTACTTAAAGACAGCATTGACACTTACTCGAAGACAGCATTGACATTTACTCAAAGACAGCATTGACACTTACTCAAAGACGGAATTCATATTTACTCGTGGACAGCATTCATATTTACTCGTGGACAGCATTCACATTTAATCGTGGCCAGCATTGCCACTTACTCAAAGACAGCATTGACACTTACTAAAAGACAGCATTGACACTTACTCAATGACAGCATTGACACTTACTCAAAGACAACATTTACACTTACTGAAATACATCATTGACACTTACTCAAAGACAGCATTCACATTTACTCGTGGACAGCATTGACACTTACTCAAAGACAGCATTGCCACTTACTCAAAGACAGCATTCACATTTACTCGTGCACAGCATTGACACTTACTCAAAGACAGCATTGACACTTACTCGTGGACAGCATTGACATTTACTCAAAGACATCATTCACATTTACTAGTGGACAGCATTGACACTTACTCAAAGACAGCATTGACATTTACTCAAAGACAGCATTGACACTTACTCAAATACAGCATTCACATTTACTCGCGGATAGCATGACACTTATTCAAAGACAGCATTCACATTTACTCGTGGACAGCATTGGCACTTACTCAAATACAGCAGCGACACTTAATCAAAGACAACATCGACACTTACTCAAAGACAGCATTGACACTTACTCAAAGACATAATTTACTTTTAATTAATGAAAATCTTCACAATTACTCTTGATCAGCATCCGCATTTACTCTTTGACAGCATTCACATTTACTGATTGACAGCATTCACATTTACTGATTGACAGCATTCACATTTACTGATTGACAGCATTCACATTTACTGATTGACAGCTTTCATATTAGCTCCCTGACACAACACAGTTAACACTTACTGACAACATTCACACGTACTCACTACCAGATTCACATTAACTACTTGCTGACCATAACAGTATTGCCCACATTCACACTTACTGACCTCATTGACCCTTACTCACTGACGACATTCACACTCACTGACTACATTCCCTGACCATATTCACACTTACTGGTCACATTCACACTTACTGGCCACATTCACACTCACTGACCACATTCACACTTACTGCCAACATTCACACTCACTGACAATATTTACACTTACTGGCTAACATTCACACCTACTGGTCACATTCACACTCACTGACCACATTCACACTCACTGCCAATATTTACACTTGCTGGCCACATTCACACTCACTGACCACATTCATATTCACTGCCAATATTTATACTTGCTGACCACATACACACTCACTGACCACATTCACACTCACTGACTACATTCACACTTTCTGACCACACACACTCACTGACTACATTCACACTTACTGGCCACATTCACACTCACTGACCACATTCGCACTCACTGATCACATTCACACTCACTGGCCACATTCACAGTCACTGGCCCCTTTCACACTCACTAACCACAGTCACTGACCCCGTTCACACTCACTGACCCCATTCACACTCACAGACTGACCTCATTCACATTCACTGACTGACCACATCACACTCACCGACTGGCCACATTCACACTCTCTGGGCCAGGTAAAACAGTACTATAGATGACCATAAAGCACACACTGAACTCTCATGTAAAGTGTTATATACTTAATCTTACTAGCTATTCACTTTGTTAGAATTTGTGTAACCAGATCCGTCCCTTGCTTTCAAACTTTTCCTTACTCTAAAATCGAAATCTAGCACGTATCTAACATGTGTAGACAAGAGCGACACATTGGGTTAAACCCGGTACACTTAACATACGAAGCAACCCGCCTAACCAATCTGCTATGAAACGATATCAACTAGAGTTAACCAAAAGTGGTTTTATATTTTTTTTAAACAACCTCCGTTTAACCTCAGCCCCAGGAAATAATTCACACTTGCGTGCCGCCTATGTTTCTAGTGTTTATGCGTGCAGAAATAGAGAGCACACACGCAGACAGTAGCAGAGAGATGAAATCGAAGTGCATCGGTGACGTGCCGGAAGCAGATTCCCATCTGGCGACAGTTTGATTAATTTCTGCTGCGAGATTCACATAGTTGGAGCACACACACACCTGTCACGTGACACATCAACGGGGTATTGAAGAGTGGTAGAAGTCAGTAGGGGATGGTGGACGGGGAGACAGGTTATGTAATGCCTTGATATTGTGTGTCTGTGGGGGAGATGGTGCTGATGTTAGGGCAACCATGGTGAGTAGATAGAAGTGTGAGCGTTTGTGATGGAGAAAGCGGGAGAAGGGGAGTGTAATAGGAAAATCGCGGAGTGGGTGAGAGAGAGAGAGAGAGCGTGAGTATGTGGGAGGAGAGGAGTGTAATAGAGAAAGTTTGAAACTGGATGTGTGAGCGAGAGAGAGAAAGAGCGAATATGTGGGAGGAGAGTGTAAAAGAGATAGTCCAGAAGTGGGTGTGTGAGAGAGAGATATAGAGCGAGTATGTGGGGGAAGGGGAGTGTCATAAATAGTGTGTATGGGGGAGAGTGCGTGTGGGAGAGTTTACGCGTTGGAGAGTATTTGTGTGGAAGGGTATGTGTATGAAGGAAAACACATGTATGTATATAGGCGAATGTATGTGTATGTATGTATGTGTGGGGGATAGCATATGTATATGAAAGAGAGTGCATAGATGTGAGTAATAAAGCAGGTATTCATATGAGAAAGCCGAATATGTGTGAGGAAGAGTCTCAGTGTGTGTTTAATGGAGAACATATTAGTGGGGCAAAGTGAATGAGTTTGAGTCGCAGTGAATGAGTTTATGGCAAAGTGAATGTGTTTTAGCCAAACTAAATGAGTGTGTAGTAAAGTGAATGAGTTTGAGGCATTATGAATGTGGTTGAGGGGAAGTGAATGAAAGAGAGAACAAAACTGGCCACGAGAGACAGATATGTGGCAAAAGCTGGATGGAAATAATTCATTCTTATAAACAATGGTGTCCTTTGTAAGAAAACATGGATCTTGATCTGAGGATGAACTTTTTGTTCTCTAACTTTGGTCGCTCTAGTAATGCCGCTTAATTTGCTCTTCTATCTTCCATCTTTGTGAACGTTTTGGCCGTTAACCAGTTTTGTGCTGTTGTTCCTTTTTAAGCAAACCTTCATTTGAAGTCATCTAAACCTTTTGTAGCTGTTCCCATTTTCCCCAAAGGGATTAAGTAGCAGAATGTGGCCCAGAGAACGGAATGCGCTGTGTCGTAGTTTACAGCTTGACTGCGATATTTGCACCTTTCGGTCCAACATATCCAACTTCAGCAAGCATTTTTTAGTACCAGTTTAGCATTCCCTCTTCGATCCCTTCTCCTTAGCCAGTCTGCCCTGCTGCAGCCTGTTATCCAGGATCACCGCGTGGAGGTGTAGAAGGGTCTTGGCAGCTCTGGTTCGCTGGCCCTGAGACTAGCAGTCAGCTATGGGTCGCTGACCACTGCAGCTCATGCGCTGCTCAGCATCTTGATCCCGCCAGGCCAATTGACTTTAGTTGTTCTGTTCTTTCGTAGTTTAAGCTTTACTTTGGACATAAGTCGTCTATATAGCTTGACGAAGAAATACAACGAAGAGTGGAAAACGCAATTGGACCATTTGATGATCTGTTCACGGCTATCAAAAGGCGGAAGATGGCTTGGAATGGGCACGTCACGAGGTCCAGCGGAATTACAAATTTGAAATATGGTTCTGCACCAGGAAAGAGAGAGGTGGGAGGGGGCGTCCAAGGAAGAGATGAACAGACAACATCACTGAGTGATCAAACTTTTGTCCGGTGATGCAAGACTGGCGGCAGCGGACAGAGAGAGAAGGCGTGGGATTGTGAGAGTGTCTTCAAGTGTGCCTCAACGATCTGATGAGTTTCGGGATGAACTGGACTGATAGCTTAACATTCTGAAAAATAAAATCCTCTACATTTCTTATTTGTTTAGTTGTGTGTGACCTGGTTTTGTGCTGCCCGATATCCATATTGCTGTATGAATCTTCCTGTATAGAAACAAGCTTCCTCTAAAGACTAGCTGGATTCCTGCATATAACTCACATTTTTAATTCATTAAAATATTATCATTTTTGCCAACAATTTTTTCGTAGCTTACGTTGTTCTCTTCTTTTCTGGCATTAAAGTCTCACATCACTATTGTTATATCTGCTCTATGGCAGTGTCGACAGGCTCAGGATGACCGCTGATTTTTTCGAAAAAAATACAGGTTGACGACTGACAGTGTACGAAGAAGAAGAAGAAGAAAAAGATATCTCTTGAACTTGTCTTATCCAATAGGTTTTGCAGTTTGCTGTAGAAACTTTCGTTAATTGGCTTTTATTTTTCTTTAGCTGGAGAGCAACATTGTATGGTGTTCAGTTGTTTCTTTTTATTTGGGGTCCAAATGGATGCCTTTTCAGTTTTGGTCTAATTGCTTACCGCACAATAGGAGTTCCCTGGGCTTCTGATGTTAACATGCGTGTCACCCCTTGACTTCTTTGTCACTGGAATATAAAATCGTCTTGCTACCTTATTACTCTGCTGTTATATTTGTCACTCTCTATTGCAATTTGAGCTGTTCTGACCGTCTCCCACATGGTTCTCACAATCCAGGTGTCGAGTCTGGAAGTCTTTTTTGTCGATAGAAAGAGGTACACAATTCAGCTTTCCTGCGGCTGTGGCCGTTCTGCGTCAAAGACCCTGTTGAAAGACCTTTCTGGTTCAAAGTCTGCTCGTTTGAAATGATGTTTGATGTTATTGTGGCAAAATGGTGTTTTATGTGGTGGGGGAGCTGACCCCACGCCCGACCCTCCTCATTCTCATCCAGGTTTGGGACTGTCATTGAATGAGATCAGTTTGAAATAAGTAGGCGCAGTCATCTGTAAAATGGAGATATAAGATGGTTGTTTCTTTCAACGAAATATTATATACGCCTCAGATTGAATAGCGTCTCTTACTTACTTACTTAGTCGCTCCTCTTCTACCGTGAGGTGTAGAGGTTTGCCAAAGAGAACGCCACACTGCTCTATCCGCCGTCTTTTTCCTGGCCTCTTTCCAATCCATCCCTCTATCACTTAGGGACTGTCGTATGTTGTCTTCCCAACGTACTTTGGGACGTCCTCGGGGTCTGCATCCTTGACTTTTGATCTCCCATGACCGCGCTGGTATCCGATCTTCTTCCATTCTACAGACATGACCAAACCACTGTAGTTGGGACTGCTCCACTCGTGTCTGCAGGGGTTGAACTTCAAGATTGCTACGTATTGTCTGGTTACGGATCTTGTCCATTGTTGTCACCTGAACCGCCTTTCTTAGGTACCTCATTTCTGAAGTTTGTAATTGCCTTTATTGGGCTATAGTCATTGCCAATGACTCACATCCAAATGCCAGGACAGGCACATAGGTCGAGCGGTATACATCCATCTTTGTTTTCCTGCTTATTTTTCTTCTACTGTGGAAACCGCTGTTTATTGCATGGAACAGTCTACCTGCTGCTGCCCTTCGTGGAGGTAACTCCTCTTTGATTCCTCCCCTGCTGTCTATTACCACTCCTAGATATTTAAAGTTGCTGACCTGCTCCAGTGCTCGTGTTCCCAGGGTTATCTGATGTCTCTTTTAATCTCTGGCGATCACCATGGTTTTTGTTTTGCGAATAGCGTCTCACGTGTTCTATATCCGAAATGTTCGTCAGTGACAGAGCCATGCGTAGTTTGCAAATACAATGACCACAAGCGCAGGTACCAGATGACAGACAAACAGTCATTCTTTGCTCCGTTTATCCCTGGGAAGACAGCAGTCAATTCTCTTTTATTCAGTACACAACCCAACAAGCTATCATGAAACGGGTAAGCAACTGTAATAAATGTTTCAGAGCAATTGAATTCTCCCATGATTTGATAGAGTCTGACCCCTACTGACTGTGACGACTGACGTCGTCAGGTCAACAAAAGTCAGATACGACTGACGTCGTCAGGTCAACAAAAGTCAGGCACGACTGACGTCGTCAGGTCAACACACGTCAGGTACGACTGACGTCGTCAGGTCAACAAAAGTCAGGCACGACTGACGTCGTCAGCTCAACAAACGTCAGGCACGACTGACGTCGTCAGGTCAACAAACGTCAGGTACGTGTCCCGATGCTGTTCCTGTCATTTCTCCTGTAATTGATGAGTTGCAAATATCATGTCGCCAGTCACCACACGCTTGGAAACCACGCAGAGTCTCTGGAGTGAGTAGTGCTTTTATATTATTCGCATCAATGAGAATATAAGCAAATAACTATTCGCTAGAAAATGACTACAGATTGTGAATGAAAGCACTACATAATAAAAGCTGCAACGTTACATAAATACGGCAGATGATTCGGTACTATTTAATACTAGCTAACTATTAAAATGTTACTTAAATACCGTTCAAGGATCAATTTTGGCATATCCCATATATAATTCAAATTGGACATGTTTTGGGACTATACCGATATTTAAACAATTTCCATACTCATTGCAGCATGAAACATACATTCGTGAAAAGAAAAAAAAATCAGACCAGTTTTTCAACATTCCCAGCCAACAATGCGTTGCTGACAGTGTCGAATATTTTATCTACATTTCGTATTCGGCGGGAAACGAATATGTTATTGAATGCAATTCACCTCTGTAGTGAATATCCGACACAGCTGTAATATATATATATATATATATATATATATATATATATATATATATATATATATATATATATATATATATATATATATATATATATATATATATGTATATATATATATATATATATATATATATATATATATATATATATATATATATATATATAAACCAGTGGGCAAGTCTGGCAGACAATTTCCTAAAAGCAATACAAGGATAGACCATGCATTCGTTTAGCAAACACTGTCATTATAACATATGCATTTTAAAATACTGGAAACATTTCTTTTACTGTCTCATTGACATATATGTAATGAACGCGATAGGACAAATTTACAAACGTCAGACTGTGGGAGAGAGCGTGACAAGGTAAATTTGAACAGGAAAACTTAGAAAGAAAGTGGAGATGGATGTGCCATTCATTAAGAACGCCCTAGGCCAGTATCACCAGGCAATCCCTGTCATGGAACACTCAGGGAAGAAGAGACACAGGCAGACCAAGGAATACATGGAGACACGATCTGGAGCCGGAAGTAAAGAAAACAGGAAAAAGCTGGAATAAAGTGGACAAGATTGCACAGGACAGAGCTTCATGGCGAGGGTTGGTTGAGGGCCTATGCACTCCTGGGTGATAGAAGGCGAAAGAGAAGCGATACAACAAGAATTATATTGGAAGAATGGCGAAGAATTCGTAAGCGTCTTGGCACAAATCTAAACTGAGCTTTGAAATTTTATGTTATATATAATTTATACCACGACATTCAGTGGGTCCCACATGAGTTCAAATTATTTGAATCAATTCATACAGCATGGATACTGATGGTTGATGTAGCTCGTTTATTGTAAGCCCAACTGAACCATCCTTTCAGGCACCCGTCAGTGCTCGACCCATGTTTATTATTAAACTCTAACGGTCCGTGGGTAGTCAATTCATCTATTTCAGTGTCATCAGCCAGTTGGCGGTCAATGATTGATATTAACTCTGTCTGTCTTATCCATATTTAATGTCGTCACAGTGGATGCTTTCCAATTCGATTTGCCGTTAACCCCAGCATGACCAGGGTAGTAGTTCCACAAACGCAGTTCGAGTTTCAGACTTGTATACCGCTACCCACACATGCCATAGCTATCCAATCTGCTCCCTTGAAAGCAATGATTGAGTCACACACAATAACTGTCATTGTAAATGATATCTCAGATACACATAATTGGAAAATAGAACTATAAAAGTCCTTTTTCAATTTTAAAAATTAAAATCCAAAGCGATTGCAGCCGAACTGATCATAGAATATCATCCATATTATTAACATTACAAGTTAGAGCTAAATGGTAGAAATAGAAAATACCATAATAATCTACGTTACGATCAAAAGGTTTTCATCAGGGTGAAAGAGCAACACTTACAGAGAATAACTAATTAATCTAAACGTTTAGGGGCCAACAGGGATAGAGATATGTGTTTATCTGACCCGAAGGCAATTAATGAAACAACGAAGAGGAATAATTCAGTCTAATGTTGTTGTTGTTCTCTTCTTGTTATTTTTCTTCTTCTTCCTCTTAATCATCATCATCTTTTTCCTCCTCCTTCTTCTTATTTTTTATCTTCTTCCTTTTTTCCTTCTTACTCTACCTCTTTTTCTTCTTCTTTTTCTTTATCTTCTTCGGCGTTCGTTCTGAAAAGGACGTTGTGTCGTAGTTTATGGTGAGGCTGCGATATCAGCAGCTTTCGGCCCTGCACACCCGGTTCCAGATGGCTTTTCTTGGTCCAGTGGTTGCCTTTCCACTGCGACCTCTATTCTCGTAGCCAAACTGCATTAGTGCAGCCTGTTTCCAGGAACGTCACTTAGAGACGGGATAAGGTATTGCAAGCAGCCAGCTATGAGTCACTCACTTGGAAGAGGAATAAGGTATTGAAAGCAGCCAGCTATGAGTCACTCACTTGGAAGAGGAATAAGGTATTGCAAGCAGCCAGATATGAGTCACTCACTTGGAAGAGGAATAAGGTATTGCAAGCAGCCATCTACGAGTCACTCACTTGGAAGGGGAATAAGGTATTGCAAGCAGACAGCTATGAGTCACTCACTTGGAAGGGAAATAAGGTATTGCAAGCAGCCAGCTATGAGTCACTCACTTGGAAGGGGAATAATGTATTGCAAGCAGCCAGCTATGAGTCACTCACTTGGAAGGGGAATAAGGTATTGCAAGCAGCCAGCTATGAGTCACTCTCTTGGAAGGGGAATAAGGTATTGCAAGCAGCCAGCTATGAGTCACTCACTTAGAAGGGGAATAAGGTATTGCAAGCAGCCAGCTATGAGTGTTGGCTGCTGTGCGCTATGAGTCACTGGTTGCTGTCATTTATGAGTGGATGGTTTCTGTCAGCTATGAGTGGATGGGTGTTGTCAGCTGTGAGTAGCTGGGTGTTGTCAGCTGTGAGTCGCTGGGTGTTGTCAGCTATGAGTCGCTGTGTGTTGTCAGCTATGAGTCGATGGTTGATGTCAGCTATGCGTAGATGATTGCAGTCAGCTATGAGTGGATGGGTGCTGATAGCTATGAGTCACTGGCTGCTGTCAGCTATGAGCCGCTGTTTGATGTCAGCTATGAACCGCTGGTTGATGTCAGCTATGAGCCGCTGGTTGATGTCAGCTATAAGTCGCTGGCTGATGTCAGCTATGAGCCGCTGTTTGATGTCAGCTATGAACCGCTGGTTGATGTCCGCTATGAGCCGCTGGTTGATGTCAGCTATAAGTCACTGGGTGTTGTCAACTATAAGCCACTGGGTACTGTCAGCTATAAGCCACTGGGTGCTGACAGCTATGAGCCACTGGGTGTCTGGACAACATTTACAATTATATTAACAATCTATCCATCCTATTATGGGATCCTTGGCGGTGCTACGGAACAAAGTGCATTGTGCTGAGATTCCCTAAATAATATGGAGAAGAACAGAGCATGCAACGACGTTGATTCTTCTATTAATAGTTATCCATCACAAGTGATGAAGACCACTCTCTTTGTTCAGCCGTGTGGACAGTCGTATCTCTTGCTGTGTCCATGATGTTCGTCCATCACAAGTGATGAAGACCACTCTCTTTGTTCAGCCGTGTGGACAGTCGTATCTCTTGCTGTGTCCGCTGAAATGGGTGACTTGCGCGGTGATTTGGATTAAAGTGAGGAAGAAACTGCGCCTTTTGTCAATCTCACTCACAGAGCCTAAGTTACCATAGATAGCATATGATGCAGATTTTGCCTCAGGGTTACCACCGAAGCCTTTCCGTAAACATGTAACCCGCAGGGTAGAAAGGTGGGATGGCATCTAACGCAGTTTGCCGTGCCTTTTCGATAACCACAAGAGGTCGTATGGACAACACTCAGCGTGTGAGTGAGTCTGGCATCTCTCCCTAGCTGTATTCAGCTCATCATAGTAGCATCTAAAATTCCCACACGCCAAATTCGTGAAGGTGAACCGGCAGAACTAACCCGTGAAACGTGACACAGGTATAAGCGTAGTGCCATTCAGCCGGCGTCCAGACCAGGATAAACGGATGGAAGAAATCACAAAAAAAGAACGACATAACAAGTCCAGACGGAAAATAAACACCACGTTTCCGTGAACACAAGTGTAAGTCGTCGACTAGTGTGAATTCCAGGCAAACCCGTGGTCTAGCGGCATCTATAATGATCCAAAACAGTAGAGAAATGTAGACTCGCAGCCAGTTATGGCGCCATCTTTGCCATCTTCTATTAGACTAAAACTAAAACTATAAAACAGACATACAGATTTGCCACTAAACATAATTAAGTCACATAAACTTACCACTAAACATAAACAACACATATAGACTGCCATTAAACATAAACAAGGCATACAGACAATTAAACATAAACAAGATATCAACGAGTACCGCAAACAAATAAAAAAGACATCTACTGATAATGCTAAAGAAAAACCATCTTGGCTTAAATAAATTGGAGTTAGAAGAAATCATAGTTTAAGAAATGTAACTTTGTGTGTTTCAACATCAAAACACAATCTTCTTCAACTAATTTTCAGAGTTCACAAGCCTAAGTATTTCACGAATTGGAATACTGCACGCTCTCCCCCCGCCAGACCACCGCCACCACCCCACTCACGTGCCCTCCCCCACCTTTTTTATTTATCTCTTTCTCTCTCTCTCTCTCTCTCTCTCGCTCTCTTTCTTTGATGTTTTTGTCAAGGACATTTCAAAATTCAAGAGCTAATCCATTACGTTTCTTGTTCATTCTTCTTTTCTATATTTCTATTCTAATCTTTCCCGATAACTTTAAGAAAGGTTATCCAAGCTAACTGCTTCTATGTAAAAAGAGGTATTTAAAATATGCCCCCAGCATCAAAGGCTTTTCTTCCTCCATTAATACGGCAGATTTGTACTTAATTATTCCCGCCCCTTATTCCCCAGGACATTTATTCACCATCTGTCACCCTGTCCCAACCCAAAGCAGAGACGCATAAGAAACAGACAGCGGTCAAATGTGCCATCTATTTTTGGTTATAAATTATTTTTTCTTTTCTTTGTTGTTCTTCACAGCTGTCTTCCAACGTCGATACATCAAGGACTCATAGAAGGTAATCGATATCGTCAGGAGAAGTAGATATAGACGATATGTTCGATGACCATTAAAACAAAGGAACAAGTGACTGAGAAGAGAGGATACTGGTTTACTAATCTGTAGAGATATGTTTGAACCAAAGCAAAACTTATGTTTGTTTATTTCAGAGGTGGAATAAATACGCATCAAGCACGCAACACGTTGAATGCGAGGGGCAAGACCTCATTATTCCTCAGTAATATTAATCTCCGCTCGTATAAATCTCTGTTCATTAAAATCTCTGCTCGTATAAATCTCTGCTTCTATAAATCTCTCCTCATATTAATCTCAAGTACATTGTAATCTTTCATACAATTCGTTGGGAAGGAGGACTACTGTCAGGTCAGGCAAAACATACTGATCAGACATGTTAGTCAAGGTCATGCAAAATATACTGATCAGACATGTTAGTCAGGGTCAGGGTCAGGCAAAATATACTGGCCAAGACCCTCACCTCGGCTTCCCCGGAGCCCTTCCTGAAAACAGGCTCTTTTCATTACAGCCTGGTTAACGAGGTGGACGATCGACGAGATTCCCGTAGTAGTGAGCGACACGCAGATAAAACCAAGTATAGCACAACCGCACGAAAGACCCCGGCCCACCTTCATCAGCATGCTCGGGATGTCAGGAAAGCTACAATAAATCGCAACTAAACGTTCTTTTTAGGGCACACACAACGGTAGAATTACTTCAACAACAACAACAACAAGATACATTTCGTAAAAGACGATTAAAGAGTGACGCAACCTCATCATTCAAAACACATCTATACAGAAACCATCACATAGTGCTGTCTAGCACAGACTGCAGTGTCAGAGATAGCAGTAGTGCTAGCTTTTTATACTTCAACAGGAAAATAAGAGAATAAATAGTTATCCCCAAAAAATCAATCAATTACTCACCCACTCACGCATGCTCACTCATTCAAACATACGCACACACACATCACACACCCACACACATATATGTGTATTCATATCGTATTTCTTCAATTATAAGACACTTTTTTAAATAATTTAACCATATTTAAAATCTGGATGCGTCTTACAATCGCTGCCAAATGAATATTGTCTGGCGCCAGGTGTCCGAGTCTTCAGGTGGCGCTGCCCTTGCTTAACGCTTGCGAACATGTGACTGTGGAACGTCCCTTGTTCGGACTGTTGAGATGGTACTGTATCCCATACGTTTCGCTCGTTTGATCCTTTAACTGCCGTTCCCAATGTTGTAAAAAACAAAACAACAAGCAACGCACAACGAAGATGCGTTGAGAAGGCAAGTTGATGTGTATGCAGAAGAACGTGGGAATTAGAACCACAGATCGTAAATTTAATATTAAAATTAAAAAAAAACACTTTAGGCTCCCTGCGGAGCGTAGGCCTTTAAGAAACACCCACCAAGTCTTCCGATCATCAGTCAACTGATCCATGTCTGTGCGCGTGATGTCATATTTATTTATAGCTCTTGCTTTGTGGATTCCAGAACAGAGAATGTCTGATAATGTTATCAACTGGTTTCCTTAATGTGTCATATACATCACCAACAAATCCTCCGTATTTCCTGCTCCATTGGAATTTCTCCCATTTTCCCCAATAGTTTTACATTGGTGATTTTGTCGAACCATTTCCATCCTTGCATTCCGCGCTGGCAATTATTTACAAAAGTCCGTATCTTTTTCATTTAGTACCTGTGTTGTGCTTCATGTTTCAAGCCATACAATACAACGAACTTTACGTTGGAATTGAAGATTTCTATTTTGTGGTAGTTTTTATTTTTTGTCTAACATATAGTCACCTATGCAATGAAAGCTCTTCTCGCATTCGACAGTCTTAATCGAACATCATTTTCTGTACACCCTAATATGTCTATATGGTCGTACAGATATACGAATGACTTCACATTCTGAAGGGGGGTAACTTTCAACCTAGTTCCTATAGTTGTTGTATTTATTCTCAAATCCTGTGTATTGGCTCCGTATATTTTCAATCCCAATTCTAGTGACCTCTCTTCAAGAATCAATATCATAATCTGGTTGATCAGTCCGGAGACTGGTTGTAAGATTGTTTGAGCATGTCTCTCCATTTGACCCTATCCTCTGTAGTTCTCTTCATTGCAGCATAATTTGGTACTTAAATGTCCCTGCATGCCTAGATTTAAAGGTAAGTCTTTGTCGTCCCGGTCCTCTCGTTGCTTGAATCTTGCCATCTAGTATCTTCTGTAGACGACTTTCATGTCTCATATTGTGAACCAGCTAACTCAACCGCGTTTTGTATCATATGCAATATTTGTCTTTGTGTGCCCCCTTCATTGAATACATTGTCATTGAATCTTCTTTCTTTTCAACTCACTCTTTCCATTCTACAGTAGCACCACATTTCAAACGCTTCCAAGCTTTTTTCATCCATCTTTGCCAAAGTCCATGTTTCAGCCCCATACAGTGCAATTTGCCATATGTGAGTGGCGATTATTCTTTTCCTCAGTTCTATCCTGATATTATTTAATGTTAACAATTTATGTTTTTCTCGTAAGCCTTTTTTGCCATTGCAACCCTTGTCTTAATTGCTGTCTCATCTTTAAGTATACGTTTCTTATTTTGCATCTGACTGTGGGTATTGGACAGAAGAACCATAAACATAGCCCAGTTTTCTCGTCAATGATATTATCGCTTAACTATAATGTTGGCTTAATAATCCAGTCAATGACAAGCAGAAAGAGTAATGATGACAGCAGACAGCAATATATATATATATATATATGATTCATATGTGCATTATGTTAGGTTGATATACAGCACATTTCAGTGGTTTCAAACTAAGGGTCCGAAAATTGTTCCCCTGCTGAAAGCTTTTTGAGAGTCATTAAAGTGTTCTTTGGGGTGTCCGAGAAGAGTTCATTGGAGTGTCCATGAAGAGTATCTGTGGGTGTCCAAGAAGAGTTCATTTGAGTGTCCGCAAAGAGTTCATTGGAGACTCCACGAAGAATATTTGTGGGTGTCCACGTGGAGTTCATTGGGATGTCCACGAAAAATATTTGTGGTTGTCCAAGAAGAGTTCATTGGAGTGTCCGCGAAGAGTTCATTGGAGTGTCCGCGAAGAGTTCATTACAGTGTCCACGAAGAGTTCATTGGAGTCTCCGCGAAGAGTTCATTACAGTGTCCACGAAGACTTCATTACAGTGTCCACGAAGAGTTCATTATATTGTCCACGAAGATTTCATTGGAGTGTCCGCGAAGAGTTCATTATAGTGTCCACGAAGAGTTCATTGGAGTGTCCGCGAAGAGTTCAATGGAGTGTCCGCGAAGAGTCCATTGGAGTGTCCGCGAAGAGTTTATTATAGTGTCCACGAAGAGTTCATTGGAGTGTCCGCGAAGAGTTCATTATAGTGTCCACGAAGAGTTCATTGGAGTGGCCGCGAAGAGTTCATTATAGTGCCCACGAAGAGTTCATTGGAGTGTCCGCGAAGAGTTCATTATAGTGTCCACGAAGAGTATTTGTGGGTGTCCGCGAAGAGTTCATTGGAGTGTCCGCGAAGAGTTCATTTTAGTGTCCATGAAGAGTATTTGTGGGTGTCCGCGAAGAGTTCATTGGGGTGTCCACGAAGAGTATTTGTGGGTGTCCACGAAAGGTTCATTGGAGTGTCCGCGAAGAGTTCATTTTAGTGTCAATGAAGAGTATTTGTGGGTGTCCACGTGGAATTCATTGGGGTGTCCATGAAGAGTATTTGTGGGTGTCCGCGAAGAGTTCATTGGAGTTTTTGCGAAGAGTTCATTTTAGTGTCAAGGAAGAGTATTTGTGGGTGTCTGCGAAGAGTTCATTGCAGTGTCCACAAAGAGTATTTGTGGGTGCCCGCGTAGAGTTCATTGGAGTGTCCGCGAAGAGTTCATTTTAGTTTCCATGAAGAGTATTTGTGGGTGTCCACGTTGAGTTCATTGGGGTGTCCACGAAAAATATTTGTGGTTGTCCGCGAAGAGTTCATTGGAGTGTCCGCGAAGAGTTCAATGGAGTGTCCACGAAGAGTTCATTATTGTGTCCACGAAGAGTTCATTGGAGTGTCCACGAAGTGTTCATTGGAGTGTCTGCGAAGAGTTCAATGGAGTGTCCGCGAAGAGTTCAATGGAGTGTCCGCGAAGAGTTCATTGGAGTGTCCGAGAAGAGTTCATTATAGTGTCCACGAAGAGTTCATTGGAGTGTCCGCGAAGAGTTCATTATAGTGTCCATGAATAGTATTTGTGGGTGTCCGCGAAGAGTTCATTATAGTGTCCACGAAGAGTATTTGTGGGTGTCCGCGAAGAGTTCATTGGAGTGTCCGCGAAGAGTTCATTGGAGTGTCCGCGAAGAGTATTTGTGGGTGTCCACGTGGAGTTCATTGGGGTGTCCACGAAAAATATTTGTAGTTGTCCAAGAAGAGTTCATTGGAGTGTCCGCGAAGAGTTCATTTTAGTGTCAATGAAGAGTATTTGTGGGTGTCCGTGAAGAGTTCATTGCAGTGTCCACGAAGATTATTTGTGTGTGTTATGTCCGCTAAGAGTTTTTGTGGATGCCTACGAAGAGTTCATTAGAGTGTCCACGAAGAGTTCATTGAAGTGTCCACGAAGAGTTCTTTGGAGTGTCCACGAAGAGTATTTGTGGGTGTCCAAGAAGAGTTTCTAGTGGATGTCTACGAAAAGTTTATTGGAGTGTCCACAAAGAGTATTTTGGGGTGTTCATCAAATGTTTTTTGAAGGTCCTTGACGAGTTCCGTGAGGGTCCACGAAACGATGTTTGGTGATCGTAACGAGTACTTTTTCGTTTCACTTGGATGGGTACAGAAAGTGTTTTGTTATGTCCGCTGAGACTTATATCAAGGTCCGTGAATATTACTGTTAGGATCCGTGATGAGTTCTATGAAGGTCTGCGAAGATTGCTTTGAGGGTCCGAGAAGAGTTCTATGGAGGTCCACGAAGATTACTGACTGTCCGAGAAGAGTTCTATGGAGGTCAACGAAGATTACTGAGGGTCCGAGAAGAGTTCTATAAAGGTCCGGGAAGATCACTTTGAGGGTCCGAGACGTTCTATGGAGGTCCATGAAGATTACTGAGGGTCCGCGAAGAGTTCTATGAATGTTCATCAAGAGGATTTTAAGAGTCTTTGAAGAGTTCTTTGAGGAACATCGAAGTGGTCTTTTGTGTCAAATGATGTGTTCTGTGTGGGTATACATTTTAATATCTGCTTCTGTGAGAGTATGTAATGTGTATTCGCGAGTGCGTATTTATTGAAATATTACTTACTTGACGTGCAATTTGTTTGGTTCGCCAGCTATGGTAAAGTGTGTGAGTATTTACTCGAAAATTACATTGTCATGGAGTATTCATAATGTCGATTCGCAGATAAGTCGATATTTTAAGTTGAGGAATGGAGAACCAACCAGCAGCACAACTCATTGACAACAACGATAATCTATTGTACAGGTCACGCATTGACACAGGGCGTGATGACCTGTTTGTTCTTACACGTCACTCAAGCATGGAACCTAAACGAGATCGGCTTGACTTCCAGGTTACTACGTCTGATAGTAGCAACTTGACCGTCTGGGATCAGGTGTTACAAATTTCTATTTTACAAGGTCTCATCTTGTTCTAAAAACGCGGCAACCAGTTCCTTCATCGTTGTCTAAATATATCTACAGTAAGTGAGGTACCTATTTACAGCGTGATGTGCTGGAATATGTCAAGGCCCGAGGATTAAATTTGGTAGCTTTACCCAGAAATTCAAGCGCTCTGATTATCCTGACACTCTGCCACTACTGGAATGAAGAGCAGCAGTTACTTCACCACTGGGTCGACGGTAGCCTGTCTTTATACATTTATATGTATGTTCTGCATGCTACCAGCTTTCTTTGTGCTTCACTGTTTATCAAGTTCCTATATATTTGCCTTGACTGCCAGCCTGCATTTGTACAACGAACGTGTCAAGTTTAGCAATGTCATAGCCCTTATTGTCAATGTTTGTGAGCGTGTGGCTGGTCACTGAATTTATGTATTGATGTGATCCCAATCCGCAGCTGTGGGTCTATTTATATTATATTACGTGTGTACTCCCAAAAGGTTTCTCATCTCACCTAAGAGAGCGATAGCAGAATTGGCACAAGGAAGTAACCCTTAAAACAGCACACCGAGAACATCCATTGGGCGTGGGCAATTTCAGCACTGACATGAATGGACGTGTAGTTTAGTATTCAGAGGAATTTGCCTATCAGCTGTATGAATAAATGGACGAGAAAAATTCAACAGGGCATGGATAAAAAAACAGCCTTTCCTTCAACTTTTGACCAATACAGGAAGAATTATTATAAAAGCTGTACCAATTACCAAGAAATGGCATATGTTCTTATTTAATTAAAAAAAAGAACTGTTTAGGATTGAATGGGGCGTGACTTCGCCAAAAGAAATGTTAGCTTGGTAACAAATAAACAAATAATTGTTTAGGTCTAGTCTGAGCCAAATAAAAAGAATTTAAAAAAAAACAACTGACGGATTCAGTGACTTGTCGAAAAATATTCAACTGTAACGTTCCCAACTAAGTCAACAAGAGATTCTTTTTAAACCAAAAATTACAATACATTTACCAACGAATTTCAAATAAATATAAAACACACACTGTTAAAATCAAATTTCCTACATTTCGATTAATTATTTTTCACGGTATTGCTAGTGTTGTGCTATTTTTCTTCAAATGTATATTTAAAATACTATGAAGTTGAAGCTTGTTAAGAAATAAAATAACTATACATATACACAGGGTTTGACATTTTTTAGGTTGGTTCACCAGTCAATTAAAATGTTCAACACTCAGCATAGTCGTACTTTTGTCATGGAATTTATGTTAACACATTTATACTAGGCACTCAATTTTACTTTTACGTAACAATGTGTACCAAACCAAAACATATTGCATTATTTAGACAGTATTAGCTTATTTCTTCTAAAGAGAAAATGCACTGCTGGTCAGAGGCATGACGTTTGTGTTCTTGAACATGCCTGGTAGTTTCAGCAGTGAAGTACCATTTATCAATTGCTTTAGTAGGATTAAACTGTGGCACTGGAAGTCCATTTAGATTCACCATCATATGGTCATCTAAATTTTCAGTCTCTAAACATGATGTCAATTGATTTGTGATCAGATTCATCTGGCTGAATCCCTGTTCACAGCTAGCTGTGACAAAGTTAGAACAGGAGCTATTGTATGGAGCTTCAGACGTACAGGAAACCAATCACCCGTCATGAGTATGGGGCATTGCCTATCCCAGTAAATCTATTGATGGGAGACCTTTTGTACATATTTTAGGTTCATACCATTCATTTCATGCTTTCTTAACTATGTCTTATTTGTTCTCGTGTTGCGAAAGGTCTTCGTAACGAGAAACGAATACTATTATTTCCTTTATACCAACATTTTCTAGGGACGTCTCTAGCCATGGGAAAGTACAAGTATCAAATATTGCTATAATGTTAATACTTCATCTGTGGCAGTGCTAAAAAACCCTCCTCCTTATGTCGCCCATTCTCAGTAATTTACTTTATATAACATTCAAACTTCTTTTGTCCATTCCAAATTTCACCAAGCTAGATTTCACTGTACATCCCAATCACTGAAGTCCCATTGAGAAATTCATTCGCCATAGGTCCTAGATTACTTCCATGCACCTCATGTTTAGAGTCGATATGTTGTGAAACTCGAAAGTCTCGTGACGAAATGATTCTTTGAACCCATTAATCAAACGTGATGATGAATTGGACAATCCTTTGAACTACGGACATTCTTAACACCCGGGGACGGCGTGGGCTAGTAGATAAATGACACGGCTTACAATCCAAAGGTTCTGGGTTCGGTCCCCATCACAGCACCGACCGTTACCCCCAGGAATCAAACCCTTAGAAAATGCAGGAGGAAGCAGACCCTTATATAAAATGCATGCTGAGGTCGGATGCACTGGACCGATAGGTGCAATATGAAAAGCACAGTGCAATACACAACCGCCATGGGGAATAGAAAAATAAGGCGAACGCAAAGATTTTTTTTTTTTTTAAATTATGAAAACCCAACACCAGTCGGCTCTAGATAGTGAAACTACACCTTTCACCTAATAACCACAGGTGATAGATCATTGCGGGGCCCCTGGTGTTGTAGAGTTCCCATTGTTCTCTGATCTTGCCTTATGAAAGTCGTTGTTTTAGTTGTGCATTAAGATAACGACACAATCTCTTCCAGTCACGAACCTGTAAAGATTGTGATCTCAATATCACTCTGAGAGAAACGTTATTTAATCACACCAATTGCTTTTCTAGGTTTTAGTAAAAATGATATTGGCATTCACCTTCCGAGAGTCGATATGTACTCATATCATATCCATATTTCATATTCGAACTATTCGAGTCGTAATATCGATAATAATCGTGTGAGAGTCGCTATATAGGAACGATTGAAAATGTAATTAAAAATTATAAGCTGATTTTTTTTACTGGTCAAGCAAAAATTGCTACTCGTCACGGATGAGCAGACGAGCGCTTTTGTCAAGCCCTGCATATACACAACTATGTCACTGTAGGTCAGTACAGCGTCATTTCTAGGTATGTACTCTAGATATCTAATTAATGATAGCAGAGGCTGTTGTAAAGGTGTAGATTTTGTACCGAGACGATGGTTTATACACATTATTACAGAAATAGAACAGAATGAAGATACTTTGTAGAATAGGGTTGCGGAAGACAGAGAATGATGCCGTATGATGGCAAGACAAACTGAAATAAGAAATAAAGGACTTGTTAGGTTCTTAAGTGCTGAAATGGCAGATGACTGGTGTGATAAGTGAACGCAAACCTCAGGAGGCAAGACAAGCGACGATAAAAACAATATTTAAAAAACAAACGGAGCAATGCGCCTCATGATATTTCTAGCTATCCACTGATATCGCTAGGAGTTGTGGGTATGTGCGTTCTTTGCTTCCATGTGCCATCTGCGCGAAATTATTGTTCTCAGTACATGAGTATGTCGTAATTATTTAACATTTTCGCCCCATCTTTTTCTTGGTCTTTCACTTGTCATAAGCTCCGCTGTCTGGCGTTACAGACGAGCAGCGTATATAATTGAAAGATTTCCAACCCATTAATTCTCCGTCTTTCTTTATATAACAAGCATGACGACGATCCGATGTTTGCTTGACTTCTTGTTTGTATTTTCTATCTTGTAGTGACCCTGGCTGCTTCTATTATACCAACCCAAATGTCATGCTCGTTTATTTGATGGAATTGATCTTCCGAAACAAAAGCAAAGTACCGCCTTTGATGTCGCTATTTCATTCAAACAACAAAGCTTAGGAGAAACGCTAGTTAAATACAATTTGTCCAATGCATATCTGTCTTTATTGCGTGCCTTCTATTTCTACGCTTTTATTGTTTTTTCGCTTAGATATTACGCAAGCTGAATTAGTTACGCTACTTTAACATTCTATGTTCAACGACGAAACAGAGAGAATGAAAAAGAGAAAAAGAGAGAGAAATAGAGATAGAGGGAGAGAGAGGGTTGGTTGGGAGAGAGAATGAACATAATAAAATATTACATGCAGAAATTTTAATGAGTTTCGTCTGCGCACTTTCTGCATATTTTGCATTCCCGTACAATGCACATGGAAACATTGCACATATGTGGTTCAGAATTCACCCTTCATGTGGGTGAACCTTTTAACTAAACTATTTCATACACCCAGTGGGGTAAAACCTCATCTTTCCCAAGGGTGCCCTCACCAGATTTCGTTAACTGTAAGAAAGTTTCTCATTTTCAGCAAATGGAAATCAATATTTAGATGGTTTTACCCACATTTAACAAAAGTAACAAACAATTCGAGGAAATCTGATTAAAGTAATAAGAGTGACGTCTTGTAACATGATTCCACATTCCGCTGCCAAAATGAATGAAGATGATCTCGGTTTGATCATAAATATTAATGAAACGTGAAATATCATGTTAATTACAAAATTATTATTTTAAACAGGAGCGGGTGACAGAATGGTTTCAGAATCAGTCTTTTGACAGAGGGGATACGGGCTGTTAATTTATGTAACGAATGGACATTATTGTTCTGTTGGGGGTACAATACAAAAACTAGCATGTACATTGGGGTGGGGACTGCAAGGGCAAGTGATCATTTTTATTCAGTCTTGCAAATCTTACCGAGAATGAACACTGAAATGATAATATTAGTAGCCATTTCAGAGAAGCGTATGTGCTGAGACAGTTCCATTTATACTAAAGCCACTGGAACGGCACATCGAAAAGAAACACTCAGAAAAGTGCAGTGATGTTTGGAAAGTCAAATAGTACATCTATAATCACCAATATGTTTCTTAACATATTCCGGGGGTATCTTAACGACTTTCTTGTCTTGTCTCTTTTAATTCTTTACAAATAACATTTCGACCACTGCAGCTGACCTGATGACAGGCAATCAGAGACTGCTATTTCAGAGAGCTAAGGCGTTCGCATTTCAAGAAACGAGCAAACGAAAGCGCGAAACAGTGGTTGCTGGAATCCTGCAAGTTTCAAGCAACTCCTGGTCTCAAAATAAATTTGGGGACGGCGTGGGATAGTGGTTAAGTGACACGGCTCACAAGCAGAAAGTGGTGCGTTCGATCGCCATCACAACAATAGCCATTGCCCAGGGGAAGCAAACCCTTAGAAAATGTAAGAGGGAGCATACCCTTACATAAAATACATGTTGAAGTCGGATGCACTGGGCCGACAGGCGCAAAATATAAACCACAGTGCAACGCACACCATCTTGGGGATTAGAAAATAAGGCGAACGCAAATATAACAAAGTTTAAAAAAAAAAAAAAATGTGAGCTTGTGTGCCTGGGTATTTTGAAGACGATCGATGAGTTGGAGGTTATGTGTACACGCTGTGCAGTAAAAGAACCCTTGACAGTTGAACAACGAAAAGCGTATGACGAGCAAAACCATTAAGAATATACTAAAATTCCTATCTAAGTAGAGCGGCTAAGTGTAAAACCGAGAAAAAAATAACAATTTTATTCCTGTGCTATATGTAGACCCTTCTCGACTAACGCGTCTTGTCACTGGACCAAGGTAGCTCAGGACGAGAGAGTGCGGTTGACATAGCACATTTACTCATCTAAATATAATTAAAGTGGAAGTATAAACAGAAGAACTTAGACAATTGCAAAATAATCTATCTATCCTCACGATGCTGCCAATATCACTTGCGATGGGCAACTGGTTACATGAGACTTGTAAAAATACTTTACCGTGCACTCTTGCAATGGAAGTTTCTGACATCCATTTGATGTCCATTCATTAGTCGTTATTCAGGACATGCTTGCACGGTTTTAATGTTCCTCATCGGGTTCCACTGTATTTATTTTTAAGTTTATTGAACATTTCCGAACACAATCTTTTGTGATACAGTACATAGAATAAGATGAAACGTCAGTGACATTGAATCGTCAGATGGTAGCGCTACAACTTGTGAAAAGCACGATCGCCATGTTTGGTAATATTTTGTTATAGGCATAATTCATGATCTTTGGCTGCCATCTTCAAAACTGCGCCTTTACAATATGGAGAATAAACTGGCACTCGAACTGACAAGACGTCACAGCGCGGGTCGGCAGCCTTCTCGTCTATTAATATGGTCCTGGGCTGTTGCAATGACTAGGACCTACGATCCTTCCTCTTCAATTCTACTGTACTCTCTGCTATGGTCTACGGTGCTAATACGTGGACACTAACAATATCACTAGAGGAAAAAATTATAGTTACCCAGGCCTCCATTTAGAGACACTTGGGCGGAATCATTCGTCGGACCCAATGAATGTAAGGTCTTCACAATTCTAACATAAGACGAATGCCTCTGGTGAATGATGTGGTAATCCATGCAGACAAGCCAAATCATAGATGGGCAGGTCACATATTTCGACGAAACAATGGTCGATGGAGCACAGCGACAGCAGTTTGATGCCTTCGGCGTAAGAAGAGACCGCGGGAAAGACCTCCAATGCGTTGTTCAGACTCCCAACGATGCAACACCTGAGATGTCTCTTGTGGAGTACTTAACACGCACTGGACTCCAGTAGCCCTGGACAGGACCCGTTGGAGACGAAGTTGGGACCCGCAGCTACGTTGAGGAACGGGTCATCAAGATAAAGATCAAGATCATCAAAGCTGCCCAACCTGTATTCCGGCTGTAAGAGGAGAGGTTCCTTCCAGCTATGCTTTCTGTTAGCTTGTAATCATTTGACGCTTAATCCATCTGTCATATACGAGGGGCAGTCCTATTCATTACGTGGTTTATGATCATTGTAGAGCGACATTGCCAACTGTGTTATGTCGCAGCTAGCCTTCTTTACTTTTCCCAGAAACAAGCCTGCCAGTAAACCAAACACATGAGTGTCACGCCGATAAATCCTGCATAACATGTGCATATTATTTACTACTTCTGAATTGCCACGGGTCCAAGGTAGCTCGGGACCAGAGAGTGAGGTTGACGACCAGTACAGTTCCTTCCACATTATAATCAAGATGCCTGCGCAAGTTACATCATCAAGACAAAATCGTATCATGATGTCGGTCACTTACACTGGACAACTAACTTTTATTTATGTGCATACAAGTAATACAGACACACTCACGTGAGCATATTCACACAGCATTTCCGAGAGGGTATCTTTATACATGCAAATAAAGTTAGTAGGTACCACTTGAATGGATGATCTTAACAGTAGTAAGAATTTAATATGTTTTGCTTAGATGTATAAAGTCATTCAGTAACACTGTATAAAGTTATTCAGTAACACTGTCTAAAGTCATTCAGTAACACTGTCTAAAGTCATTCAGAAAAAGTCTAAAGTCATTCAGTAACACTGTCTAAAGTCATTCATTAACAGTCTAAAGTCATTCAGTAACACTGTCTAAAGTCATTCAGTAAAACTGTCTAAAGTCATTCAGTAACACTGTCTAAAGTCACTCTGTAACAGTCTAAAGTCATTCAGTAACACTGTCTGAAGTCATTCAGTAACACTATCTAAAGTCATAGAGTAACACTGTCTAACGTCATTCAGTAACACTGTCTAAAGTAATTCAGTAACAGTCTAAAGTCATTAAGTAACACTGTCTAAAGTCATTCAGTAGCACTGTCTAAGGTCATTCAGTAAAACTGTCTACAGTCATTCAGTAACAGTCTAAAGTCATTCAGTAACACCATCTAAAGTCATTCAGTAACAGTCTAAAGTCATTCAGTAACACTGTCTAAAGTCATTCAGTAACACTGTCTAAAGTCATTCAGTAAGACTGTCTAAGGTCATTCAGTAACACTGTCTACAGTCATTCAGTAACAGTCTCAAGTCATTCAGTAACAGTATAAAGTCTTTCAGTAACACTGTCTAAAGTCATTCAGTAACACTGTCTAAAGTCATTCAGTAACACTGTCTAAAGTCATTCAGTAACAGTCTAAATGCATTCAGTAACAGTCTAAAGTCATTTAGTAACACTCTCTAAAGTTATTCAGTAAAATTGTCTAAAGTCATTCAGTAACACTGTCTAAAGTCATTCAGTAACACTGTCTAAAGTCATTCAGTAACACTGTCTAAAGTCACTCTGTAACAGTCTAAAGTCATTCAGTAACACTGTCTAAAGTCATTCAGTAGCACTGTCTAAAGTCGTTCAGTAACACTGTCTAAAGTCATTCAGTAACAGTCTAAAGTCATTCAGTAACACTGTCTAAAGTCATTCAGTAACACTGTCTAACGTCATTCAGTAACACTGTCTAAAGTCATTCAGTAACAGTCTAAAGTCATTCAGTAACACTGTCTAAAGTCATTCAGTAACACTGTCTAAGGTCATTCAGTAACACTGTCTACAGTCATTCAGTAACAGTCTAAAGTCATTCAGTAACACTGTCTAAAGTCATTCAGTAACAGTCTTAAGTCATTCAGTAACACTGTCTAAAGTCATTCAGTAACAGTCTAAAGCCATTCAGTAACACTGTCTAAAGTTATTCAGTAACACTCTCTAAAGTCATTCAGTAACACTGTCTAAAGTCATTCAGTAACAGTCTAAAGTCATTCAGTAACACTGTCTAAAGTCATTCAGTAACACTGTCTAAAGTCA
Organism: Ariolimax columbianus; assembly: GCA_036924085.1. NCBI lineage: Eukaryota > Metazoa > Mollusca > Gastropoda > Stylommatophora > Arionidae > Ariolimax > Ariolimax columbianus. The sequence continues at coordinate 57,191,040 of JAVGWX010000001.1, read as the reverse complement.
TTCAGTAAGACTGTCTAAGGTCATTCAGTAACACTGTCTACAGTCATTCAGTAACAGTCTCAAGTCATGCAGTAACACTGTCTAAAGTCATTCAGTAACAATCTAAAGTCATTCAGTGACAGTATAAAGTCTTTCAGTAACACTGTCTAAAGTCATTCAGTAACACTGTCTAAAGTCATTCAGTAACACTGTCTAAAGTCTTTCAGTAACAGTCTAAAGTCATTCAGTAACACTGTCTACGGTCATTCAGTAACAGTCTAAAGTCATTCAGTAACACTGTCTAAAGTCATCCAGTAACACTGTCTAACATCATTCAGTAACACTGACTAAAGTCATTCAGTAAGACTGTCTAAGGTCATTCAGTAACACTGTCTACAGTCATTCAGTAACAGTCTAAAGTCATTCAGTAACACTGTCTAAAGTCATTCAGTAACACTGTCTAAAGTCATTCAGTAACATTCTAAATTCATTCAGTAACAGTCTAAAGTCATTTAGTAATACTGTCTAAAGTTATTTAGTAACACTGTCTAAAGTCATTCAGTAACAGTCTAAAGTCATTCAGTACCACTGTCTTAAGTGATTCAGTAACAGTCTAAAGTCATTCAGTAACACTGTCTAAAGTCATTCAGTAACACTGTCTAAAGTCATTCAGTAACACTGTCTAACGTCATTCAGTAAAACTGTCTAAAGTCATTCAGTTACAGTCTAAAGTCATTCAGTAACACTGTCTAAAATCATTCAGTAACACTATCTAAAGTCATTCTGTAACACTGTCTAAAGTCATTCAGTAACAGTCTAAAGTCATTCAGTAACACTGTCTTAAAGTCTTTCAGTAACACTGTCTAAAGTCATTCAGTAACACTGTCTAAAGTTATTCAGTAACACTGTCTAAAGTCATTCAGTAACATTGTCTAAAGTCCTTCAGTAACAGTCTAAATTCATTTAGTAACAGTCTAAAGTCATTTAGTAACACTGTCTAAAGTTATTTAGTAACACTGTCTAAAGTCATTCAGTAACAGTCTAAAGTCATTCATTAACACTGTCTTAAGTGATTCAGTAACAGTCTAAAGTCATTCAGTAACACTGTCTAAAGTCATTCAGTAACACTGTCTAAAGTCATTCAGTAACACTGTCTAAAGTCATTCAGTAACACTGTCTAAAGTCATTCAGTAATACTGTCTAAAGTCATTCAGTAACACTGTCTAAAGTCATTCAGTAGCAGTCTAAAGTCATTCAGTAACAGTCTAAAGGCATTCAGTAACACTGTCTAAAGTCATTCAGTAACAGTCTAAAGTCATTCAGTAACACTGTCTAAAGTCATTCAGTAACACTATCTAAAGTCATTCTGTAACACTGTCTAAAGTCATTCAGTAAAAGTCTAAAGTCATTCAGTAACACTGTCTTAAAGTCATTCAGTAACATTGTCTAAATTCATTCAGTAACACTGTCTAAAGTCATTCAGTAACAGTTTAAAGTCATTCAGTAACACTGTCTTAAAGTCATTCAGCAAGACTGTCTAAAGTCATTCAGTAACACTGTCTAAAGTCATTCAGTAACACTGTCTAAAGTCATTCAGTAACACTGTCTAAAGTCATTCAGTAACACTGTCTAAAGTCATTCAGTAAAACTGTCTAAAGTCATTCAGTAACACTGTCTAAAGTCACTCTGTAACAGTCTAAAGTCATTCAGTAACACTGTCTGAAGTCATTCAGTAACACTGTCTAAAGTCATAGAGTAACACTGTCTAACGTCATTCAGTAACACTGTCTAAAGTAATTCAGTAACAGTCTAAAGTCATTAAGTAACACTGTCTAAAGTCATTCAGTAGCACTGTCTAAGGTCATTCAGTAGCACTGTCTACAGTCATTCAGTAACTGTCTAAAGTCATTCAGTAACACCATCTAAAGTCATTCAGTAACAGTCTAAAGTCATTCAGTAACACTGTCTAAAGTCATTCAGTAACACTGTCTAAAGTCATTCAGTAAGACTGTCTAAGGTCATTCAGTAACACTGTCTACAGTCATTCAATAACAGTCTCAAGTCATTCAGTAACAGTATAAAGTCTTTCAGTAACACTGTCTAAAGTCATTCAGTAACACTGTCTAAAGTCATTCAGTAACACTGTCTAAAGTCATTCAGTAACAGTCTAAATGCATTCAGTAACAGTCTAAAGTCATTTAGTAACACTCTCTAAAGTTATTCAGTAAAACTGTCTAAAGTCATTCAGTAACACTGTCTAAAGTCATTAAGTAACACTGTCTAAAGTCATTCAGTAACACTGTCTAAAGTCACTCTGTAACAGTCTAAAGTCATTCAGTAACACTGTCTAAAGTCATTCAGTAGCACTGTCTAAAGTCGTTCAGTAACACTGTCTAAAGTCATTCAGTAACAGTCTAAAGTCATTCAGTAACACTGTCTAAAGTCATTCAGTAACACTGTCTAACGTCATTCAGTAACACTGTCTAAAGTCATTCAGTAACAGTCTAAAGTCATTCAGTAACACTGTCTAAAGTCATTCAGTAACACTGTCTAAGGTCATTCAGTAACACTGTCTACAGTCATTCAGTAACAGTCTAAAGTCATTCAGTAACACTGTCTAAAGTCATTCAGTAACAGTCTTAAGTCATTCAGTAACACTGTCTAAAGTCATTCAGTAACAGTCTAAAGTCATTCAGTAACACTGTCTCAAGTCATGCAGTAACACTGTCTAAAGTCATTCAGTAACAATCTAAAGTCATTCAGTGACAGTATAAACTCTTTCAGTAACACTGTCTAAAGTCATTCAGTAACACTGTCTAAAGTCATTCAGTAACAGTCTAAAGTCATTCAGTAACACTGTCTACGGTCATTCAGTAACAGTCTAAAGTCATTCAGTAACACTGTCTAAAGTCATCCAGTAACACTGTCTAACATCATTCAGTAACACTGACTAAAGTCATTCAGTAAGACTGTCTAAGGTCATTCAGTAACACTGTCTAAAGTCATTCAGTAACAGTCTAAAGTCATTCAGTAACACTGTCTAAAGTCATTCAGTAACACTGTCTAAAGTCATTCAGTAACACTGTCTAAAGTCATTCAGTAACAGTCTAAAGTCATTCAGTAACACTGTCTACGGTCATTCAGTAACAGTCTAAAGTCATTCAGTAACACTGTCTAAAGTCATCCAGTAACACTGTCTAACATCATTCAGTAACACTGACTAAAGTCATTCAGTAAGACTGTCTAAGGTCATTCAGTAACACTGTCTAAAGTCATTCAGTAACAGTCTAAAGTCATTCAGTAACACTGTCTAAAGTCATTCAGTAACACTGTCTAAAGTCATTCAGTAACATTCTAAATTCATTCAGTAACAGTCTAAAGTCATTTAGTAATACTGTCTAAAGTTATTTAGTAACACTGTCTAAAGTCATTCAGTAACAGTCTAAAGTCATTCAGTACCACTGTCTTAAGTGATTCAGTAACAGTCTAAAGTCATTCAGTAACACTGTCTAAAGTCATTCAGTAACACTGTATAAAGTCATTCAGTAACACTGTCTAAAGGCATTCAGTAACACTGTCTAAAGGCATTCAGTAACACTGTCTAACGTCATTCAGTAAAACTGTCTAAAGTCATTCAGTTACAGTCTAAAGTCATTCAGTAACACTGTCTAAAATCATTCAGTAACACTATCTAAAGTCATTCTGTAACACTGTCTAAAGTCATTCAGTAACAGTCTAAAGTCATTCAGTAACACTGTCTTAAAGTCTTTCAGTAACACTGTCTAAAGTCATTCAGTAACATTGTCTAAAGTTATTCAGTAACACTGTCTAAAGTCATTCAGTAACATTGTCTAAAGTCCTTCAGTAACAATCTAAATTCATTCAGTAACAGTCTAAAGTCATTTAGTAACACTGTCTAAAGTTATTTAGTAACACTGTCTAAAGTCATTCAGTAACAGTCTAAAGTCATTCATTAACACTGTCTTAAGTGATTCAGTAACAGTCTAAAGTCATTCAGTAACACTGTCTAAAGTCATTCAGTAACACTGTCTAAAGTCATTCAGTAACACTGTCTAAAGTCATTCAGTAACACTGTCTAAAGTCATTCAGTAATACTGTCTAAAGTCATTCAGTAGCACTGTCTAAAGTCATTCAGTAGCAGTCTAAAGTCATTCAGTAACAGTCTAAAGGCATTCAGTAACACTGTCTAAAGTCATTCAGTAACAGTCTAAAGTCATTCAGTAACACTGTCTAAAGTCATTCAGTAACACTATCTAAAGTCATTCTGTAACACTGTCTAAAGTCATTCAGTAAAAGTCTAAAGTCATTCAGTAACACTGTCTTAAAGTCATTCAGTAACATTGTCTAAATTCATTCAGTAACACTGTCTAAAGTCATTCAGTAACAGTCTAAAGTCATTCAGTAACACTGTCTAAAGTCATTCAGTAACACTATCTAATGTCATTCTGTAACACTGTCTAAAGTCATTCAGTAACAGTTTAAAGTCATTCAGTAACACTGTCTTAAAGTCATTCAGCAACACTGTCTAAAGTCATTCAGTAACACAAAAACTATAAGCCCTACTGAAAAACTATAAGCCCTACTGGAATGATGAGTTACAGAAAGTGGAAGATGCAGTAACAAATGCTAGGAACATGGCAGAACGAGAAAAATCCGTGGAGGCAAACATCGCCCTCAAAGCCGCCGCGGCGAAGTACAAACACACTCTCAAGCAAACAGCAAGAGAAAGTTGGAAAAATAAAACGGAAAGTTTAAACCTGGACAAAGAAGGGAACAAGCTATGGAAGCTAGTCAGAGCCATGAACGACGAAACCCCGTCAAATAAACAAATTACTATCAAGCAAGGCGAGAACTTGATCACAGGTAAGAAAGCCGCAAACGCCTTTGTCGATCACTATGCCAGAGCAAACCACATCGAGGTCCCTGCAGATAAGCATACAGACATTAGCGAAGAGCTAAAGGGGCACGAAAACATAAATACGGCTCCTGAAGAGCACATGATGGCCAAACTAACAATGCGCGAAATGGAAGAGGCTATGAGAACACTAAAGAGAAGGAAATCTCCCGGAAAAGACGGGATAACAAACGAAATGCTGATGGGGCTGGGCCAAACAGCGAAGGAAAAACTACTATCAGTCCTGAACCAAAGCTGGAAAAGGGGTATTGTACCCCAGGCATGGAAAGATGCAATACTGGTACCAGTACCAAAAAAAAAGGACAAAACAGATCCGAATGGATACAGGCCCATAAGCCTACTGAGCTGTGTCGGCAAGCTGATGGGACGGATGATAAACACCAGACTGATGTGGCATCTGGAAGAAAAACGAATACTAATTCCACAGCAAGCCGGCTTTAGACAGCACAGATCCACTGAGGACCAGGTCATCCTCATAGCCCAGGAGATAGAAGATGCCTACCAGGCACAGAAACACACAGTAGCTGTTTGGGTGGATCTGGAAAAGGCATTTGACAAAGTCTGGAAGGATGGACTTAGAGTCAAGCTAAGAAGAAGTGATGTTTGTGGGAAGATGTACAAGTGGATCAACCACTACCTCAAACAAAGAACGGCCAGAGTCCAAGTACAAGGGCAGATGAGCAAAAAGGTGACACTCGAGCAGGGAGTACCCCAAGGGGGAGTACTGTCACCCACACTCTTCCTGGTATATATAAACGATATTACAGAGAATATACCAAGAAGAGTCCATAGCTCAATGTTTGCAGACGATCTGGCTATGTGGACCTCTGAAAAGAATCTCACCATAGCAAGAAATCGGATGCAAACGGCCCTAACATCGCTGGAAGAGTGGGCGAACTCATGGCTGGTCAAAATAAACGAGGAGAAAACCACGTGCACAATATTCTCGCTCTCATTAAAACCCCAAAGTACCAAATTAAGCCTAAATGGCAAAATCCTGCAGCCAAACGACAACCCAACCTATCTGGGAGTCACATTTGATCGGCGCATGACATGGAAAAGTCAGATTGAGAGAAACCGAATGAAAGCCAGAGAAAGAATGGCGATCATGAGGAAACTTGCTGGCACAAGCTGGGGAGCAGACGAAGGCATACTAAAGAAACTGTACACTGGAAGAGTGAGACCAGTTCTCGAGTATGGCATCGCGGCATGGACAACAGCAGCGAAGGCGAACTTCGATAAAGTTAACAAACTTCAAAACCAAGCCATGAGAATCATAACAGGTGGCATGAAGTCAACGCCAATTGTAGAACTTGAAAAGATTACAAAACTGCAACCCATGACCGACAGAAGAGACTGCAGAGCCCAGCTGCAGTCAGAGAAACTCCGAAGACTGACGGACCATCCAATGTACCAGAGGCTAAACAATTTGGGAACTGGGAAACTAAAGCGGAGAAACTTTGCAGAAATAGCCAAAGCAAAGATGCACGAAGATCCCATAAACGCACTAACGACACCAAAACCCATCACTACTGTACGAAAACCTACTTGGAGGCAGGATATATTTCCAGAGGTGGTAGAAAATATACCAGGTATTGCAAACAAAAACTGCCAGACCGAAAAAGAAAGGAGAGACACTACCTTAAGCTTCATAACGAAAAGCTACCCAAGCATGGACTGGACCCATGCATACACCGACGGTTCTGTAACAAACACTACACAGAACGGAGGGGCAGGAGCATTCCTGAACCTACCAAATGGCAGAAAAATAACACTGTCATTCGCTACTGGTAAGTACACGAGCAATTTCAGAGCAGAGGCAGAGGCACTGAGGGCGGCAGTGGAAGAAATGGTAACACACAGTGAAAATGAGAGCCATATAGTCCTGCTGACAGATGCTCTCGAAGTAGTCACAGCGCTAAAAAGCCAGAAAAACACTGAGCTTAATGACTTAAGAGCAGCACTCTGCAAACTGTGCCAACAGTCCGCACCAAAAAGGGTAGTGGTACAGTGGGTTCCGTCACACTGCAACATCCAAGGCAACGAGGAGGCAGACAGACTGGCAAAAGAAGGTGCAAGGCTACCACAAATAGATACCAGTATGACGTACGAAGAGTCAAAACGGCTTATCAAAGCCAGGTACATGTCCAAATGGGAAACCGAACATACTGGTTACACCAAAAACGATGCCTATTACCAGTTGAACCGAAGAGAGCAGGTCGTTGTCTTCAGACTTCGCACTGGCCACAACAGACTGAGGTACCACCTCTTCAACAAATTGAAGATAGGTTGTACCGACGAATGCCCGTGCGGTACTGGTAAAATGACCACTGAACATCTGCTGCAGAACTGCCCGACATACGAGGATCAGAGAGAGCAGATGTGGCCATTGCCAGTGGAACTGCAAGACAAGCTCTATGGTAGTGGCGAGAGTCTCAGGATGACCGCCGCTTTTTTCGAGAAAATAATGGTTACTGTCTGACTGTGTACGCAGAAGAAGAAGAAGAATTCAGTAACACTGTCTAAAGTCATTCAGTAATAGTCTAAAGTTATTCAGTAACACTGTCTAAAGTCATTCAGTAACACTGTCTAAAGTCATTCAGTAATAGCTGTCCATCGTTGTCGATGAGGACCGCCGACATCATCCTTGTCACAGATTTCCCTGTTGGGTGTGGGTGCGCATGTGGCTGAACAGACCAATGGGAGCACGAAAACATCTGCTACATATCGGGCACACGAGGTTTGTAGAAGGGGATGGTGTTCCCGCTGCTCGGGATTTCCGCGTCTCGCGTCTGTTCTGGGCTTTCACAACACGGTCATCTTCACCGGCAGCTACACCCGATTTGACTGCGCTTCTCCAGTCAGATCTGTTTTTCGCAAGACATTCCCAGGTGTCGAAGTCTATCTGGCAACTTTTTAGTGAGTTCTTCAGACCGTCTTTAAAACGTTTCTTTTCGCGCCCTCTCTCGCGCCATCCGTCTCTCAGCTCACCGTAGAGAAGCTTCTTTGGGAGCCGCTCGTCTGACATACGGACGAGGTGTCCGGCCCATCCTAGTCGTGCTTTTTCTAGCAGTGAATGTATGTTGGGCATGTTAGCCCTCGAGAGAACCTCGATGTCAGTGACACGATCTTGCCATCGGATGTGGAATATTCGCCTCAGGCAACCTGTGTGGAAGTGGTTTAACCTCCTTGTATGTCCAGAGTATACAGTCCAGCTTTCGCAAGCGTATAGTAGGGTTGGAATGATGGTTGCACGGTAGACTTTCAATTTGGTCTTGACGCTGATGCCACGACGTGCCCAGACCATCGAGCGCATTCTACCAAAGGCTGTGCTGGCCTTTGCTATTCTGCTTGCCACCTCATCGTCTAGGCTGACAGATCTCGACAGCGTGCTGCCCAGATATGTGAATTTGTCTACGGCATTCAACGTCTGCCCGCTGACTGTAGTCTCTGGTTTTGTGTACGGCATGCCTGGTGCTGGTTGGTACATGACCTCTGTTTTTTTGGCATTTATGGTCAGGCCAAAATTTTCGCATGCGGCAGAGAACTGGTCCATTCCAACCTGCATGTTCAGTTCTGAGTTGCTCATTAGAGCACAGTCCTCAGCAAATACAAGTTCCCTGATTATGTCGCCAGCCACTTTGGTTTTGGCCTTCATTCTTCTGGAATTGAGTAACTTGCCATCTGTGCGGTACTTTATAGGTATTCCAAGCTCCAATTATCTGAAGGCATCTGTCATCGTGGCCGCGAACATCATGCTGAACAAAGTCGGGACGAGTACACATCCTTGTTTTACTCCGTTTGATACTAGAAACGTTTTAGAGATTGCGCCGCTGTCCAGTACACGAGCACACATGCCTTCGTGTAGCTGTTTCACCATTGTTATGAACTTGTTGGGGCAGCCAAACTTAGACATTATCATCCACAGCCCTCCTCTGTTTACTGTATCAAATGCCTTTGTCAAATCAATAAATGTGGTGTACAGGGCCTGATTTTGCTCTTGACACTTCTCTTGTACTTGGCGAGCGGCAAAAGTCATGTCCACTGTTCCTCTTCCGGCTGTGAATCCACATTGGCTTTCTGGGAGGTGGTGGCTTTGTTCAAGGTGTTTGTTGAGCCTGTTTAGCAGAAAGCGTGCTAGGATCTTGCCTGCTACGGAGAGTAGCGATATTCCACGATGATTGTCGCATTCCTGACGATTGCCTTTTCTTTTGTATAGGTGAACGATTGAGGCGTCCTTTAGCTCCTGCGGAATTTTACCTTCAGCCCACATGTGACAGAAGAGTTCAGTGATCCTTCTGGTGAGGGATGGGCCAGCTGTCTTATATACCTCTGCTGGTATTGCATCAGCTCCTGGAGCTTTTCCTATAGATAGTGAACTGATTGCCCTGTCGACTTCCTCCACAGTAATGACTTCATCCAACGCCAGGTTCAGTTCCACCTGCGGCATTCGCCGGATGGCCTCTTTATTTATGGACGATGGGTGGTTTAGTATTTTGCAGAAGTGGTCTGCCCATCTGTCTAGAATCTGAACCTTATCTGTTAGCAGTACCCCATCCGCACTGCGAACTGGAGTATTACTAGAGGGCTGCGGGCCGTAGAGAGCTTTCAGTGCCTCGTAAAACCGTTTGGTGTCATGACGCTCGGCGAACATCTCAATTTCGTCAGCTCTTTTGCTGAGCCAGGAGTCTTGCATCTCTCTAAGCCTGGTCTGGACAGCTTTGCGAGCAGGATTGAACGCAGCTTTTGCTGCCGGAGATGGTGTGTCCCTCTGGTATTCCCTGTGTGCTTCATGTTTTGCATCGATAAGGCCCTGTATTTCTAGATCGTTCTCATCAAACCAGTCCTTATGCTTGCGCGTGATTGGGCCAATGTGTTTAACAGCTGTATCGTAGAGTGTGTTTCTCAATGATGCCCAGTTCTTTTCGATGTCGTTCTTTTCAAAACGAAGCTCAGACAGTCTACCCTCAAGCTCTTCCTGAAAGACTCCTATTCGTGGGTTCGTATTTCAACTGAGAGACATTTAGCCTCCTCGGTGGTTTCTTTCCCTGGGGGCGCATTTTGGGCTGGATCTTGAAGTTTAGCTTGGCAATGACAAGTCGATGGTCGGTCCAACATTCTGCACCACACATGCTCTTCGTTACCATAGCATCCGCTCGATCCCTACGTCTGATGATAATATAGTCAATGAGGTGCCAGTGGCGGGACCTTGGGTGCATCCATGTGGCTCTATTTCGGACAGGTAGTCGGAAAGCTGTGTTTGTAATGAGTAGTTCATTTGCGGCACATGTCCTCAGAAGGAGCAGTCCGTTACTATTGCATTTTCCGATACCATGTCTGCCAATGGTCCCCTCCCATGCTGTATGGTCTGTGCCAACCCTAGCGTTAAAATCACCGAGGATGACCAGTTTGTCAGATTTGGGGACTGCAGCGATGAGCGCCTCAAGGTCCTCATAAAACTTATGTTTTTGTTTCCTGAGGATTTGTCATTGTGGGTGCGTATGCACTGATGAGTGTTGCATGGCGCCCTCCTATTAGGGGGAGACGCAGTGTAATCAGGCGGTCATTAATTCCTCTGGGCATGCTTTTGAGCTTGTCGACCATGTTGGTCTTGATGGCAAAGCCAACTCCAGCTTCACGGCGTTCTTCTTTGCTGCTGCCGCTCCAGAAGAAAGTATAACCAGCGCCTTTTTCTGTGATCTGCCCTTCCTCTGCCAGTCGTGTCTCTTTCAGGGCAGCTATGCAGATGTTGTATCTAGCCAGTTCCCTGGCGACCAGTGCTGTCCGTCGTTCGGGTCTGTTTGCTTTGGTGTTGTCCAGTAGCGTGCGGACATTCCATGTTGCAAGCGTCATGGGTAGTTTTCGTAATCGTTTTCTGCCTGTTCCGCCGCTGCAGTTTGGGGGCCCTGCCAGTTGCGAGCTGTTAGTCAGAGTGTGATCTATAGGGTGATGTCGTGAGTTGCGCAATATGTTTATAGTGAGGGAGATGTGCGCAGGATCTTCCTCACTCTCTCGTCCGGACTCAACATGTTCTAGAGGCAAGACATTGTCAAGACTTCTAGTGAAGGGTTCGGATGCAGACAGTATGGTGTCAGCGTGTGCCTCATTATCTCGGTATCCCTTCCCTTCTCTTTTATCGCTGGGGTGGAGCTTTGAGGTATTAGTTTCTGAGTGCATTTGTTTGTGTATTCTTCTTCCACCTCTCGTTCCTCTGGTCTTCCGCCTTGATTGTATACTTGTGAGTTCCGATGCCTCCTCGGTTAAGTGTATTTTCAGCACACGCAACAGATGTAGATCTGAGTTTGAAGGGACGTAGTGTGCTGATCGAAGTGCGATGAGCTCCTTTCTGAAGTACCGTATGTTTGACGGGGTCAGGATGACCTCCTTCGTGTCAGTGTTCATGCTTCGTTATCTGGGTCATGATATAGCACGGAGCGACACTAGCCTTTAACCGGGTCAAGTTTCGACCACGCTTTGTCCCATCGAAACTGTACACATTAGTCTACCTTTAACGACTAAAAATACACTGTTATATACTTCGTTGTATCACTTCTTTCACATTAGTATGCTTAATTCATAAGTCGGCACATTTATATCCAGGAATCACGTTAATAGTCCGAGAGTTATCATAGAAAACACAAATAAAACACCGTTTTATCAAGAGGGAAATCGACTGCGACCATGTCCGGCGCCATCTTGACCCATTCAGTCATTCAGTAACACTGTCTAAAGTCATTCAGTAACAGTCTAAATTCATTCAGTAACAGTCTAAAGTCATTTAGTAACACTGTCTAAAGTTATTTAGTAACACTGTCTAAAGTCATTCAGTAACACTCTAAAGTCATTCAGTAACACTGTCTTAAGTGATTCAGTAACAGTCTAAAGTCATTCAGTAACACTGTCTAAAGTCATTCAGTAACACTGTCTAAAGTCATTCAGTAACACTGTCTAAAGTCATTCAGTAACACTGTCTAAAGTCATTCAGTAACACTGTCTAAAGTCATTCAGTAACACTGTCTAAAGTCATTCAGTAACAGTCTAAAGTCATACAGTAACAGTCTAAAGTCATTCACTAACAGTCTAAAGTCATTCAGTAACACTGTCTAAAGTCATTCAGTAACACTGTCTAAAGTCATTCAGTAACAGTCTAAAGTCATTCAGTAACACTGTCTAAAGTCATTCAGTAACACTGTCTAAAGTCATTCAGTAACAGTCTAAAGTCATTCAGTAACACTGTCTAAAGTCATTCAGTAACACTGTCTAAAGTCATTCAGTAACACTGTCTAAAATTATTCAGTAACAGTCTAAAGTCACTCAGTAACACTGTCTAAAGTCATTCAGTAACAGTCTAAAGTCATTCAGTAACAGTCTAAAGTCATTCAGTAACACTGCCTTAAGTCATTTCGTAACACTGTCATAATTTCTCCAGTAACACTATTGTCATCCAGCAGTAACACTGCTTTAAGTTATCCAGAAACGCTGCCTTAAATCATCCTTTAACACTCTTAAGTCATCTAGTAACATTGCCTTAATTCATCCAGTAACATTGCCTTCTGTCATCCAGTAACACTGCTTTATTACGTCCGGCAACACTGTCTTATTATGTCCAGAAACACTGCCTTGTGTCATCCAGTAACACAATCTTCTGTCATCCAGTAACACTGTCTTAAGTTATCCAGTAACACTGTCTTATTACGTCCAGTAACCTTGTCTTATTACGTCCAGCAACACTGTTTTATTATGTCCAGTAACACTGTGTTAAGTTATCCAGTAACACTGTCTTATTACGTCCAGTAACACTGTTTTATTACATCCAGGAACACTGTCTTATGTCACCCAGCAACACTGTCATAATTCCTCCAGTAACACTGCCTTAAGTCATCCAGTACCACTGCCTTAAATCATCCAGTAACACTGCCATAGTACATACAATAACACTCTTAAGTCATCCAGTAACAATGTCTTTTGTCATTCAATAACACTTCATTGATTTATCTAGTAACACTGTCTTATTACATTAAGTAACACTGTCTTAACTTATCCGGTAACACTGTCTTTTGTTATCCAGTAACACTGTCTTAAGTTATTAAGTAACACTGTCTTATTACGTCCAGTAACACTGTATTATCACGTCAAGTAACACTGTCTTATTACGTCCAGTAACACTGTCTAAAGTTATTCAGTAACACTGCTTTACTTCATCCAGTAACACTTTCTTAAGTCGTCCAGTAGCGGTCTTTCAAGTCAATATTTAAATTTAATTTTCTGAATTCACTAAGAACACGTAATCAAGTAACATTTATTCACGCCATGACTAACTATTCATTAAACTGCACAAAGCTTCTTATGTTAAGTAACACGGTGCCATTATCAGAAGTCATTTAGCAAACCTACAGTAAGTAATCCAGTTCAATCTAATCAATCAAAGCCCGTCGCTACTCTCAGTACATTGACCATTAACAACACCCTGTCAGCATACACGGTCATGTGCTGCTATTTCTGCCTCTCTCAAATTTTCTTTTCCGTGTATGCTTGGGTCTACCACACTCTTTTTTCTTTTGAGGATTCCACATAACAGTCTGTCTGTCTATGTGGGACCTTTTCTTCCGTAACGTATGTCCTATCTTGCTTTTCCTTCTTCGCTGAATTTGTTGTTCCAATGGCTGTTGTTGGCTCCTTTTCCACAGTTCTTCATTCCTCAGCATGTCCTACCACTTTATGCCCATTATCCCTCGTTGGTATCTGTGAACGAAGGACTGGGGACCTTGCTGTTTGGCCTTGTTCGTTCGCAAAGTCTCCGCTCGATACACCAGCACGGACTTGACACGGACGTTGAATATTCTAACTGTGATGTAAATATTGATTTCTTTGGAACTCCATATGTTGTTTAGTGTCAGGAATGCCGATCTTGCCTATTCAATACTGATTCTTACATGACGAGTCAGCTGTACTGCTCAAATATGTAAAGATATACATTTCTTCCAACAGCTCTTTCCCCAGCATGATTGGTTCTCCGCTAACTTGATTTTGTTCATGTTGTTATTCTGTGCGGATTTGGCCATTTATTCTTTCACTCTATTGGCTTCGTTCGTTCTCAATCTCCCGCTTTCAAACCCTGAAAGACCACAGGCCGATCAGGTTAGACATTGATATGGAAGTAGGCTCACAGGAAACAAAACCGCTCCCACGTTGGAATTACAAACGAGCCGACTGGGACAGATGGGCTGTGTGAAACCATCAACACACGAAACACCAAAATGAAGCCCATGGTAGAGAGCCTAAGCAAGGCAATAATGCAAGCCGCCACTGAAACCATCCCAAGAGGAGCTAGGAAAAACTATAAGCCCTACTGGAATGATGAGTTGCAGAAAGTGGAAGATGCAGTAACAAATGCTGGGAACATGGCAGAGCGAGAAAAATCCATGGAGTCAAACATCGCCATCAAAGCCGCCGCGGCGAAGTACAAACACACTCTCAAGCAAACAGCAAGAGAAAGCTGGAAAAATAAAACGGAAAGTCTAAACCTGGACAAAGACGGGAACAAGCTATGGAAGCTAGTCAGAGCCATGAACGACGAAACCCCGACAAATAAACAAATTACTATCAAGCAGGGCGAGAACTTGATCACAGGTAAGAAAGCCGCAAACGCCTTTGTCGATCACTATGCCAGAGCAAACCACATCGAGGTCCCTGCAGATAAACATACAGACATTAGCGAAGAGCTAAAGGGGCACGAAAACATGAATACGGCACCTCAAGAGCACATGATGGCCAAATTAACAATGCGCGAAATGGAAGAGGCTATGAGAACACTAAAGAAAAGGAAATCTCCCGGAAAATACGGGATAACAAACGAAATGCTGATGGGGCTGGGCCAAACAGCGAAGAGGAAACTGCTATCGGTCCTGAACCAAAGCTGGAAAAGGGGAATTGTACCACAGGCATGGAAAGACGCAATACTGGTACCAGTACCAAAAACAGGAAAGGACAAAACAGATCCAAATGGATACAGGCCCATACGCCTACTGAGCTGTGTCGGCAAGCTGATGGAACGGATGATAAACACCAGACTGATGTGGCATCTGGAAGAAAAACGAATACTAATTCCACAGCAAGCCGGCTTTAGACAGCACAGATCCACTGAGGACCAGGTCATCCTCATAGCCCAGGAGATAGAAGATGCCTACCAGGCACAGAAACACACAGTAGCTGTTTGGGTGGATCTGGAAAAGGCATTTGACAAATTCTAGAAAGATGGACTTAGAGTCAAGCTAAGAAGAAGTGATGTTTGTGGGAAGATGTACAAGTGGATCAACCACTACCTCAAACAAAGAACGGCCAGAGTCCAAGTACAAGGGCAGACGAGCAAAAAGGTGACACTCGAGCAGGGAGTACCCCAAGGGGGAGTACTGTCACCCACACTATTCCTGGTATATATAAACGATATTACAGAGAATATACCAAGAAGAGTCCATAGCTCAATGTTTGCAGACGATCTGGCTATGTGGAGCTCTGAAAAGAATCTCACCATAGCAAGAAATCGGATGTAGACGGCCCTAACATCGCTGGAAGAGTGGGCGAACTCATGCCTGGTCAAAATAAACGAGGAGAAAACCACATGCACAATATTCTCGCTTTCATTAAAACCCCAAAGTACCAAATTAAGTCTAAATGGCAAATTCCTGCAGCCAAACGACAACCCAACCTATCTGGGAGTCACATTTGATCGGCGCATGACATGGCAAAGTCAGGTTTAGAGAAACCGAATGAAAGCCAGAGAAAGAATGGCAATCATGAGGAAACTTGCTGGCACTAGCTGGGGAGCAGACGAAGGCTTACTAAAGAAACTGTACACTGGAATAGTGAGACCAGTTCTCGAGTATGGCATTGCGGCATGGACAACAGCAGCGAAGGCGAACTTCGATAAAGTTAACAAACTTCAAAACCAAGCCATGAGAATTATAACAGGTGGCATGAAGTCAACGCCAATTGAAGAACTTGAAAAGATTACAAAGCTGCAATCCATGACCGATAGAAGAGACTGCAGAGCCCAGCTGCAGTCAGAGAAACTCCGGCGACTGACCGACCATCCAATGCACCAGAGACTAAACAATTTGGGAAATGGGAAACTAAAGCGGAGAAACTTTGCAGAAATAGCCAAAGCAAAGATGCACGAAGATCCCATAAACGCACTAACAACACCAAAACCCATCACTACTGTACGAAAACCTACCTGGAGGCAGGATATATTTCCAGAGGTGGTAGAAAATATACCAGGTATTGCAAACAAAAACTGCCAGACTGAAAAAGAAAGGAGAGATACTACCCTATGCTTCATAACGAAAAGCTACCCAAGCATGGACTGGACCCATGCATACACCGACGGCTCTGTAACAAACACAACACAGAACGGAGGGGCAGGAGCATTCCTGAACCTACCAAATGGCAGACAAATAACACTGTCATTCGCTACTGGTAAGTACACAAGCAATTTCAGAGCGGAGGCAGAGGCACTGAGGGCGGCAGTGGAACAAATGGTGACACACAGTGAAAATGAGAGCCATATAGTCCTGCTGACAGATGCTCTCGCCGTAGTCACAGCGCTAAAAAGTCAGAAAAACACTGAGCTTGATGACTTAAGAGCAGCACTCTGCAAACTGTGCCAGCAGTCCGCACCAAAAAGGGTAGTGGTACAAAGGGTCCCATCACACTGCAACATCCAAGGCAACGAGGAGGCAGACAGACTGGCAAAAGAAGGTGCAAGACTACCACAAACAGATACCAGTATGACGTACGAAGAGTCAAAACGGCTTATCAAAGCCAGATACATGACCAAATGGGAAACCGAACATACTGGTTACACCAAAAACGATGCCTATTACCAGTTGAACCGAAGAGAGCAGGTCGTTGTCTTCAGACTTCGCACTGGCCACAATAGACTGAGGTACCACCTATTCAACAAATTGAAGATAGGTGGTACCGACGAATGCCCGTGCGGTACTGGTAAAATGACCGCTGAACATCTGCTGCAGAACTGCCCGATATACGAGGATCAGAGAGAGCAGATGTGGCCATTACCAGTGGAACTGCAAGAAGGGCTCTATGGCAGTGGCGACAGCCTCAGGATGACCGCCGCTTTTTTCGAAAAAATAATGGTTACTGTCTGACTGCGTACGCAGAAGAAGAAGAAGAAGAAGAAAACCCTGAAAGAGCTTCAGTAGCAGAATGTAGTCCAGAGAACGGAATGCGTTGTGTTGTAGTTTACAGCTTGAATACGATATTTGCACCTTTCCATCCAACACATCCGACTTCAGTAAGCATTCTTTTAGTACAGGGTTAGCATTCCCTCTTCGATTCTTTCTCCTTAGCCAGTCTGCCCTGCTGCAGCCTGTTATCCAGGATCACCGCGTGGAGGTGTATAAGGGTCTTGGCAGCTGTGGTTCGCTGGCACTTACGCTAGCAGTCAGCTATCGGTTACTGACCACTGCAGCTCATGCGCTGCTCAGCATCTTGATCCCTTCATCCTATTAAATTTCCCTTGCATTTTGATATGACTATGTGACAAAAGTACCAGGTCATCTGCGTTGTCTAGGTCCTTTAATTGTAACAATAGTATTAATTAACTACCAGTTCTCTTTCCCTCGATTGATATCTTCACCAATCAATCTATAGCCAACAAGAACAGCAAGGGGAGCAGCAGGCATCCTTGTCGCACCCCTGTTTGCACATCGAAGCTATGAATCAGTGCTTCTTAATGTACCACTCTACTAACTGTATCTTCGTACATATTCTGTTTAAGGGTTTTGAACTTCTCTGGTATCTCATAGTGTCTCGGCTGTTGCCATTGAGTACTTCAATCCACACTGTTAGAAGTCTTTTCAAAGACTATAACATATGCGTAAATCAGTCACACAGTAACCCGCTCTTTAGTCACACAGCAACCTGCTCATAGGTTGAACAGTAACTCATTCATCAGTCACAGCAACCCACTTTTAAGTCAGACAGTAACCCGCTCTCAAGTTACATAGTAACCCGCTCTTAAGTTGAAGAGTAGCTCATACATAAGTTACATAGTAACCCGCTGTAAAGTCACACAGTAACCCGCTCATAATTTGAGCAGTAGCCCATTCATCAGTCACACAGTAACCCGCTCATAAGTTGAAGAATAGCTCATTCATAAGTCACATAGTAACCCGCTCTTAAGTTGAAGAGTAGCTTACACATAAGTCAATAGTAATCCGCTCTAAAGTCACACAGTAACCCGCTCTTAAGTTAAACAGTAACCCATTCATCAGTTACACAGTAACACACTCTTAAGTCACACAGTAACCCGCTCATAAGTTGAACAGTAGCCCATTCATCAGTCACACAGTAACACACTCTTAAGTCACACAGTAACCCGCTCATAAGTTGAACAGTAGCCCATTCATCAGTCACACAGTAAAACACTCTTAAATTACACAGAAACCCGCTTTTAAGTCGAACAGTAACTCGTTCCTACGTCGGACAGTAACCCATATTCCAGTCTCCCAGTAACTTTTCTTTTCGTCACTCAGAATATCTCACATTAAGCCACAAACCCAATGTCTTGTTTCTGGGTGATCGTCTTTTAAAGTTATCCAGAACCGTTTTCTTAAGTCATCGCAGATTGTACGTGACGTGGACACCTGTCAAGTCGACCGGACCAGCGGAAAACGTCCAAAATGGAATAGCTAAGCCCATGGTATATCATCTTTAGACTTCCGATATAAACGCTTGCACGGTCCTTGCGTGTAATCCAGGACAGATGTAATAATAATCATTTAGTGATGCAAACAGATAATTTCAGTGCAGCCGGAGTTAAGCAGACCATTACAAGCGATCGCTTGTAGAAGTTTTTCTTTCTGCGCTCCTCGTAATCAAGTGTAGCTAAACAAGGGAGAGCGGTAATTATGTCCATTATCGATGCGCGTGTTATCATAGCCATCTACAATGATAATAATTACTGTAATGAGCGCTAGGAAATTGAAGACAGGAGATTGATGACGCTGATATTGAAGTAGAATAATGAATAATCCGGAAGGATGTTTATGCTTACAAGGAAGGATATAATACAACTGAATATATCGAGCGAGGGGTAAACGTTGTCATGGTCAAGTTAAAAGTTGTTAAATAGCTGACATTCCGTCGGTGATAGCATGTTAAATAACTGACATTCCGTCGGTGATTGCATGTTAAATAGCTGACATTCCGTCGGTGATAGCATGTTAAATAGCTGACATTCCGTCAGTGATAGCATGTTAAATAGCTGACATTCCGTCGGTGATAGCATGTTAAATAGTTGACATTCTGTCGGTGATAGCATGTTAAATATCTGACATTCCGTCGGTGATATCATTTTAATAATAGCTGACATTCCGTCGGTGATATCATGTTAAATGGGTGCAAAGGTTAGTGTCGGGGTAAGATTCAGGATAGTGACTAAAACAATATTGAAGCAGCCTGTCAAACGAAATGAGGATCGACAATGTGAACCCGATAGTGATTAACATACGATAAGGCTCTGATTTGCAGTACAGCGAGGAGGGCACACATCCCCCTTCTTCAGTACGGCATGTGAAATAAGACAGTCAACTGATACACACTGTCATAAAAAAAATAGTCAAGATTGAAGTACGAGTGGCTTAGAAATCAACAAGAAAGTATTCTACATTTCATTTCGTTAAGTATACAAAAAAATTCTCAGAATACAATTGGCAGCTAAATAGATAAACACAGGCGCCCTGAAGGAGCTGCATAAGGAACGCAATTGACTTGTAAACAGCTTTGCGTACAGGAAACGCATATACTTTGGCCACATCAAACGCCACAATAGTTAATGATGCTGGAGGGTATGGTATCTGGATAACAAGGCAGACACAGATCGACGAGAAGAAGGACACACCATAAAATATGTCCAGAGATCGAAAGTTGTACAGAACGGCCGTGATGAGTGGGACATTATGCAAAGGATACATCTTTATATGGTATTTGACATAAAAAACAACACATAGGGCGGAACTCAAATTCTCCAATTTCAATTTGATCGGTCCGCAATCAGTCTCTGTATTTCTTGCATGCTCCTTAGCCCTATGGTTGTATCCTCCATGGTGATTGTTCTTCGGAGTCTTTCTATGTTTTTCTCGCTTTCATTTGTCGCGTTGTTTCCACATAAACGCCTGTAATGATGGTCTATTTTTATACATTCGAAGAACGGGCCTACTTGAAAATAATGAAAGCCTCAACGTTTTCTGTTTCTGTTTCTACGAATTGATGTCACCGCACTCCAGGCATACCCATGGGTGCTCAATCTTTCACAGCAAATGGTGCAGGGCCTGGATGCCGATGGTCATTGTAGCTCGCTGGTTGTACACTCTTCTGCACCATCCTGTCATGCGCATTACACCGCTCGAACCTCTGTAATTAAGTACAATCAACCATTACACATTCTTAAGTACGAGAAATTGAAAAGAAACAACAATAATTAAATCTGAGTCAGTTTACTAAAGTTAGACTTTCGTTGTCGGTCGCTACAGTCCACCTAGTTGTAAATAGATATCTGGTCTACTGTTAGAGAAGTAAAGGCAATTAGGATGAGAGCTGACTGCCCATCTCATAAAACAAGCTGTAACCTAGTGCAGTGAATTCTCTAACACTTTCATCCCGGACAGCAGTGCCTGTTATGGGACCACCGTTCCTTTACCTAAGTATGAGAGGTTGATATAGGACTACTGCTACTTTACCTAAGTATGAGAGATTGATTTGAGACTACTGCTATTTTACCTATTTATGAGAGGTTGATATGGAACTACTGCTACTTTAACTATTTATGAGAGGTTGATATGGGACTACTGCTACTTTACCTAAGAATTAGAGATTGATATGGGACTACTACTACTTTACCTATTTATGAGAGGTTGATATGGGGCTACTGCTACTTTACCTATTTATGAGAGATTGATATACGACTATTACTACTACTTTACCTATTTAATTAGAGGTTGATATGGGACTACTGCTACTTTACCTATTTATGAGAGGTTGATATGAGACTACCGCTTCTTTACCTATTTATGAGAGGTTGACAAGAAAAACAAACAACTGAGTCAACGGAATATTATAAAGCCTTAAACATGAGAGATTGGCACATATAAAAGTCGATAAAAACACATTTGAGTAATGGCTCTGTGGCTGTACCAGGATACAGATCAAAAGATACCCACTTTACCGCCGCGATGTCTTCGTCAGGCTAAATAAACGAACGAAAACATCTAACAAATCACAGCAAACAACTACAAAAAGATGATGCTATTTCAAATGCCCGATTAAAGTTCGCCCCCATTAACAGGATGTGTCAGGAAAGCGAGAGACACGGTGTTGCCGTTATGAAATAGCGTGGACAAAACAATAACTGGTCAATATAAATGCAAACATACAAAAACAGACGACACTTGAATAAATCACATTAAAAATATTTCCAACAAAAATTGCCCCCAAAACTTTCAAGACAAAATGCGCTTTTAAAGATATGTTGTCATTTTATTATGAGAATGGAACCAATCCACATTTGACCTACTTGCAGGAAGTCTACGTCAACTAATGTATTTTCCATTGTAAAGTTGATTTATATGGCTTTTATTTAACACGACAAGATTGACAGCCCCCATGCATAACCTAACCGACTAAGATATACATGCGTGTTTATTTTGAATGCCCACAATGAGTAGGTTTAGAATTGTGTGCGCCCTGAAAAGGACGTTAAGTGGCGGGTTGCAGTAGCTTTCCTCACTTCCCGAGCGTGCTGATCAAGGTGCGGGGTCTTCCAGGTGGTTGTGCTATGCTTGACAGATCTGCGTGTCGCTCACTACTACGGAGATCATGTCGACCCCTCACCTCGTCAGCCAGGCTGCCGGGAAAACAGCCCGTTTCCAGGAAGGCTACAAGGAAGACGAGGTGAGGGTCTTGGCAATTATATTTTGCCTGACCCTGACTAACATGTCTGATCAGTATGTTGTGCCTGTCCAGACGTTAGTCTTCCTCCCCTAAGATATGTATATAATAGGATACGACCTGTTCATATTCTTTCTTCACATAGAAAAGACCGGAAAAACACAGGGACGCGCATACATTATATTGTTTATTTAAGTCCTTACTATACTTATGTAGGTTCTTATTATACCTATTTAGGTCCTTACTATACTTATTTAGGTTTTTACTATACTTATGTAGGTCTTTAGTTTACTTATTTAGGTCCTTGCTTTACTTATTTAGTTCCTTACTATACTTATTTAGGTCTTTACTATACTTATTTAGGTCCGCACTATACTTATTTAGGTCCATACTATACTTATTTAGGTAATTACTTATTTAGGTCCGTACTATACTTATTTAGGTAATTACTATACTTATTTAGGTCTTTACTATACTTATTTAGGTCGTTTCTATAGCTATTTAGGTTTTTACTATACTAATTTAGGTATTTAATATACTTATTTAGGTCTTTCCTATACTTCCTTAGGTCGTTGCTATACTTATTTAGTAAATTGAAAGTGAAATGTTGAATAAAAACATTACAGAACAATCTCACCGTTGTATTCTGAACTGTAGTGTGGGCCTATTGCAGTCCCCAATGAGTCTTTGCCATTGATAATGCAACTTTTTGTCTCCTAGTTGAACACATGTTCAGATGTTTAACAGATACACAAATTATTTAATTATTTTTATATTAGCATCTACACTCTGAGGTTAATTTGTGACGTATAAAAACTAATATGAAAATATGAATTAACAGAAAATGTAGGTCGGTATATAGTTTAGACACGTTGTTTTTTTTGGAGTGCACCATATCAAGCAAGTTTCAAGGTGACGGCGTGGGCTAGTGGTTAAGCGACACGGCTCACCACTCGAAGATGCTGTGTTTAGTCCTCATCACAGTGCCTGTTACCCTGGAGAAGCAAACCCTTAGAAAATGCAGAAGGAAGCAGATCCTTGTATGAAAATGCATACCCAAGTCGGATGCACTGGACCGATAGGCGCAAAATGTAAGGAGAGATTAAGCTGCACACTGTAAAATCTTAAATTTAATGCCATTTATTTGCAATGGTCCTGAAAGATCAAAAGAATTCGCTGGTGTGCAAATGTCTTTACATCTATAGACTAAATAATATCAATGGTTTAGCGTCATGGATATTCTAAGGCAACATGCGAACAATTATTTGGATCTGACATGCAGTTTAGTAGAAAATGGCTTGAGACCTTGTTCGTGGATTAAAAGACCGACTAAAGGATAGCTCAGATTTCATCAAATATGTGGTGTAAATGAAAGAGAATGCCAATTAATATTTACGAGAATTGAACTCACAGGTAGAAATATAAAGTAATTGAGCCCGAATATATATATATATATATATATATATATATATATATATATATATATATTTATATAGGCAAAGGCCGCCGTCCATCGTAGACGATGATGGCATAATTAATTTTGCTATCGCTATTTTTAGTAAGGATTAACTGCGCTACTTTTTATCCTCACTCTCTAGTCTCGTGCCGCCCGACCCCAGTGGCAAGTCAAGGACATGACGACTAGGGGGCTGCTACGAGATGCAGGGGACTCCGGATCAAGCACCCCTGAAAAAGACGGCGGAGTTTAAAATCAAACCCACACCACCTGATCACAAGGCCGACGGCTTAACCACATCGCCATGGAATATATATATATATATATATATATATATATATATATATATATATATATATATATATATATATATATATATCTATATATATCTATATATATATATATATATATATATATATATATATATATATTAGAAAACCATTCTTCTTCTTCTTATTATTATTAATGAACTTCCCTAGGCGATTAGCTCTTGCGGATTTTGGTGAAAAGTGCTGGAGGTCCAGTGGCATTACCTTCACACCCGGGCAGAAACCAAATGTGTATCTGCCTTCTTTCCGTCCAGAGAGCGGAGCTTAATAAAAGACAAGTAATACCAGGAAACCGCTTTATTTATACGGCTTTAACCTGTACCTTTTAGGAAAACATAGAAAGCAAATACAAATGATTGTTTGAGAGGCTTACGACCTCAAGTTTTGAAAGGAATTTCTACGGAAAGCAGAACTGAAAGATCGTTTGTGATGATTCATAAAACGGGTACATTTGCAATGGTGGGCGTTAGCTGCATTTTGATTAAAACGGGAACGAGGGCTGCTCTAGAAAAAATGCGTAAAATATCAAGGCGGAAAAAGTAGAAGACACTACAACAATAGTAGAAGAAATTACTGCAGTATCAAGAGCAACATCTAAATAATTCAACTTAATTCAGAAATAAAGGTCTCACCTGAAAAATTATGGACCACTTTTGTCCGATGTAAATGTCGACTAATTTTCCTTGTCATCTGGAGTCTCTACTAACATTCGTAACTGTTAGTTTCACGAGAGTACCTATAGTGAGTATACACTTGCAAGGATTCTAAAACTATTAAACGGCTACGACTTAAAAAGGGTACACAGGTACGAGGGTCGCTCCGTAACTAATGCCTCCTATTTATTTCATGAAAACCATAACATATCCAAAGTACACAATAACACTGTTTGATGTAGCCTCTTTTAAGCTATAGAAAACTATTTTTCCACGTAGTAACCGCCCTTTGCTATTCATTTTTCCAACGATGAATAAGAGCATATATGCCGCGGTCGTAAACATCTCCACCAACAGAGGTGGCCCACTGTTTTATAGCTGCTAGTCGATGCTTGAAAAATGTTGCTCACGCAGTCCATCTTTCATCGGCCCAAACATATGGAAGTCAGAATGCAGTAAATCCGAACTATATGGTGGATGTGGTAGGACAGACCAGCTAAAATTGGCAGTGTGTTCTACGGTCTTCAAATTGATGTGATATCAGGCGTTATCGTGTTGCAAGAGACATTTTGATTTCTTCTCTGGCGTGGTGATTGTGACCTTCAGCTTAGTCACTGTTGCGAGGTAGGGTCAGAGTTGATGGTTTGTCCGGGTTCAGGGAATCCAGAAGGATCAGCCCTTTTCTATCTCAAAAGACACTGCACATCACTTTAACTAGGGCTCTGTCTTGTACATTTTTTGTTCGATGAAGTATTCCCGTGTCGCCACTCAATGGATTGCCGTTTTGAATCAGACTCACAGTGGTGACACCACGTCTCGTCGCCGATGATGATACGATCCCTGAAACCGTCACCTTCACTCTCGTACTACTTGTAATCGGCCCTCAATAACGTGTATGCCATATTCTTTGTGTTCCTGTGTTTGCTTTCACGGGACACACCTGGTGCAAATTTTTCCGCTATTCTAAGGTTGTCAACATCGTTTCCAGCGCACTGAGGTCTATATCCCTCTTCGCATAAGTTTTCTGGTCGTATTTTCACGATTTGCGCGGATGAGCTGATCGCGATGTTCTTCATTTCGTGGTGCGACATCTGTGCATGGCCGTCCAGAATGTGTTGTTCTTCCTGTCACCACTACTGAAACGCATCACTCACCTGAAACACGTGCTAACATTCCCCATCTTCGTTTACGTAAACGTTCAGCCAGAGTCGATGAATGTCAATGAGTGCTATTTTTTTCTCATGTATGAATTCTGTTACACACTGATTCTAAAGCACTTTCATGTCAGACGCCATTTTGTCAAGACTTCTATGACAGGAAAACATAATTTAATGGACATTGGCCGGAAGGCTCAAGATCTACTACCATATCGCCAAAATCAACATTTGACGTCGTGGGTCAATATAATAAAATTCGGAGCGACCATTGTAAATGTCTCTTCATAGCTGATACGATAGACGTAGCGACCAGTGTAAATGTCTCATTATAGCTGATACGATAGACGTAGCAACCAGTGTAAATGTCTCATCATAGCTGATACGATAGACGTAGCGACCAGTGTAAATGGCTCATCATAGCTGATACGATAGACGTAGCGACCAGTGTAAATGTCTCATCATAGCTGATTCGATAGACGTAGCGACCAGTGTAAATGTCTCATCATAGCTGATACGATAGACGTAGCGACCAGTGTAAATGTCCCATCATAGCTGATATGATAGACGTAGCGACCAGTGTAAATGTCCCATCATAGCTGATATGATCGACCTAGCGACCAGTGCAAATGTCTCATCATAGCTGATACGATCGACGAAATGTAGTATTGCTAAATCCGTGTGGTTTAGGTAGGATTATGACTTCCACAGAAACAAGAATAGAACTGTCGTTATATGTGACTAACAGGGGTGTCCACCCTTTCCTGAGGAAATTATCACCAACATTGTACATCCCGTTTTTCCCAAGACTAAAGATAAGTGAGTGATGGTCTCCCAGGAGTGACATAGAACTTTAGCAACAACACCTCCAATATAATACGTGACAAAATAGTGAATAATACGTGTATGGGGATAGGAAATAGAAAACATAGAGACGACTTGATGTATCAACGGTTCACGGTCTTAGCTTTTGTGTGCTGGAATTTTGAGTTAGTTTACTCGCTGTCTAATGTTGCATGACTCTAATATGATTAGGTAGTACCAATGTACTCACTCGTAAAAACGTACATAACTTATTTAACATGTCTGGTCCTCGGACGATTAAGGCAGTTATAATAAAATACCTCCAAATCCATCATAAATAAATTCACATTTAAATAAGCTGCACGCATATCAGAACGCACGACATGTCGAGACTGAAGGCTGTCCACGTGAGCAACCAGCGGCGCATCTTGTACATCCAATGGTATAACTACATCCGCAATGGTAAGGTCTTTCCTAATACAGGTCTCCACCCAATCGTGAAAATACTGGACCGTCGCCTAATTTTGTTGGTTCGGTAATGTCGTACTTCACAGGTCGCTCGTTAGCGCCGAAAGTCTCCCCCGTCCTCGCACACTTGTGTGTTCATTGTTTCCGAAGAGGACCCCATTGTATACTGTGAATCCTGGAGTGGGCTCTAAAAGCGCTGATTAAACCAATCTGAGCCCGAAAACGATCTGACCCTGACTAACATAATATGACTACTGTGTTACATCTGGCCCTGAATAACATAATATGATTACAATGTAACACCTGACCTTGACTAACATAATATGATCACTATGTTACACCTGACCTTGACTAACAAAATATTTTTTGTTTGTTTTTGTTCTTGCGTTCGCCTTATTTTTCTAATCCCCAAGGCGGTGTGCGTTGCACTGTGTTTTTATTTTGCGCCTGGTAGCCCAGTGCATCCGATTTCAGCATGCATTTTATGTAAGGGTCGGCTTCCTCCTGCATTTTCTAAGGGTTTGCTTCCCCGGGGTAACGGCCAGTGCTGTGATGGGGATCGAACCCAGCCCCTCGGGTTGTGAGCCATGCCACTTAACCACTAGGCCACGCCGTCCCCCGACTAGCACAATATGATCACTATGTTACACCTGATCTTGACTAACATAATATGATCACTATGTTACATCCGGCCATGACTAACCTAGCCTAATCAGTATGTTACACTTGACCCTGACTAGCATAATATGATTACTTTGTTACACCTGACCCCGAATACCATAATATTATCACTATGTTACACCTGACCCTGACTAATATAATATTATCACTATGTTACACTTAACCATTACTAACACAATATGATAATCATGTTACACATGACCTTAACATAATATGATCAATATGTTGGACCTGACCCTGACTAACATAGTATGTGCACTATGTTTCACCTGACCTTGGCTAAATTAGTCGTAATTGAAAATATATGGAGCACTTAACGATCCTACCAGATAGACGGATTCGCTACGAGATTTTGAAGGAAGATGAGGAGCAAATGTACCAAATGGTCATCTCTAGTTTGTGCCTGATGGTCTACGCGGCTATTGGTATCTTTTAGCCTAGAGAACACGGATACAACACAGAGAAAAAAACTGGCTGCTTGCATCTGGGTTAACAAACCAGAGCTGACTAAGAACCAACTCCTCCTAAAGGTGGCAGTACTGGCAACAGTTTGTACAAGCGCAGTCTGGCTAAATGGATATGATTCTCACCGAAAACACCAACCCGGTACCCAAATAGGCCAGTTGAAATCGGATGGGTCGGAGGGAAAGACGCAGATATTCCAGCAACGCTGTAAACTAACACACAACGTCAGAAGAACGAATGCAGAAGAAAATGAACAAAAAAACCCTAGTTGTTTTTTAATTGGGTGGTTACTGACTTGGTAACATCTAGTTATGCTGCTGCTAATGGAACGTTCCAAGTGACCACGACGTTGTGTGGACATGAACCTCTTGTAAAAAAAACGTTTTGCCCGTTCATTATAAAGACAGTTTGCACAATTTTATTTTTGCTGTATGTATGACTATATGTATGACTAGCTTCATTCAAGTTATCGCTAACATCGACCGATGTAGGCCCTCGTTTTTCATAAACTTTCCTGAATCTTGCGCTAAAGCGATTACTTTGTTCTACATGGTGTGGTATATGTTAGAACGCGTACACTATATTAGACACATCTTTATCTAGTCGTCAGTACGATACGAATGGTTGGTAGACAGCACTAGATCTTTTCTTTACTCCACATTATCGGGCTCTAAGATCCACGAACACGCAAGACGCTTCCTTATATATGAGACAGATAACTCGGCACATACATCAAAATTTATAAATACGCGCAAAATCTCAAGTAATAGATGTCCGATACATGAGGTCAAAGTTTACTGGTGGAGATAACAGAAGAAATATGTAGACAATGACTTAATTTAGCAAATAATAATTTTCTGATAGATGTCTGGCTGTCTCTACGCCATCTTTATTTATATCTGGATTTCTGTTTTCGGTTTCTCTTTCTGTCTTTCTACTTTATGCCCAAAGTTTATCATTCGTTTTTCTGGCATTTGTCAAACCATCCATTCCCACCACGACCCACACACTAATCCCCCCATCCATCCCTCCCACCCTTCAAAGAACACATACTTACTACTTCCACCATACACACAACATGCATAAAACCATGCAACCACACATACATCGTCTCATCTATTCACACATGGATCCACAAGGACATCCATGCGTTTTACCCATCCATCCATTCGAGAAAACCCACCCAGCTGTCTCTGTTTATCAATTCATGAGACTATTTGTTTGCTAATATATATATATATATATATATATATATATATATATATATATATATATATATATATATATATATATGACACAAACAAACACACGCACATACAGACGAGGAAGATTCAATAAACAAATTACAGTTTACATATGTCTATTTAAAAGACAATAAGCTAAATTAAATTCGAACTTGAAAACCATTTACTATTGCCTTTACATTGTACCTAATTATCAACATAACTTCCACCAATATTGATACATCGATCTCTTAGAGTTATGTTCTTCTTCGTTCATCATCAGATCAAGATCCATGTTTCTCTTACAAAGGACACTGTTGTTTCTAAGGGTGTTTTATCTCCATATTGCTTTTGTCTCATATCTGTCTCGGGAGACAAGTATTGTTCTTTCTTTCCCTGCATGAGCATGGCACTTTTTAGCATGTGTTCCATGATCATGGTATGCTCCCCACATGGACAATTGTCATCTGTCCCAATCATCAATGTGTTGTAAAAATGACCATTGAGTCTGTTATGCCCAGTCTCACTGTGAAGATGATGACTTGCTGTTTTATAGTTAAATTAAAGTAGCCGTCTTCTTTTTGGAAGTCGTGGTATTGTTCATTCCATTTTCCCTGGAGTTGGCTTTAATGTTGGTCTTGACCTCATTATATGTGATGCTCAGGTCTGTTTGGGAAGATGATTCTTCACACTTTTCTAGCTTTGTCTGCAGCTTCACTGCCTTCAATATTATATTTGGCTGGGATCCACGGTATTACCAACCTTGAGTGTTCTGCTGAGAGTTGTGTTATGGCTTTATCAGTTGATGAAAACCTGGTACATAGAAGACTTTGGTATGATGTCTCAGCCACATTGGGAATGATGTATCAGCCACATTTGGAGTGATGCCTCAGCCCCATTTGGAATGACGTCTCCGTCACATTTGGTATGATGTCTCAGCCACATTTGATATGATGCCTCAGCCACATTTGGTATGATGCCTCAGCCACATTTGGAATGACGTCTCCGTCACATTTGGTATGATGTATCAGACACATTTGGTGGTGATGTCTCAGCCACATTTGGTATGATGTCTCCGCCACATTTGGTGTGATGTCTCAGCCACATTTGGTATGATTTCTCCGCCACATTTGGTGTGATGCCTCAGCCACATTTGGTATGATGCCTCAGCCACATTTGGAATGACGTCTCCGTCACATTTGGTATGATGTATCAGACACATTTGGTGGTGATGTCTCAGCCACATTTGGTATGATGTCTCCGCCACATTTGGTGTGATGTCTCAGCCACATTTGGTATGATTTCTCCGCCACATTTGATATGATGTCTCAGAGACATTTGCACTTCACGTTCAACCTTTTCGTCTGGCAAGGTTGCCTTTTAGAACACCAAACAGGTGGAAATCGCTCGAGGCTAAATCCGAACTGTAAAGTGGATATTCAGAAAGTTGCCGCCTTAGTTGGTCAATTTGATCCTGGGTTAATCGAGCTATATGTTGCAATCTGAACAGGACGATATGGTCGGGCTCCATCAGCAATATTCTAGCGTGCCTGAGAAAATCATATCGTACCAGAAATGCACCGCCAATTAAAGAATTACCCTCGTACTTTGGACTGTGTGTCATGAGATTGACATATTATGTACGGAAAGCTACATCCTCGCTCTTCAAATAGGATTTCTGAACTTCAACATAGCCTTACGGGACGAGAGGCGTTTAAGGGGAAGGACATTGTCCGAACGGGCGTTGTGCCGTGTACTTCTGTATGTGTGTATGTGTGTACGAATCCAAATCAGTGCACTTATCCCACACCATTAACAGTGCAGCAACAGCTCTGACATAGAAGTCCTGGGTCTGACAAATTTACATTTCACATTCAACCTCTTCATTATTCAACGTCTCTCGCCAAAGTGGGATTATAAATTATGATGTAGTCTAAACCACGCTAACATCGTACTGCAGTTTCTACAATGTCTATCGCTACTCATCTGTCAGTTCGAATCATATTTCCCCTCTCTCCACTACCAAACAGCCGAACAGATTCTTCTGTTGCAATCTGAACAGGACGATCTGGTCGGGATTCATGAACAATTTGTGAATGTCCTTGAGAGAAAATTTATCAACCCAATCACGCACCGCTTTACGCCACAAACACTTCTCAGCGTAAACTTGAAGCATTTCCTTATTAACACCATTAGCAGAAAGTGTGGCCTGGAAAACATGCACAACAGCACGATGTTTTTTATAGTACACCTTTTTAACACGGACGCCATTTTTTATCTGAGCTGCGCAAGTGTAATCGACACATAGTATTTGCTACCTACATAAATCACTCAACTGGATATTGCTAAAAGCGAACAACACCATTAGAAACTACAACTACATTTTTAAGCTATCCCATATCAGTTAATGGTCTATTTACTGACAGATCCTCCAAAATTAATACTTAAATAAATAGATAATAAATAAATAATCTCCAGTTGGTGTCAAATTTTTTTCTGATCGCAAACAAGATCCGGTGGTCGACCCAGCCACATAAATTGGGTACCAGAAAACATCTGGGAAGTAAAGTATGTTCACCTAATAATATGGGCTTAGCACCATATTTCCCGTGCACCGTATGGCATGAAGGGATCTTCATTTAGTACCACTACCTTTAACACCCAACAAGGATTTAGCACCTATGGTTAAGAAACTAATAACGCTGATGATCTTAATCCCAGAACTCATTCTTTAAACATAAGTTTGAAATAGACACTGAACGCCCGGCTCTACATGCCTGATAAAGGAATCAAACTTACATTTAGAAGCCATATAATCAGAACCACTGATATCAACAAACAGCACGAAATACAAAAATGATACTTATTTTTTTTCACACTAGTCATATTCTAATAAAATCAGCATCTGCTGTACATTGAACACACACACACACACACACACATGTATATATATAAATACATTTCTATATATATAAATGATACGCAATATGACTTCATCAAACAAAGGAACAGAGACACTAACAGTGTGTAGGTAACATTATATATAACGTATATAATGAGTTTTGTTGGAAATGGTTGATATCGCAAGCAGAAAGAATCGGGAGTAAATATTAATTATTTTCCTGTGGTACTTCTACTCTGTATCAGGTGAACAGATGCATTGTTTTCGCCGGCAAAAATAATGAATCGGTGGCAAAATAATTAATGCAGAACAAATAATTAATTCTGTACAGTTGGTTTATGGCCAGGAGAAGAAGATGTGTGTTTGTGTATCTGTTTCAGATCCATTGTGTTGAGACGGGGAAAAGAAAACAACAATTAATCGGTACAAAACTGAGCGTATCGGAAGGTTACAGACTAGGCATTACGCTCAAATGAATAGGATTATAGACAATCTTTTACTGGTTGGGGAAATACGTTTCTTTGAACTACATTGTTCCCTTTCTGTAAGTTTTATTTTGTTGAAAATCATCGAAGAAAGCCATAAAGTAAAATTAAAGTGGAAATTCAGCAGAATTAACCACTGGTTAGAAATTGAGTTTTTTAAAGACTTCATTGTACAAAGCTGCAGCCTGCGAGAGGTGGGGTGACCAGTGCCCCTCCTTGCTGTTTTTACTTTCCCTAACTCATGCTTCAGGTACCCATTTACAGCTGGGTTGACTGGAAAAGTGGTCCCCGATTAAAATCGGATATTGTAAATCTCCGGACGCAATTCGAACCGAGCCACGCTGTTACCTCACAAAATAGCGAATTGCTCGCTATGAATTGAGCTAACTGGCTTGTCACTGTTTACTGCAGCGTGGGTTTGTGTAATCATCTTAAGGGTCTGCTGCCCGATAAACGCATTTTTGAACTAGTTTCATGATATAAATGGTAAAGTGCCTCATTAGGATCAGTAACATACCCACTTTAAACTGTTACAACCCAACTGTAATAGGTACAACCCACAGTAACACTCCTGAAGCAATGAATCCACTGTCAGAAATTCACAGTAATGAGCCAGCAGTAACACGCTCAAAGTAACAAGCCCACATTAACACGCACACAGTAGACAAAGCTACAGTAATAAGCCCACAGTAACGAGCCCCCATTCATAAGCCCAAAGTAACACGCATACAGTAATACGACCATAGTAACAAGCCTACAGTAACAAGCCCGCATTAATAAGCCCACAGTTAAAAGCTTCCATAATACAACAGAGTAACAAACCCACAGTAACAAGCCACAGCAACAAGCCCACATTAATAAGCCCACAGTAACAAGCCTGCAGTAATACGACCATAGTAATAAGCCCACAGTAACATGAACATAGTAGAGAAAGCTACAGTAATAAGCCACGGCAATAATCCCCCATTAATAAGCTCAATGTAACATGCCTACAGTAATACGACTAGAGTAACACGCCCACAATAACAAGCACACAGTAACAAACCTATAGTAACTAAACTACAGTAACAATTTACAGTTGTAAACCAATAATAACAAACTCACAATTTTAAAACATATTAGTAAATGCAAAGAAACAAATCTACATTAGTTAAGCACATAGCATTAGACCCATATTAGCAAACCCATAATGACAAACCCAGATTAGTAAAACAAGATAACACATCTACAATAACAGACCTACAACAACAAACCCACAGTAACAAACCCACAGCAAAAAAGCTATAGTAAAAAACCCACATAAAAAACCCAAGATATACATTAAAATAATAAGATTAGCTAAACTACAGTAACAAACTAAATATATATACAGTAAACTATCCACGGTAACAACACCACAGTAACATAACCCTACTAACTAATTTATAATAATAAATAAACAGTTACAATGCAACAATAACATAAAATCAGTAGGCAACCTACAGTAACCAAACACAAGTAAGAAACCCACGGTAACAAACCCACAGTAAAAAGCCCACAGTAAAACAGCCAACAGTAATAAATCCAAAGTAATAAACCCACAGTAAAACAGCCAAGAGCTACAAATCAACAGTAACAAACCTACAGTAAAACAGACAAAAATAAAAAATCCAAAGTAATAAAGAAACAATAAAACAGCAAACAGCAACAAATCCACAGTAAAACATGCCAAAAGTAAGAAACCCACAGTAAAACAGCCAACAGCAACAAATCCACAGTAACAAACCTACAACTAAAACAGCCAACATCAACATATCCACAGCAACAAATCCACAGTAGAACAGCCAATATTCAACAAATCCACAGTAAAACAGCCAACACCAATTAATACACAGTAATATACCAACAGTAAAACCGCCAACAGTAACAAATCCACAGTAACAAACTAACAGTATCAGACCAACAGTAGCAAACAAACAGTAACAATTGATCACGACAATGCCTAATGCCCATTAACAAATCCACTGTAACACATTTACCATGGCAGTAAAAAAACCCACATTATAACAAACAAGGAGTAAAATTTCGAAACAATACAATTTAAAATTCACAGTAACAAACCTGAACATGAAAGTAACAAGCCATCGTATTACGCCCTCAGTAAAAGAATAAATAGTAATAAACTCGGAGCAACATACTCAACATATTTGCAAACCCACAGTGTCATTACAATGACATACCGCCAGTAACATTATAATGACATATCCACAGTAACATCCCCCCAGTAACACACCTACACGTAACACACCCCCAGCAACATTACAATGACATACCCCCAGTAACATAAACCCAGTAATATACTACATAAACATCTCTCATGTAGCATGTCCTTTGTAGAACGTCGCTCTCATCACAGTCTGTCTGAAAGAAACTCGTTCCCTTGCCAAAACTCCAGCTTCCGCCATTGTCATACTCAGGCACTCCTGGATATCTTGGTGCCATCGTCTTCTTGGTCTACCCCTTCCTCTTTTGCCTGGCACCATACCTTCCATCACCGTCCTCTCAAGACCGTTGTGTCTCTTGATGTGACCAAAGTATTTGCATTTTCTAGCCAAAATGCAATTAATAAACCAGTTCTCCTCTATGCTCAACTCTTGCCGAATGTCTACATTTGTTCTTTTCTCTGTCCAGGGTATTCTGAGGATCTTTCTGTAACATTTTGACTCGAATGATTCGATTCTTTGTCTAGAAGTTTTGGTAATCGTCCATGCTTCACAGCCATAAGCTGCCACAGGAAAAACACAGGCTCTCAAGACTTTTACTTTTATCGTTTTGTTGGTGCCCTGCCATAATTTCTTCAGGCTGTTCAGTCTCTGCATTGCCATAGCTAGTTTTCTTCTGATTTCTTTCGAGCAGTCACCATTTTTGTCGATTCTGGAGCCCAGATATTCAAAATGTGTAACCTGATCTTTTTACTCACTACCCACTGTGAATTTATGCTGACATTGTGTATTATCGGTGGTCATTATCTTTGTTTTGTTTATGTTTATGAACATATTTTGATCTTTACTATGTCCATTAACGGCTGAAAGTAGCTGCTCTAGCCCTTCCGCACTTCTTGATAGTATCACTGTGTCATCTGCATATCGTAACTCTGGAATCTCGTACCCCCCAATCGTAAATGGGTCGAAACTTTCAATGTTCTCATCTTCTCGCACATTTCTCATTATACATTCCGCATATATGTTGTACAGATAAGGTGAGAGTATACATCCCTGTCGGACTCCCTTTTGTACTGCAAACCAATCTGATGTTTGCCCAGATACTCGGACAGCGGCTTGTTGATCTTGGTATAATGTTTCAATGAGATGGACTATATGCAAAGGAAACCCCATTTCCTTCATGATTCTCCACAGATTTTGATGTTTTACCGTGTCGAAGGCCTTAGTGTAATCAATGAAACAGTGTACAGGTCTACATTAAACTCTCTACATTTTTCATAGATATTCCTTAAATTGAATATGTGGTCCCGGGTCCCTCTGTCTTTCCTAAACCTGCCTGGACTACGTGAATTTAAGATTCAAACCTTTTCTCTATCCTTCTTAATAGGATTCGCAAGAGTATCTTGCTAGCATGGCTGATCAGTGCGATAGTTCGGTAGTTCGTGCACAGCTTCAGGTTGCCTTTTTTGGGGAGGGGAATATAAATTGATTTCTTCCATGCTTCTGGTCACTCTGCACTGTGCCATATCTGTTTTTACAGCTTGTGGTAGACTCGAGCACATGCCTCTCCTCCTGCTTGTATTAGCTCTGCTGGGATATCATCGCATCCTGGGGACTTTTCCTTTTTCAGGCTTTTAATTGCAGAGCGTACTTCTTCCAATGTTGGTTCAGGTTCTTTCTCATCCTTTGGTAGGATTGTAACTGCGCGCTTTGTGCTCTCTCCATACATGGTTCTGCAGTACTCTCTCCATCTATTCAGTATGTCTTTGGTTTCTGTTAGTGTGTTATCCTCTTCGTCATTTATGACACGTGGAACCGGACGGAATTCCCTTGTCAGTGTTCTTATTGCTTTGAATGCATCTCTTTCTTTGCCTTGTAGGTTTTCTATATCCTTACATGTTTCTACTATGTATCTTCTTTTATCTTTTCTTATTTCACTTCTAACTTTTCTTGCGCAGTTTTTATATGCTGTGTTGGTCCCCTTACTTCCCATTTGTTTTAATTGTTGTCTTTCTGCAATGAGTTTCTGTGTTTCGTTTGTTATATAGCTCTGTGTCTTGTGCAATATCTTTGGAATCGATTCTTTTGCTGTCGAGATCAAAATCTCCCTTGCGTACGATTTCAACTCCTCAGATGTCATCTCTTCCTGTATAGCAAGCAACGCCTCATAAACATATACCCAGTAATATACCGCAGTAGCATACCTCCAGCAACATATCCCAGTAACATACCCCAAGTAACCTACTCCCAGATACAAAACTCCTAATAACATACTCCCAGTAACATACGCAGAGCAACAAACCCCAGGAACATACCAACAGTAACCTACCCGCAGTAACATACCCACAGTAACAGACCTCCTAGTAACATACCCCCAATTGCATACTATTCAGTAACATACCTAGCAACATACCCCCAGTAACATACCTCCATTAACATATACCCCAGTAACACATCCCAGTAATATACCTACAATGACATACCCTCAGTGATATAATTGCAGTGACAAACTCACATAGATATAACCGGAGTGACATACCCACAGTAACATACCCGCAATGACAAACCCACATAGACATACCTGCAGTGACAAACCCACATACCTACCCGCAGTGACAAACCCACATAGACATACACATAGTGACATAACCACAGAGACATACCTGCAGTGACAAACCAATATAGTCATACCCATATAGACATACCCGCAAGGACCAACCCACATAGAAATACCCACATAGACATACCCGCAGTGACAAACCCACACAGACACACACGTAGTAACATACCCAGAGTAACATACCCAGAGTGACATACCCAAAGTGACAAACTCACATTGACATACTTGCAGTAACATACCCAGAGTAACATACCCGCAGTGCCGTTTATGTTTGTTTGTTTATGTGAACATGCATAAACATACTAACACGAGAAAACATAAGGGAAAGCACGTGCAAAAATAAGATAACAAGCTTTCATTTAACGTTCTACAGTTGAATATTTGTGGCTTGAGAAATAAGAAGCTTGAACTAGCCAGAATTTTGGACAGGGTTCACGTGGCTCTCCTATAAGAAACTCCACACAAGGACATTGACCTGAGCTTGACAGGATACACTAGCTATGCCTGTGAGTGCATAGAGTGGCAGATATACCTATATCCGAAATGACAGTCAGGGATATGTCACACATATAACAGCCCATCCCACAGATATACAGAAAATCAATATCTGGCACACTGGATCAAAGTACACTATATACACCATTTACATCTCCCACATACGACCTGCAACCTGCTGGATTTGCATGAAACAATATCACAAAACACTCCTTGCATGTGACTTCGTTGGGGTTACACTGATCATAACAGAACAAGAAAATTCATTTAAGTGCTCGGCGATGCAACCAACTTGTCTGTATTGCAGAATGCAGACTCTACCCCAACGCTGCTGTGCAGGGTCCACCTATCTCTCAGTCGACCTGACTTGACGATCTGTTCCTCTGATTTGATAGACTCTTGCAACCTGCAAGTTATTGATGACATTGGAAGTGATCACAGGCCAATCCTCACCACCATAACCATTCTCAGTAAAGCATGCTTCAAACAGAAAACTCGCTGGAACTTTGGTAAAGCTGACTGGAGACTCTTAAAAAAATCATAGGAAGTCGCACAAACCATTCTACACTTAAGAAATACAAGCTGTCATATCTAAAAGAAATGGAGCAAGAAGAACCAGAGAGAGAGCACCATCACAAGAATCAAAGATCCTCTACAACAAATTATGTGCAAAGGTCAAACTCACAGTAGAGAATGCAAAATATGAAAAATGGTCATGAACATGTGCGAAAATTGACCTTAAGCACAATGACAAGAAAGTCTGGACATTGATGGACAATTGGTCTTAAAACAAGAGGAGACCAAATCCGAAGCCAGTGATAGACGGTAGAGGAATAATAACTGAAGACACGAAAAAAACAGTGCACTTCAACCAATACTTTGACTCCGTGAACACAACAGGGACGCTTTCTGAGTAGGACAAAGAACGTTTAAGATACTTGAACCGTCAAGAGAAAGCCCCAACCGCTAGTGCCTCTATAATTGAAGTTGACTTAAATATGCAACAATTTCAACAAGGTCTTAAGAAACAAAATCCTAGAAAGACTCCTGGGTCAGACATGATCCATAATGAAATGATAACTCACCTGGGCGCATTGGGGAAAGAAACAGTCTTCAAATTAATAAAAGTGACTTGGAGAAATGGACAACTGCTCAAAGACTGGAACAATACGCATGTTATCCCCATCCTGAAAGACAACAAACCTTCAGAGGAACCAAAAAGCTACCGTCCCTTCTCATTAACATCATGCCTTTGAAAATTAGCAGAAAGAATGGTAAATGCACGCCTGGTTCCTTGAGAGATCAGAGATCCTTTGCCATGAACAGGCAGGCTTCAGATAAGGCAGTTGCACAGAAGACCAGCTTTTCAGGTTAACACAGAAAATTCCAAATAGGTTCCCAAAATAAGAAACATACAGTAGCAATCTTCTTCGACTTACAACATGCCTATGATCGAGTATGGAGAAAAGGTCTCTCGATGAAGATGACTGATGTGGGGATTAGCGGAAAGCTGTACAACTGGATAACATATTTCCTCATTGACGGAACAATCCAGACAAAGATGAACAATGCAGTCTCCTCTAAAGACGTCTTAAAGGAAGGCTTACCACAGGGCTCTGCTTTGAGCTGCACTCTCTTTCTCATTTACATAAATAACCTGGCCAAGCACATCAAAGCTGAAAAAGCCATGTATGCTGATGATTTCGCAATATGGCGGAGCCATGTAGAATTGTAGAAAGTACAGCAACAAGATTAAATGGAGACCTGAGAAGACTGCATGAGTATTGGCAACTGTGGAAACTGACGATCAATTGTGAAAAGACTGTTTACACTATATTTTCCAAAAGCCGCACAGTAGCCAAGAAAAATATCAGTCTGAGATTCAGCAAACAGAAATTGCCCAGAGAGGAAGAGCCTACATATCTTTGTCACTCTAGACTGATAGCTCAGTCTAAAGAAACATGTTAAAAATGTTAAAAATAAAGCATTAAGGCGGCTACAGTTATTTAAGAGGTTCGCTGGTACAGCATGGGGATCAGACAAGGACACTCTGAGAGGATTGTATCTTGGATATCTACGCTCTGCTTTAGAATACACAATGCACTCCTGACACCATGTTTACATACTAATGTAAAGTCCCTGGACAGAGTGCAGAACAATGTCCTGCGCCTTATTAGTGGAGCAATGAGATCATCGCCCACTGGGGCATGTGAAATTTATGTAAATATAGAAACCCTTGAGATGCGAAGAGATGTGGCTGCTATGGAAGTTTATGAGAGGAGTAAAAGAATGAGTAAGGACCACCCCAAAAGAAGGTTTGCATAAAAATGGCAGCAAAAGCAGAGAATAAAACAAAAGTCAGTCCTCCACAACGGCACTAAGATTAAAGACAGATATCACGTACCAGAGAAAAGACAGGAAACGCAGAGAGCAGCAAGAAACTACCACAGACATGTTTAAAAACGTCAGAAATTAAAACAAAACTAACAGATAATACAACAAAAAGTATTGATCCAGTCAGTATGATGAGAGCATCACCGAGAACCATTGACACCTACCCAGAATAATGGATACATGTCTATACTGATGGATCATGCTTTTAAGGCCACCATTAAAGCGGGATATGGAGTCTGCATAAAGTATCCAGGCAGAACATCTAATGAGCTGTTAGATGCCTGTAGGGAGATATGTTCAAATTATGAGGCAGAAATAACAATATTGGAAGTAGCTCTGTACCACTTGAGGACTGTATTTGATGCTTTCCCATAAAAAGCCAAAAGCATCGTAATCTTTACAGACTCATTATCTGCCCTTCAAGCTCTTGAAGACGGTGGTTACTGCAGGCCTGAACTTACCCAAATATCCCTAAATACCAACCAACTTCTCACATTCCATGAAGTCAGAATAGTTATACAATGGATCCCTGGTTACTCAAATACGCCTGGCAGTGACAATGCAAACAGACAGGCTAGTGAGGGAGCACGTCAAGAACTACAATACTCACCAAAAGCAGTACAGAAAGTCAAACAACTACTGAAGACTGTGAACAAAGAGGCCTGGCTGAATAGATGAGCAATGGGAAATACTGGGAGATAAATCTACAAAAGATATGACCATCCCAAATCCCAAAGACAACATCAACCTACTGAAAAAGAGAGACCAAAGCACCATTTTCCGACTTCGCACTCAACACATACAACTTAACAGCGACTTGAACAGAATCCAACTAGAACATACTCCAGAGTGCCTTTTGTGAACACATCGCTATGAAACTGTTGAGCATCGTCTTTTTGAATGTCCGACGCTTGCCAGCGTTAGGAAAGAGCTTCTTCTTCCGAGGCCAGACAAATGGAACACTTTGTACGGAACTAAACAACAGTTTACAAACACTTGCAGATACCACTATATGGCATTGGGCAAAAGGACAGGAGCCCATAGGGCGATGGATCAATAACCAACCAACCAACCCGCAGTGACAAACCCAGAGTTACATACTCGCAGTAACATACCCAGAGTAACATAACCGCAGTGACAAAACCACAGTGACATACCCACAATAACATACCCAGAGCAACATGCCCAGAGCAACATACACAGAGTAATATACCCAGAGTAACATACCCAGCGTAACATGCCCACAGTAACATACCCACAGTAACATACCCACAGTAACATACCCACAACAACATACCCACAGTAACATACCCGCAGTAACATACCCGCAGTACCATATCCACAGTAACATACTGACAGTAACATACTGACAGTAACATAGCCACAGTAACATACCCACAGTAACATACCAATAATAACATACCCACATTAAGAAACTAACCATAGACAACATTCGTACTCACTATGTTTAAGAATAACATACTAACTGCACAAACAAGTTTTGTTAAACTTCCCATAAAGCTATTCGTCCTCTTATTTTTCTATCACTAACAGAAAGTATTTAATTTAACAGTAACTCCCCTCAAGTTATCAAATACTAAAACATCACAATGTGACAGTTTGGATAAACTATGAAGCACGTAGAAAATATAACTAGACAACACTAAAATAAACAAGAAACAGAGAAGCGAAACCAAAACAAACATACATACAGGGAACCACGAAATAGCAAAATACGATTATCCTCAAACATACATACACATATCCATACACACAATGCAATCATTCTAATGGAAAATTCAGTTATTGAAAAACGTTAAAAAAAAAACAACAACACACAAAACCCAGAAGTATCCCAGTTTGGAAATGCGATACACATGCGGGAATAAAGGTTAATGCTGAGAGTCATGCGCCTGACATCTCTAATATATATCTATTCTGATCTTCGATGGCTGAACGCCCGAGAGTGAATGCAGCCACATTCAGTAGATCAGTAACAATAAACAAGCTTTTAGTACACATTATCAAGCACGCGACGTTAATGTCGGCTACGTTGACACGGACGCTATCGCTTGGAGATCAAGTAGAGAGCTTTAAATATTTGGAATCTGACTACCGATGGATTTGCAATAACACAAGCGGACGCATGAGCATAGTGTCCTTACATAACGGTTGACAACAGGAACATGTATTGGGGAGACGGGATGACTCTCTACAATATAGTTGGGGAATACATTGCGTGGTGGAGAGGGCAGAGTCGGATAGATCAACATGTCATGCAGCAAATGGACGCAAAACAATTAGTCCTACATCAAATAGACGCAAACCACCTAGTCCTATAGCAAATAGAGGTTAACCTCCAAGTTGTACACAGAAAAGACGCAAACCACCATGCCGGGCACCAAATAGATGCAAACAGCCATGATGTACACCAAAAAGACGAAAACCGCATAGTCAACAGCAAGTAGACGCAAACAGCCATGTCGTACACCAAATAGACACAAACAATTATGCAAAAACAATATTTTGTACAGATGGTTAGAAGCACCCGAGCTGTACTCGATTTGAGAAGAATAGGTCTTCTGTAACTTTTCAAACATGTTGCAAAAGAAGGTTTAAGATAGGTCCACGTGAGATTAGCAGCCTCTTGATGGGACACCACTGCTTTTGAAATCACCTATGAAAACGTTTTTTTTGTGTTTGTA
This sequence comes from Ariolimax columbianus, assembly GCA_036924085.1. Taxonomy (NCBI): domain Eukaryota; kingdom Metazoa; phylum Mollusca; class Gastropoda; order Stylommatophora; family Arionidae; genus Ariolimax; species Ariolimax columbianus. The sequence goes on along the minus strand of JAVGWX010000001.1, from coordinate 57,148,122 downwards.
AACGTTTGCGTTTTTGCATTCAACTGGCGAAGCCACGCCGCTTTTCCGCCCCTGTCACCAATTCTTATCAGTTCGTATTGGCCAGTATGTTGATGCATGTGTGCATCTGTGCTCCTATAATAGTTTTGCAGTACAGCACTTTTGCCAATACTTTATGTATGTGAAGAAGTGGTCATACCGTGAAACATCGCCGACAAGATGGGTAAGATCGGATACGAAGTGATTTTGCCCATTGGTCTCACACAAATAGGACATCTGTAGTCGTGACCGTATGCTTAATTTGGAGGGAAATAAGATTGCCTTTGTTATTATTATAAGGTAAGAGTCGAAAATAGTGCCCCAATGGCAAAAACATATCCAGGTGCAAACATAAATTCTGATCACAAGGATGTAGTGATTAAAATAGACATCAGACTGAAAAATAACCCAGAAAAAAGATATGACAATGAATGTCAAATAAATATATCAGTTTTGAAGCAGCAAAACATTAAATTTAAATACCTTGTAGAAGTCACACATTTGCGATGGGCGTTTAAATTCAAACCGTAACTTTTTTTTAAGCATAAAAAAAATTGTCTTTAAAAGGTTCAAAATACCACACATTTTTCGATATAACTCCTACAACGTTTATACACTTATCGTATCGTTAAGTAAAGCTTAAAAAGCTTAAGCGTAGAAAGATTTGTTTGTAAGTCTGAACCAAATCTAGGACAACCTGTTTCACTTCGTCATCATGCCTGAAATGCTGATCTCCCAGGAATTATTTTAGGGATTTAGGGATGTAAAAATCCCTTGGAGCGAGGTCTGGGCTGCATAGGTGGATGTGGCAATACCTCCCGGTCGAGTTGCTGCAGATGGCGCCATAGTGAGGAGAGCGTTGGAAGTCGAACGTTATATTGCAGGAGAAAGACGCCCTATGTGATCAAACCATGCTGTTTTTTCATCAGACGGTTATGCACATCACTCAAAATGTGTATACCACTGTTGATAGTGGCACCACATGATATAAAATTATCATGAATGATGCCAAGGATGTCCCAGAAAACACTCCCCATTACTTTACCTGCAGACAAAATTGTCCAACATTATTTAGGTGGTAATGATTGCGTATGCTTCCACTGATTGGATGCTCGCTTTAATTCAGGAGCATAATGATGCAACCAGATGTCGTCACATATGACGAAGCTATCCAAAAGATTATGTTCTTCCATGTCAAAACGTTCCTTCAATTCAGTGCAGGCTTGAATATTTCTCAGCCGGTCAAAAGCGGAAAGTTGTCTTGGCACCAAACATGCATTAACCTTCCAAAAAATGAAAATTTTCTTGAATAATAGTGTTCACCGTAACCAGAGAAAGACTTGCCTCTTGTGCACTTTCTCCAAAGGATATGCGTCGTTTCTACAAGATACGGCGTTCCACAATATGTTTATTCATAGGAATGGTTGGGGTGAGTTGAGAGCCACTAAGGATGGGATCATTACTCACGAATGTATGGACTTCTCTGAAACGTTTACACTATTAAAATGTGTTACTGCAGCTGAGTGTTTCATCACCGTATTATGATTGCTGTCTTCTGCAAATTTCCGCAGGTTTCACTTCATCTTTCACAAGAAACTTCATCACAACACGCTGTTCCATGCAAGCACTGCAAGTGCTCTCCGTCATTTGTATGTATCTGTCACGTGACTGGCACATTGCAAGTGGGTCACCTAACAGTGAAAAGACACAACTGCCTCTAACTAATGATAGTAGTTCCAGCACGTTATAACCTATGCAGGTAGAACTAGAATAAAAAGTCCCAGTTTGATTTGAACGCCACTCGTACACATCATACTGTCAGAAATGCATGGAGCAAAAAGAAAGAGAAAGCTCAGATGATATGCACTAACTAAGGCTGTCTAAAAACAATTATAAGTTAGCGAAAAAGATCTACTGATAACAGAGTTTAAGATAAATCAAGTACGGACGACAGACGGTGTCTTAAGTAGAGTGACAGAAAAAAAAGAGAGCAACAGGCATTCCAGAATACAAGGTACTAAACAATTCGACAAGGATTGCGTGTAGAACAGCAAAGCAACAGTGTATAAAATACAAATGTAAGGTAATTAGGACGTGGAAAAGAAGCACATCACAAGAGCTATGCACACATAAATAAAACATCTTGCAAATAAGACAAGGCTGGCTCAAGCATTAGAATGCGTTAAGAGCAAGCATTACTTACTTACTTAGTGAGAAAGATATATCAAACAGGTGGGCAGAACATGTACGTGAGCTATTCGACAACAACAGAAGTGATAAACCATTACAATTTAATAATGATGGCCCGAACATACTCAGATCAGATGTAGGGAAAGCAATAAACAAAATATATATATATATAAATATATATATATATATATATATATATATATATATATATATATATATATATATATAAATATATATATATATATATATCTGTATTCTGCATTCTTTCACCATACCTGTTCAATATATAGGCAGAAACCACCATTAGGAATTTAAAAATTTAAAGGCAGATCCAATTTTTACAGAAATCTTTTTACAATGGGAGGACAAGAGATACCGGAAATACGCTATGGCGACGACACAGTTTTGCTCTGAAACAGCGCCAGGGGCCTTCAACTAATAATTACATCAGTCCAGAAGCACAATAAAGCCCAGAATCTTTACCTGCATACAAGGATAACTTAGATAATAACAACTGACAAGACAAAACTCCAACCCAAAATCGAGATCGCTGACGAAGAAATTGAAAATGTTGAACATTGTTGATCAATACTAAATCCAGCGGCCTATGGGCTCGTGACCTTTGGCCCGGATATAGATATAAATGTGGAAAGAATAAACAAATAAGGAAGGCTTACAAAAATTAGGGGTGCAATGAGAGTTTATGAATGTAGTCAGAGTCTGACAGTTGAGATAGTTTGGTCAAACAAAAAGACTTACTTTGCTGAATTAATACTGGAATCAATTGGAAAAGTCGATAAAAGTAAACAACCTCTGTAAATGGTATTATAACATCGACAAATGGACAAAGAAAAGTCTGGAAGATTTTCTATCATGGCAAGAATTAATTAGAGATCCATTGCAGCTGACTTCGCCGTGGAGATGGCACCTGAACCTCTCCTTTGTCATCTTTTTCTTGTCCATTTTCTTGTTGTTGTTGTTGTTGTTCTTGCTTCTTGCTTCTTGCTTCTTCTTCTTCTTCTTCTTCTTCTTCTTCTTCTTCTTCTTCTTCTTCTTCTTCTTCTTCTTCTTCGTAGACGCTAGTTTTGAAAAGGACGTTGTGGCAATGTGTTGTAGTTTACAGTTAAACTGCGATATCTTCGTCATTCGGTCAGACACATTCGATTTCTGGTCGACATTTTTCAGACCAGTTTTGCCTCCCTTCTTAGATCCCTAATCTCTTATTCAGGGCTGCATGACTGCAATCTATTTTTAGGGTCACCACTTGGAGGCGGAATGAGGTTTTAGTTGTGAGTCACTAACCCTAATGTAAGCAGCTAGCTGTAGATTGCTGACTGCTGTCAGTTCTATTATTGCTGCTGTATTTACAAACTGCTGAAATATTACATTAACGAGCAATGGTGCAAAAAGTCTTGCACTTCATTATGAAAGAGTGAACGCGCTTACCTGAAGATTGGTGTGAACGTCAGTCCTTCTCTGCACATTCACCCTGCAAGTCGATACACTTCACCCATATATATTCTTCACTGATGCCTTGATTATAGAACTCTCCCATCTGGTCTCGAAACCAGGTTTCCAGTTAAGTAACCAAGTCTTAGGCGTAAGAGAAATGACGCCCACGAAACGGATTCTTCATGTTTGGGAATATGAAGACGTCACTAAGTGCCAAGTCCGGTGAGAATAGTGGATAGGGAAAATTTCGTACCAGCACGTTTTTCTGACGTCCAGGACTTGATTTCTGAACTGGAGACGTGGTTCGCAGACTGGATGGAAACGTTCAACAACAAGAGCACCAGGAAGGTGAACAATAGATAGTAGAAGCGTATCGCCTTGCAGGGTATATACACAGAGAAGGACTCAAGCTCACACCAATTTCCAGGTAAGTGCCTTGATCCATTCACACTAAAGTACATATGTTTTGGAATGTTTCTCCAATAAAAAGCAGAGATAGTATGTTTATAAACAGTGGAGATATTATATTTATAAACAACGAAGATAGTATATTTTTGAACAGTGGATGCATTTTGTTTATAAACAGACGATTTTGCATGTTTACAATCATCGGATACAGTATATTCACAAACGTTTGGATACAGTATCTTTACAAACTGTAAATAATATATTTACACACAACAGAAATTGAGTATTTACAGATAGCAAAGATGATATATTTACAAACAGCGGAGAAAGTATACATACAGTCAGCGGAGAAAGTATACATACAAACAGCAGAGAAGGTATACATATAAACAGCGGAGAAAGTATACATATAAACATCAGAGAAAGTATACATACGAACAGCGGAGAAAATCTACATACAAACAGCGGAGAAAATCTACATACAAACAGCGAAGAAAGTATACATACAAACAGCGGAGAAAGTATACATACAAACAGCGGAGAAAGTATACATACAAACAGCGGAGAAGGTATACATACAAACAGCGGAGAAAGTATACATACAAACAGCGGAGAAAGTATACATACAAACAGCGGAGAAAGTATACATACAAACAGCAGAGAAAGTATACATACAAACAGCGGAGAAAGTATACATACAAACAGCGGGGAAAGTATACATACAAATAGCGGAGAAAGTATACATACAAACAGCGGATATAGTATTTCTTGAAACAGAGAGGATTGCCCTAGTAGTTCCGCGTAGCTAAAGACGCATACGCACTGAGATCACGTGATAAGTGGCGATAATAACTGGTCTAACCCGCTTAAGGCAGATAACTCTCCAGCAGGCTATGTGCGTCTGGTGTTCTGATCTTCCGTCTGCTACCCTCTACCTTTACGTCGTATCACCTGGATCAGTCGTGCGCAGTGGGACATCAGGTTGGGGTTTCTCGACTAGAGTGAGAGGAGAGGGCGTTGTTGAGCGCAGTAGGGCATACATGTCAACAACCTCCAGTATGAGAATGGAGACGGAAGCAGTGACATCAACACTGAAATGGATATCTGAGACTTCTATAACAAGGGCAGCTATCGTGACAGACGCGCAAGTCATATTTCAGAAAGTACAGAAGGGATGGCGTAGGTACGAGTAGAAGGCAGCTGATGAGGCCTCAAACCTCTAGGCGTTGACATGTGTCAACTGTCCTGCTCATGTCGGGGTTCAGGGCAATGAAAGAGCTGACATATTGGCTTCACAAGCTACCATAATGGGCACATTAGTGATTGATAGAAGTGACATTTTGAAGTCAATCAATGACCTCCTGCTGGATGAGAACACCGCAATAGATAAAGCAGCAATCCACAGACTGCAAAGTTTCGACATTAAACGAGGTTCGGGCGGAGTGGGACGCATGAGAGGACGGAGCAGGGGAGTGTACAACCAGCGAGCTACAGGGACCATCAGCATTCATACCTTACGCCATTTGATGAGAGAGACGAAGCACCTATGGGTAAGCCCGGAGTGCAGTGATGTCGATTCTTAGAAACAGAAACCGAAACAGCTGGAGTATACATGACTGGACAGTGCAAATAATAACCTATGAAGAATAGTGGACATGAAGATGAAGGCCAATGGAGTCTAACTAGCGGCCATCGACACAATGATCCTTCTCCCACCATGTGTTTCAATGGGAACCAGTAAATAAGACACCTCATGGAAAACGAGATGTGCTTCTTCTAACGTTGTATCATAGAATAATTGGAACGAATGGAAACGGAAGGTTTTAAAAAGAAACAATATTCTCAGCTCTATTGTAAATGGAGGCAATACGATTATATATGACATCTGAATATAAACAAGATGGGAGTCTTGGCGCGGGTTATGACGAAGTTCCGGATTACTAGCGATTGTTGGCTGCAGTTTCATCCCCTGCCAGCTAATGTGGTAGGTAGACAGACACACACACGTCTTGGCATGCGTATCCAGGATGGATCGTTAGCCGTTGTAAACGCTGTATCCAGAGGTAATATTTATCATTGCAAAATTGTGACACTCTTCCGTATTTATAGATGACCCGCCTGCCTGTTGAGCCGATAGTATTGTGTTTCTTTCGAGAGACCAGATAATTTAAGTAATTATGTCCCCGTTCGATGACAGTGTTAAATTATCTCCCTGTATGAATATTTCTTCTTTGGATTAGCTGAACCATTTATGCTAAAATATGTTATTCTTTTTCTTTTTCGTTCCACCTTCTTATATTGTTCCCCTTCATCCATTAGTTATCTACTCTTTTCTTCTTTAAATCTGTACAATACTCCTTCTTGTATAACTTATGTATCTTCTCTCCTGTATGCCGATTTCCTTTCGGTATCTAACTTAGGTTTAGCTCTGTAACTTTCACCTAATTATTGAAATGAAAGGTGTTTTATACCAGGTAAAATTGATAAATTCCCCATGATATAACAAAACAACGTCAGTCCCATTGCATACACTGTCGACGGAGATGAAGTGTTAGAAACTTCATTGTTTGAGGTCTAACATTATGTGAGTTGGGGTGGAAGTGTTTAACTTTAATCGATGCCTTGCCCGAAAAAGCAGTGAGTTAGGTATCCATTTTAAACTGGGTAGATTAGATGAAGCCGTTGCCATAGCACCAACCTGCTGCTTTGTCAATAAGGGACGATCGCACATGACACTTTGTTTCATAGACATTCACATTCAGAATATGTATGTGTATGTTTATAAATATGTTTAAAGTGTATTTCTTAACGAAAGACCATTTACTACTTTAACAAAAAGATATAGAACGAAAAAACGTTGACGTACATAGCAAACGTTATTGTTGTTGTTGTTATTGTGTAAATCCCACAATGAGTAAGTTTACTCTTTTGTGCGCCCTGAAAAAAAAACGCTAAGTGGTGGGTTGCAGTAGCGTTCCTCACATCCCGAGCGTGCTGATTAAGGTGGACCTTGGTCTTCCAGGTGGCTGTGCTATGCTTGGCTTCGTCTGCGTTGCGCTCACTATTACGGGGATCACATTGATCCACATCTCGTCATTCAGGCTGCCTTGAAAACAACCTGTCTCCAGGGAACGCTACATGGAAGAAATAGTGTGGTCTTGGCCAGGGTATTGACAATGACGCGACGTCCTGGTCAGTATTGTGTGCCTGACTAGACTAGCGTCTCAGTTCGCTAGCAAATGTTATAGATGTTTATTTGGGCAGAACAACTCTTTGACTTACACCTGTTATTATGTTACGTAAATTGTACGTATATTTATTGTAATGTCTCAAAAGATTTCATCAGGTTGAGTGGTCGCTTTCCTTCTTGCTTTTCCTTCCATAGCGAAATGCCGCATATTAATTTACAAAAGAGCCAGCTGTAGTGTTCGATAACAGGAATCGCTTCCGATACCTATGTTGTGATAGGCGATTTCTCTATTGAGAACTGTATACACACTTACGTACTAGTGAAATATGACTTCTTGGAGGAACACAGTTACAATTGATGTTTGATTTGGACAATTGAGTTTTTAGCAGAAAATACTTAACAAAGGAGCAACTTATATTTCATAGAGTTAGAATAAAACGAAAAATAGATGGAAAATGATAAACACGTAAAACAGTAAAATAGGAAGGATATATATATATATATATATATATCTATATATATATTTATATATATATATATATATATATATATGTATATTCACACCCCCACACGCCAAAACAACCCACCCCACCCCGCCCCACCCCACACCATACCCACACCACACCACACCACACCCACTCCACACTCACACCACACACACACATACACACACACGCACACGTACACGCAAGCAAGAGAACGATTTGACAAGTTTTGCTGTTGAGGAGATAACTTCATTAATGGGCAAAATTTACACTGCTGCGATACATTTTATTAAAGCTTGGAATGTCGTTTATGTGATGAGTTAGTATTTACAATGTAGTCACCATTCCGACCCACACACAACAGCCAACCTGGGATAAGTTGTTAAATCCCTTCGAGGAAGAAGTCAGACGTCTTCTCCGGAAACCAGGTACGCACAACTGCTTGTACCTCCTCGTCAGAAGCGTAATTGTATCCCTTGAGGTGTTGCTTCAGCTTCTGCAAGAGGAAAAGTTCACAAGGTAGCAGATCGGGTCTGTACTATAGATGCGGTAAATGTTGTCGAACTGGAAATGCTCCAATGCGCCATTGTTTGTAGACTCATGTGTAGGCGAACATTGTCGTGTGAAGAATTGCGTACGTTATTATGCAAGGGACCCATCAGGAACACACTTTCCTATACCCAAGCAGGGTAGGGACAGTATGATGGGCTCGCTCAATCGAAATCATAACAATTGCGGCAATGTCTTTCCGCTGGACACGACGATTGCTGCGAATCAGTTCGTCCACTCGAGCTTGGTTCTGTGCATTCACAGCAGTGATCTGTCGTCCACCTCGAACTTGGTTCTGTGCATCCACAGCAGTGATCTGTCGTCCACCTCGAGCTTGGTTCTGTGCATCCACAGCAGTGATCTGTCGTCCACTGCGAGCTTGGTTTTGTGCATCCACAGCAGTGATCTGTCGTCCACCTCGAGCTTGGTTCTGTGCATCCACAGCAGTGATCTGTCGTCCACCTCGAGCTTGGTTCTGTGCATCCACAGCAGTGATCTGTCGTCCACTGCGAGCTTAGTTCTGTGCATCCACAGCAGTGATCTATCGTCTACCTCGAGCTTGGTTTTGTGCATCCACAGCAGTGATCTATCGTCCACTGCGAGCTTAGTTCTGTGCATCCACAGCAATGATCTGTCGTCCACTGCGAGCTTGATTCTGTGCATCCACAGCAGTGATCTATCGTCCACTGCGAGCTTGGTTCTGTGCATCTACAGCAGTGATCTATCGTCCGCGGCGTGCCATGTTGTGCAGGTTCGTCCTGGCTGAATTGTTGTCATTTACAACCCGTGCTCATCTCCGGACAGTACTGACATTCACACAGGCATCATCCTATACCCGCAGACATTCTTCGATGCCTGTAGATGGGTACACAATCATCCGCTGTCAGAAATGTAATCACGGCACGCTGCTTCAAAAGTTGTTTTCCATTTAGGCCCCTATTTTGTTGTGTGCCACGTTCTAGGCGCATGCCACTACCTGCTCCTATAGTCACTCCATAACACTTCATGTCCCCATAGTCGCTTCATGCCACTACCTGCTCCTATAGTCACTTCATGCCACTACATGCCCCTATAGTCACTTCATGCCACTACATGCCCCTATAGTCACTTCATGCCACTACATGCTCCTATAGTCACTTCATGCCACTACATGCCCCTATAGTCACTTCATGCCACTACATGCCCCTTTAGTCACTTCATGCCACTACCTGCCCCTATAGTCACTTCATGCCACTACATGCCCCTATAGTCACTTCAGGCCACTACATGCTCCTATAGTCACTTCATGCCACTACATGCTCCTATAGTCACTTCATGCCACTACCTGCCACTATAGTCACTTCATGCCACTATCTGCTCCTATAGTCACTCCATGTCCATATAGTCACTTCATGCCACTACATGCTCCTATAGTCACTTCATGCCACTACATGCCCCTATAGTCACTTCATGCCACTACATGCCCCTATAGTCACTTCATGCCACTACATGCCCCTATAGTCACTTCATGCCACTACATGCCCTTATAGTCACTTCATGCCACTACATGCCCCTATAGTCACTTCATGCCACTACATGCCCCTATAGTCACTTCATGCCACTACATGCTCCTATAGTCACTTCATGCCACTACATGCTCCTATAGTCACTTCATGCCACTACCTTCCACTATAGTCACTTCATGCCACTATCTGCTCCTATAGTCACTCCATGTCACTACATGTCCCTATAGTCACTTCATGCCACTACATGCCCCTATAGTCACTTCATGTCACTACATGCCCCTATAGTCACGTCATGCCACTACCTGCTCCTATAGTCACTTCATGTCACTACATGCCCATATAGTCGCTTCATGCCACTATCTGCTCCAATATTCACTTCATGTCACTACATGCTCCTATAGACACGTCATTTGAGATTATTATCACATAAGTGTCACGTGGCTCTGAGCACTGTTGTCATAATTACGGCTCTGTAGGTATAATTTTTCAAATCGCCCTCACTAATACATGTGCATACATAGAGATAGAGAGGGAATCGATAGAGAGATAGAGAGAGAGAGAGAGAGAGAGAGCCAGAGAAATAGAGCGAGAGAGAGAAATGTAAAGAAAAAATAATGCTTTTTCGTCATGTCTTCGTTTATCCTCATTACAATGTCCGGTTGCTCTGACACAGGCCACCATTGCTCGCAAGGCTGCTTTATCACTACCATCGTGTGTCTCAGATCTGCCTCGCAAGGCTGCTTTGTCACTACCATCGTGTGTCTCAAATCTGCCTCGCAAGGCTGCTTTGTCACTACCATCGTGTGTCTCAGATCTGCCTCGCAAGGCTGCTTTGTCCCTACCATCGTGTGTCTCAGATCTGCCTCGCAAGGCTGCTTTGTCACTACCATGGTGTGTCTCAGATCTGCCTCGCAAGGCTAGTAGTGTTCTCACTCTGAATGTGTGACCATGCCGCTTTTTAGGAAATATTCCATGGTCATGGCAGGCTACCCACGTGTACACATGGCATCTGCCCTAATCCCTATTTTATTCTAAAGATGGCCCCTGTGTCTTTCATGACCAGTTCTTAGTCTGAAGATGATGACTTTCTCTTCTCTAGTTGAATCATAGTACGAATAGTTGCCCTGTTTTCGAAAATAAGAGTGTTGATCAATTAAAGCTGTAATTGTGGTATTTACCTCATTAAAAAAACCAAACAATTAAATTAAGACACACATTAAATTAAGTTAAATTAAGACACAGAGGAATTAAGATAATGTGCAGTGCATGAGCTGTAGGGGTCAGCGACCCATAGCTGACTGGTAAAAACAGGACGAGTGAACCATAGCTGCCAAGAATCGTCTACACCTTCTCTTGGTGAATCTGGATAACAGGCTGCAACAGAGTAGACTGGCTAAGGAGAAGGGATAGAAGAGAGAAGGCTGACCCGGTATTTAAAAAAAAATGCCTACTGAAGTCGAGTGTGTCGGAGGAAAAGAGGTGAGAATATATCACAGTCAAAATGTAAACTATGACACAACGCATTCCGTTCTCGGGACAACATACTACTAACTTGCAATGCCGTTTTCAGGGCTTGGTAGCGGGAGATGGAAAACGAAGAAGAAGAAGAAAAAAATAGTACGGAAACAATGCAGAAACTGTTATTACTGAATTATACTACTCTTTGCGTAAAAGTGATCAATCGACAGTATCAGAAAACAAACTGACATTGGAGAAAAGTAAGATGGCCACGCCTGACTGGCTGAGCTCTCGACTCGTTCCGGTATTTGCGTCGTTTTGGAAAGTTTGCTAGTTCCTGTTGGGATTATAACTCACAACTCCTCCACCAGGTGGTATCAAGGACTTTATTCTGTGGAATTCATGTTCTTTCGTTTGGTTGTCCTGTTGTTATGCTTAATGTTCCTGCGGCTGCCCCTGGCTTAATCCGTGAGAAAACAGTCTAATATGGAGTTGAACGTTTCGCTTTACTGCACCACCGAATTAAGTCTAGGTTATAACTACTCAAGGGCCTTGCTAAATGGACTAAAGGCCCTACCCCCTGACCCCTTTCACATGAAATTACAACATACCTCTCTCAACCTCGTATTCTCAGCTCAGCATGTGTCACGCTGACCCGAAAGTGGACACAATGAAAAGGCCACGGTTGCGGAACGCGATGAAATAGGGAGTCAGACACGGACAGACAAGGAAACATAAACATTGGTTCATAACACACTCCTCGCAGCCCTCATACCGAGGCTGCGGAGTATTGGGCTCCACCTGAGAAATCTGTAGAGATTTCGGTCAACACACTACTCACGAACAATCCTCAGTAGTTGGACATGTAGTGGTCCACCGTCGCATCGGGCCTTTGTATAATTTAATATAATTAAACTGACATTTCCTCGCCTCAACAAGTTAACCATAACACACACAGACATGTGCCTGTGCTGGGAGGACTAACAATAGTACAGCATATTTGAGAGTGTGTAGGAGCAGAGTGACCCGATAACTCTATAACCCTCTCTAATGGAATATACTACGTAACGACGAGAAACGCCTGAGACAGTTCAGCAAATTCTGATGGAAATCAAAATGCATATTATTGAAGCAAAGACCAATATCCTGACGGCTTAGTGCCGTGTGAGTAATAACTTCTCAGTGGCGTATCATATAATACTATACATTTCGTTAGGCGATAATGGTTGTGGATCGGGTGATGGCTATCTGGGAAGAGGACAGAGAAGCTATCGGGAACAGATAAGGATTACATTTGCATGCGGAATGGTAAATTTGGAATATGATATTGGGTTCGTATTTTCATGACCAACGGCGACACACTAGGGATGATGCGGTGAGCATCATGTCGGCCGCATTTACCTTCTTGTTGGGTTTGTATTTTCATGACCAACGGCGACACACTAGGGATGATATGGTGAGCATCATGTCGGCCGCATTTATCTTCTTGTTGGGTTCGTATTTTCATGACCAACGGCGACACACTAGGGATGATGTGGTGAGCATCATGTCGGCCGCATTTACCTTCTTGTTGGGTTCGTATTTTCATGACCAACGGCGACACACTATGGATGATGTGGTGAGCATCATGTCGGCCGCATTTACCTTCTTGTTGGGTTCATATTTTCATGACCAACGGCGACACACTAGGGATGATGTGGTGAGCATCATGTCGGCCGCATTTACCTTCTTGTTGGGTTCGTATTTTCATGACCAACGGCGAAACACTAGGGATGATGTGGTGAGCATCATGTCGGCCGCATTTACCTTCTTGTTGGGTTCGTATTTTCATGACCAACGGCGACACACTAGGGATGATGTGGTGAGCATCATGTCGGCCGCATTTACCTTCTTGTTGGGTTCGTATTTTCATGACCAACGGCGACACACTAGGGATGATGTGGTGAGCATCATGTCGGCCGCATTTACCTTCTTGTTGGGTTAGTATTTTCATGACCAACGGCGACACACTAGGGATGATGTGGTGAGCATCATGTCGGCCGCATTTACGTTCTTGTTGGGTTCGTATTTTCATGACCAACGTCGACACACTAGGGATGATATGGTGAGCATCATGTTTGCCGCATTTACCTTCTTGTTGGGTTCGTATTTTTATGACCAACGGCGACACACTAGGGATGATGTGGTGAGCATCATGTCGGCCGCATTTACCTTCTTGTTGGGTTCGTATTTTCATGACCAACGTCGACACACTAGGGATGATGTGGTGAGCATCATGTCGGCCGCATTTACCTTCTTGTTGGGTTCGTATTTTCATGACCAACGTCGACACACTAGGGATGATGTGGTGAGCATCATGTCGGCCGCATTTACCTTCTTGTTGGGTTCATATTTTCATGACCAACGTCGACACACTAGGGATGATGTGGTGAGCATCATGTCGGCCGCATTTACCTTCTTGTTGGGTTCGTATTTTCATGACCAACGTCGACACACTAGGGATGATGTGGTGAGCATCATGTCGGCCGCATTTACCTTCTTGTTGGGTTCGTATTTTCATGACCAACGTCGACACACTAGGGATGATGTGGTGAGCATCATGTCGGCCGCATTTACCTTCTCATGATTGCTCTTGCACCCATTTTTGTTTTGGCTGGGTTGACACAGGCGCCGTTCATGACATAACATACCCTGCATCAACTTTGGGTTTAACTGAGATTGCTCGGCTGGATGGCCATTGCACTAACTTCAGCACTGACATTAGGAATAATTCTAAAATGCAATTATATAACAGGGTGACATCCTATACCCCCTCTCTCCCCATCTCCTCCCTTGCATCACCACAACATAAAATATAATGTTCAATTGATTATCATGAAAAACATTTGAGTATAAATAAGAAATGTGTTTTTCCACCTGATCTGTTCACTTGACTGCGTATTGGGGAACATGCAACCGCTAAAGCATTACTGCGATATTTGCTGTTTATTTTTATACGCTTCATTAACTTTGTTCTCTTACTGGGAAAACCTTTAATCAATTATGTAATAATTTTTGACCCGCCCCCATCCCTCAGTGCAGTTTGACAAGCACTGCATAATTAATTGAAATAACATCGTTGTTTGAACCACGGACATGGTATATGTTCGCTTTTGACTGAAACGAGGAAGGATGGTATACTGAAAAGGTATTAGAAATACATATTCCAACGCATAATTTACTTGGTCAGGTAAATGAAAGTGTAAAAGTGGCTCCACAGTAATCACTCGAAACTGAAGTAGTATTAGGGACTTCATTGTACTAGGTCTCAGTACCTGTAATGTACGGGAGCGAGGCAGGGGCTAATTTCTGCCCTTTAGTACTTAACAGTGAGCCATAATATCCATATATAATTCAGTCTCATTTGGCGTGCTGAGAACGTAATCAAATTTAGTTCACCTGTCGTGAGAAACGAGCCATTCAACGCTGTGCAGCTGGTGCTGGACCCCAAAGACAACTCACCAGTTGTGCTCATAATGTGTTCTGTTGGTGGTGGGTGAGGAAGAATAACGTCTAGTCAGGTAAAATATGCTCACCAGACAGTCAGGCAAAACATACTGACCAAGACCTTCACCTCGATTTCCAAAGTAGCCCTCCTTGGAAAAGGGATGTTTTCATGGCTGCCTGGCTAACGAGATGAGGGATCGACATGATCCCCGTAGTAGTGAGTGACACGCAGATGAAGCCAAGTATAGCACAACCGACTGGACAACCCCGGTGCACCTTCATCAGCACGCTCGGGAAGTGAGAAAAGCTAATGCAACCTGCCACTTAACGTCCTTTTCAGGGCGCAAAAAAGAGTAACCAACGCATTGTGGGCATTCGCAAACAACAATATTTGTTGGTGATACATGTAGTGGTGTTTTTCCAGTAAAAAAAAAAAACGGTAACTGTGGCTCTTCTTATATTTCGAGCTGTGCTGAAAAAATATGAGCCTGTGCCTTTCTGAGATTATGTTTAAACACGTAGTTCAAAACTCCATCTCACGCCCACTTGGTGCGTATGTACACATGCTGTGTTATAGGAACCTGGCAAAGGCAATGTGGAATGTAATCACTAATCACCATAGTGATAAGTCTGCTCTAAAAGCTCACATTACATCAAATTAGGCACACTTTTTTTCAGGCCTTTTCCTGATATAAGAATAGCCACTGTAATGTGTTACCAGACAGACATCTCCAAGTACCAAGACTAGTCATCTAAACAGCCAGGGACCGTTGTGCTAACCGTCAAAGACTATGGTTGATGTCAGAGTAAATCACATCATGCAAGGGAAGGGTAGAGAAGGTGATGTTTCTCATTTAGTTGTTTTGCGGGTTGCCCTGGGGACGACTCAATAATGGTACGGTTTCTTTCAGCCCCCAATTTTCAGGGACATGCGTAGAAGCTTACGCGAAAGAATGTCCTTTGAGAGGCTGGCCACATGGCCAGAGAAAGAGAAGCGACGCCCAACCAGCGTTGAATAAATGTTCTTTAGTTGTGTCCGTCGGGAGATCTCGATATTAGTGATTAGACTTTGTCAGCAACCTCAAAGGAAACGCCGTTGTTTGTGCATATCGAGAACCTCGAACCGTTTGCTATCTATCCGTAACACCATCCATGGTCTCGAAG
Source organism: Ariolimax columbianus (assembly GCA_036924085.1). Classification (NCBI taxonomy): domain Eukaryota; kingdom Metazoa; phylum Mollusca; class Gastropoda; order Stylommatophora; family Arionidae; genus Ariolimax; species Ariolimax columbianus. The sequence goes on along the minus strand of JAVGWX010000001.1, from coordinate 57,132,217 downwards.
CCGTACACGAGAACTTGAATGGCACATGATCTGTATAGGCGAAGCTTTGTTTTCAGGGAGAGCCTCTATTGGGACCAGATTCTGTGTAGAGAGTTCATGGAAGATGCCGAAAAACCGATCTTCCGCGTGACTTCCTCACCACTGGCTGCACCAGATGTTAGTCTGCTGTCCCGGTAGATGAGTTCCTGTGTGAGATTGACATGACTGTCGTTGATGGTGATTTTCGCCACAGGTGCTCCAAAACTGTCATTCTTGGTCTTCGCCCAGAAAGTGTCAAGTCCCAGATGTGAAGATGATTGATATAAGTGATCCAGTGGGATAGTCACAGCCTGAAAATCTAATCTTAATACGAGAAAGTCGTCTGCGTCATCGAAGTCGGCCAGACAGACTCCTGGATTGTGCGTTTCCATGTATGCAACGATCCAATACATAACACTGCTCACCAAGTATGATGTATCTGTTTCACAGAATTAGTTTTCTTTAGGTTCAGATACAATTATGATACTAATTTGTGCACAGTCAGCCCGCCATACAAACACTCAGATCATACAAGAACCCTAACCTGAACGAATTGAGCGCAACCTTGATGGAAATACTCAAAGTTTAGCCGAAGTTGCAGAGGAACTGATATGAAAAATAACTGGTCAACTACGGAGAAGGAAAAGCCGCAATAAGAAAGCAGTAAAGGTAAAGTGGCAGGAAGAACGCAGTAAACACCCCGCAGATGGCAGATACTACCAACTATCAATAAAATACTTGGTTATCATACTTCGTCCAGCACTGGGTGCAACATATTTAGACGCCATCTGTACACCACATTCAAGATAGGTAACACCAACCTATGTTATTCTAGCAAGCAGACAAGACAGCAGCACATGTATTTCAGGACTGTCTCCAGCACACATATCTAAGTTTATTGTAGGATTCGGAGTTGTTGTCAAACTGAGGAATGATTGCAAAAAATAATTTTAAAAAAAACACACACGCCTCTTTCAACAGCAGACAGTCGTTTTTGAATTTATTAGTAAGGCGCGAAGAACGTAGACAGAATTGATATATTTATCTAGCCAATGAGATATCTGCTGCGAAATGTGATGACGAAAAATTGAACAAAGTAAACAATATTACGATACGTGATCTGTGGTCGATTCCTCACGTGTGGAATATTTCTCCAGTGAAGCTCAAGTGAGATGTTGGCAACTTTGGTTTCTTTACCTCAAATTAGCTGTCATCTCCCAAACATATAGTTTTTGCTTGAGGAAGTGAGTGCGTTTGCCAGTCAATCGATACCCAACCATTCGCTTAATTGAATCTGTATTGGTCAGTTAGCAAGCGAGTCACGTGTGAGTACATAAGAATTCGCTTTAGACTGCGTGAGGTAAAAGAGGATTCACAGACAGTTTCGTGTGCGTATTTGAGCGATCAGTTCAGGCTTCATGTGCTTGCACTATAGTCAGTGTTTACCAGAACTACTTGGAGGTTTTAGTTCCTTTGTGTGTGTGTGTTGTCTATTCTTCTTCTTATTTGTTCCCGTCTTTCCTAGGGCAGCGTGTGGCCAAGTGTTTGTGATCTTGGTTCATAAACCCAGCTTACCAGGTTCAAATCACGTCGCACTCGGATGACCGGACCGACCATGTCGTAGATTTTGTTAATTCTATTACCCTTACCCGTGTCAATCTCGATATAAATGGGCACCTGACAAAGTCGGGGGAAACGTCAGAGACACGTGAGGACTTCTGAGTTCGTGCTCTCTGTCAACTGTATCGTCAACAAAGGAAGAAAATTAGCATAAATAGACGTGTTCAAGTGTAATGAAGTCAGTTCTATGAGCCATTATACATGTTACCCATTTCTTCATTTCAGAATCATAGAGGCAACGAGGAATTCGATCTATTTTATCCTGAGTATAAAAGGTAAGATCTCTTATCTCTAGCTGCAAATGTACTGGATTGAAACCCCCATTAGCGACACGGCCTAGTCTTGCCTACTGTAAGTGGCTGTTTGATTTACAGTTAGCGAATGCTAGTTAATCTGCAAGGCGGCAGCTGATCACCCACGATCAGAAAACGTTGAGATGTTCCACAACCAAATCTTTAACGCTTTATCCCCGGCAACAGTTTCTGCAATATAATAATTAACCTTTCATAAAAATTGAAATCTTGTTTCTATAGCTTTCCCCTTAAGTCAGTTGGTTTCTTCACACTGGTAAAGACGAGCAGAGGTATTATGACTGACGCTGATAAATGTTCAATTTCGCGTGCGTGTCTCTACAACAGAGCAGTACACGAGGAGGAGCGACTAGAACCACCGGAACCTTTAAAATATGTCTTAAAATATGACTAAATAGGTTCAGACAGCAGACTCACCACGTAAAAACCATTGCAAACAAACGGATTCACGATTCCCTAAAAGCAGATATGGGTAAAGGAGACTAACGTTCGGTCATGCAAAACATACTTATAAGACTGTTAGTCATAGTCAGGAAAAACATACTTTTCAGACTATGTCAGTCATGGTCAGGAGAAACATACTTTTCAGACTTTGTTATAGCCAGAAGAAGCAAACTTATCAGACTAAGTTAGTCATGATCATGCAAAACATACTTATCAGACTATGTTAGTCATGATCATGCAAAACATACTTATCAGACTATGTTAGTCATGGTCAGGCGGAACATACTGAGCTAGATCACACCTCACTCCCATTAAATTATCCCTGGAAACATGCAGTTTCATTGACAGTCTGGTGTAATCCAAATAGTGGTGAACCCATCTTCTAACGCACACATCGGAATGTGAGAAGAGCCACTGTAAGCACTCACCAAAGAAAGTTCTCAGGAACAACCAACTCATGTTTGAGGGGCATTAGCAACAACAAAAGCTGGATAGGTTAAACCAAATGCATGTTTGGAGCTATACTCTGTCATCTGGAGTGAATGGTAAATGATGATGCTGGTGGTGATGTAAAACAGATTGCCAGAGAAATGACAATTAACAAAAGTTCGCTTCGGTACAACTGTGTTTTGTTACATGAGTTCTGAAGTGCTGCCTTATTTTTTTTTTTAGAGTTACAGCTTAATATGTTATGGTTAAACTTCGTTTTTCGGTACTTGGTTTTATTTATACTAAGACATGCTTTTTTTTTGTTTGTTCTTTGGGAATACCAGAGTGTAATTTTGATAGATTAACAGGCCGCCCCAGTAAGGGGTTTATTCACAGCTCCCACGGTTATGGGGATGTTGGTTAATACAGGAGAGATATAAGTCCACGCATATGGACACCGGGCATATCAAGTGAAATAAAGTTTGTAAAAAGGAGACACGATTAATATAATTGTAAATTCTTTGTTTTTCTTCCTCTTATAAACCTTTAGGACGAACAGATTAGATAGAAAATAATATGTTAATCGTAATCATGTGCTTGTCTCTAGAGCTTTCTGTCCAATTCACTTGTCTACCCACACTCGGCAATATGGTTAATGCCACCATGGCTCACATCTTCAATACCCGAGTGGTTCCAGAGTTCAAATGAATATGTCCACTGCGATCTTCCTAACATTTCGTTAAAGGCGATTAAATAGATTGTGCATGGGGCTAGCAGCATCATCATGTAAAACCGTTACAAAGGTAATGCGCAAAAACGTCAACTGTAGCTGTGACCCTATTTTTCACTAAATGAAATAAAAGGGGAATCAATGAATGAATTATTCAATCGTTCCATCAATCAATCAACCTACATACAGATTTCGGTTTGCATGTGTACATCTATTGTTGTTATTCTTATGAAACCCGGGTAACAAAGCGACTTATTCATTTCTTAATTTGTAAAATATTGACACGAGGAGCGTGTGACCGGTTGGCGGGTTTGAGTGTCTGTCGTCTGACCAAGACGGTTTGCGTTCAGAACATTCAGGTGTACGTGTTTTTATTTTACATGTGAAATAACAACGAGCATATACAGTACCTGGTAACAGCAGGGAAAAGAGACCTTTATTCTTGAGCCGGACAAAGCAATATAAATAAACGCCGTCATGATCGTTGGACCATTTTGGGGCTGTTAGTTTTGCTGTAGTCCTTAAAGCCGAATTGAAGCCTTCACAATGGGTAAATGTGTGCAATGTTACGATAACTGTAGTCGACGAATGCCTACATGAACAGTTAGGCGGGGTCGTAGGACCATTCTTTACCAAATTCTTCTGAACTCAAGGAAATAAGTGAATGCCTTATTAGATTTCTTCTATAACATTGATTTATTGAGCTTTCATTCATTTTCCGCGTGGCTTAATTTTACTCTGGCTGACATTTCAGACCTTGTAGTTCAATAAATCAATAAATCAAAAAGTCAAAACCTTTCAGATCTCTACGGAGCACATTTTATTGATTGATACATTTGTAATACTCCTGTCATGTGCCATGCCTTCCGGATCTGTTCATGTCTTCACCATTTTGTTTACAATTGTCTCCAGTTCTCTTCTTCTTGTGTGCTTTGGTCTGCCTTTACGGAGCGTGAATTGGGGATTCAAGAACAGAAACTGCCTTGTAATGTGTGCCCTATCCAATGCCAGCTGTTCCATTGATACTTGTCTCGTAGTTTTCCAGAGTTCACAATTAACTATCTCATCAGACCATTTCATTCCATTCATTTTGAGATGCACCCATTAAAAAAAAAAACTGTACTTTTCTATGTTGCCTTTATTATCCAAATTTCAGAAACGTACTAAGGAGTTTTTCTTCTTTTTCTATTGGATTCTCTTTTAATTTCAGTAATTTTACAAACGCAATGAAAGCTCTTCTCGCCTGTTGTATTCATATGACGATAACTTTAGCTTTGTAGTCTCTAACTTGCAAAAGCCACGCCTTGTAACTGTTGGGACATGTGTGCAGAGAGGCTTAGCAATTGTCCTTTGAGTGTAAGATAAATGTCAATTAACGTTACTATTTTATGAGCAAATTCAAGTACAACTGTAACAATGTACGTATTTTAAAAGCCTGTTAATTGTTAATGTAGCTATAATATCTCCCGTTTTGGACATCGAATGATTTATCATTTCTAAACTGTCACGTGGAACGAGTAGCTTGTCGACAGTGAGCTGGTTTGCTGAGACATAATTTACACCGCTCCAGGGTTCGAAATCAAGGACGGACAGAAATAAATACGAGCGCAATTTATTCCTGGTACAACCGCTCCTCCAGTTGACTCAGCTGTAAACAGGTACCTCACATATGAGTTGGGGAAGGCATAAATAGCAAGGAAGGGAACTTGCCACCCCACCTCATATAGGCTGCGGCTTAGTCCATGAAGTTATCTTCATCCCCGACGCAATTGTTGCCACAGGACCCACCTTTACCTTTAGATTTAAAGTGTCATGAGGAATACAGAATGTAATTTTTAGGGTGATAATCAGGTAAGAACCAATACAGTTACTAAATCCAGGATGAATAACAATCAAATTATAGTCCACAAATCAAGGATATGGTAAATATCGATATCTAGATCGAAGAAACGGTTGATTGACCCGCTTCTGTCAATGTCGGCGTTGGTTATGCATATTTTATTCGCTCACGCCACGGGACGACTGCAGTCTACCGTCTATCCGACATTCGTCGGACTATTTTAGAATCGGCATTGCGTTTACTATAATTCACGATCACGAGCTTATTGATCAGTAAATCAACTCAACCGTGAACCGGCGAAACTAACAAGCCTTCAACCGTGACCTATTCAACCGTGAACCGGCGAAACTAACAAGCCTTCAACTGAGACCAACTCAACAATAACGTTTTCAACCATAGCAACTCAAGCTTACACACCAACCTGTGTCTACCATGACAATACCTGCCTCAACGAACATAACCATAACAACACCTGCCTCAACTAACATAACCATAACAACACCTTCCTCAACTACCATAACCACAACAACACCTGCCACAACTACCTCAACCATAACAACATCTGCCACAACTACCATAACAATAACAACACCTGCCGCAACTACCATAACAATAACAACACCTGCCACAACTACCATAACCATAACAACACCTGTACCATTAACATAATAACACCTGCCATAACTACCATAACCATAACAACTCCTGCTACATATACCGCAACCATAACAAAACATGTCCCAACTTCTTCCACCAAAACAACACCTACCCCAACCACCAAAACAACACCTGCCCCAACCACCAAAACAACACCTGCCCCAACCACCAAAACAACACCTGCCCCAACCACCAAAACAACACCTACCCCAACCACCAAAACAACACCTGCCCCAACCACCAAAACAACACCTGCCCCAACCACCAAAACAACACCTACCCCAACCACCAAAACAACACCTGCCCCAACCACCAAAACAACACCTGCCCCAACCACCAAAACAACAATTGCTCCAACCACCAAAACAACACCTGCCCCAACCACCAAAACAACACCTACCCCAACCACCAAAACAACACCTGCCCCAACCACCAAAACAACACCTGCCCCAACCACCAAAACAACAATTGCTCCAACCACCAAAACAACACCTGCCCCAACCACCTAAACAACAATTGCTCCAACCACCAAAACAACACCTGCCCCAACCACCTAAACAACAATTGCTCCAACCACCAAAACAACACCTGCCCCAATCACCATAACAACACCTGTCCCAACTACCTCAACCATATCAATATTCACCCCAACCACCTGAACCATATCAATATTCACCCAAGCCACCTCAACCATATCAATATCCACCCCAACCACCTCAACCATATCAATATTCATCCCAACCACCTCAACCATATCAATATTCACCCCAACCACCTCGACCATATCAATATTCACCCAAACCACCTCAACCATATCAATATTCACCCCAACCACCTCAACCATATCAATATTCACCCCAACCACCTCAACCATATCAATATTCACCCCAACCACCTCAACCATATCAATATTCACCCCAACCACCTCAACCATATCCATATTCACCCCAACCACCTCAACCATATCAATATTTACCTCAACCACCTCAATCATATCAATATTTACCCCAGCCACCTCAACCATATCAATATTCACCCCAACCACCTCAATCATATCAATATTTACCTCAACTGAAAATGATAGTAATCTGAAATAGACCCATCTCAATCCCACTCATCTCAGCCTTACCATTCTCAACCTCACCCCACCCAACTCAACCCCAACCATCACAACCCTACATATTTGTAGATCACCCTTCACAACCCCACTCCTGTCAACCCAAACCATCTCAAACCGTCTTATTTCAACCCTGTCCACAACTCAGCGATCTCAACCTCACCCATCACAATTGCGCCTATTTCAGCCTCACACATCTCAACCCAATCATATCTAGGCTACCCATCTCAACCCTACCTATATAAAACACATACATGTCAACTACAGTGATCTCAGCCTCACACATCTCTACCCAATCAAATCGAGGCTACCCATCTCAACCCTACCCATCTCAATCCAACCCATATCGACCATACACATGATTACCACAACCAATTCGATTATAACATTCTTAACCGCACGCACTTCAACCCCATTTTCTCCACATCAAACATCTCGATCACAACCATCTGAATCCAGCCAATCTCAATCACAACCATCTGAACTCAACCAATCTCAATCCCAATCCTCTGTACCGATTACATCTAAACTACAACCGTCCAAATCACAACCATATTAAACAAACCCTTCTAAATCACAACCATCTGAATGGAACCAATTTCAAATACAACCATCTCAATCAGAACCATCAAAACTAAGCCCATCTCAATCACAATCACCATAACTGACCCCCATCTCAATCAGAACCATCAAAACTAAGCCCATCTCAATCACAATCACCATAACTGACCCCCATCTCAATCAGAACCATCAAAACTAAGCCCATCTCAATCACAATCACCATAACTGACCCCCATCTCAATCAGAACCATCAAAACTAAGCCCATCTCAATCACAATCACCATAACTGACCCCCATCTCAATCAGAACCATCAAAACTAAGCCCATCTCAATCACAATCACCATAACTGACCCCCATCTCAATCAGAACCATTTGAACCGAGCACATCTCAACTACAACCATCTCAATTACAACCCTCAGAACTGAGCCGATTTAAACTACAATCACCTTAAACACAACCATTTCAACCACAGCCAACTCTGTTATAACCATCACGACCTCCCCAATCACTAATCATCTGAACCAGGCCGATCTCCATCACTCAGAACCCATCATCAACCAATTATTTAACAACAATCTCATTCGGACTCGTCTCTACCCCGACCAACTAAATCATAAAATTCTAAACGACAACTGTCTCAACAAGAACCGTATCCAACAAATCCATAACCACCTGGTGGTTATCGCTGCAGACGTTAAAATCAACACATACACATACGTTATATGATAGTAGTTTATTAACCACACACATTCCGATGCCATCTGCATGTACATTTACTTGCATCTTAGTTACATTTAATAAATTACGACATCAGATCGTGGCCTGCCACACTTGAATTGGTAAGAAGTTTGAAGAATCAGAATCACTTGTTAAAAGGAATGAGGGGAAACAAGGGCAATAAGGGGGGGAGCAGTTCTGAGGAGCAGATTACCTCCTCTTGTGATGCAACTGCAAATAATCTCCTACCACACCATCTTATTATGTGAGTATCAAAAGGTGTCTAAGACACTGTTGTCATAGATAAAGTGTTAGATACGTCATTATACTAGGTCTTAGTTTTTCCATTGTCCAGGGTATTCTGATGATCTTACTGTAACAGTTTGATTCGACGGATTCGATTCTTTGTCTAGAAGTTTTGGTAATCGTCCATGCTTCACAGCCATAAGCTGTCACAGGAAAAACACAGGCTCTCAAGACTTTTACTTTTATCGTTTTTTTGGTGCCCTGCCATAATTTCTTCAGGCTGTTCAGTCTCTGCATTGCCATAGCTAAGCGTCTTCTGATTTCTTTCTAGCAGTTACCATTTTTGTCGATTCTGGAGCCCAGACATTCAAAATGTGTAACCTGATTTATTTCCTCACCACCCACTGTAAATTTATGCTGACATTGTGTTTTATCGGTGGTCATTATCTTTGTTTTGTTTATGTTTATGAACAGATTTTGATCTTTACTATGTCTATTAACGGCTGAAAGTAGCTGCTCTAGCCCTTCCAAACTTCTTGATAGTACCACTGTGCCATTTGCGTATCGTAACTCTGGAATCTCGTACCCCCCAATCGTAAATGAGTCGAAACTTTCAATGTTCTCATCTTCTCGTACATTTCTCATTATACATTCCGCATATATGTTGTACAGATAAGGTGAGAGGATACATCCCTGTCGGACTCCCTTTTGTACTGCAAACCAATCTGATGTTTGCCCAAATACTCGGACAGCGGCTTGTTGATCTTGGTATAATGTTTCAATGAGATGGACTATATGCAAAGGATTCTCCACAGATTTTGATGTTTTACCGTGTTGAAGGCCTTAGTGTAATCAATGAAACATGTGTACAGGTCTACATTAAACTCTCTACATTTTTCATAGATATTCCTTAAATTGAATATGTAGTCCCGGGTCCCTCTGTCTTTCCTAAAACCTGCCTGGACTACGTGAATTTCAGATACAAACCTTTTCTCTATCCTTCTTAATAGGATTCGCAAGAGTATCTTGCTAGCGTAGCTGATCAGCGCGATAGTTTGGTAGCTCATGCACAGCTTCAGGTTGCCTTTTTTGGGGAGGGGAATATAAATTGATTTCTTCCATGCTTCTGGCCACTCTGCACTGTGCCATATCTGTTAACACAGCTTGTGATAGACTCGAGCACATGCCTCTCCTCCTGCTTGTATTATCCTGCTGGGATATCATCGCATCCTGGGGACTTTCCCTTTTTCAGGCTTTTAATTGCAGAGCGTACTTCTTCCAATGTTGTTTCAGGTTCTTTCTCATCCTCTGGTAGGATTGTAACTGAGCGCTTTGTGCTGTCTCAATACATGGTTCTGCAGTACTCTCTCCATCTATTCAGTATGTCTTTGGTTCTGTTAATGTGTTTATATTTATATAAACAGATTATGGTTTTCTGATCAGTCCCGGATATATGTGTGTGTCGAAATATATATATATATATATATATATATATATATATATATATATATATATATATATATATATATATATATATATATATATATATATATATATATATATTTCGACACACACATATATCCGGGACTGATCAGAATACCATAATCTACTTTCAAATGACACTGACAGCATGCAATCGTTGTGCTATCACAAATGCAAGAGCGTCTATTATTCGTTCAAAAGAGACGTGCCGAAAGGTCAGGCTATGTGTATCCGCTTATGAAACCCGTTTAATGTCCAAGAAATTGCGCCGCCTTTGTCGAACATCATACAGAGGCAACCATTTATGCAAATGAGAAATTGGCTGATGGGAAACGGGCGCCTGCATGTTATAGACAGCCCTTCAGAGAAATCCATGGACCCCGTCTACAAACAGAGTACTGATGGAAAGCGGTGTAGGGGAGGTACAAGGAACGATTTGCATCAAAGCTGAAAGTGGACAAGGCAATGACATGGCTGGAAAGCTACCTCGTAGACTGTCGGGCTGATCCAGAAGCGCAGCACAGACTATAGAGGATAATTGTGGGCTTAGATGCTTTAACGAGGGAAATGGTGAGGGGGTGGGGGTGGGGGATGCTTGGGGTTTAAGAGGGAGAGGGGTCCTCGACCTAGATTTTTTGAATAAGCTATCGAAAGGTTATTTAGTCCTTTAAACAATGCTGTCATTATGAAGAATTATTGTGTTTGTTTCTTATGAAAAGGTAGTCACATAGATAACGCTGTTGTTGCGGATGAAGTGTTGGAGACCGCACTGTACTAGACCTCCACCTTTTTAATGAGGTAGTATTGCTGGTAGCCTTCCTCGCTGACAGTTCTACCCCAGTATTAAACCAGGTTCCCATTTGTAACTGGCTCATGTGGGGCGTGTCGACAGCACACCATCTCGTACCTTTGCATTGAGCTCTCTACCACTCTAAAAGTCAGACACTTGTTTCTTTATATATCTCAGAATAAAGAGCAATGAAAGACTCACTGCAAAACATCTGAGAGACCTAGGGGTTATAATAGATCATACAAGCAAGGTGTGTGAGCAAGCCCAGGTGGCAGTGAAAAAGGCAAATGAAATGTTATATATGATAACAATAAATATTAAACATAGGGGCAAAGAAGGGATAGTCAAACTGTATAAACCAGTAGATAGATTGGAGCACTGTGTTCAAATGTGGCGTCCGTATCGTAGATGGAGTATTAATAACCTGGGAATGATACAAAGAGGAGCGAAAAAAACTGATAGAGGGATTCCAGAACCTTAGTTATTAGGAAAGACTTAGAAAACCTACCTACTGTGTACAGAAAAGAGACGAAGTCGAGGTCATTGAACTGGTCAACCATATTTAAAGAAGCACGTGAGTTAACGCAACAATATCCGCCTGACCTGGTCTCGGCAGATTTTTCGGCAACTCACGTCCTTCTTTAAATATCGTTGTCCAGTTCTTCACTGTTGTCTTCGACCCACCTTTGTCACCATACACTGCCTGCATTCTGCCTATGAATGTAAATTGGTCGACATCCTTCAGCTGTTTTGTTTTTTGCGAATGTCCACAATGAGTAGGTTACTCTTCTGTGCGCCCTGAAAAGGATGTTAAGTGACGCATCGCAGTAGCTTTCCTTACACCCCGAACGTGCTGATGATGGTGGACCTGAGTCCTCCATGTGGTTGTGCTATGATTGGCTTAATCTGCGTGTCGCTCACTACTACAGGAATCACGTTGAGCCTCACCTTGGTAGCCAGACTGTTGCTCTCGACAGCCTCACACATCTCAACCCAATCATATCTAGGCTGCCATCTCAACCCTACCTATATCAAACACAAATCAACTACATTGATTTCAACCTCACACATCTCAACCCAATCATATCTAGGCTACCCATCTCAACCCTACCTATATCAAACACAAATCAACTACAGTGATTTCAACCTCACACATCTCAACCCAATCATATCTAGGCTACCCATCTCAACCCGACATATATCAAACACACACATGTCAACTGCAGTGATCTCAGCCTCACACATCTCAACCCAATCATATCTAGGATACCCCTCTCAACCCGACATATATCAAACACACACATGTCAACTGCAGTGATCTCAGCCTCACACATCTTAACCTAATCATATTTAGGCTACCCATCTCAACCCTACCCATGTCAACTCTACCTATATCAAACACACACATGTCAACTACAGTGATCTCAACCTCACACATCTTAACCTAATCATATCTAGGCTACCAGGGGACGGCGTGGCCTAGTGGTTAAGTGGCACGGCTCACAACCAGAAGGTACTGGGTTCGATCCCCATCACAGCACCGGCCGTTACCCCGGGGAAGCTAACCCTTAAAAAATGCAGGAGGAAGCAGACCCTTACATAAAATGCATGTTGAAGTCGGATGCACTGGGCCAACAGGGACAAAATAAAAACCACAGTGTAACGCACACACGCCTTGGGGACTAGATACATAAGGCGAACGCAAAAAAAATAAAATAAAATAAAAAATAAAATAAAATATCTAGGCTACCCATCTCAACCCTACCTATATCAAACACACGCATGTCAACTACAGCGATCTCAGCCTCACACATCTTAACCTAATCATATCTAGGCTACACATCTCAACCCTACCCATCTCAACCCTACCAATCTCAACCCTACCTATATCAAACACGCACATGTCAACCACAGTGATCTCAGCCTCACACATTTTAACCTAATCATATCTAGGCTACACATCTCAACCCTACCTATACCAAACACACACATGTCAACTACAGTGATCTCAGCCTCTCACATCTCAACTCTACCCATCTCAACCCTACCCACCTAACCCTACCCATCTCAACCCTACCCATCTCAACCCTACCTATATCAACCCTACCTATATCAAACACACACATGTCAACTACAGTGATCTCAGCCTCACACATCTCAACCCTACCCATCTCAACCCTACCCATCTCAACCCTATCCATCTCAACCTTACCTATCTCAACCCTACCTATATCAAACACACACATGTCAACTACAGTGATCTCAGCCTCACACATCTAAACCCTACCCATCTCAACCCTACCCATCTCAACCCTACCCATCTCAACCCTACCCACCTAATCCTACCCATCTCAACCCTACCCATCTCAACCCTACCTATCCCAACCCTACCTATATCAAACACACACATGTCAACTACAGTGATCTCAGCCTCACACATCTAAACCCTACCCATCTCAACCCTATCCATCTCAACCCTACCCATCTCAACCTTACCTATCTCAACCCTACCTATATCAAACACACACATGTCAACTACAGTGATCTCAGCCTCACACATCTCAACCCTACCCATCTCAACCCTACCCATCTCAACCCTACCCATCTAAACCCTACCTATCTCAACCCTACCTATATCAAACACACACATGTCAACTACAGTGATCTCAGCCTCACACATCTAAACCCTACCCATCTCAACCTTACCCATCTCAACCCTACCTATATCAAACACACACATGTCAACTACAGTGATCTCAGCCTCACACATCTCAACCCTACCCATCTCAACCCTACCCATCTCAACCCTACCCATCTCAACCCTACCCATCTCAACCCTACCCATCTTAACCCTGCCCATCTAAACCCTACCTATCTCAACCCTACCTATATCAAACACACACATGTCAACTACAGTGATCTCAGCCTCACACATCTCACCCCAACCCATCTCAACCCTACCAATCTCAACCCTACCTATATCAAACACACACATGTCAATTACAGTGACGTCTGCCTCACACATCTCGACCCAATCATATCTAGGCTGTTGTTCTCGACAACAGCCTGTTTCCAGGACGATCAACGAGGAGGTCAGGTGAGGGTCTTGGCCAGTATGTTTCTCCGGAACCTGGATAACATTGTCTGATCAGTGTGTTTTGTCTGACCACACGTTAGCCTTATCGTCCCGTCAGGTGAGGGTCTTGGCCAGTATGTTTCTCCGGAACCTGGCTAACATTGTCTGATCAGTGTGTTTTGTCTGACCAGACGTTAGCCTCATCGTCCCGTCAGGTGAGGGTCTTGGCCAGTATGTTTCTCCGGAACCTGGCTAACATTGTCTGATCAGTGTGTTTTGTCTGACCAGACGTTATCTTCATTGTCCCGTCAGGTGAGGGTCTTGGCCAGTATGTTTCTCCTGATTCTGGCTAACATTGTTTGATCAGTGTGTTTTGTCTGACCAGACGTTAGCCTCATCGTCCCCCTTCATCTGTTAGAACCCGAATCACCGCTCGCTGCTCAACTCTAGACGGAATCCGTTATCACACCCGCCATGTGTTCAACGGTCTGCTGAGGAAACTAGGTGTCGGAGGATAATAACCTTCTGCAAACTTAACGGTTGGTATGTGCTTTTTACACCAGAAGTGACGTCATAATGCCCACCCATGTTGGGGTGGGGGGTGGTGTGGAGGTGGGGGGGGGGGGAATTGCTTCCGGTGTGCTAACATTTATAAATAATCCAGAAGATTGTCTTTGACTTTTTCCTCTTTATGTCCGTTGTTGTCTGTCAGTCATGAAAAATGTTCTTCTATCACTCTGTGTAGATGTTTGACCAACCACCCCCGAATACACACTTGTCTCGTTCCATGTACATATATGATACGATATATAGTTTTTATATACGAGCGTTCGAAAATAATTTAAGCAATTCCAAAGTAACACTTGAGTGACTACAAGAAGGCAATCATGTTCCATCTCGCCTTCAAAGCATATTCTGTAAACCAATTTGTTGTAGAATGCACCACAGCAAGACCGTATGCAAGCTCTTTGGCCCATGCTTTCTGTAAGAGTGTATAGTTGAGTGGAGCGGAAAGGATACAAAAACAAGCGAATGACCAAGTTAGTCCTTCATATTTAACTAAGAATTGGAAATGCAAATCGAAACTTTCATGTATTGCAATTGAGTTAGTTCGTATTAGTGATAAGAACTGTTGATTCAGGCACAAATCGGTCTGCCGCATTTCTCATTTGACTGCTTCTCTACCCAGAACGGAAGGATCTCAATGAACTTCTAATTAAATGACTAATGAAATGGATTCTCTCACTGGTCCGGGGTTTTCTCTAAAAAGCAGTGAGACGTTCTTTTGTCGATAACCAAAGATAGCACGAGATATGTTGTCCATTGGTCAGCAAATACTAGGGCCTATCTAGGTTTTAAATATTTTATTTTCTACTTGGGGGCTCAAGGGTTTTGAGGTAAGGTGTCCGCTTCGGGTTCGAGTTCGAATCACAGAGGAGCCTGAGATTTTTTCAGGTAGATCAAATCTCGCTGATCTCTGGAAAGTGAGATCGGACTCCCGTGTACAGTTTCGAGCACGTTAAACATCTCTTGACAGTTAGAAATCAAGAACAGTAAGTTTAACGGCCGCTTCCTGGGCATAATTCAAAAATTCAAGTTAAAAATCATCTAAAATTAGTTGCACTTTTTCCCAGGCTTAGTATGCTGAATGAAGTTCTAAAATACCTACTTCACATGACCGAAGCCTTCGGCTACCTGGCAATATACATTAAACATGTCTGAATACCAGGATCCCAATTATTCTAAGTATCTTTCACTATGGAACATGAACGTAAGGTCATGACAAAAGCAACTTGTTTTTCAAAGCAAGACAATATAAATGGCAGAGTGGTATTATGATTAGTCAGGCTACCTGAGAGATCAGCTTTTGCACATTCTATTTAATTGTGTTTGTGGTTCGTTACTTTACTTCCCCACTCGGGCACACGCTGGAAATGTGTCTAGATCTTTTCCCATTACAAAATGGAGCGTGAACCATTCGACATAGTGCAATGTTAAGCGTCGCGCTAATTAGTTCGGAGAAGGCCTGGAGGGCAAACCACCTCCTCCAAATTTCAGGGCTTGGAGACGAGTCCCGTATCCGTCAGTACCACCGTGTTTCAGGTTTAAAATAGGACATGCGACATGTTTCTCGAAGTGCAATACCTGATTGTAATAGGTAAGAGCACCTCAAGTTTGGGACGATATTCAGAAAACAAGATGATAAATAAAGCGATAGAAGTAATGGTTTTCGAAACTTTTCGTTCTCAGTTGTTATTTAATTGTAGTGACTCTTCTTAAATCTCTGGCGTGTAGGATAAAGTGGACTTTCATGCTCCGCGTTGTAGTTGTTTTTGTTGTTCGAAGCTACTCGTGCTGAGTTGGGTTAGCTCTTGTCGACGCTCCTTTAATAGCGAGTTAAAGTGGCTCTTCTTACATTCCGATATATATATATATATATATATATATTAGATGGTGTACTTTGGTCCTCCGGTTGTAGTACAATGCGGTGCTCCCTAATAAGCTGATCACTATAGGAATCACAGTGCTGATCCATGGCCTACTTTAGATAGGCCCTCTGATTCACTGGGGAAATCTATGTGAAACGTCACATTCCTAGACCGACTAAATAACATAACTCATCAGAAATCATATTGTGCAAAGGTTTTTAATCAATCCATGCCCCACACAGACGAATAAAACAAAATTCACGGTACTAACCACAACAAATCACTGTTGCAAGTGATTATTTGACACAATCCTGCCCCGAAACCAACTGCATATCCATCTATGTTTCCCGAAAACGCTATTATAGTTGACACCAAGAAGTGTTATTTAGTCAGCCTATGAATGTGAAGTGTCTCAAAGTGATTTCCTCGTGAGTCAAAAGGCCTGTATCTACAGTAGGCTGTGGCTGATCCCTACCTCGTTGTTCAGACACCTGTGACACGGCCTGTCTGCAGGAGCACTAACGAGACCGATAAATAGGATCTTGATAACTGTGTTTCACTTAACCCCAAATTACTCTTTGCACCCTCCTCGCTGTAGCACAATGCAAGGCGTTTAACACGAGGTATGTCCAAAATGTCTTAGTATTAGTCAACCTCTACTTCTACAGAGGCGAATGGTCCTGTGCAGGTCCCAGCTCTGGTGTGAGCTTGATGAGTCCATCTTAATAGACTCAAACACTAAAGCAAATAATTCCCGTCGTCTGTTAGGTGTCATATATGCAGCTCTGAATAAACCACATAACCATGACCGATGTTATGCCATGTCACCGGACGCCTTTACGACATACTCTCTGTGTGGCAGTTATGCTATTTTTGCCCTTGACATACACAAAGACCACGGCGAACCACTCGGAAAGTCCAAAATGTTCCAGAACTTTCAAAAGTGCGCACCCATGTCATGTCATTGAGACATCATTTAAGTAGTGCTACCTAATGATAACTTTCACAAGTAACACAATGTTTCCCTCGTGTTTCTATAATGATTGTTTATCACCATGAAGATTACGATTTTTTTGTTTTTCAAGATTTCAGAATTTCATGATCAACAAATCAACATGACGTTTTGTTTAAGCTCGGGAACACATTAATAGAGACTCAGAAAAATGTTAAAACAAAGTTGTTGGGATCAGTGAATCCCTACTCGTTGTTCGTATGTTCACCACAACAGCGATTATGAGAGCAAGATCCTGAGCAATGCCTGAGCTGTAGCGGTCAACGACCCAAAGCTGACTGTTAGCGTCAGGGCCAGCGACCAAGAGCTGCTAGGAGCCTTGTACCCTTCCACGTGGTGATCCTGGATAACAGGTTGCAATAGGGCAAACTGGCTAAGGAGAAGGGATCAAACAGGGACGGCTAACCCGGAACCAACAAATGCCATGTTGAAGTCGGATGTCTCGGACCGAAAGGTGAAAATAACAGTCAAGCTGTAAACTAAAACACAAAGCATTCCGGTCTCTGGACCATCCTGCTACTTGCAAAGCCAAGTTCAGGGTTTGGTAGCGAAGTTCGAGAACGAAGAAGAAGAAGAAGAAGAAGAAGAAGAACAATACTAGGAATAATAATATATGCTTGACTTAATCGCTCCTTTTCTGTAAGTTGGTGTAGAGGTCGCCTGTTCAATTTTTGCGTGGCTTCTACATGTATTTTCTTTAGAATTGGATAGCTTGTCCCATTCTCAATCTACCTGAGTAGTCTCTAGTCTGTGAGCTAACGTGCTGCTGTTCTTGCTGCTTCTCTTTCGATATCGGTAACATTAGAACGATAATAACAATAATATATGATAATAACAGTAAAGAATAATACTAAAATATCTGAAATAGCAAAATTATAATGTTATAAATAATTATGTAGGATAATAATAGTCAAGAATGATACTACTAGAATATATAAAGTAATAAAAGAGGATAATAGTAAAAATAATAAAAATAATAAAAGTAATAATAATAATAATAATAATAACAATAATATTCATGCAACTATTTGCAGCCTGTTGAAGTATTTGAACCTCAGCAGTTCAGTTAGAGCACAATTTACCATTATAAATACGCATTGTTTCGCAGTTATTTTTGGAATAGAAGACAAAGATACCAGTTTATAATAATAATAATAGTAATAATAATAATAATAAGTTTAATAATATTAATAATAATAATCATGGAGGTAAGAATAATAAAGTCTGAGGTGTAAAATAGATTATCATTTAAGTGGTATATTAATGTAAAAATGTTGGGGATAGCATACAGTTTTTTAAATTCAGCAGGTAATTACAAACGGCGTTCAAATCAAACCGACATTTTTTGTTTTAGTTCTACCTGAATGGGTTATAACGTGCTGGAACTACTATCATTAGTTAGGTCACATGTGTCCTATTATTTCTAGGTGGCTCACTTGCTATGTGCCAGTCACGTGACAGATAAATACAAATGGTGGACAACATAGTTACTGTTTGCATGGAACGGCGTGTTGTGATGCTGTTTGTGAGAGTAAGTGTGAAACATGCAGACATTTTCTACCCTATGGTACCACTATCAACAGTGAATAGTACATATGCATTTTGGGTGATGTGCATAACCGTCTGCGGAATAAACGGTCTGATTTGATAACAAAAGGCGTTCTGCCCCTGCAAGATAACGCTCGACCTCATATGGCTTTCCGCACTTTGTGCCATCTGCAGCAACTCGGCTGAGGTGTAGTGCCACATTCACATTACAACTCAGACCTCGCTCCAAGCGATTTCCACCTGTTTAGACCCCTAAATGAATTCATGAGAGGCCAGCATTTCAGCACAGGTCACGAAGTGAAACAGGCTGTCCTGGATTGGTTCAGACATACTGACAAATCTCTCTACGCTGAAGTTTGTAAAGTATTGCTTAAACGCCTGGATAAGCGCATACATGTTGCAGGAGATTATATTAAACAATAAATTGCATTTTGACTCAGTTCAGTTCATCCCGTAATCCATCAGGTCGTTGGGGCACACCTGAAGACACTCCCAAAATCCGACGCTATCTCTCTCTATCTGTCGCCGCCTGTCGTATCTCACCCGGACGAAGGCCTGACCACTCAGTGATGTTGTCCACCCATCTCTTCCTTGGACGTCCTCGCTCTCTCTGTCCCGGTAAGGAACCAAAGAGTATCGAGTTGGTAATTCCGTTGGACCTCGCGACATGCCCGCATCAGGCCATCGTTCGTCTATTGATAGCTGTAAACAGATCTTCAAAAGGACCAATAGCGCCTTCAACTCTCTGACGTATTTCTTCGTGCGTGACACGATCTTTATATGTAACACTTAGAAGTTTTCTATAGCA
The DNA here is from genome assembly GCA_036924085.1 of Ariolimax columbianus. Lineage (NCBI taxonomy): Eukaryota > Metazoa > Mollusca > Gastropoda > Stylommatophora > Arionidae > Ariolimax > Ariolimax columbianus. The sequence continues at coordinate 57,112,380 of JAVGWX010000001.1, read as the reverse complement.
CCGCATTTCCATTGCATGTATTCTGCCCTGGATATCTGCTGTAATGGTTCAGGTCTCGCAGACATACATAAATATTGATAGCACCAGAGAGCGCATTAGTCTAACTTTCATGCCGAGGGCGAGTCGCTTGTCTTGCCATATAGGTTTAAGCCGAGTCAGCGCCGCTGTTGTTTGTGCTATTCTTGCAATTACCTCTGGCTTCGATCCCTCTTCACTGATCAATGATCCCAGATATTTGAAACGTTTTACCACCTCAAGTTCCTGCCCATTTGCCTCTATTACAGATTTAAACCCTGCTATGTTATTGGTCACGAGCTTTGTCTTATCTGCATTTATTTCCATACCAAAACTCAGGGCCGTTCTATCCAAGCTACCAATGAACTCCTTGAGTTCCCATTCTGTGCATGCCAATACATCAATATCATCAGCAAATCGGAAGTTTGTGATAAGCCTGTCACCTATTTTAACCGTGCCAGCATGTTCTTTTAAGATCGTCTCCATTATTCTCTCCACGAAGATATTGAAGAGTGTTAGGGAGAGTATACATCCCTGTCTCACACCCACCGTCGTACGGAACCTGAACTCTACTGAGACAGCGCTGGTCGCCTGCTGATAAAGGTTTGCAATTACCCTCACAAGATCACTGTTGAACTTATAATACTTCATTGTTGACTATAGCGCCACATGCCACACTCTGTCAAACCCCTTTCTAAAGTCAATGGAGGCACGAAAGAGTTGTTGTTGATACTCTGAGTACTTCTCATTTTGACTACTTGAAAAAAAATGTTGTTTCCTTACAAAACAATTGTCTCGGTTTGACTTGAATTCCTCTCGTAAAAGTAATAAGATAAAAAACAGCAAGTAGAGAAGCATGATAGGAGTAGAGGTCAAAGCAACTGAAGCAAGTTGCCCCCAATCGAAGCGTATACCGTGTATTAGTTACTATCTATGTTCCACTGGAGCCTAACTGCGTGAGTGGTTTCTGGGAAAGTTCTGTGTGGGATAAAGAGACATAGACAAATTTCTACACTGACAGCATGTCGCAGGAGTTGACTGAGAATACTCTCCAAGTGCGCAGTTTGCAATTGACGCATATAAATTGGCTGTTATATATGGTGTAACATACTGGGTTAAGAATACAGCTCTTGAACAACGTATCTATCTATGACTCATAATTGGAAAATTCAGAAACTTTTTTCAGGGAAAGGAACGAAATGAAGAATAGGTAAAAAAATAAGAGAAGGCAGAAGGGGAAAAAAGAGTTGTAGATGAATAGATGAAGAAGCAGCATATTAATAAAAGAGGATGCCGGGGAAGAAGATAAAGCGAAAAAGAACAAATAATGGGAGAAAGTAAAATGTAATTTTTGCAAAGCACATGAAAGGAAGCACGGATCACTACAATTTAGCACTTCATTATCATGTTAGTAACAATAATATTAATACAGTTCGCGTAGGCGTCAAAGGCCCGTTGCGCCGATTGACCACTAACATGTCTAACTGCTTAGGCTGTGTTCATGTGTAGCGTGTCGACCAAAATCCCTACAGACTCCTCAGGTGAAGCCGAGTACTCCGCTTCCATGGGATGAGAGCCGCGAGGAGTGTGTTAAACCAATGTTTGTGTCAGGCTTTCTGTGTCTGTCCGTGTCAAACTCCCTGTTTTTCCGTACCCCACCACCGATGCTTCTGATTGTGGTCACCATTTGGTCAGCGTGACCCTTGCTGTGCTAAGAACACGAGGTTGGGAGGAAGTCTGCTTCAGTCCAAGCAGAAAGGTCTTTGAGTAGTGGTAACCTGGACTGAATTATGATATGTGGTTAAGCGAAACGTTGAACTCCATCATGGGCTGTTCTTCCACGGTTTAAGCCAGGTATGAAACGCAGCGTAATGTAGGTTAACCGATCGAAAGCGCATCAGTTCCACATAATAAAGTCACTGATACCACTTGGGGAAGGAGTTGTGCAATATAAACAGACCAGGATCCATCAAACATAGGAAAACGACACAAACATCGGAACGAATCGAGAACTCGGCCGATAAGGTGCGGCCATTTTACTTTCCTATTAGAAAGGCAAAACAGTATACTGGTCAAGACCTACATCTTACTTCCTCGTAGTTCTTCCTGGAATCAGTTTGTTCTATGACAGTCTGGTTAACGAGGTCAGAGATTGACGTTGTAGTGAGCGATACAGTGACAAAGCCAAGCATAACACAGCTGCATGGAAGACCCCAGTCCACCTTCATCCGCACGTTCGGGATGTGAGGAAAGCTACCGCAACCCACCATTTAGCGCACTTTTCAGAGCGCATAAAAAAGTAAAGTTACTTATTGTGGACGTTCAACAACAGCACTGCTGTGTGCTCCTCTTCATCTTCGTCATCGTCGTCGTCATCATTATCTTCATCGTTTCGCTCCAGTACGAAGAATACGTCACCACTGGAATTGGCCCGTTTACATGAAGCCTGTATCCAAACATGTCCAATCATTTTCCTATTAATTCCAATGTTGAACACATGCTTTAACAGCGTCCGGTCAATTTTCAGGAAGCTTGTATTTGAGCTTCAACAGTTGCTTAGTATAATGGCAATGTTCTTTACATGACAAGGTTGCTAGTCTCAAACACAACCCTCAATATTCCACTTATTTCACAATATTCCACAGTGCATACTATGCTATCATATTGCATCAATTACTATATGTTACAATTGTTGTCGTTAGTAGCATACTTTGTTTAAAGATACTACTGTACGAGATGAAGTTTTAGAGCCTTTATTGTATTAGACCATTGCTTGCTTATGACGTAGGTTAGCAAGTTTCAATGCTCAATGCTTTTCCTAATTGAAAGCCAGGCACATGCTCAGTCGTGTTCGTACGGTAGTTGAAATCTATAACTTTACCGTGAAAAGCGAGTCTTCTCAAAGCAAAGCAAAGGCCGCCGTCCATCGTAGACAGATGATGTCATAATTTATTTTGCTAGCGCTATTTTTAGTGAGGATTAACTGCGCTACTTTTTATCCTCACCCTCGCGTCTCGTGCCGCCCGACCCCAGTGGCAAGTCACGGACAAGGCGACTACGAGATGTAGGGGACTACGCGTGAAAAAGACGGCGGAGTCCGGAGTTAAGCCCACACCATCTGATCACGAGGCCGACGGCTTAACCACTTCGCCACGGAATCCCCGAACGGAAACAGTGAAAAGCGAGTCTTCTACAACTGCGCTAATCAGACTTTGTTTACATTTAACTAGCTGCGGGTTTCTTTCATTCCTTATTTAGAACTAACTTAGTCAGTGGACATTGCAAGAAATTAATCAGAATCTTCGCTGTGTTTGACTTTCAATCCTTGCTTCGAAAATACAAGAGGGATGGATGTAGCATGTGTCAATCCATCAGGGGCGTGTGTGGATATGCTGTTTTGGTCATGTTGGGATTAATCTAGGCTCACATTTGTGCTGAGCTGATCACTTAGGCTGATTTGTGTTTTGATCAACCCCCTCCTTTCTCCTCATGGGCAATAATTTAGCTCCAACCCGTTACATGGTAGTGGGAATGGTGGTATACCTAGTTTTATTAATAGACTTGTATGTAATGTTATTAGCAATTATATAAACAATAACAACACACTTACTTGTTTTTCTCTAAACGTTTTGTTTGATTTGTTTAATAATTCCCCAACATATGTTTTTGTGGTAGGTGTAAGTTCAATGTGCATCAATGCAAAATTCTTCAGTTTATCATACTTTTCGTATTGAAGACAGTTTTTAACGCGTTTTAGTGCCTAAAATGATCTACCTCCACAGCAGTCGGTTGCCAAAAGTAAAGTTTTCTGCTTGGTCAAACACTTATATGACTCCTGCCGTACATGAAATACATTCTCTCTCTGCATCTGCAAGCATATCTTTATCTTTTTTTTTTCAAAACCTGTTTCCCAGTCTCATTAATGGGCCTTTAGATGTCCTTTTAAAAAATTGGACATCTGCTCTGCCAATCTCTCCGACTATATTTCTTTGCATATTATGTCGTTAAAAAGTAACCTCGGTTCCCCAAAACAGTGTTTCTCGTGACCTAAGAAAACATTTGATTAAATCCTGCGGTCGAACATCTGTCCTTAGTAAACTACAATTATTTTTTTCTTGGAATGTCTACAACAACTACGGAGACAATTCAAATTTCGAAATTCTCGACTGTTGAAGAAATAGGGGTCGATGGGGTGTTCCCTAGGCTGAGAGGTGGACAACGGCAACTGTGCAACACGTTTATATTCGCTGTTAGGTATTCAAAGGATATCCGTAGTAGGTTATTTGTATTTATGATTTTAATTCATTTGTCTTATTACGTATGGGTGGGGAAAAGGTGGTGCGGGGGTGGAGAGTAGGTGACGTATTGGGTTAGTAATTTCATTATTTGTCGCTAGTCTTTGCCCGAATACCAGCGGATAAGCTGTTTGTTCTGATTTTCAATTGACACGGGTCATTGTACGTGTACACGGGATCTCAAAGTTTACTGTACGTCTTCAATAGAACAAAACACTCAATATCACCTCCCTTGAGACGAGAGGTCAGCTAAAACACTTAGGATTCAGAAATCCAATGTTTTGGGATTTCGTTTCTTGAGGGGAGAGCATCTGGCTCATTAGAGCAGCGGCAGAACACTCGCTGTTTATAGCAATGGCACAGGGTTAAACTGTCGCTACCGGTAGCTCCAGTAGACTCAGCCGTAAATGGATACCTGGTTAACGACTAGGGAAGGCAAAATGCAGTAATGAAAAAGAACTGGCCACTGCACATCATAAATATGTAGCTGAGTACAATGAAGCTATAATACTCCATCCTCGATGGCAGTCTGTTGTGTGGCCTACCTTTACCTAAAATCTTCCATCGCTAAACAATCCGTGGACTGAACGTTGATCATTCATCACAATTTTACAACTTTTCTCTTCCTCTGATGTCCTTTGATGTAATCTGAACGATCAACTCTGCTTTTTGCATTACCTTCAATCTCCTCATAGTTCTAGCTTAAGTTCGAAGTGTAATTAGCTAATGACTTCAGCAACTTCACTGCCTAGAGATCAATGCCTGTGTTCTTTCAGTCTAAAGCTTGTTTGGTGAAATTTCTATATTATTGATGACCAGACCACAAATGGTATCCCATTCTTCAGACTCTGCAACTCGAACATGACAATGTAGCTTTGTCTTCAGAAACTTCCACCAATGGATACAATGCTTCAATTATTTTTTTATTGCCAGAATAAAGTGCTTTTGTGGCATCAACATATTTTGTTACTGTCCTACCACATTTTTCCCATTGCTGTGGTAGTCGAGAGGTTTTAAAGGTTGAGGACTACAGACCGCTTCGCCACTGCTGTCGCCACGTCGTGTGCTGGTTATGTTTGTTTATTTCACCCCCAACAGAAAAACAACATACCGGGGGATTAGAACCGCTGCCCTCCTCGTCGGCAGGCAGGCTTCGAAATCATTCGGCCACGCGCTCCTCGGCATCAACATTAGCAGACTAATTAGTATCACTGGGTAGCTTTACAATATGTAAACCACAAATAGCGTCAAATATAAGTGCCCATCTGTTCGTTTAAGTACTTAAGAAACAACCCATTCAAAGAATTGTCTAGCTCCAGAAAATTTCTACAGAAGAATGGCTTGCCCCATTTAATGAGTTCTTAAAGGGTGGAATGTATTATTCATGTTGATGAAAGCCCATGATGAGTAACTTGACTCTTTTGTGCGCCCTAAAAAAGGCGTTAGGTGGCGGGTTGGAGTAACTTTTATCACATCCCAAGCGTGCTAATGAAAGTGGACAGGTTGCTGTGCTATGCTTGGTTTCATCTGCGTTTCGCTCACTACTACGGTGCTAACGTCGATCTACACCTCGATAGTCAGTCTGCCACGAGACAGGTATGTTTCCAGGAGGAACTACGTGGAGGTGAGATGGGGGTCTGTCTTGGCCAACACATTTTACCTGACCCTAACTAACATGTCTCATCAGGATGTTGTGCCTGACCAGGCTGAGACTTTTGATCAACAGTATATTCATGTCAGAACTATGCTATCAGTGTCAAACCTGGACATTAACAACGATCAAAGAAGAAATGTTACGATCTGTGAGAAAAGATGCTTGAGACAAACCATAAACATCACTAGGAGAGAGACAGAATGAGAAATGATGAGATTCTAATGGCTGTCAAAATAAGACCACGGACCAAACACACGGATAGGAAGAAAATCAAGTGGTTCGGCCACCATATACGAGTGCAACCTTCCAGGCTACCCATGCGTGCTTATGCCGATAACCAGGTGGATAGGAAATATTAGGGATATACTAAGTCGCCATGGGGTGTCAATATCGACGACGACCGGCCTAATTAAAGATATACACCTGCAACTGATCACGGCGCTTCACAACACAATTATTAAAGACAATAGATATCACGAGAGAGAGAGAGAGAGAGAGAGAGAGAGAGAGAGAGAGAGAGAGAGAAAGAGAGAGTGCAAGGGGATTTTTCTCACGAACATCGTCAAATGTTTGGTACTTACAACGGCTTTTATCTATGATGTGCTTCTTTAAAACGGTAAATATACTTCACCTCAAGAACTGTGCACATCTTTCAACTGGATTCCTAATTGAGAACATGGCGAAACATAATTAATAATAGATTCCAATCGCAAGCAAAGTTGGCGGCAGCATCAAACTATTGCTGCGAAATTTGTGATCGCTGTTGGCTGTAAAGACCAATCCTGAAACTGATATACATGACTAATCCCTTGTGTAGAGTCCACAGCAAAAGAACAATACCTAGCTTGAACAATTTCTTCACTGACAGTCTGCGGTATATTTTTTCCTATACTATTTATGAGCTGGTCACAAGCGGTGGATGAAATATAAGAAACTTAATATTTTTCTCTGTTGCCATATTTCTCTATATATTTAGCTAAGAATGGATAAATCTCCTAAAATAAGAGTCGTCATTGGTAAATGACTAACATATCACGGCATAGCATAAGAAAGCTAACCCACGGTCAATTAGACATTTTACAGTAGCAAACACAGGATCTAAAGCCGATTTTCCGTAAGTTCATTCAGTTCGTTGTCTGTCCAAAATAACGTTATTCACACAGCCATTATCATTTGTCTATGGCAAAGTCTGGTTGCAGCTTCTCTATGAGATCTGCTGCTTTTGCTAGCTGAAGTACGTTGAACTGAATGTTTTTGGTGCCAAAGACAACTATTGCAAATGAGTTCTTATCTGTTGAAAAAAATTTGCATTGAGAACATCAAAGCTTTACATTTGCTCAGTGAATAGCACGACCCGATTCTTATTTTCTTCTCGCTAATTGACAGATAATGGTACAGCTTAGATTTGGTAGGTAATTGGAAAGCGTTAATTTGGCAGATAAGGTTACAGATTAGATGTGTCAGATAACAGTACAGCTTAGATTTGGCAGATACGGCTACAGATTATATTTGTCAGGAAATAGTACAACTTAGATTTGGCAGCTAATTGGAAAGCTTAGATTTGGTAGGTTTGATTTGGCAGGTAATTATACAACTTAGATGTGGCAGGTAATTATACAACTTAAATTTGACAGGTAAAGGTACAGCTTAGATTTGGCAAAACCACCGTTTCTGTTTGTTGTCAGTTTGAACTGAGTTGACAATGCTGAACGTTTTATTTCTACAATGTTTACCTCTGTTTATTGTCCAAAAATGATGCATATGGTCTGTAATGTTACTGGGTCACAATCCAATATCTTTGACAATTTGAAGATCACATATATTGGTTTATGCACAAACTGGTCACACAGGACCATTTTTGACGTTCGCTTTATTTCTCTATTCACCAAGGCATGCGTTGCGGTATGTTTTTATTTTGTGCCTGTCGGCCCAGTGCATCCGACTTTGGCATGCAATTTATGTAAGTGTTTGCTACCTCATACTTTTTCTAAGAGTTTGCTTCCCCGGGGTAAGGGCCAGTACTGTGGGGGAGGGGGGGGGAAATTGAACCCAGCACCTTCGGATTGTAAGCCGTGTCACTTAACCATTAGTCCATGCTGACGCCGTTACACAGAAATTAAATCAATGGGTAGTATAAAGACAATGTCCCTTTAAAGAAACAGAACTTACATATGCGTTACCAAAAATGTCAGCATTGTTATTTTCAAATTGTTCTTTGATTCGCCTGTGAGAATAGACTTATCTCCACCATGAGTTGCCTCCAACCGCATGGCATTAATATCTTCCATACTTTTTTTAAAAATCTCATACTATTCCCCCATCTATTCGTCTTTCTTTTTACCACCCCCCTCCCTTCTTCTATCAGTCCTCCCCCTCCCCTACTATATTAATCTCAGCCCCTCCCGGCTTATATTATCTTCTTTTTGTTCTCCCACCTTGAGCACTATTTTGCCGTTTCCATATTTGGCCACCACTGGCTTATCCTGCGCGTTTCCCCTCCTCGCCACCTTATTTGACCGCTACCCTCTAGATTCAGTTAAGCATCGGACCCAACCAGTCGCTTAGACAGACTGGGTCTACTATCAGATAAGTAGACTATTTGTTCCTTATATGTTGATTTGTTAGTTCAGTATTGTTGTTATTTGTTGTCCCTGATAAAGGCCTATTGGTCGTAACGTTGGTTTTGTTTGTGTTCTATGATCGGTGCGGTATCTGGCCATACCCATTTAAAAATTTTGATTAAACTCAACCTTAATCAACTTTGAAATATTTGTTCATTTGTTTTTCCCCCATTATTTATGAATTAGTACTGTTCTATGTGTCGTTATTGTTAGTTGCAAAAGTCTTGCAATCATGAGATTCACCAATTTCAAATTTGCTCGTGTCATAAAGTAGGTTCTGATTTTGCTTACTGTAACAAATTCACCCAGATTTTAAAGCGTCTGACAAATTAGACCGTTACTTTGAACACCATGCCGCTGTTCCTTACGTGTACAAAACACATATCTTTGCTTGTACACATTTATATCTTGAATCTATTTGTGGGACTTTACACAGAGTAACCGCGTGACAAACTGCAAATATTAAAAACAAAGATCGATGTAAAATATCGGCGCTGTAAAGTTGTTGAATAATAAATGTTGAAACATTTGTCTGTGGCTAGTGTGTATTATTATTTTTTTTAATCCATCACGTTGGAATATTATAAACGTCATTGCAGAATGCAAAAATTTATTTTTGTACGTAAGGCAAAAAACACACACTAATATAACTTCATTTAGCTTAAGGCGCTATGGTTCCCTAGGCGTTAGCCTAATAAGCCTTATGGATAATCTCGCTAGGCTTAACGGCAATGCGAGAGCTGTAATTTTGACTTCGATATCGCCTATGGCTGGGACATTACATGTTGATAAGATATATTGACATAATTCAATGACAGCCTGCGTGATGATGCCAAAATATTTGATGGATAGACGGTCCAGTGATCACAGGAGTTTGACATCAGACGTGAGTCGACAACAGAAGGACACATGTGTTGATGGATAGGGTCGTGTACAGCAAACGAGATTTAGCTGTTATTAGAATAACATCCCTTCAATGAACTAGACTTAACATTTTTGTTTCTGCTCTGTATGTTCTGTTAGGAAATGGTAAACACGAAAGTTTCGCAAAGTGAAAACAAAGATCTCAGTGTAAATAAAAAATACATCGGAGGTGATGGTAGTGACAAATAAACAGGACTCTCCAAAATGCTGCATCAAAGCGTAGGGGAGCGAACTGAGACAAGTTAACACGTTTATATACATGGCCACATACAACACATTAGATGTAAGATGACATTTTGAAATAAAATGCAGAAAACCCCATGCAAATATTTTGCCACCATCAAGCAGACTGTCGTTGAATTATATCAGTATGTCCAGATCATAAACGGATTGTTTTGCAACAAAACCTCGCTGCGATTGAGAAATAGAGTAATTGGATGCTACATGGAATAGTACTGACATATGACGGCGAATAATGGACAATCAGCAAGTAAATGCATGAATCTTTGGAAGCAACGTAGATATGGTTTTATAGAAGAATGCTGCAGATCCAATGGACTGCATCCAAGACTAATGATACAGTAATCGAAGAGGTACAAACACAAAGACAACTCATTGCAAAGACCAGAACATGGCAGTAACCCTTTTTCGGGCATGTGACGGTTTGAGCATGTTGTGGCAATGGGAAAGGTAGCAGGAAAGAGAGACAGAGAAAGACAGAGAGAGAATATGTTGGTCAGTCTGAGAGAATTGCACGGGCGACAATCAACAGCAGAGTTGGTAAACGACACACATGATAGAAGCGGATGGCCTAAACGTCAACCGACAAGGCACCTCATGATAATGATGATTTGTCAAAAATCTAGGTCACTGCACTTCTAACAAACCCGAAGGTGCTGTGTATCTATAAACAGATGATCAAGAGTGTGAGCAGCAGTCATGGTTCCAGTAGTTGTATACATTTGATACGTCCTCCCAAGTGCCACTCGCTGATCCGCCAACCTATACTTTCATAATTGTGCACTCTTTGCATTGATAGTCCGTCGTCTCCAGTGTTATCAACCAAGAGACAGTCATTGATAGAATCAGAATATCACTCCTATCCATAACCAACTTCTTCAATAGGTCTGCAGTAATCCAACATCAGACTCGCATCGTTCTGTGCTGACACGACCTCCTCAGAAAAATATGTAACCATCCCTAACCTTTGCAAGCTGACCTTCGTCATTTAGCTTGTCTCACTAAGAGCAGCCACGTCTACCTGATAGCGAGCAAGCTATCCAGCTATGAGTGCTGTCTTTCGTTTTAGCCTGTTGGCTCAGTCTGGCAGCGTGCATACATCCAAGGAGCCGAAGTTAAGAGGCTTAATTTTATCGCAGATTTTCGTCTGATAGTGTAACTTTCGCTTGAATTGATTAAAGTGATAAAGCTATGCGAGCCAACCCCACTCTCTCGTCCCCTGCCAGATAAAGCCCGTGGCAAGGCGTAGTCAAAACGACTGCAGGAAGCACGTGATGTCGATTTTTCCCTAGGATTTACTCCCAAAACTTTTTCCGCAAATGGGTGACCCACAAGGCAGCAGGCATGAGACCACATACAGGGTCATCTATACATAGTATAAAAAAACAATCACACAATAATACATATATTATAATGAAATATCATGCGATATAATACAAAGATACAAAATATTAAAAGCAATAAGTGTAACCACATCAAACACAAAATAGGCAGTTAAACCCCATCCAAACATCCACAGTGGGTACACAAGTAAATTATGGCAATTTCTATAGACTCATGCAATCTGGACTTTGATTGCGTTTACAGTAGCCTTGTATCCACTTCAGAACGTGAGCACTTTACAGAGCTTGCAGAATCAGGAATCGTTAAAAAACAAGTAAACTTAAAGTGTACTATTCGTTTAGACCGGATTCTAAATAATTGTCTTTCATAAACTTTATAAGTTCAGAAATGGCAACCTTTGGAATTCACGACGTACATACTTGTATATTAGTTCACTTTTAAAACGAGTGTGATCATATTTGGTTCCATAAGCCAATCTTAACGTAACATACCATTACATAACACAACATGAACAATGTCAGTAAATGTACTTAAATTTACATTTCACCTGTCACAATTTTTACTACACGCAAAGCGCTGTGAGGAGATAACTCTCCATTAATCATTGGCCAGTTGTCTGGAATTTAACATTTACCTTGCAATTGCACAAAAGGTTCCGTCATTACTTGCGCTCAAGTTCATTTCCTGTTTGTATGTGGCAGTTAGAGACAATTTAGAGCGATCAGAAAATCCTCAATCAGAGGTTTCCAGCATATTGTAAGTCGCTGCCCATTTAGCACACATAATACATTTATGTGGCACCATGTGGATTAATGCACTTTATATGGTTTGTGCTCACCAGGTACATGAGGTAGAACGCCTGTCTCTCCCAGTTAATGGCTCAGTAAAGCTGCAGTACGGCGAGAGATGAGAAACTGATTACCATATTTAACTGATTTGCACATACACACCTTTATACTAACGCTTGATTTGTCATAAGAATCAGCAAACTCGATATGTTATATGGCAGGCAATATGTTAAATAATGTTATTATCAAACACTGTGATAATTTACTGTAATTATTTATCCTGTGATTATTTACCGAAGTTATGTATGTCTAAAGTACCAGCCATTGTAACGGATTATTGGACTACCGAAATAAATGTGTCATGTAGCCCAATACATTTCGGATTAATTTAGGTAATACAGTATGGACCGTGGGGTCTGCAAATGTCTTTGTGTATGACAAGGACAAGAATAGGATCACTGCCTCACAGAACGCATGTCGTAAGAGGTGATTAACTATGTGATATGGCATTACACCGGCCATGGTTAGGTGGTTTGTTTACAGCAGCATAGATGGCGCCGAACAGGCTGCCGGTCTACTTTGCTCTAGTATTTGAGTTTATTAAGATGGATTCACGCATCAGTTAACCACCCCTGTAAGCGCTTGTCCTAACGCAGCGAGGTATTAAGCTGCTCTAGCCGAGCCAGCTAAGCAGGAAACCCTTTTCCCGGCTATACCCAGCTCATTCCAGAGCTTAGACCTGCACATGGGAATCTGTGATCTAAGGCTAAGAATACCAATAATTATACAATTGCAGTATGAGACACTACATCGCAGAAGGTGACCCAATGTATGAGACTGTCTTGTTATACCTACAGAACATTGTAAACATATCGCAGATCTGATTATTTGTACAGCTCTAAAGAAGCGTGGGGGCAACGTGGATGTTAGTAATATGGACCACAACACAAACTTGTTACATTTTGGGATTTATTTAGGAGAGAAATTTCATTAAAAGAATTCGTGCTGAATGTGGATGCTCTTTGGTGACAAGGTGTAAAACACAGCACAGCCCCCACCCCCAACCCACTCCTTTGACAATAAGATAAAGAAATAAACGAAAAGTTTGCAGTTAATAAGATATTATAGTAACTATTCAGCTTTAATTTTAAGATAGTGTTTATCAAAAGATATTTTATGTCCCCTTAAGTCCTTGCCACAATTGCCCTCAATTTATGTCGCTTCCCCCCCCCCCCCTTTCATTCCTTGTCTCCAACTTCCTCGGTCTTTGTCACGGACCCACGTCACTATAGCCGACCCTCGTACTTTATCTCGACTCCCTCGATCCCATCCTGGGACACACTATTAAACATCATCAGTAATACTAGTAAAGCTGGTATTGACGCCAATCTCTTTTGATCCCAACTTACTCGAATATGTTCCTGTATATTTAGTCTGAGCTCATAACCTCGCACCGTATATAATCTTGCACTATTTTCTTAACGAGACAGAACTATTTTTCAGAAATATTCCGTATTCCATAGAATAGGTTATATAAACAGAAGTGTGTTACTTTTGTCTACAATAGATGTTGTCTTTCATTACACTCTTCTGTATGTATAAATCAGTCCATGTAGTCTGGCATTTTTTTTGGTCTATATTTCACGACATACGATTCATTGGGCGACTACTGTAGCTGGTTCCCTTGCAGAATGACTGTATCAAAGCGTTTCCGTGCGTTCGTGCAGCAGTGATTTCTGTATCAATTTATTTTATACGATTTGGTTGTTAACCTCAAATACATCCCTCTTTAGTGGCCTTTTACGACATTCTTGGAAAGTTAGAGGCTATTTTCGTTGTTCCTGTGAATGACTGCGAAACAGGATGTTTTCATGGCGGCCTGGCTGACAAGGTGTGAGGTCGGCTGATCTCCCGTTTTAGTTTACGACACACAAACGATGCCAACATAGCAGCACTACCTGGTGGACCCGGTCCATCTTCACCCGCACGCTCGGAATGTGGGTACAGCTACTGCAACTCGCCATTCAACCAATTATGCATATATATATATATATATATATATGCACGGGGATTCCGTGGCGAAGTGGTTACGCCGTCGGCCTCGTGATGAGGTGGTGTGGGTTCGATTTCGGACTCCGCAGTCTTTTTTCACGGGTGCTTGATGCAGAGTCCCCTGCATCTCCTAGTCGTCTTGTCCTTGACTTGCCACTTGGATCGAGTGGCACGAGACGATAGAATGAGGATTAAAAGTAGCGCAGTTAATTCTTACTAAAAAAAGCGCTAGCAAAATTAATTATGCCATTGTCTACGATGGACGGCGATTTTTTTAGTGAGAGAGCGAGAGAGAAAGAGTAGTGAGTGAGAGAGAGAGAGAGAGAGAGAGGGAAAGAGAGAGAGTAGATGGGAGTAGAGAACGAGTATGGGGGGTCGGGAAACAAAAAATGATTGTCTCACATTTGCTTCAATGGCGACATGGTGTGGACTGTTGACTTACATTACACGTCCATGCGCCTTATTGCAGTTGTGGCTTAAGTATCATTATGCCGTGGCTAGCCCTGTAATGTCCTACAGTCTCACGTAGACTTTTAGGATCTTTACTCCCTTGATAATGCTTGGGCAAGCTGTGTAAATATAGATACATACATACATACAAACGTAGGTAGGCAGACAGGCAGGCAAGCATGCAGACAGACAGGAAGGCTGACAGGCCTGTATATATGTGTATGTATTCCTGCCTGTATCCAGGTAAGTATGCTTATGTGCCTGCATGCATGTATGAATGTGTGAATGTATGTATATTGCTTTACTTATTACTTCTTCAATTCGTAAACATATTCGTCCGCTCAAGTTAAAAAACCGTACATAACCTACGCATGTGCACAAATATCCACACACATATGCACGTAACAGACACATTCTCTAACGTCAACATCCACTCACAGAAGCACCGACGGATCAATACCAACAAACACGCATGTGAGAATGTCAACAATCGCTGTTATATATGCAGCGTCCAGGAAAATCGGCTTTATTTGTGGAAATGATGAATGAAATCATTACGTACTAGCTTCAAAGGTAAAGGTCGTCCGTAGCAGACACTGATTGAGTTTTAGAGACTTCATTGCCTTAGGTCGTAACAGCGTATATGTGTGCGGTTAAGTTAACGCTCTGGGACATAAAGATCACATTCAAGTTACATCCGTAACGTGGTTCCCGCAGTATGGTCCATTTACGTGCGTCCTTTAACGTGGCCCCGTTACGTGCGCCCTGTAACGTGGTCCCGTTACGTCGGTTTTGTTATGATTATGTCCCTCTGCTGTAACTGAGCCGTGCGCACATATCTTGTTTTTAGACATATGTCCTTTACCACCGTCACAGCTGTCAGTCCCCTGATTGCCTTGTATGTTACAATGAGATGAAATGCACTGGTTCAACACTGTCGTTAACCGGTTAAAAAGTTTAGAGAGTATCTCTCGGAGTTCAATTAGATCCTGTTTTTTTCCGGCTCCCAAGCGCTACCACCACAAATAGCGCGTCTGTGAAAAGTACCAAGTGTTTCTCTGTTTTCATTAATCATAAGTACGTATGGTGTATGCCCTGAAGTCCCTAGACCCTAGTTGTGACTGATAGTTTTCCTTCTGTGTTGTTGTTTTAGGTTAAGAAAGAATCATTATCTGATGAATTTGTTGTTGACCCCTCTGTATACACCTTGGTTCATCCATTTCTTTGGTAGTGTTTCTCTATGTATTTTTTATTTATAGATTGTCTTTCAATTTTTTCTGCATGTTCTTGTTTAGAATGCCGGACAAGCTTTCTATCAGTTTTGGGAAGCGCTCGTTTCTCTAAGTGAGAGCTATGCGAGTTAGTGTGGATTGGTGTTATTTGTACTGTCAGTCATATAATCTGTTCCTTCCTTCTATGTGACTGATGCCACCAATTTGCTTCGTTTTCGTCTTTGTTTCCCAAGTCCATTTATTCTCTTGTATTTTAATATCTGGTACAATATGTGATCAATCGACTTCTAAATTTCTCGCTTTGCTGTTAGACCTTGCTGTTTCTTCTATCCTCCATTAGTTGTAGGTTCGTAATAGTTTCCAGTTCTTTAACAGGTGTGGACTTCATACTCCCTATTATGATTCTTATTGATTGTTTCTGGTTTCTATTCATTTTGTCAAAGTTTGATTTCGCCGCAGATCCCCTACCTCCATGTCATATTCAAGGACTGGTCCCACATATAAGATTCAAGGACTGGTCCCACATATAAGATTCAAGGACTGGTCCCACATATAAGATTCAAGGACTGGTCCCACATATACGATTCAAGGACGTGTGCAAGAGGGCCATGAAGTCATGCTACATCCCATCCGACGGCTGGGAAAAAATTGTGCAGGATCGAGCTGTCTGGAGACAGTCAGTTGGAGTGGACATAATGACTGCTGACGCTAGAAGAGGCATTCTGGTTGCAGAGAAAAGAAAACGACTCAAGAGACCAAGAAACAGCCAGGCAAGCCAGCCTCCTCAGCATGGTTGTAGGATTTGTAGCAAGGACTGTCGCTCGCGATCGGCCTTTGCAGCCATAGCAGACAGTGTCGACAAACAGAAAACAGAGCTGAACAAAACTAACAGGGTGCCAAGCGTGTGGTCTATAGAGACTGAGACGCCTATGATGATGATGCTGATTCTGGTTTTTATTTATTTTGTCAAAGTTTGATTTCGTGGCAGTTCTCCTACCTCTATGCCATATTCAAGGACTGGTCTCACATATGTAGTGTACATAATCTAAAGAACATGCTTATCTGCTCCAATGGATGTGCCAGCAAAATTCTTTCATGAAGAACATTCTATTCCTTGATCGTATCTAGCTTCTCTTGTATATAGAAGTCTCTGTTACTACATTCCCGGTGGCTACTTCTGATATGGGACTGTATTATATAGGGAAGACATACCGAATCCAACCAATCTAATTATGGATATCGCTGCAATAGATGCATGTGCATTCCGCAGATTTCAGGGGGTTGGCATCAACATTGAGTCGAGCAGGGAAGAGTTCCTGAGAGGATTGATAAACGTGTACAACAAGTTAACTGCTGCAACCATTTTCTTTGTTTTTCTCATGTTTGCAAGCCCATTGATTTTGATATACAACGCAGCCCCGTCTTAAGGATGAAGTCCACACAATTTTTCAGGTCGTGGTGATGGCCTTATTACCCGTCCATCAGCTCTGCGCTGCCTGACCAGGTCTCGTATCCTAGGCCATGTGACTGACGATTGGACCAATCAGTATCCATGTTTCATTATTTGTTGAGTTGTTGTTGTTCGAAGCTGCTCATGATGAGGAGTTAACTCTTGATGTTCTTTTAGTAGCGGGTTATAGTGGAGCTTTTTACACCACGATGGGGACTTGACAAGATTAAACGGAGTCCCCCCCCCCCCCCCCCCACGGGACAGTAGTGCAATGTGAGGCCTCTCAGCTAGCTCACCACTATAGGAATGGCAGTGTCGTCCTCACCTATTTGACAAGACTGCCACATGTTGTTTCCAGGAGCCTCACCTATTTGACAAGACTGCCACATGTTGTTTCCAGGAACCTCACCTATTTGACAAGACTGCCACATGTTGTTTCCAGGAGCCTCACCTATTTGACAAGACTGCCACATGTTGTTTCCAGGAGCCTCACCTATTTGACAAGACTGCCACATGTTGTTTCCAGGAGCCTCACCTATTTGATAAGACTGCCACATGTTGTTTCCAGGAGCCTCACCTATTTGACAAGACTGCCACATGTTGTTTCCAGGAGCCTCGCCTATTTGACAAGACTGCCACATGTTGTTTCCAGGAGCCTCACCTATTTGACAAGACTGCCACATGTTGTTTCCAGGAGCCTCACCTATTTGACAAGACTGCCACATGTTGTTTCCAGGAGCCTCACCTATTTGACAAGACTGCCACATGTTGTTTCCAGGAGCCTCACCTATTTGACAAGACTGACACATGTTGTTTCCAGGAGCCTCACCTATTTGACAAGACTGCCACATGTTGTTTCCAGGAGCACGAAAAGGTCGACGTAAGGTTGGGGGGTTTGGGGGGGGGGGGGGTAATAGTTAGATCAGTATGTTTCCTCTGACCATGAATACTCATCGCGTTCAGATTTTCTGATAGAGACAATGAGCCCATATAAGTCTGCCCGGAGTGCGGTTCTGTCGGTGCTCCCATAACATAAGCAAAGCAGTGAAAACGACGCAGCAATATCGCTTTTTATGGAGCTAGGAAAATGAAGACATTATCCACACTCAAATACACGAGATAATTATCAGGCAATAAAACACCAGACGTTATCCAAGCAATAACACATGTGATACAGTCCAGGGAAGCCAACACATTCCGGTAACGATGACAGATTACCGTGTTTTTCACGAGTTCTTATGCTATCTGTATGTTTCTCTCTCGCCCTCTGTGTCACCTAACGCGCATAAACACATGTGAATGATTGTTGTTTTATTCAGGGAGGATTGAGAAACGAGGGAGATTGACATAAATCTTTATGTGTGTGTATGTGCGTGGGTGCCTGTATTTGAGGCGAAAAGGATGTTATGGTGAGGATGACCTCATATCAGAGACCAGAATATTCATCATTCCAGGTGAAAGGTTGTATACTGTATTCTGAGGAATATCTTTGGCTGCCATCTATCTCGTCACGGTCGTATGTTACAGGGGTTTTGAAAATGGGGCAAAAAATGAGTAACACTATGACCTGATCTGTCAGACATGTCGTAACAAGTGGTTTCTGTCCTCTGTTCTAAGCTTCCTGTCAGGTTTAGTTTACTCTTGGCATTCTTTTATAACGGGCTTCAGTGACTCTTCTCACATCCTGAGGTGTATGTGAGAAGGTGGACCAGTGTCCTCCTAACTGTAGTGCAATGTGAGGCTCCTTGGTAAGATCACCACCATGGGATTCACAGTGTTGATCCCATCTTGTTCGCCAGACTGCGGTGGCATTGCCTGTTTCCCCAAAAAACAACATATATAGGTAATGGCTTTATCGACCTTTGACCTTCAGTACCGATTTTGTTTCGATCTGTTTATGTCTATATAGGGGAAGAAGACTAACGTCTAGTCAGGCAAAATATACTGATCAGACATGTTAGTCAGGGTCAGGCAAAACATACTGCCCAAGGCCCTCACATCGGCTTCCTAGTAGCCCTCCACGGAAACGGGCTGTTTCCATTGCAGCCTGGCTGACGAAGTGACGGATCGACGTGATCCCCGTAGTAGTGAAGGACACGCAGATGA
Organism: Ariolimax columbianus; assembly: GCA_036924085.1. Taxonomy (NCBI): domain Eukaryota; kingdom Metazoa; phylum Mollusca; class Gastropoda; order Stylommatophora; family Arionidae; genus Ariolimax; species Ariolimax columbianus. Next base: position 57,093,209 of record JAVGWX010000001.1, on the reverse strand, counting down.
TGTCAAACATAGAACAACCGCCTGGTGGACACCGGTCTACCTTCATCAGCACGCTGGGGATGTGAGAAAAGCTACTACGACCTGCCATTTATCGTCCTTTTCAGGGTGCACTAAAGAGTAACCTACTCATTGTGGGCATGCGCAAACAACAACCTGGTCTACATACTATGTTTCTACGGAGCACGTAGAGGACGTGAGATGGGAATTTGGATCAGCATTTCACTTGACATTGACTCTAGTCTTGGTTCCCTGTCAACAAAACTCTCAATACAATTTTTTTCCCATTGCTGGGGTAGTCGAGGGATTTTTTAGGCTGAGAACTACAGGCCGCTTCGCCACTGCTGTCGCCACGTCGTGTGCTGGCTATGTTAGTTTATTTCACCCCCAACAGAAGGGGAACTGAGACGCTAGTCTAGTGAGACACGCCTTACTGATCAGGATGTCGCGTCAGGATCAGGCACAATATACTGACCACGACCACGATCTCTCTTCCATGTAGCGTTCCCTGCAAACAGGCTGTTTTCAAGGCAGTCTGGTCGACGAGATGTGGATCGATGTGATCCGCGTAGCAGTGAGCTATACCCAGATGAAGCCAAGCATAGCACAACCGCCTGGAGGACCATGGTCCACCTTCATTAGCATGTTTGGGATGTGAGGAAAGCTACTACAACCCGTCACGTAACGTTCTTTTCAGGGAGCACATAATTAAAGAACAACAACAACCCCCAACAGAAAAACAACATATGCCATACCGGGATCGGAACCGCTGCCATTCTTGTCAGCAGGCAGGCCTCAAAACCATTCGGCCACGCGCTCCTCTGTGTTCCCTATCAGGCGATTAAGGAGTATTTAGGCCATGGCCTACTTTAACACTGGTCAGGTTATACCATCATGCAGAAGTTATAAGCTACAAGACATTGTTTGAAGATCTCCACATCTCATAAGAGAACCGAGAGGACTAAGTGAACTCAGTATAACTGCAATAACTCGATGAAGTGAAGCTTATTGAAGCTGGTATACCTAGCTGACACTCTATCTGCGTCTAGTGTCTTAAGTTCATGTAAACTAACCATGAGTGCAATCCAAACGGTTTCAGTTCCCTGTGGAGTACATGTCTATAACGAATACATACCACACCCCCTTGTCCTTGGGCCAACCGTTCCAACTCTGTCCACATCTTTCCTGATTCAGATTCGGCTAGAGATCTCTGATCCATTTATGTTTTGCCCCCTCCATCTTTGTTTCCACGGGGATTACAGAATAGCTGGTTTTCTTAATGTGTGTGCTCTCACCACCTCGTGTATGGCCGTTGTTGGACGCATTTGCTATATATCTCGATTTGGCTATCCGTCGTACACGATTTAATACGACTATTTTTGTCGAAATTCACATAATCATCATTCCATATCTCAAGTTCTGTCTAGGTTGATCCACAAAAAGTGGATTCCGTTTACTACTATGACGTTTCGTATCAAAACTAGAAAGCTTACCGTTATACACCTGGCCAGCAGGACGTTTGAGATCTCGGCTACATATAATTTTCAACACAAAATTCTTTTCCTGTCGGTTGTTTTTTTAATTGATATAGCGCATATCGGCCATCGAACGAGACTCCATTACCAATATATGTTTACTTGTTTAAATTGTATAGCAATCTCAGTGTTGATGTCTAAAAAGTGAAATGGCAAAGTTAATAGGTGAAACTTAGTCCGTTTTTGGTCAAATGTTAGTAGCATGTCTTTTGCAGAACGTTGATCTTACACACGCCAACCTATTTGGGAGTTCTTGGCAGGTGTGCAGAACGACATGTTGTCATTGCTTTCCGTACAAGCTGGAGCGATCCCTCCAGGAAAGTAAACTACCTTGTCTGCCAATCTGGTCACGGCGAGATTCGAACACGGTACCTTGAGATCGTGAAACAGCCTTGGTAAGATAAATACAAGTCATTCTGTCAATGAACCCAACCAACGGGCAACCAATTACGAACGTGAATGTTGAATCATATTATTTGCGTTCTCCGTCTTGATGGTTGACGGTAATGAAACCCCGGCATTCTCTGTCCTGTGCCAGGTAGGTACACTGAGCCAAATCGTGTCCCCGCAACATCTTCGTATTGTATGTCCATCTGTATCTCTGCCACCCTCTGGTTTTCCTGAAATCTAATATAACCTCCAGCAGATCATCATGTCTCTTGAAATGATCAAACTATTTTATTTCACTGCTTTTTATTTTCTTCAGAAGCGTCTTCACCACCTTGATTTGTTCGAGGGGATCAAGATGCTGAGCAGCACATGAGCTACAGCGACCCATAGCTGACTGCTAGCGTCAGGGCCAGCGAACCAGAGCTGACTGCTAGCGTCAGGGCCAGCGAACCATAGCTGCCAAGCCCCTTCTACACCTCCACGCGGTGATCCTGGATAACAGGCTGCAGCAGGGCAGACTGGCTAAGGAGAAGGGATCGAAGAGGGAATGCTAACCCGGTACTCAAAAAATGCTTGCTGAAGTCCGAGTGTTGGACCGAAAAGTGCAAATATCGCAGCCAAGCTATAATCTACAACAAAACGCATTCCGTTCTCTGGACTACATTCTGCTACTTATCCTTTCAGGGTTTGGTAGTGGGAGATTGAAAACGAAAGAAGAAGAAGAAGAAGAAGAAGAAGAAGAAGAAGAAGAAGAAGAAAAAGAAGAAGATTTGTTCCAGGACCTTACTAATTATTTTCTTATATTTCCAAGAAACTCGTCAACATCTTCAGAAGGTCCACACTTCAAAGGCTCCAACCATCTTCTATGGGTGGACCAGGTTGCAATACAATTGAATGCCAGTAGCATTTAATAATTTTCATTTTTAGTTTCTGAGATATTTGCTTGCACAGAAGTACATGTCTCATGCTACTAAATGTATTCTTCACCATGACACTTCTCTTTTATGATCTCCCTTCCATAAGTGTCATCCTTCGTTAAGTTTGCATAATTTCAATATCTCCGACTAATAGTTTTCTCAGACGACCGTTGAAAACATGGTGGGTGTGATACGGAATTCGACCGGAGTTGATCAGCGAGCGGTGATTCAGTTTCTAACAACTAAAGGATGTCGACCAGTTGACATTCATTGCAGAATGCAGGCAGTGTATGGTGAAAAAAGTGTGTCGAAGACAACAGTGAAGAACTGGACAACGATGTTTAAAGAAGAACGGGAGTTAACGAAGGATCTCCAGAGACCAGATCAGGCGCATAAAGGTGTGTCAGAAGATGTCATCGCCAAAATTGATGGAATACGGGTGGACGGTCGCCGGAGCTTATGTTCACCACACTTTTGTCACCATCCCCTACCTGCATTCTGCGATGAATGTCAACTGGTCGACATCCTTCAGCTCTTAGAAACCGAATCACTGCTCGCTGTTCAACTCTGGACGGATTCCGTATCACACCCGCCATGTTTTCAACGGCCTGCTGAGTAAATTATGAGTTGAAGGATAATGAAATTTTGCAAACATGACGGTTGGTATGTGCTGGTTACATCATAAGTGACGTCATCATGTGCATCGTACGTATGTCCACTGGGTGCAGTTAGGTCCGGTTTCATTTGAACACGCCTCGTAGATTTGCTGAAGAATATGCTATTAATATGAGATAATTATTAATTCTCTCAAATTTATGCTTTCATGTTAATGTATGAGATGGGTTAATGAGCGTTTAGGTATATGTCTTTCAAATTTATACTTTGATGTTAATGTATGAGATGGATTAATGAGCGTTTAGGTATATGTCTTTCAAATTTATGTTTTGATGTTAATGTATGAGATGGGTTAATGAGCGTTTAGGTATATGTCTTTCAAATGTATGCTTTGATGTTAATGTATGAGATGGGTTAATGAGCGTTTAGGTATATGTCTTTAAAATTTTTGCTTTTATGTTAATGTATGAGATGGGATAATGAGCGTTTAGGTATATGCCTTTCAAATTACCGATCACCATTAGAGCAGGCACATTTATTATCTACTATTTTCTACAGCATTATCTACTGTTTTGCTCTTCTACCTTTTTATCTCCTGTTTTGTTTTTCTCACATTTTACTTTCTGTTTTTGTTGTTCTGACTTTATGCCAACTGTTTTTGTATTTGTTGTATTTTTAAGGAACTAGTTAATATCAGACACTGAATGCTTACTTACAACAAAACATGGAATAATTCGCAAATATATGCACGTGTTAACTGTTAATCTGTTTCTGTGTATAATAATTCTGTCTTGCTTTATATTTGTATGAGTCTAGTCAGGTAAGAATTTACAGTTAGATTATACTGAAACGTACCAAGACATGGTCGAGAATACTGTCACTTTCTTTGAGAGGCAAGAGTCCTTAACATTGAGCAGACAATAATTACTGAAAACACTATAAACAACTATTTCACGCACATGTTTATCGCAAAACCTTGTAGACGTTGCTATTTTATTGATGATTGTGTGAAAATAACGTGAAATCAGATTTTGATGTATATTGCTACTGAATTGATACTGTAAATTAGTCATGCCGACTTTATATTTACACACATGTAAATACACTACGCCAAGAGTCAAACAGGAATATAAAACAGAAGTACGGAAATCACAATTGTGCCTGAATAGACGCACACATTATGAAGTTGTACATTTGTATCAGGAACAAATCAATTGTACTTGCACATGTTAATACAACACGAAAAAAATAACCCATTACAAAAATATTTGTAATACATGATTACAAACTGAGGGAAATGGCACATGGAAGCAAGTGTTGCACATCAAATGTCAATTCTCCTTCTTCAATATCCCCTTCTGATCTCACGGAAAGATAGTTATTTACGTGCCTTCATCGCGTGTTATTGTTGGGCGCATTGTTTCTGGAGCTTTTTTTCAAACACTGCGCCGGATTTGGGCGCACTTTAAGTCGAGATTTACTTATTCTACGTGTACATGTCGACTGGCGAAATGAAGAACATGGGTGTTCATATCAACTTTTCTATAGAACTGATGATTGATTATGGGAATTTGGGGATATGAGATTAATGTCTGATGAAGATAGTCTGCTTTGTGGAAGCCTGTCTAACATGGTGGGGAATCAACGTGATTCCCAAGGTAGTGAGCGACACACAGATGAAGCCAATCAAAGAACAGCCGCCTGGAGAACCAAGTTCACCTTGATCCGGGCGGTCGTGATGTAAGGAACGCTACTACAACTGGCAAGTTTATGCCGTTTTCATGACGCACAGATATGTAAAGTTACTCATTGTGGGCATTCAACAATAACAACAGGAACTACTCATTGTGGACATTCAACAACAACAAGAACTAGTCATTGTGGGCATTCAACAACAACAACAGGAACTACTCATTGTGGGCATTCAACAACAACAGGAACTACTCATTGTGGGCATTCAACGACAACAACAGGAACTACTCATTGTGGGCATTCAACAACAACAGGAACTACTCATTGTGGACATTCAACAACAACAGGAACTAGTCATTGTGGGCATTCAACAACAACAACAGGAACTACTCATTGTGGGCATTCAACAACAACAGGAACTACTCATTGTGGGCATTCAACAACAACAACAGGAACTAGTCATTGTGGGCATTCAACAACAACAACAACAGGAACTACTCATTGTGGGCATTCAACAACAACAGGAACTACTCATTGTGGGCATTCAACAACAACAGGAACTAGTCATTGTGGGCATTCAACAACAACAACAGGAACTACTCATTGTCGGCATTCAACAACAGAAACTACTCATTGTGGGCATTCAACAACAACAACAGGAACTACTCATTGTGGGCATTCAACAACAACAACAAAAGGAACTACTCATTGTGGGCATTCAACAACAACAACAAAAGGAACTACTCATTGTGGGCATTCAACAACAACAGGAACTACTCATTGTGGGCATCAAACAACAACAGGAACTAGTCATTCTAAGCATTCAACAACAACAACAAAACTACTCATTGTGGGCATCCATTAACAACAACAAAACTACTCATTGTGGGCATCCAACAACAACAAGAACTAGTCATTGTGGGCATTAACCAACAACAACAGGAACTACTCATTGTGGGAATTCAAAAACAACAACAGGAACTAGTCATTGTGGGCATTCAACAACAACAACAGGAACTACTCATTGTGGGCATTCAACAACAACATGAACTAGTCATTGTGGGCATTCAACAACAACAACAGGAACTACTCATTGTGGGCATCAAACTACAACAGGAAGTATTCATTGTGGGCATCCAACAACAACAGGAACTACTCATTGTGGGCATTCAACAACAACAACAGGAACTACTCATTGTGGGCATTCAACAACAACAACAGGAACTAGTCATTGTGGGCATTCAACAACAACAGGAACTAGTCATTGTGGGCATTCAACAACAACAGGAACTAGTCATTGTGGGCATTCAACAACAACAGGAACTACTCATTGTGGGCATTCAACAACAACAGGAATTAGTCATTGTGGGCATTCAACAACAACAGGAACTACTCATTATGGGCATTCAACAACAACAGGAACTAGTGATTGTGGGCATTCAACAACAACAGGAACTAGTCATTGTGGGCATTCAACAACAACAGGAACTAGTCATTGTGGGCATTCAACAACAACAGGAACTACTCATTGTGGGCATTCAACAACAACAACAACAACAGGAATTACTCATTGTGGGCAGTCAACAACAACAACAGCAGCAAGCATTGGTTATTTGTCTTCGATAATTCAATCAATCAAAATCTCAGAGCTCCTGTCGAGTATAGGTCTTCAGCAAATATTAATCACGTCTGCATATCTGGTACAAAACACTGAAGTTCTGGCCATAACCTTTTTTTGTTCCAAGTTTGCCACAATGACTCTTCTCCACATGTTCCATAGTCTACCACTACGTCTTCTCCCCCGCGCGTTTCAGAACAGAGACTGTCTGGTAATTCTATCAGCAGGCTTTCATAATAATTGTCCGACATAACTCCATGCGTTTTCCTGCCAGGTTCTTATTTCGATATTAGTGTTATTCTATCTAGTGTCTTTGCTTTCTGTAGTCCTTTATTACAAATAGTTGTGATAGGGTGAGCAATTCTCGTCCTCATGTTTTCTTTTACTAAACTGTATGTCAGAAACCCATCTATGACCCAGTAAACTAGAGCAGCGTACCAGAAGACGAGTAAACAGTCTTTTACCCACTCTGTCATCGCGATGTACATTCACGATTATAATGACTCGCGTTTTGGCTCCAAGTGAGACTAGTCTTCCACTTCAACTGTACCCCTTACAGGGAACCTGTTTCCGATCACTTGCAGAGCCGATTCCATGTAATACATTTCACACAATGCAACATGCTTGGAAGGTTGCAGTTGTCCTATTCCTTTCGACACTAACACCATTCGAACTATTCACGGATAAAGATATACAGAATGCTAATGTGTATTCCCTGAAAGGAAAGCTCACATTATTCCTGAAGATGGTATGAAAGAGATGCACTTTCCTTTCATACCCACTGTTAAGCAGTCACATGATAAAAGCGATAAAAGGAGTAATCATCCGAACTGTCACTTTTCTCCACGTGAGTTCCGCACGCGACTTGTCAATCTTTGAAAGCTACCTGGGAATTTAAGACATGTTTTTGCCATGAATCAATGAATCGTATTTATTTGATAATGGTGCAGCCTGACCCGCGTTAATCGTGGCGAGTAGGCGTGTATTTGACATATTCATGGAGACCTTGAAAGGTGTATCAGTAATGGAGGACAAACCATCGATTATAACACAACTGATCTGGTGTCAGTGCTTCTGACCAGGGTCTTGTGCAACATACAGGTCTTGTGCAACATATAGACATTCAATTCATACTCCTGGAAACCAGCTGTTACGACAGCTTGACCAAAGAATTCAGGGTCATTATTGTATTACTCGTGCCGGTGGGCTTTCTGAGAAACCTTGCATTGCACTACAGCGAAGAGCACAGTCCACTTTACGTCAGCACACACAGGGATGAAAGAAGAGTCGATGCAAACATATTTCGAGCAAAAACAAAATGGCACATACGTTACGACCTCAAGACCTTTGTCAGGGACAAATAACGAATAAAAAACAACTAACAAATCAAAACGAAAAACAAGACATGATGTGAAAAGAGCGGTTTAAGTTAGTCGCCATACCTGTATATACTTGTACCAGGAAAGTGTGAACTCTGTATGCTTCGATGTAAGAGTATCGATGTAAGATTATTTAATTAAGAATATCGATGTCAGAAAAGCCACTACAAACACGATTCCAGAGAAAATGTGTCCAGACTGAAGAATATAAATTATGCTTACTTTAACAACTACACCTGACCTGCCAGAAGGGTGTGTCGGTAAGCCGTAAAACTGACAAGTGTATAGATCATGAGTCTCGGACTAAAAGAAACATAAACAAGGGGTCGCTTGAAGCTAAACTCGACATTCGTAAAACAGGTAGAGGTAGTCGCATAAAACACGTTGATGTAGGGGATGAAGTGTTAGAGACTTCACTGAATTAGTAGGTCTGTTTTTCATGAGGTGAGGTGTCTATTTCATTTGCTCACTGCCTTTCGTTCATTGGCAGTAAGTCAGATACATGGTTACAGCTGGATGGTTAGTTGGTTGGTTGGTTGGTTTTTGATCCAACAGCCTATGTGCCCCTGACCTTTGGCTCAATGCCATATAGTTGTTTCTGCAAGTGTTTGTAAGCTGTTGTTTAGTTCCGTACAAAGTGTTCCATTTGTTTGGCCTCAGAGGAAGAAGCTCTTTCCTAACACTGACAAGCGCCGGACATTCACAAATATATCGCTCAACAGTAAGTATCATAGGGATGTGTGGACCGACGGCCCGCTGGAATGTGTTTTGGTTGGATTCTGTCTAAGTGACTGTTAGGTAATGTGTTGAGTGCAAAGTTGAAAAATGGTGATTTAGTCTTTCTTTTTCAGAAGGTTGATGTCGTCTTTGGGATTTGGAATGGCTATATGTTTATAGAATTCTCTCCCAGTATTTCCGATAACCCATCTATTCAGCCAGTCCTCTTTGTTCGCAGTCTTCAGTAGTTGGCTGTCTGTTGGGTTGTTGGTGTGTATTGTTGTTCTTGGCTTGATCCCTTCTTAGCCAGTTTGTCTGTTTTGTCATTGTCAGGTGTATTTGAGTGACCAGCGATGCATTGTATAACTATTCTGACTTCGTGGGATATGAGACATTGGTTGGCATCTAGGGATATTTGGGTAACTTCAGGCCTACAGTTACCATCATATTCCAGAGCTTTGGGCTTTTGGTGGGAAAACATCAAATACACCATCAAGTGGTACAGAGCTACTGTTATTTCTGCCCCGTAATTTGAATGTATCTCACCAGAGGCATCAAACAGGTGTTCTGTTTGGATACTCTATGTAGACTCCATATTATGTTTTAATTATGTTCTTACAAGCAGATCCATCGTTATAGACATGAAACCACTCTTCATGGTAGTTGTCAATCATTCTCTGTGATGCTCTCATAGGACTGCCCGAATCAACAGCTATTGTTGTATTATCTGTTAGTTTTGTTTGAATTTCTGGCATTTTTAAACATGTACGTAGTGGTAAAGTTCTTGGTGCTTGCTATCTGTTTCTTGTCTTTTGTCTGGGACGTGATATCTGTCTTTAATCTCACTGAAATGGTTGACGACTTTCTTATGTTTTTTTCACTGCTTTTGTTTCCATTTTTCTGGAAGTCTTCTTTTGGGATGGTCTTTGGTCATTCTTTTACACCTCTCATAAACTTCCATAGCGGCCACATCTCTTTGCATCTCTATGGATTCTACATTCACATGAATTCCCCATGATGCAGTGGGCATTGACCTCATTGCTCCACTAATAAGGCGCAGGGCATTTCTCTGCACTCTGTCTAGGGACTACACATTAGTCCGTGAGCATGTTATCAGGAGTGCACTTGTATATTCTAAAGCATAGCGTAAATATCCAAGATGCAATCCTCTCAGAGTGTTATTTCCTGATCGCATTGCTGTACCAGAGAGCCTCTTCAATAACTGTAACCGCCTTAACGCTTTGTTTTTAACATTGTAAACATGTTTTGAGAGTCAGGTCGAGAGTGACTCCAAGATATGTAGGCTCTTCCTCTCTGGACATATTCTGTTTGCCAAACCTCAGACTGAAATTTTTCTTGAATACTTTGTGGCTATTGGTAAAGATAGTGTGACGAGTCTTTTCACAGCTTATCTTCAGTTTCCACATTTGACAATACTCATGCAGTCTTCTCAGGTCTCCATTTAATCTTTGTGCTACACTTTCTACATCTTCATGGCTCTGCCATATTATCAGATCATCAGCTTTCAGGCTTTTTCAGCTTTGATGTGCTTGGCTAGATCATTGATGTAGATAAAAAAAACAGTGCGGCTCAAAGCAGAGCTCTGCGGTAAGCCTTCCTCTAAGACTTCTTTAGATAAAACTGCATTGTTCATCTTTTTGTCTGGATTGTTCGATCAATGAGAAAATATGTTATCTAGTAGTACAGCTTTCCTCTAATCCCCACGTCAGTCATCTTCATCAATAAACTTTTTCTCCATTTTGGTCTTAGGCATGTTGTAAGTCAAAGAAGATTGCTACTATTTGTTTCTTATTTTGTAACTCATTGTGAAATTTCTGTGTTAACCTGAAAAGCTGGTCTTTTGTTTAACAACATTTTCTGAAACCTGCCTGTTTATGGCAATGGATTTCTGAACTTAAGGAACCAGTAAAGGCGTACATTTATTATTCTTTCTCCTAATTTTCCAAGGCATGATGTTAATGAGATGGGATGGTAGCTTTTTGGTTCATCTGGAGCTTTGTTGCCTTTTAGGATCGGGATAACATGCGCATTCTTCCAGTCTTTGGGCAGTTGTCCAATTCTCCATGTCATGTTGATTAACTTGAGGACTGTTTCTTTCCCCAATGAGCCTAGGTGAGTTATCATTTCTTACAGCTGGTTCAAGCGCAAGGTTCTCAAATATGTGGATCGATCTTTTCCATTCTACTACACAGACGCTCAGGATTGAAGGGACAAGGCAGGCACTAAACCCTGAATACGTGTTTGGTAAAGACGTTTTGGTAGAAATACGTGTTTCCTTTGCTCAGTAAATAGTAGGTGGCTACTATGTTTTCTTGCTCTTAATGCTGGACGCTTGCCATCTCTATGTTATTTCATCTCTATCACTAAGGACTTCTTCTTCTTTTCGCTTTTTGTCCTGCTTGTGCGTTTCAGCGTCAGGTTTTGAAGAGGTTTCTTGACCGGGCCAAAGTATGTGCTACGTACATAAGGGGTTTTAATACTTCTGTTATTTCTGTTATCCTTCTTTCTGCGTAGTCGGCCCTCGGCTTTGTATCCGTTGTGTCCGTGTAGCATTAGTTTCAGAGGGACACTATCTGGTGTTCGTCGTATCACGTGCCGAACCATTTAGTTTGCTGTCTCTTGATGAGGTATAGACTAGTGTTGGGCCTACTTGTATCCTAATTTTTTCGTTTCTATTTCTATCCATCCTTATTACTTCAAGCACTTGCACAGGCAATGTATCTATGTTATTAAGAAGTTTCTTATGTCTTTATTTGTTAATATCCAATTCTGTTACTGATAGCACAATGTGGGTAGGAATGTTGTGTTGTAAAGCGTTCTTTTTGTGTCAATTGTCATGTACTTATATAGTAGCATCAAGAACATTTGCTAAATGGAATACGACTTCAAATGTATTATTTCCATATCACTCAAATCAATTGCTTCTTATGTAGTTCTTTCTTCATCACTCCGGACAAATGCCTCATTTATTCCATCTGTCACGCGTGACAATCGGACAACGAATGTCATCAGTAAATATTTTGTCACTCGGGACTCTAATCACGAATTCATTTCTTCTCTATCATTCGGAACTATAATCCCTATTTTATATGGTTTTCTATCACTCAAGACACTAAAACTAATTTTGACAAATTTATATCACTCATGACTTCAATCTCTAAGTTAGTCGTCTATCAATCATGACTATGATCTTTAATTTAATTCGTTTCTGTCAATAAAGACTATGCCATCTAATTTCTTTCATCTCTGTCAATCAGGACTATGACCTCTAATTTATTTTATCTTTGTTAATTAGGACTATGGCCTCTTATTTATTTCGTTTGTATCAATCCGAACTATGATCTCTTATTTATTGTTTTTTTGCCAATCAGGACTATGACCTCTTACTTATTTCGTCTGTATCAATCAGGACTGTGACCTCTAATTTATTTATCTCAGTCAATCAGGACTATGACCTATTATTTATTTCGTCTGTATGAATCAGGTCTATGACCTCTCATTTGTTTCTTCTCTACAATCAGGAGTAAGACCTCTAATTTATTTGGTAACCATCAATCAGGACATCTACTATATTTCGTCCTTATTTTCTGTCAGTCAGGACAATGACCTATAATTTATTTCTACTCTCTCTCTCATGATGATTTCTAATTTATTTATCCTTTGTAATTAATCACTGCACTACATTTGTTTCTCATATATTCTATTTGTATCACTCAAGAATAAGTTTAATTTCACTTTCCATTCACTGATTCATAAGTCGTTTTTCTGTTCATTAGGCATTATTAAGGTCATACTATAAACCAACATCTTCCTTACATAGGAAAAAATCAAACAGGTGAAGGATTTCACATACTTGGGGAGCATGTTATCAGTACACGGAAGAATAGCAGTGAAAATCCAATAAAGATGCAATAAGGCAAATACGATTATTAGGAAATTAACACTAAAACTTCATTGCATGCAAGTGACAATAACTATCAAAATAACTTTATTCAGTACGATTTTAGTGCTGACACTATACTACCAATGTAAGAACTCGACACTAACATCAATTGAAAACGACAAATTGTATCAGCAGAAATGAAATGCCTGCAAAAAATATTGGGTATGACAAGGAGATACATGATCAGAAAGGATGGCATCAGGATAGTGGTGGGAACAACACCAGCATTGGACTACATCAAAAGGGAACCACAAAGTTGTTTGGGGACGTAACAAAACTCCACTACGAAAAAAACCCTGAATAAGCAATGCTATTTAGATACAATGGATTCAAGGCCAAAACCGGACAATGAAAAAGGTGTCTTACGAAAATATCTGAGGCGGTGAGTGCCACTGTGTATGAGGAGGCACACAGTAGCGATCTTGACGCGAAACGACAAAACACGATATGAGAGAAAAGAAGGAAAGGAGAAGTCTTTACAATTTTCGCTGCATACCTCATTGTTATTGTCACCATCATCATCAATATCGTCCCAAAACAGCTTCTCCTAATCGGAATAAAAAGATCATCAGTGGCTATCATCACAATGCTGTGCATTATCTTTGCTATTCTCATAAGAAACTTCGTCATTGTTTTTTACATTCCTGAATGACATTCTGGCCTTAAGTGTTAGCTGTCAATGCATCCTTTTAAATGATAATCGAAATGAAAATCTTGAACCAGAATTAGGGCACGGTACAATGAAGGACTATTCGCCGTGCAAGGTGTAGAGAATTTGTCACTGTTCCAAATATCTCATCATGTATAAATGTAACTAAGAGCTTTGCAAACCATTGGCCAAAGCTAGACCATGTCAAATCCCTACCATAATCTCAATCGGCATTCGTTACTTACATACTTTTTCACACAAAAATAGAGACAGTGAAAGAGAGAGGGAGAGTGAGAGAGATAAAGAGAGAGCGAGAGCAAGAGCATGTGGGTGTGTGCAAAACAGTGACCGATTAAGCTCCTTATGTCACACTTTACTAACAGCTGTTGCAACATGTTTAACAAGTACATTGATGAATATCACTAAGCTTCTGTAGTCGATCAATGGATGGCGTTTCTGCAATCTCAATCAATGAATCAATCAAAGCTCGACGCTCCTCTCAGTGCATATGCCATCGACAAACAAATAAACAACGAAATAGTTCCTTCAGTTTGAACCATGATACAACTATACCAGAAGACATCCTTCAACTCCATAGTCTTCCTACTCTATTATTCCCGTCGTTAACAACAAAAAACAAAATCCACATCCCAGCCCTAGCACGGTAAGTCCATTCATTACAGAAACCGTGGTACACCTAACGCTCAATGTTGCAATCCCACCCCGTAGAGTGCTTTCTCTCGCCAAATCAGATGACATAATATTTGGACCGTGTGTATGCATACTCCTATAGAAGACTGCGTCTGAATGTGTATCAACATTTCCTAATTGAATCCACAGCGCGCGCGGGCAGAAATCCCCTGAAGGCATACATTGTGAGCCAGTTATGGAATTATTTCCTGAGTCGCAAGACTACACCAAGATACTGGACCTAATTTTAGACAGTGGCAGTACAAAGGCTGCATCTTTTCCGCGTTGGTCCCAGGACTCACAAATTTAATTTGGATAAATTGATTATGTTTTCTTCTCCTTTTAAAATCGTGTATTGTTGCGTATTTTTTCCGTTGTCGTTATCTGCTTGTTCCGAGGCTTAGATTGATGATCGCTGGAAGCACTTCCGGTTTGAGAAATCGCGCGGATGTTGAGAGAATAATCGATTTATAGACAGGAGAATGAGACATTATGCTCACATTCATTCATGCAAGAATATGTCACTGGCTATCATATACACAATATTCCATACTTACCATCGTACACATCTGGGTCTCATACACATAACATTATATAACCACGCACATACAAGAAGCAAAATGTCGTTGACGGTGGCATACATGTGAGGTATATCAGCCTGTCCAAGACAAGCGGTACAGTTCGTCAAAATGTATTATTTTATTAATGTAACTGTACTGAGATATTAATCTAAGGAAATATGTCTCTAATACTAGCTACATGATCTTTCTACACAGCTTGCTACTATTATCTACTTTCTGTTCGGCCTATACTCAACTCAAGCAGATACTAGTTAAGAATTAATAAGACAGACACTGCATTCTAATAATTTCTTATGTAGACGTTAAAAGCTCAGGTTAGACAACGGCGATGCTTAGTTACCTCGTATACACGCGACATTACATATCACCCACACACAGCTAATATTTAGTCTTGGGTGTTAACGTCTTTACTTTGACACAGGAATATGGATACGAATGCACCTAGTTTGTTATAGGATGCCGATGGCAAATCACTAGGTGTGCTTTCGTTATAGTGATATTGGCTGCAAATAGTTTTACTTGTTAAAGCTTCCTACACAACCTTCTTTAGTCACTTTTGCGACACGTTTCAACAGTTACATAATATTGATTATTTACTTTCCGGGATCAACAACTGTATTGTTGGCTCTTATTTACATAAATTCACACACTCACGTCTCTCTCTCTCTCCCTCTCCCTCTCTCTCTCTCTCTCTATATATATATATATATATATATATATATATACATATATATATATAAGTATATATATTTATGTAAATATAAATATTTATATTAATTTAATAATATAATTTAATAATAATAGTTTAATAATATAAATTTTACAAATATATATAGATATGTATAAATGAACGAGTGACAGTCATTAAGTCACAACCATTTTATTATAAAGTGCATGGAAGAGTATGCACAATGGAAATCTTATTGCATGGCACATAATGGTTCTTTAGCAATATTCTTTATAGGGATTGTGACGAGTGAGCAGCATGGGCATACGCAATATATCGTTTAAAATGTCGACTTGCAACGAAGAATAACAGAGAGACGTTATTAGTATTTTACGGTCAGAGGGTGTGAAAACTTCTGAAATATACAGAAGAATGACGATTCAGTATGGAGACAGTTGTTTGAGTCAGAGGCCAATGTGTGAATGGGTAGAAAGGTTTGAAATATGAAATACAAATAAGAATAATGAATCGCGGAGTGGGAGACCAGCAAGCTGACACAGTGAAGCAGCAGATCGACCAGCTAGCCCATGGCAATATTCGAGTCAATATTGATGAAATAGCCGCAGATTTCAACATGAGCCATTGTGGCTTGCAAAAAAATTGTCCACTATAACGTCGGTTATAGGAAAGTGTGTAGAAGATGAGATGCCACAGCAGCTGTCCGACGATCACAATCGTGCAAGGCAGACGTTTTGTCCGAAGCATGTGAACCGTCATGTTCGTGAAGGTGATGTTTTTCGTAATAAAATTGCTGCAGAAGATGCGTCCTGGGTCCACCAATACGAACCAGAAAATACAGTCGACGCAATGGACGTTCCGTGTAGCTGGCCGTGTAGTCAGAAGGAAAGATGAATGCTGAAACACAGAAGCCACTCTGTGGTACCCGAGCGGCAAAAAACAGAGCTCATGGAATGCCCCCAACTCTCCCCCCTTTTCCCCACATTAGATGACAATATTCTCTAGAGCTGCACAGCACCACCAATCTCGAAACAAGTAAGTTAAGACTTCCACCGGACAACCCGTGCCCGAGACAGACGTTAGCCGGCTACTGAACTACCCGTGCCCGAGACAGATGTTAGCCATTCACTGGGCAACCCGTGCCCGAGACATGTTAGTCATCCACTGAACTATCCGTGCCCGAGACAGATGTTAGCTATCCACTGGACAACCCGTGCCCGAGACAGAACCGACTGGAAACTGAGCTGAACCCACACAAGACCAAAGAACGCAGCACGGCTAGAGGCCAGTCCGCTAAGCAGAGCAATGCACTTATCGAATACAACCACCTCGCAAAAGAGGTGGAACCTACACAGGGGCAACCGCTCTAGAAGATGTACAGGCCGAATAAGACTAAGACATTCAAACTTACATGCAAGAAAAAAAAGGTAAGGCATAGCCTGATGTGAATTGTCGAGACTCGGCATGGACCTTGTGATTTCTTCGCTTAACAGACAATCAACATCTCCGTCCTCTGAACACAAATCTGATTGTCTCGCGACAGACGCCTTAGGTGTTAATGGGGTGGACATAATATGTCCGTTGTTTCCCTTCACCAAGAGATTGCGACAGGCGATTCTGGAATGTTGTGTCTGTCGCTAGCAGCCTCACCATGTTAAAAACAAATACTACTGAAAACGGTCTGTAGAAAACAGGATACCGGTTTCCTAAATGTTGGTTATCGATAACCAAATGAAATGTGTGATCTATATTCAATAATCTAGTCACTGGTATATGGTGCTGATATGTAGTCTATAGCAGAATATGCTGTCGACGATGACGTGCTTGAAGCCTATTTGCACTAGGTCTCAGTTCTTTATGGGGGTGGATGGCTAATTTCATTTTTTGCTGTCTTTCATTTTCGGGCAGCAAGCACGGTTCCAGTTACAGCTGGGTTTACTAAGGCGAACCGATAACGGAGATCGAGCCGGGCACCTTTGCGTTGAGAAGCAAGATATTTATTTACCTGCCTACATACACAACACTGTTACATACATGCAGACATACAGGAGAGGGTATACCACTAGCTGACTCTTCTACATACAATATTACATAGAGGCAAACATACATGCGAGGGTATATAGCTAACTAGTTATTTTACATACGATATTACATACTCAGATGTATGTATCGCCGGCTTTTGCACATACACTGTTAGATAGGCTCATCAAACAGAACCACTAATATTTCAAAGTGGTTGTTACACAAGCACAATATAAGTACGCCCACATATTTATAATTCGGTTTCGCGCCCTTTATTACGGAGGAAAAAATGACAACATTGCCTCGCAAGTATGTGAAACACATTGCTACATAAACTTTTACTGCGCGAACATACAATGTGCTTTGGATCCAGACTTTCTCCAAGGGAATATCTATAGCGCAGACCCTTTACTTGTTTTTTTTAATGACCAGAATGGCAAAGAGCGTGGATACACAAGATGATACCTAGCCGGAGATTACATAACTGAACGTCTGAATGGTGGAGAAGTGTACATACATGTCAGGATATATAGCTGACTCTACACAACACGACCTTCCAAAGCGCACATATGGGCGTGAATACACACCTTACACGTCTGAATGGTAGAATTGTTGCAGCCCTTGCATTTCACATTCGAGGAACTGGGTTCATTTTCTAAGTGTTAAGCTCCAGTCTACGCAGATGTAGACGAATCTAATTTTGCATATAGGGAAGGCAGTGATAGCAAAAGAAGAAACATGTGACTATCATCACCTCATAAAAAGCTAAAGTTTTCTATCTAACGCTTTATTCCCAGACGGCTATGGGACAACAGTTGGCTTTGTTAACAATATACTTCATGATCACATACACAGATTTGCCATTGGTGCTTATACGTACATCTAATATGGCAGCTAGTCTACGATATGAAATACAGTACTTCACAAACAGTTTGAGATTCTTTACCATTAAATAATTAGGACACATCCATCTTAAGGAAAGCATGACATACTCTAATTGAAAAGAGAAACGGAAGACGCAGTCACAAATGCTAGGAACATGGCAGAGCGAGAACAATCTATGGAGGCAAATATCGCCCTCAAAGCCGCCACGGCGAAATACAAATACACTCTAAACCAAACAGCAAGAGAAAGCTAGAAAAACAAAACAGAAAGCCTCAACTTAGACAAAGAAGGGAACAGACTATGGAAGCTAGTCAGAGCCATGAATGACGAAACTCCGCCGAACAAACAAATTACCATCAAGCACGGCGAAAACTTGCTCACTGGAAAAAAAGCCGCAACCGCTTTTGTCGAACACTATGCCAGAGCGAACCAAATAGATGTCCCTGCAGATAGGCATACGGACATTAAGGAAGAGCAAAAGTGGCACGACAACATCAATATGGCACCAGAAGAGCATAAGATGGCAAAATTAACAATGAACGAAATGGAAGAGGACATGAGAACATTAAAGTAAAGGAAATCTCCGGGAAAAGACGGGATAACAAACGAAATGCTGATGGGGCTGGGCCAAACAGCAAAGAAGAAACTGCTATCAGTCCTGAACCAAAGCTGGAAAAGGGGTATTGTACCCCAGGTATGGAAAGACGCAGTACTTGTACAAGTACCAAAGAAAGGAAAAGACAAAACAGATCCAAATGGATACAGGCCTATCAGCCTACTGAGCTGTGTCGGCAAACTGATGGAACGTATGATAAACGCCAGACTGATGTGGCATCTGGAAGAAAAACGCATACTAATTCCACAGCAAGCAGGCTTTAGACAGCACAGATCCACTGAGGATCAGGTCATCCTCATAGCCCTGGAAATAGAAGATGCCTACCAGGAACAGAAACACACAGTAGCGGTTTGGGTGGACCTGGAAAAGGCATTTGACAAAGTCTGGAAAGATGGACTTAAAGTCAAGCTACGAAGAAGTGAAGTTTGTGGGAAAATGAACAAGTGGATCAACCACTACCTCAAAACAGAACGGCCAGAGTTCAAGTACAAGGGCAGATGAGCAAAAAGGTGACACTTGAGCAGGGAGTACCCCAAGGGGGAGTACTGTCACCCACACTTTTCCTGGTGTATATCAATGGTATTACAGAGAATATACCAAGAAGAGTCCATAGCTCAATGTTTGCAGACGATCTGGCTATGTGGACCTCTGAAAAGAATCTCACCATAGCAAGAAATCGGATGCAGCAGGCCCTAACATCGCTGGAAGAGTTGCTAAACTCATGGCTGGTCAAAATAAACGAGGAAAAAACTACATGTACAATATTCTCGTTATCAATCAAACCCCAAAACACCAAATTAAGTCTAAACGGCAAATACCTGCAGCCAAACGACAACCCAAAATACATGGGAGTCACATTTGATCGGCGCATGACATGGAAAAGTCAGATCGAGAGAAACCGAATGAGAGCCAGAGAAAGAATGGCAATCACGAGGAAACTTGCTGGCACAAGCTGGGGAGCAGACCAAAGTATACTAAAGAAACTGTACACTGCAAGAGTGAGACCAGTTCTCGAGTATGACATTGCGGCATGGACTACAGCAGCAAAGGCGAACTTCGATAAAATTAGCAAACTCCAAAACCAAGCCATGAGAGTTATAACAGGAGGCATGAAGTCAACGCCAATTGTAGAACTTGAAAAGATTACAAAACTGCAATCCATGACCGACAGAAGAGACTGCAGAGCCCAGCTGCAATCAGAGAAACTCAGAAGATTGACTGACCATCTAATGCACCAGAGACTAAACAATTTCGGAAATGGGAAACTAAAGCGAAGAAACTTTGCAGAAATAGCCAAAGCAAAGATGCACGAAAACCCCATGAACGCATTAACACCAAAGCTCATCCCTACTGTACGAAAACCTACCTGGAGGCAGCATATATTTCCAGAGGTGGAAGAAAATATACCAGGTATTGGAAACAAAAACTGCCAGTCTGAAAAAGAAAGAAGAGACACTACCCTGAGTTATATAACGGAAAACTATCCAAGCATGGACTGGACCCATGCATACACCGACGGTTCCGTAACAAATACAACACAGAACGGAGGGGCAGGAGCATTTCTGAACCTACCAAATGGCAGAAAAATAACACTGTCATTCGCTACTGGAAATACACAAGCAATTTCAGAGCGGAGGCAGAGGCACTGAGGGCGGCAGTGGAAGAAATGGTGACAGGTAAAAGGAATGAAAGCCACATAGTCCTGCTTACAGATGCTCTGGCCGTAGTCACAGCACTAAAAAGCCAGAAAAATACTGAACTTAATGATTTAAGAGCAGTACTCTGCCAGCTATGCCAGCAGTCCGCACCAAAAAGGGTAGTGGTGCAGTGGGTTCCATCTCACTGCAACATCCAAGGCAACGAGGAGGCAGACAGACTGGCAAAAGAAGGTGCAAAACTACCACAACCAGATACTAGTATGACATACGAAGAGTCAAAACGGCTTATTAGAGCTAGATACATGACCAAATGGGAAACCGAACATACTGGCTACACCAAAAACGATGCCTATTACCAGCTGAACAGAAGAGAGCAGGTCGTGGTCTTCAGACTTCGCACTGGCCACAATAGACTGAGGTACCACCTATTCAACAAATTGAAGATAGGTGGCACCAACGAATGCCCGTGTTGTACCGGGAAAATGACCGAGGAGCATTTGCTGCAAAACTGCCCGACATACGAGGATCAGAGAGAGCAGATGTGGCCATCACCAGTGGCAACACTAGACAAGCTCTATGACAGTGTCGACAGCCTCAGGATGACCGCTGCTTTTTTCGAAAAAATAATGGTTACTGTCTGACTTCGTAAGAAGAAGAAGAAGAAGAAGAGGAAAAGAGAAACGAAGCGACACATCTACATAGTTTTAATTTCGCCGTTGTGTCTAACATTAGCTACTGTATAACACGTCACTAAATGCCAGGAAAGCTTATAACAGTTAAAGGTTGTTTAATTTTGACTATTTTACGCTTGTTAGCTCGTATTACATGAAGCCAGACGCGATCACAAGTCAGTAAATGTGCCACAAATTACTATTCGAATATCAACTAAATGAGAGAAAGAACTTGACAACCACACTATTTATTATTGTATTTAGAATGTCCCTATTTCTCAAAACAATTTCCACCAACACTGATACACTTGTCTCCTCGCTGTTACAATGTCCCACCACCTGCAGCACATAAGTCTCTTGTCTGCTATCTCAGCCACATTTGCACTTAACGTTCAATTTCGTTGTCAATCGCATGTCAATGAAGTATAATGCGTTATACTGTATACTAAACCATGCAATCATTCTACTGCAGTTCTAAATTGTCTAACTTTATTCGTCTGTCAGCTCGAATCATCTACCCACCTTAGATACGCTTCTGTTGCAAACTGAACAAGTAATCAGGTCGCACTTCATCTGCAATCTTTCAGCGTTTTTGAGAACATTTCTTGACCCAGTTATGCACAGCTTTATGGGATATCCACGTCTAACCTTATACAGGATGCATTTCCTTATAAACATCCTTCACGGAAATCTATTGCCCCTAACCCCCCCCCCCCCCCCCATCCCACAAAAACGATAATAATCAAGCAAACCAACAGCACGTTGTTCTTCGATTGTACACCCTGTGGGCAAGGACGTCGTTTGTATCATTGCTGCGTACGTGCATGCGGCACCTAGCGTCTGTTACCTTCAGTAATCACAAGGCTGGATGTTGCGTCCACCTAATGACATATTTAATAACTATCAACTATTTTCTCAACCATCCCATAGGTTTGTGACCTACTTACTCATTTACTCTCTTATAATTACAAGCACATATATGTTGAAATAAGCATGACAATAAATGACATAGCCGAAGGCTGATAAAATAAAATAGAATGCTTCTATTATTTCTGCTTTCCATCTTGTGTGTGTCGGTCATTGATTTTGTATCCGTTGTGTCTGTGTAGAATTGTTTTATGAGGGAAACTATCTGGTGTTCGGCGTGTCACGTGGCCGAATCATCTGGTTTGCTTTCTCTTGATGAGGTCTAGCACTGGTGTTGTACCTACTTATCTCCTTATATTTCGTTTCTGATTTCATTCATTTATGTTACTCCAATTGTGAGCAGGTATTTCATCTCTGTTGGTACGATGTGTATTTTGTCTTTGTTAATTTTCTAATTCTGGCACTGATAGCACAATATTGGTAGGAATATCGTTTTTTGTATCCATTGCCAAGGGCTTACATTGTAATATCGGGGCTATTTACCCCAATGTGACTTACTTTATTTATAACCTAACAATATAGCAGCATGCGCGCTGGAGGAAACCAATACTGGAAGAGAAATGTATGAAAACCAAAGAAACCTGATCAAGAACAGTATTAGAGAAAGCAAGTACAGCTTGAGTAACTTGAATTATCAAGTGTGGAATTTAGAACGGCATTACAAAGAATGGAGAGCAGCCGCTGTGACCTTATATTCCTTGTAGAACCAGAATTAGCAAGTAAAGTTATGCCTGTTCTAAGCAGACAAACGTTGATACGCACCTGATAAACCCGACATCGTTATCCGTTTCTCGCTTGTAAAACCAGTAAATTGCATCACGAAACTGCAAGAATAGCTAGCGTCATTGATTTTAACTATGTTAAGCGTATTCAAAGTCGACGTGAAATTTAACAATGTGTTTTTCTAGCAATTTGTCAAGTCTCATCTGTAATCTTACCTTGCCTTCCTGATAATAGTGTGTATTATGGTTAAATCCAAGTGCACGACCGCTTATAGTCACATACTTGATAACAGGGTCACAAGTCGCTGAAAATACAGAAACAATATGGTTTCATCAATATTTCAGCTATGCAGAATTACACATTTATTTGTAATGGCTATCAATAGGATGGATGTAGCGAAGGAAAGTATTGCGATGTTAATTGTGTAGCAAGATAATATTGATTACATAAACATGGTAACTGAATAGCAAAACAGGTTAATGAAGATCTTTGTCGAAACGTTTGTCCTTGTCTAAGTCAGTATAAACGAGATAGACATGCAACAACAATTAGGCCTTTTGAATTTCTTGGCAACTGTCGAAAACAAGAAACTCACTTGGTACGGTCACACATTGAGATCAAATGGTCTTACAAATAGATCGTGCACGGAAGAGGTGCAAGGCTAACGACGAAGAAACCGTCATAAAAAGAGGTTGGAGGACAACATAAACGAATGGACCAATCGACCAGAGTAGACACATGCGACGACAGCTGAAAGAGAAGACTGGCGTGGGGTTATGAGGATGTATTCATGTATGCCCACACGACCTCACTGGTTACGCAATGACCTGAGATGTCAGTACTCATGCAACAGCAGCCAACACAACACCTATAATTTGAAATGGCAGAAAAATATTCCTTCTTGACAAGATGAGATCAGACGACAATATTCTGCCTGCTAACAGACCACTGCAGATTTAAATATAATTTGCTTATGCAAATTAAAACAGACGGGTGCTCGCATGAGAACAGGCGAGCAGCAGAACATCATATTCACGTCTGCTAGTTCTACAACAGATAAAACTCTGAACTCAACTGAGAAATAAATTGTAAGACGACAAAAGCAGATATAGATATACCGCGAATCGCGTTAGGAAAATAGATGTGATTAGCTGAGAGATATGACTTGACTTGGCTTCGTTCGTTCTCAATCTCCAACTACCAAGCCCTGAAAAGGCTTAAGTAGCAGAATGTAGTCCAGAGAACGGAATGCGTTGTGTCGTAGTTTACATCTTGACTGCGATATTTGCACCTTTCGGTCCAACACATCCGACTTCAGCAAGCATTTTTTTAGTACCGGGATAGCATTCCCACTTCGATCCCTTCTCTTTAGCCAGTCTGCCACGCAGCCTGTTATCCAGGATTACCGTGTGACGGTGTAGAAGGGTGTTGGCAGGTCTGGTTCGCTGGACCTGACGCTAGCAGTCAGCTATGGGTCGCTGACTGCTGCAGCTCATGCGCTGCTCCGCTGAGAGATATAACTGTTATCCTTAACATGGTTTACCGTTTCTGTGGGATACCTGGTCACGGAAAAGGCTTCGAGAGTAAACGCTGAAGAACAATCAGAAGCAGGTGTTCCTAAGGCAGTCTAGGGGTGGTTCCATCGCTATTCTGGATACTACTGCGACGACGCTCATTCCAGGCTGCATAGGAAAATGCTGGTCCCCTTGATCAATTAGCTACGTGGACAGAGGAAACCTGCTGCACGGGCAACAGTTTGTTCTCCATGGAAAGACGCCCAAGCTTATTTCCCGGAGATGCTTTCCAGTTTCGCCCTGCGGTGTCAACACAACAGTAGTTAAAATGGGATGCCGGAATGTCCGTCCCATGCTGACTGGACTACCTGATAAACTGCATAATAAATGCCATGCCAGAAAGAAAGAAACAAACGCAGCTAAGTATACATTTTTGTTGTTGTTTTTTTAATGTTGGTTTTTGCTTACCACTTCAAGTCATATCATTCTATAGTCAGTCGTGACTGACTGACAGAGACTACTACTATACTACTACAACATACAATAGATGAGAGAGAACTACGGGGGGAAAAAGCGTAAAACTGCATTTTATCATTTGGTTTTATTCGTGAACGTCATCAACTGACTCTGATAATGAAATTGAAACAAAGCAATGGCAAAGCGGTATGGGATGGAGACCATTGTATGGCTTCTGTTTCAGGAACAATAGCGTATTATTTGACAGTAGGTTTATCCTGAAATAATAAAATGTAATAACAAATGCAAGCTAAGCAAGTCATACTATCGATATTAAAATTATCTTGAAGATAACTAAAGTGAAAATAGTTGACAGTCTGCACACTCTATTTATTGTGTTCTAAGCCTCGTTTGAAGGCGATTGACGTATGTTAAGAAGTCCTTACGTCAATTCCGTTTTACACCAAAGAATTGTATTTTATTTTTGATCTTGGACGTATAACGTTCGACGTGCCAATTACTGTACATTTTGTACGATATGAAATTATGTTGTGTTATGAAGAAACGACGTCACTGCGATTCGGAAACACTTACAGGTATTCAGTCTTATTCAGCAATGGTGTATTCATCGATACTGATTGTTCTTGTATGTCACTGGATGTATACACTTTCATCCTCTCAGACATTGCATCCAACTCTATGACTATGTCTGAACGTAAACTTCAGCAGTATATAAAAGTTTATTGATCGATTCACGTGTCTTTTCCTAACATTTGGTCACTGATAGTGTCATCTCCTAACAGTTGATCATTGTTTGTGTCATCTCCAAAACATTTGAACATTCATTGTGCCATCTCCAAAACATTTGAACATTGATTGTGCCATCTCCAAAACATTTGATAATTAATTGTGCCATCTTCAAAACATTTGAACAGGGATAGTGCGACCTACTAAAAATTGTCATTGGTAGTGTCATTTTCTAACATTTGAGCAAGGCCAGTGTCATCTCGTTACATTTATTAAAAATGATAGTGCTAACTCCAACATTTGATCAATGATAGTGTCATCTCCTAATATTTGGTCATTGATTATTGTTATTGTCCTCCAATTCAAATGTATTGTCCTAAATTTGTGACTGTAAACTATGATATTACGTATATCATAAACGGTAGCATTTTTAGGGCATTAAACTCACAGGCATTACTTTTGATGTAAATCTGATATGTCCGCTATCCGCTCATGTCGAACTCACATCTATTGTATCTTCAGAAATAAGTATTGCAAGACTTGAATGACAAGATTAATGTGACCCAATGTAGTCAAGCTACATCGGAGAGCCGCGTAGCGCAATAGTTAGCGCGCTGGCTTCGCATCTGAGTGGTCCTGGGTTCATTCTCCAGTTGAGGCGGTAATGTTTTTTCCGACCGCAATGGATCCCTGGTCGACCCAGCCTTAAATGGGTACCGGTTTAGTCTGGGAAGTAAAAGCGGCGAGGGAGAGTGGGTGGCTACCGCCTTCATACAGCCGAGCCTTTGAAATGTGAGATCGCTAACACCACACACCCCTAAGGCAGTGGTGTTAGTTTATGTAATCAAGCTAACATCACAATCTAAAGGCTGTTGTCTATGTCCTGCCACACTAGACCACGATATAGCATTTCATTTAAGCAGAGAATAGCTCAATCTTGATTTCTATAAACATAGTAGAGAGCCATTGATATATTCAATATCAGCATCATTCAGAGTGTTACTATGTATCCACATTACACTACTCTCAACGCTCTTTCAAAATGTGATTATGAATTGGTGATAGTCTGTCATTTATCGGTATTATCAATCCATTCTTCCCCTTCGATTATGTTCTTATCTGTAGAAGTTCACTCTATGTCTACATAGTTGGTGTACAGTGGGCTCACTTTATCTGCGGCACTTGCATATAGACTTAGGCATGTGCGAGGTAGAAGGTCACACTGTAGACACTGCCACCTTTGATGACGTGGCAGATGATTTGCTGTCATAGGTCTCACCTATTTTGTGGGAGCGTTCCCTTCTTCGATGTCAGGTAACAAAAGATTTATAAGTGTGGTCAGACATCGCGATTGGACGAAATACGAACTGAACCTACGGGGACAACAAAACAATACACATTGACCTAACAAATCATAAAGGAAAAGATGAATGCAATATATATATATACAAATATATATAAACAAATAAATGAATTTGGATTCAGAATGAAAACTTGCCAATGGCTGAATCGCGAATGAAATCTTCAATGGTTAGATTGCAAATGGACTAATTAGACAATTGGCTGAAGTAGGTAACTTTGGAGACGACGGAGTGAGAAAATAAGAAAAAAACTAGATAAGCTTTAGCGATAAAACAGGAAATAGCCAGTGCTAATTTATGTATGTATAAAGCACGTAAATTGGACAAGTAGAAAAAGTAAGGCAGATAGAGGGAGTGAAGAGAAGCCTAACTAAAGGTAGGAACATTGTTGATGTTGTGCTGCTGAAGGCAACACATGCGGGAGATTGGTCTATTTTCAAACTGAAATCGATGTCAACCATCAGAGGATGATGTCTGTGACACTGATATGAACATTTTCCCGTTGTCCACAACCAATAAAGTAGCTGGCAGTTGGGGAACCAACTGTATATGCCATATAGGTGATGCAGGAAGCCCGTTCATAGTTTCTAAACAGTTTTCCGGATGTATGTCATGCCAAAATGGCAGCATATGCTAGAATAAATGAGGCTGCATGATTTTCAAGTAAATCCCTCTTTGATTTCGAACACTGCCCTATAGGGGAGGTAACAGAAGATGTTTGAATTAGTTGTGCGCACATACTACAGCCACATTTGCTCTCGCACAGCTTGATTCTCAGGTGGTTATATGATCTAGGGCGCATACAGCAGAAATCAAAAGGTCTGTCTTCAAAACCTTTTGTTTCCTAAAATAAAAGCTATGTAAAAACTTCAAATCTATGTACATTTGGGCGTATTTACAATTGGGTTGCAAATATGGGACTATTTCTACGTGTTTCAAACATTCTAACATCTCTGCCAGTTGGAAGCTCCTAGCATGGAGGAGTGACTGGTCCAGTGGATGTCAGATCAGACCACAAGACAATGTGTTCAAAACTTTGGTAGATTTCGTTTATTTTGTAATGGAGGTCAAATAAAAACTTGTACGTGCCTAACGAATCCAGGGGCAAACGGTCTTCATGCCTAAATCCTATAAATCATCTCAGTGGTTCTCACAAAGAAATAAGAATAAACGCCGTTTTATAGTTTTATATTAGATATTCTAAGTATCATTAGATATGAAGCATCCATAGAGCAACCTAGTGCAAGGTCAATCCCCCTTTATGGATATATTTCATTTTTCAAACTGTGATTTTGATTATGTGAAGACAACTACTAAACAACTAAAAACTGACAGGATTAGCTGACTATTTGGAAGAAAAAGAGTCACTGCTCGACCTTTGCAGTTGCAATCCTCGTGAGCGATGACATAATCGACAGACTTTAGAAGAAATGGTCGCTGCTCGACCTTCGCATTTGCTAACCGCATGAGTGATGACAAAACCGACTGACTGTTTAGGAGAAATTAGTTTCTGCTCCAGCTTTGCAGTTGTTCTTGCCCTAAAAGTCTTGACAGTCCTTGCTCGAATTTGTGTAATGTTTGATCAACATTGTAGATATATTACACATTGCAGTAAAATATGGTGCATAGATTTGTCAACCCGTCACGTTCAAGAACACTCCTGTTTCTTCTTCTTCTGCATTCGTTTTCAATCCTCCACTTCCAAGCCCTGAACATGGCTTTTGCAAGTAGCAGGATGTAGTCCGGATAAACGGAATGCGCCGTGTCGCTAGTTTAAAGCTTGACTACGATATTTGCACCTTTCGATCCAACACGTATGTCTTCAACAACAAGGACACACAAATCAAGGGAATCGTAGGGTGGCCATTTTTTCACATTATAGTTATTTGAAGAGAACCACATTACACAAGATAGACCAATTTATGGTAAATATACTGGTCCATATGTTTCAAAATAAAATAGTTTTGATTGTTGTAATATCTCGGTATTCCAATAAAGTGCGTGTTTTCAAAACTGTCTGTATTAGATGCCAACTGCTTAAGCATATCATAATTTCTTATGCGAGAACTTAAGATGTCTGGAGACGGCACACCGCAGGCCTTCGATCGATCAACTGCCTGATTTTTGGTGTTGCTGCTGTTGGCATTTATACCGGTCATTAGATGGCAGAGAGTGCTCGGACGCTGCAATTTTAAATGCATTTTCCAGGATAATTCCATTAAAAAAAATAAAACAACAGCAAGCAAACATTGCGAGTGACGGATGTTAAATAATGGAAGCAAAAATCAAAAGCACCGTGTTCTTTCCTGAAATGACGTAAAACATTTCTTAGAACATTGCATGACGAAGAAACATGACACTAATTTCAGCAAAGGGAAGCTAGAGCCCTATCGGTAAATGGAATTGGAATAAGCAGAAATCCATCAATTTGATTGAGGTTTAGTAAGCCTTCCTTTTCTCATTCTTCTACCGATCTACATGAATGCAAGTTGTTCACTCTTTTATTCATGATTCGTTTACGAATGTCTGAGTAGCATTGTGGTTAGAGGGCAGGAAACGCTCGACATCAGCATAGTGCAGCTTTTCTAGGACAGACAATTCTGATTACAAACAACTGCTGTCTTGCAGGTGGGCTTGGGATAACCAAAGTGTAGGAAAACATTCCCAGAACGAATGTAGATGCACGAAACCGCTTTTGCAAGGTGGAAAAGTTGGAGAAATTCTGCTTAAGGGAATGTCGATCCATTATACACGAAACAAGAAACGGCGTAGGAGATTGAGAGGGGCAAATAAAAACTGTTCACGAAGCAGAACAGAACAGTGTGTTTCACACTAGATATGTATCTTGACATAAAATAAGATGATGAATGATCACCATATACAAGATTGGGGCCTAACCATCTACATAACTAACCGCATGCAATGAAAGAACAAACACATTTATATATTTCTACAGATACGCCCAGATCTCCTAGGAGAAATTTTACTCTACGTATTAATAGGAAAGAGACAACTCCTCTAGTAAGGAGGTCGATATTGACAAATGCTGCTAACAGTTTGTAGAAAGGAAGCTTCCTGAGAATGGCCATCTGGAATGACTACTGGAAGTAGATGCCTATAAATTGGAACCTGAGATGTTAATACATTGAACAGGTTACGAAAGTAGTACAGTTTAATCTAATTTCAGAGGTCATCGACATAAATCTTGGTGAACTGGGTGTAAGAGAGGCAAGAATTCACGAATAAAGAAATGTTTAAATTGTACATTTATACATTCTAGAGTAGAATGTACATCATAGTTGGAATATTTATGACCAAACAACTCGAACAATATGTGCATAATTAAGAGCAGAAAATTATCAAACGATGCTGTGAAGTTAATGGCTTGCTGTGAAGTTAAGGGCTTGCTAGTGAAGTTAAGGGCTTGCTAGTGAAGTTAATGGCTTGCTGGTGAAGTTAAGGGCTTGCTGGTGAAGTTAAGGGCTAGCCTATTTAATACTGCAATTTTACTAATGCATGCACATTTTCAATAAAACTGTGATGAGGAACTGTGAAACTAGTATGAGGTCTTACAATAAACCGTCAAACCAATACAGCCAACAGATCTTCTGATAGTCATAGGAGATATGACTTCTAAAATAGGAACACAATAGAAGAATTTTGTTGGCCTGCATGGATTGGGAAATACGAAACAACAAAGGAAAAATCCTGATACATTTATACATTTTTTGTGAAGAAAAGTATTTAGTTATCTGTAACATTCTTCTAACAACTCCAAAAAGATTACACAAAGACAGAAAATGTTGTTAGAAACCAGATTGGTTGTAATGGGCATATTTAAATGTTGTGGCACAATGCCAAAAACCTGTCCAGGTGAAGACACAAATTCCCTACCCAATCTTGTTGTGACTAAAATAGCCATCAGACAGAACAAATATAGAAAGTAGATATAACAAATGATGCCCAAAAAGCTATATCTGCATTAAAGCAGACTGACATTAAAGACAAATTTCGTATGAATTTCATAAATAAATATGATAAACTAATGTCAGAAAGCATAAAACGAAACAAAAAGGTCAGCTTAGCAAAAGATGTAACCATGTATGGCTGCCTAAAAACGAATATACATGCAACAAATATAATTATAACGTTAAAAGAGTTAAAATATCAAGTATGGATGACAACAAAAGAAAAGAAAAAGAAGGAGCAAAAACACTCCAGAATATAGAATACAGGACATTGGTATGCGTACTATCTGCTGACATACAAAAGAACAGCGATTTAAATAAAATGCAAGATAATTGAAGACCTGAGAAAGACGCTCAGCCCAACAGATGTGCATTTAGAAATACAGCAACTTTCAAATACGACAACGCTTCTTACTTAATGAGAAAGATACTTCGAGCCAATCGGTTGAAAAATATATGAGTGAAATGTTCGACGATAACGGAGGCAATTAACCATCAACATTTAATAAGGACGGCCACGCATTCTCAATTAAGAAGTAGAGAAAGCAATTAAAGATATGTAAGTGGAAAGATTAGACACAATAAATACAACAACTTATACGGCTTAACAGAATTTGGATGTAAATTAAATCACTGAATTATATAATGATATCTACAAAACATAATCTTTACAGCTCGACCTGATTTCATCAGTCTTTAAAGAAATACACCAACAACCACGTGCAACCTAATGTTCCGATTTTAGATCAATCAGCATGATGATCCACGCGATTAAGTTACGTCTCAAAATGTTACAAGTGAGATTTAGTTGTAGAGTAGACAGCAAAGTACTTGGTGAATAAATTGGCTTTCGACAAAGCAGCGGATCAAGAGTAGCAATAGTATGTATAGGAACACTAGCATAAAAATATACAGAAGTACAGAACGAAAGAAGTACAGATAAACCTTAAAGTGTATTTTATAAACTACACAAAAGCAGATGACATATTACAGTACGACAAAGTAATGTAATGTCTGCAAAACTCTGGAATGGATCGAACAGATACAACGGTACTCATTAACCCATACTGAGAGTAAACTTATCTGGCAGGATTCTGATATGATCATTCAATAGAAGTATGACAGGGATGTGTTCTGTCCCTTTGTCTGTTTAATATGTACACATAGCACATTTTAAATAAATACAAGAAATTCCTGAACTCCTCATCGGTTTGTGTCAATAAATAATCTCAAATATGCGGACAGGATAGTTCTGCTGCCTGAGAGTGAACAAGCATTACAGAAATTGGCGATTCACGTAATTAATAAAAGTCGGGTACATGGATAAGACATTCAGTCTAAAAAAACGAGAGCTATCTATGATGATTGGCAAAGTTGAATAGACATCTTTTGTCAGGATATAATTAGATGATCAGATTATAGAACTGATCACAAGCTTCTACTATCTTGGAACTATAATTGCGGAGGATTGAAGGTTTTGAAATGAAAATGAGGAAGAGAGTTTGGATGACCAAATCTGTTTTCATCAACCAAACTAAAACATCACTTCGGAACTTGTTCTTATTATTTCAATTCGCCGAGAAGATTTATAAGGCTGTACTACTTGCTCCTGCAGCCGCCATGAACGCTATAGGCTAGGCTTTTATTTTGTCTCTGATAGAAACAAAATGAACCTGTGCCTCACCGAGAAGTTGAACGAATGCCCAAGTGCGTGACATCTGCAATATCTAGGCCAACTCTCCTTGTTGTCAAGTACATGTCATATATTGACATCTAGACAAGCAACTGTGTTAAATATACTCGTTATTACTACATGTCGAAGAGGCATTGACAAAGAACAAACAACTCGAGAACAGAATTGGTGCTTTGAAATGCAGATTTACAGAATACCAGCTCGCATCTCTTAAGAAGAAATATAAAAACAACTAAGTAAGTCGTGTACAATTTAGAGATGCCCGACAAATCGATGTACGCAATAAAAGTCATACAGTTAAGATACTTTGATCACATCAGAAGGCATAACAAAGTGCTGAAATGAAAACTCACGTAAATAGTGAAGAACACAATTGTGAGAGGAAGGCCAAGCTATAAGTAGGAGGATACGATCTGAAGCAAGAGAGGCAACAATCTAACAGATTGCTCAATCAAGGCAGGAGACAAAGTACGTTCGGGATCTATTACAGCCGACGTTCGCTGTGGAGATGGCACTTAACTAAACGAATCTAGAGGGCTAGTATATCGCGACAAAGGCACAGACTGAAACTACGGTCTCAACACTTTCCAGTCTAAATACTGTAACTTGGCACCTAGCTCACATGTAACATAAAGAAAGATACCGAAGAAGAAGTATATATTGACGTAGTACAATAGTGTTTCCAACACTTCATTCCCGATAGTAATGTCCTCTTTCGGGGACATCTTTACCTTTCTTTAAAACTATAAATGGGGTTAATGTTTCTAGAGGCTTCTTTTTCAAATTCAGAAAAAAGACTGCTTCTCGCTTTGTGGGTTTTAAGCCTATGTAACTGATGGAGTATTTTGGAGAGTTGGGGAGCCTTCTACACAATTTAACTTACATTGCACTGTTAATCGCTATTGACGACATGCTCATGGCCGATAATGTAGTACTATTGAATTTACTGACACACACTGTCACCACAGAAACCACATGAGCAACAACACCACAATAGCAAATAGAACATGGAACACAACTACAATCTACATATTAATCTTGCGCTGAATCAAGTCTAATCTTTTTGAGTCGATCGTTTAAAAATACATATACACACAAGCACGTGCGAATAAATGCATGTATATACATGCTTTACAGTGATGAAGGCAATAAACTAAGAAATATAATGTGAACCCGTCTAAATAATGAAAGCAGAGGTCTATTAACAGTACGCCTGCAACTCTTCATCCCTGATGACATTGTCTGCTGTAGAAGCATATCCATTGTGTATTGATCAGACAGCACTAGAACAATCAGAAATGCACGGTTACATTTCTCATCTGGCTCACTGACTCCAGCATTCCTTACGTTACCAGGCGTTCCGCCAGTCACAGTAGCAGAACAAATAAGACACCGGTTATCTACATAGCTACAGAGCTATTGACAACTGTTCTCATTGTCTTTCAGAAGGGCGTATCCAGTTCATCTTCACTTTATGTATATAATCTTCATCTGTGTTGGTTGTTATAATGTTAAATATTAGAAAAATTTGTCATGTCAAAATTACTTGATTTGCATATATTGCCTAAGTAATATCTTAAGGCAA
This sequence comes from Ariolimax columbianus, assembly GCA_036924085.1. Classification (NCBI taxonomy): domain Eukaryota; kingdom Metazoa; phylum Mollusca; class Gastropoda; order Stylommatophora; family Arionidae; genus Ariolimax; species Ariolimax columbianus. The sequence continues at coordinate 57,058,954 of JAVGWX010000001.1, read as the reverse complement.
ATTAGAAACAAGCTTTCAAAACCTTATCGAAAGTTTAGAAGAATCTCACAAATATTAAAAGAAATTTAAAACATTTCCCTCGGAAGAAATGGTCAGGATTGTTACGTGGATAACACTACATGTCTAATAGAAATTATTAGATTGCCTTTCACAGAAAATTATAAATATGTAGTTTCCAGGATCGAAGAATATCATATCATCAGTCAGCAATACTGTTATTGCTTGCATTTTCGCGTTGAATTCTAAATCGTTCAGACATTGAGACATGCCATGCTTTAGTCGTTTCTAGTCTACCGTGGCGGTAGAGGCACTCAGCTATTATACTGCTTAGTCGTTTCTCGTCTACCCGGACGGTAGAGGCACTCAGCTATTATACTGCTTAGTCGTTTCTCGCTGACCCGGACGGTAGAGGCATTCAGCCATTATACTGCTTAGTCGTTTCTCGTCTACCCGGACGGTAGAGGCACTCAGCTATTATACTGCTTAATCGTTTCTCGTCTACCCGGAGGGTAGAGACAGTCAGCTATTCTACTACTTGGTCGTTTCTCGTCTACCCGGACGGTAGAGACAGTCAGCTCTTCTACTTCTTTGTCATTTCTCCTCTACCAAGGCGGTAGAGGCATACAGCTATTTTAACACTTTGTCATTTCTCGTTCCCCGTTGGATGTGGAAGCAGTCAATGATTAGATTACTTAGTAGTTTCTCATTTATCCAGAAGGTAGGAACAGTCAGCGACTTACTCTTCAATCGCTTCTCGTCTACCATGCACTGTACAATGTACACGTATTTAAACATGAAATGACTTAGTTGTTTCTCGTCTAACATTGACTGTAGAAGCACACAAGGAGTATATGATAACAATTTTACCTGGTAAATAGTGTTTCGTGGTGAAGAGTATTATCGTGCCACCTGGTGAATATGGTTACCTGGCGAATATTATTACTTGGTGACTAATATTATCTATCTATCTTTAGTCGTCTATTGTCGTTAGAAGTCGTGGGGAGGTGTGACCTAATTTTTTTCATTTTTTTGGGCAGGGGAAAATCTACTGCTGACTTGCCAGGTCAATCCCTGCACCTCTCTAGCCCTTGGAATATACGATCGCCAATTGTGAGACTGGTGGAGGCGTAAATTAGAGCAAGATAGATCTGCAGCCTGTCAGGCGCCATCTAAGTCGCTCCGCTAACCTCATAACATAGACCGAAAGTTATAGCCACACAGTCCCCTTTTAGAGACATATTCTCTGCAGGGCGAATATCCCTAGAATAATTTGAGTACATTTTAAACACACATTTTGCCCGAGCAGAGCTCGCCACTGTGCACGGGTGTCTGATCTCACTATTCAGAGATCGGAGGAAATATTAATCGGATGATCCGCGTGAAAAAATCCCGGTCTCCATCGTGATTCGAGCGAGGGGGTGGGGGGGGGGGGGGCGCAGTGATCTAGAGGTAATGTGTTCGCTTCGGGTATTAGAGGTCGTGGGTTCGACTCACGGTGAATAAATACTACCTGGTGAATATGATTACCTGGCGAATATTATTACCTGGTAAATAGTACATGAAGAAATGAAATTGTTTAAGGGTTAATATATTCTGGCAACAGATATTGCCGTCAAAGACAACAGGCAGCATGCTCAATGTACATTGTCTCATCGCTATTTACGTGAAATTATAAATCTAAATCCCCGCTGTCTTGCCTCTGTTATCTGTAAGTTATATACCAATTTCCAGTTTGGTAGACTGTATAATGTAGCAATTGAGACGTAAACTAAGTACATTTGCTGTGACAAACATGCGCTCAAACTAACGGAACAAAGAAATAACCAAAACAAAAATATATTAATTTTTTTTTAAAACAGCGGAAAAGCGCTAGAAGGAGTGATTTACGGGCCAAAAGGTTTAGAATGATGAAAATGTTGGGGAAAAAAATCCCAGAAGAGAGTAATAGGGAGTGGCAGAACATTGGCTGCGATTTGTGGCAGCGGCAAATCAATACGTGAATTAACGCAAGCAAACGTGCATTATTTAAACCGATCACCAAGCCCCGGTGAGGAAGGAAGGAAGGATCAACGAACAGAGATGAAAGACTGTACGCCAGCCAGACAAGCACGCTCCCATTAAGAGTATTTTAATAGTCAGGAAAGTGGCAGATTAGCAGAGATAACAAATATTGTCTCCAGTGATTTGACGAATATCGATCAGTCTCCGCTGCGCGTGTGTGCGAGTATTTGTGGACGTATGTCCAAACTCTTTTACCAGCTATCGATTCAAATGACGTTAATCACAACTCCCAAGTGGTTAGAACTTTGGTGGCGGGAATGCTTATCAGCTTTAATGGTCATGTCTTCATGCATCGATGAAGTAATTTTATTAAATCAAATTGAAGATCGAATCTTCACACATGACTGGTAGCCATCTCTCATGTGACTGCCTGGCTTTATCTGTTTTATTATGAATGCAGGAAGGTGCAGTTCGTTACTCGGATAAACTGCTTTCAAAGTGCAGAGTCAACAAGCGAAGAGATGCATAAACATGTACTGGGCAAGTTCATGCAAGCTTATGATGGCTTTTCTTGTTCTTGTTTTTTTTCTTTTCTGTTTTCTTCTCTTTATGATTCGTCATTCGAATTTTTTTTATTTTTCGTATATACTTATGTTTATTTCTATTGCATCTATATATTCCTCTTTCCTACTACTTCAGCAACTTCTTTGTTTTTTTTCTAGTATTTCGTATTTCATTTGCTTTCTTTTCAATTTCTTCCAACGAATTGGCAGAAGATGTAGATTCGAATCCTGGTAAAGCCAAGTTATTTCTTTCTGGAGTAAAATAAAACAGCATATACACTGTGCGGTAACTGACAGGATGAATTGCCGTACTAACACAGCCCTATAAACCCCACACGCGTTGTTCAGCAATACAATTACATAACATAACGATTGCTAAAAGACAATGACTAGGATAATAATTGTGGTATTGTTTGCAGAGTTGTCATTCAAATCAACATGGCCGCAGCAGATTTAGAACGATTTTGTTATGAGAATTGCGGAGTATGCAAAGTTACGTTTTAAGGTTCAGTCTTCTGCCAAAGAAGAGTTAGTTGTCTATTACTTCATGATGTTAGTGTTGTAGTGGTTTTATTCTTGTCTATATCACACGCAAAACCCCATTAGGGTCGTTATAGCTTAGAGGTGAAGGAGTTTGGTTCTCATGAAATTAGACGCGAAAGAATGGGGTTTCAAATCCCACATATTTAAAGCGCCACGAGGTTTCAAGAGAATTGAGATCAGTGACAAGTCATATTGGCGACTAGTAAAAAACTCGGGGATCCTGTGCACGTAAAAGAACTATGCGCAATTGACAATCGATAAAAGTAGACTGGTAGCCGATGTCCGGGCAAACATACGATAAAGAAGAAATACTATTCGTACTCAACACGCAATCTACTGTCGACCAAGTCTAGTGAACCGCAGGAAGTAAATAGTGCAAAATAAAGAACGCACATCCGACAGTTTTCGGCTACCTGGCAGCATGCATAACCTGTTTATTTGAATACTATAACTCCAAGTATTCGAAAAAGTTCACAGCTATGAGATATCAGTAGGTGAATTTACGAAGAAAACAAACTCTGAAAGAAGTTAACAGACAAAGCAACGACGACAAAAACTGGTATACTATGAGCACTCACTTGACAAACATAAACAATTATATTTACAACAGAGAATAAAGTAAAGAAATAGCAACTCCAGATTTGAACCACTTAGTCTAGCAATTACTAGACACAAAAAGGAAAGGAAGCTCAAAGCTGCTGGATCTGTGCTTCATGTATATATATTTATATATATATATATATATATATATATATATATATATATATATATATATATATATATATATAATAGTTGTCCATCACAAGTGATGAAGACCACTCTCTTTGTTTAGCCGTGTGGACAATCGTATCTCTTGCTGTGTCCGCTGAAATGGGTGACTTGCGCGGTGATTTGGATTAAAGTGAGGAAGAAACTGCGCCTTTTGTTAATCTCACTCACAGAGCCTAAGCTACCTTTTGCCAGTGGCAAGACATTTATCCAGACGACTGGAGATAGCATAGGATGCAGATTTTGCCTCAGGGTTACCACCGAAGCCTTTCCGTAAACATGTAACCCGCAGGGTAGAAATGTGGGATGTCATCTAACGCAGTGTGTCGTGCCTTTTCGATAACCACAAGAGGTCGTATGGACAACACTCAGCGTGTGAGTGAGTCTGGCATCTCTCCCCAGCTGTATTCATCTCATCATAGTAGCATCTAAAATTCCCACACGCCAAATTCGTGAAGGTGAACCGACAGAACTAACCCGTGAAATACGTCACAGGTATAAGCGTAGTGCCATTCAGCCGGCGTCCAGACCAGGATAAACGGATGGAAGAAATCACAAAAAAAGAACGAAATAACAAGTCCCGACGGAAAACAACACCACGTTTCCGTGAACACAAGTGTAAGTCGTCGACTAGTGTGAATTCCAGGCAAATCCGTGGTCTGGCGGCATCCATAATGATCCAAAACAGTAGAGAAATGTAGACTCGCAGCCAGTTATGGCGCCATCTTTGCCCATATATATATATAACAGATTAAAACCACAGGCAGAGAATATCATTGCCGAAAAGCAAGCAGGGTTTCGAGCGGAAAGAAGTACCATTGAAAATATATTAAATCTGACGATATTAAATGAAAAATACTTAGAGTATCAGCAACACAAATGTCATGTCTTCATTGATTTCAAAAAGGCGTTCGACAGAGTATGGCATGCCGCGCTATGGACAACAATGAAGCATTACAAGATCAATAGTAATTTTGTGAAGGTTATTGAGAACCTTTATGAGAAGGCGTCAAGTGCAGTTTCTGTAGACGGAATACTAGGTGAGCGGTTCCGCACGTCTGTTGGGATGAGATAGGGTTGTATACTCTCTCCAACACTCTTTAATGTATTCTTGGAAAGAATAATGGAGGCGGCCCTGGACAAGTTGGTACGGTCAGAATAGGTGATAAGACGATTACAAACCTACAATTTGCAGATGATCTAGGTCTGGCAGGCACGGAAACGGAACTCCATGAGCTGATTAGTAGATTGGACAGAGCGGCGCAGAGCTATGGCATGGAGATAAATGAAGAGAAAACAAAGCTGATGACTAATAATACGGAAGAGTTTACATCTGTGATAAAAACAAAATGGTCAGGAACTCGAAGTTGTACATCGGTTCAAGTATCTGGGATCACTGATCAGTGACGAGTGATCGCAGCCTGAGATAATTGTCAGAATAGCACAGACAACAGCGGCGCTTACGCGTTTCAAATCCATATGGTAGGATAAACGGTTCGCCCTCAGCATAAAAATTGGACTAATGCGCCTATTGGTGCTCTCTATTTGTGTATGCCTGTGAGAATTGCACCATTAATGCGGATATCCAGTGCAGAATACATGCAATGGAAATGAAGTGCTTTAGAAGACTCTTAAATGTTACATATAAGGATCGTGTCACGAACGTAGAAATACGACGAAGAGTGGAAAACGCAATTGGACATTTTGAGGATCTGTTCACATGTATCAAAATGCGAAAGATATCTTGGTATGGGCACGTCACGAGGTCCAACGGAATTACACATTCGAAACTGCATGGTTTCGTACCAGGAAAGAGGACGGGGACGACCAAGGAAGAGATGGACAGACAACATCACTAAGTGGTCAAACCTTCGTCCCGACTAGGCACGACTGGCGAACAGAGAGAAATGGCGTGGGGTTGTGGGAGTGTCTTCAACACGGGATTAATGGAACTGAACTGATATAATATATATATATATGTGTGTGTATATATTATACATATGTGCATACCTATACGCGGGCGCACATGCATGCTTGCAAGTAAAGCGTCATTAACCTTCCAGGATGCAACATGAAGGTTTCCTATTACTGGATCGCATTAACTGCACGTGCTACCCCAAGGACAGACAATTGATGGTGTTCCTTCCTCCTTCCTTAAACTCACTACAATTCACAATCAAGGCTTTACTAGGACAGTGGTAAGTTGCTACCCAAACGCAGTACAGTTGGCAGTCTCTTACTGCTATTTCAACCCATGACAGTTTACCGGAATCAATACTAAGGATTTACGACCCAAACACTATGTAGTTGACAATCCCCAGTTGTTATACAAACATAGTAGAATTAGCGGAGACACGCTGTTACCGAAACACAGTACAATTGACAGGGACAAACTACTATCCAAACACAGTACAATTGTCAGGGACAAGATGCTACCCAAAAACATTACAATTGGCAGGGACAAGCAACTTTCCCAACACAGTACAATTGGCAGGGACATGCTGCTACCAAAACGCAGTACAGTTGTCAGAGACTAGCTACTACACATACATTGGACTGTGTACAGTCGACATGTGAAGAGGCTTGACTTCCATTTGGGCTACCTAAATAAACTGCCGAACATAAAATGGCAATATAGGATCACAGATGTAGAAGTTCTTTTGCAAGAAGGCATCCACACAACTCAGTGCAAATCGCAGCTTAGGTAGACTGGCCATGTTGTCCACATATTAGATGAGCGGCTTCCAAAAAATAATATTCTTTGGTGAGCTTGAGTTAGGTAAGGAAGCTCACAGTGGCTAAATATAACGTCACAAAGACACTCAATGAAAGCCTCAATGAAGATCTGCGGCACTGGCATTGACAATTAGGAGAACATCGCAGCTGATCGCTCTGCCTGGCGTAGTAAAATTTCTGCTGGCACGATGGATAAGGAGCAGAAAAGAAACAAAGAAGGTGCACGGAGACGTGTCAATAGAAAGGCAAGAGACGAGTTGCTGAATGACAGACAATGCTTATCTGCCATCAGTGTGACATTTTTATTTGGGCTCGGATTGGTTTGATCAGTCACTTCCAAACCCACTCCATGATTGACAAATGATAATGTGGTCTTCTTCGGAAACGATGGACAAGCAACAACAACTACCCATACACAGATCAATTGACTAGGATCATGACCAGAGAGCTTCGACCCAAACACAGTACAGTTGACAGCTACACTATGTACTACCCAAACCCAGTACAGTTGGAAACATATTCACGAACTCTAGTGGTACACTATCCCAACATTTCGCAATTAAAGTGAATGCTAGGATTTCTAAAGCCAACAACCCATTTGGCAGACTATACACACCTTTTTGGCATCGACGTAGCAGTAGTCTACATACGAATCTGAAGGTTTACAGAGATGTGGTACTTACATTCTTGCTTAATGCTTGTTAAATATGGAGAGTATACATATGAAACGTAAAGAAAAATTTCAACTAACTACATGCTGTCTGCCTCAGAAGGATATTCCAGATAAGATGGCAAGAAAGGATCCCAGATACCGCCGCTCATGAAAGAGCATTTCATCAACACTATTCTAATGCATCCACAGATCCGCTTGACTAGTCTTGTAGTCCACATGCGAGCCCGTTGGCTGTCAAGAATACTTTCTCATGGTGAGATGCAGGAGAGTAAACGCTAGCTTAGTGGTTAAAAGAAGGGTTCAAATACTCGCTCAAAGCTTCACTAAAAATCGTTGTCATAATAACCCACACTTTAGAGACTGCTGCACAAGACGTAACTGCTTTGCGTGTATCTCCACAGAAACAGCAGCTGAACAACGGGGACAGACAAGAAAAGGCCGTGAACTGAAGCCTTTACTTCAGGTGTACATTTCCTGCCCATACTACGCAAAGATTTTGAACAACCGCATCGGGCTTCTCAGCCTCATTAGAACTCATCGACAGACTGGACTTTTTCCAGGTTGAAAATAAGGCAAGGCTGCGACAGTACTGTTAATTAAAATAAAGACTGGTTTACAACTGCATACGCGCTTTCGGAACACCCCAACAACATACGAGAATATAAACACATTGGTTGCTCAATCACCATGCACTTCAATGGTCATGGACACTGTTCTAAATCCGTTTTCAGTGTCACTGGCATTGCATCCTGCTCCTCTCATGATCGTCATCTAACCAAACTTTGGAATAAACAGATATTATACATGGGCTGTCAGCATTTTCTATACCTTTACCTAGTCCACCTCTCCTCTCACCTTTCCTTCATGGCTCCACCTGTCTTTTCTCTTCACTTTTTACATCTTTACGTGCACACTTATAACCATTTTGTCATTCCGTTTGGCTGCTACCGGCTTACCCAGCCTTCCACCAGATCTTACGTTCTCTTCTTACTAACATGTATATGCGTATATCATTCTCCAAATTATTTATGTTCACCTACGCCAATGCAGCGGCGCTGACCCGGCTGAAACCTATATGGCAAGACAAGCGGCTCGCCCTCGGCATAAAAGTTAGACTAATGCGCTCTCTGGTGCTATCAATATTTATGTATGACTGCGAGACCTAGACCATTACAGCAGATATCCAGGGCAGAATACATGCAATGGAAATGAGGTGCTATAGAAAACTCCTAAATGTTACATTTAAATATCGTGTCACGAACGTAGAAATACGTCAGAGAGTTGAAGACGCTATTGGTCCATTTGAAGATCTGTTCACAGCTATCAAAAGACGAAAGATGGCCTGGTGCGGGCACGTCGCGAGGTCCAACGGAATTACCAACTCGATACTCTTTGGTTCCGTACCGGGACAGAGAGGGCGAGGACGTCCGAGGAAGAGATGGATAGACAACATCACCTAGTGGTCAGGCCTTCCTCCCGGTGAGACACGACAGGCGGCGACAGACAGAGAGAGATGGCGTGGGATTTTGGGAGTGTCTTCATGTGTGCCCCAACGACCTGATGGGTTACGATGAACTGAACACCAGTGCTCTTCAACCTGGGCGCTAGTGTCAACTTGTGGGCGTTTTCAGCTTTCAGGTGGGTGGAAAATAATTACATTCTGTATTTAAAAACCTATTATTATCATGGTAATGCAGAGTCTACACAACCTGGGGAAACTGTTGCAGAATACCAGCATACAGAAAGAAGTAAACATTTTGAGAACCTGTGTTTTTCCGTCACGACATATAGCTGTAAATCAGGAACAATTACCCAAGCCTCAAGGAAGAAAATCAAGTCCTTCGAGTAAAATGTTAAAGAAAGGTTCTATGAAAACCGAAAAAAATAAGAATACAGACATTCGACAAGAGTTGGGCATTGAAGAGAACTGGTTCATAAATTTCATCAGAAACAAAAATATTGAAGTAGATTTGACCACATACAATGACGGTTATGAAAGGTATGGAGACGGGGAAGAGAGGCAGAGGCAGACCAAGAAGGCGATGACACCAATTTGGCATGGAAAGCTTGGGCATGACTGTGGAGAATGCCCGATATTTGGCAAGAGATCGAAGTACGTTCAGACAGATTGTCATGGGAGAGACGTTATGCACAGAACATGGCCACAAAAGGATGATGTATTGATAACATCCAAAATACACAGACTCAGCGGGCGATCGCGAAATGTTCTTCGCTTTAGAGTGTGCGATCAGGAAGATGTACACTTAAGGTAATTTATGAAAGTGGACGCCAAGTGTAAAAAGGTTAACGAGTCCTGGCCTACGCAATGGAAATGTGTGTTGGTACTTAGATACATGTTGACTATGCATAAAATACACATGTAAATAATATCGACAAGTGTGTATACGACTGTCAAAGCAGTATGGGTGTTCCTCTTTTGAAATAATGTGACACGGTTCATGGCTCCTTGCTGCAAGATTAAGTGAACTTGGCTATCAAAATAGTTTACTTGACATTAATGTAAATTAACGCAGCATAGATGGCAACAAAACGGACTCCCCTAAAAACGTGGAAAACCTAATAGAATGGAGTCTTTAACGCTTTATCTCCGACAGCAGTGTCTTCTACGTGAATATGAATATATCTCTTCACTAAATGTGTGATCACAAACAAGATCTGCCATTATGCTTTGCTTAAATGTGTCATAAACACAATCTGTCAACACACTATTAATACATTTCTCACTCAATGTAGCATCATACATTCAATATGTCAACACACTATTAATACATTTCTCACTCAATGTAGCATCATACATTCAATATGTCAACACACTATTAATACATTTCTCACTCAATGTAGCATCATACATTCAATATGTCAACACACTATTAATACATTTCTCACTAAATGTAGCATCATACATTCAATATGTCAACACACTATTAATACATTTCTCACTCAATGTAGAATCATACATTCAATATGTCAACACACTATTAATACATTTCTCACTCAATGTAGCATCATACATTCATTATGTCAACACACTATTAATACATTTCTCACTCAATGTAGCATCATACATTCAATATGTCAACACACTATTAATACATTTCTCACTCAATGTAGCATCATACATTCAATATGTCAACACACTATTAATACATTTCTCACTCAATGTAGCATCATACATTCAATATGTCAACACACTATTAATACATTTCTCACTAAATGTAGCATCATACATTCAATATGTCAACACACTATTAATACATTTCGCACTCAATGTAGCATCATACATTCAATATGTCAACACACTATTAATACATTTCTCACTCAATGTTGCATCATACATTCAATATGTCAACACACTATTAATACATTTCTCACTCAATGTAGCATCATACATTCAATATGTCAACACACTATTAATACATTTCTCACTCAATGTAGCATCATACATTCAATATGTCAACACACTATTAATACATTTCTCACTCAATGTAGCATCATACATTCAATATGTCAACACACTATTAATACATTTCTCACTCAATGTAGCATCATACATTCAATATGTCAACACACTATTAATACATTTCTCACTCAATGTAGCATTATACATTCAATATGTAAACACACTATTAATACATTTCTCACTCAATGTAGCATCATACATTCAATTTGTCAACACACTATTAACATATTTCCTACCTAAATGTGCCATCATACATTCAATTTGTCAACACACTATTAACACATTTCCTACCTAAATGTGCCATCATACATTCAATATGTCAACACACTATTAATACATTTCTCACTTAATGTAGCATCATACATTCAATATGTCAACACACTATTAACATATTTCCTACCTAAATGTGCCATCATACATTCAATTTGTCAACACACTATTAACACATTTCCTACCTAAATGTGCCATCATACATTCAATATGTCAACACACTATTAATACATTTCTCACTCAATGTAGCATCATACATTCAATATGTCAACACACTATTAACACATTTCCTACCTAAATGTGCCATCATACACACGACCTGCCATTATACTCCTCTCAAAGAAACGCTGGAAACACCTGTTCTTGGTTTTTAATTATTTATGGATCCAAATAACACAAAACGAAACCCGGCTTTCAGCATAACGTAGAATGACGCAAATGACCCCGTTTCGGATAGTCTCAATACATTTTATCATTTTCATCAGCCCAATGTTTAAATCCTTCCTTATTTCAATCTCAACCTGCTTAAGTTTGCGATATTTCCCCAGAGCTCTGCTTTCACATTTCAGGAAGTTTTTGTTACTTGTTCCTTCCGCGGTTCTGATGCGTAATTACGCCAATCCACCAGTTGGAATCCCTCACGACGTCACATACTGCGTCATAATATCGACAACGTCAATGGACATTTGAGAAACAGTAGACGAAAGCTGAGAGGCACGCTTCTATAGCAACGTCTAGTGACAGACATGTATCTATACAGACACAATTACTTTCAACAGTCGAGGATAAAATATGCAAGTATTTATTGTAGCAGACACTGCTTTAGGGGATGAAGTGTAAGATACTACATTATATTATGACCCAGCTCTTATAGGACTGTTATGACACATATGTGGCTTTTATGTGGCTCTTGTGGTACTTTTATTACAATTGTGTGACACTCGATATGATACTCTCAGAACAGGTTTATGGCACTCAATTATGGCACTTTATGACGCTCATATGACACTATTATCGCACTCTTATACTACTATGAAACTTTCAAAATGCTTCTATGACACTCAAATGCCACTCTTATGACACTCGTATGACACTCCTATTTCACTATTATGGCACTATTATGGTAATCGTATGACAATCTTATGACACCCGAATGACATTCTGATGACATTATACGGCACTCGTGTGGTTCTGCTATAACACTTATTTGGCACTCGATTGGTACTCTTACGACACTCGCATGGTACTTCTATTACACTTTTATGGCTCTCTTAAGGCACTTTTATGAAACTTTTATGATACTGATAATCTCACAAGACTCGTATGACCCTCTTTGACACTATTTTGACACGTTTCGAAATATAATGTCAGTCTGGTGGCACTCTTTGATGCTGTTATAATACTCGAACACGTATGTCACTTATGACACATATGACACTTCTGACACTTTAATGGTACTGTGACACTCGTATGGTAGTCGCATGGCACTCTTGTGACACTGTTATGGTACTCGCATGGTTCGTCTTATGACACTTTTATGGTACTCACAAGGAGCTCTTGTGACACTTGTATGACACCTGACGGACTCTAATGACACTCTGGTGGCACTCTTTGACACTGATATGAAATTCGAACGGTACGCTTAACACCTATGGCACCTTTATGGTACTCGCATGGTACTGTTGTGACACTCTTATGACACTTATAGGACTCTAATGTCACTCTGGTGGCACTCTTTAACGCTGTTACGATACTCGAATACTTTTGACACGTTTGGCACTCTTATTGTAGTCGCATGGTACTCTTGTGACACTCTTATTGTACTCGCATGGTACTTTTGTTACACTCTTAAGGTACTCGCATGGTACTTTTGTAACACTCGTATGGTACTCGCATGGTACTCTTGTGACACTTGTATGGTACTCGCATGGTACTCTTGTGATACTATTATGGTAATCGTATGATACTCTTGTGATACTCGTATGACACAGCTAGTTACACATTTATTATACTATTATGACATGCTCCTGCTTCTTATCACACTATTATGAGGCTGTTATGACACTTTAAGATATCCTTATGGTATTCTTATAACACTTTTATGACACTCATGGTACTGTTGGAGGGATGTTGCTGTATTGTGGTAGTCTATTAGACACCTATGTTACTACTATAATACTCTATGGCACTTCTATGGTACTTTAATGCTACTTCAATATTACTCCAGTGCTCATCCCATGTTATTCTTTGTGTACACCCAGGTCACTTCAATGTTTCTCCTATGGTACTCCTATGCTACTTCAGTGTTGCAACATTATTACTTCTTTGGCAATCATAATCATGCCACTCCATTATAACTCGCATATTGTTCCTACAGTATTTCTAAAATACTCCTATGGTATTCCATGGTATACTTTGCTACTATATATGTTACGGCTGTATTACTTTTTTTTCCCCTTCATATTTCTACAATACTCCTAATTTGCTTACGTATTGCTTCTTTACTACTCATATTTTTCAAAACAGTAAACCCATTCCATTGAGATATGCCCTCCTAGAGAAAGAAAAGTTGAAGGATGGTTATAAAGAGACGATAATGACAGTTCGAATGTCCTTATTTTTTATCAGAATCGCATGCTTTTGAAAAAATTACCAGAAGGTACTGCAGTGCAATGAGTAAGAACTGCACTAAATTAGTATGACATGCACATAAACAAGTTTTCCTGACGAGCCAAAATGTTGAGAGGTATGTTTAGACATAGAATTAATGAGTTACTATGAGAAAGATTCGATCGATTGGTGGATTTTTCGCACAAGTAGGAGAATGAATTGACATAAAGAACAAGTCGTGGAAAGGATACAATTTGTTTTCATAAAATGGAGGGACATTGTGTTTGTCCTGGAAAAATATTTGACCCGTAGATAATTCGCATGGGGCCTAGTGCCTATCAGAAAAGAGATGTAAGTAACGTAAAATATGTTAATGAAAGCTGTGTACATGGATGCAACAACAGCGTTTGTAATAATTGATCATTCAGATAAATGTAAAAGATTCAATTAACTTTTGGAAGTAAACATAAACTTATGTAGCAGTAACGTTTACTCAAGCGTTGTCATTGTTACCTGAATCATGAACCCTAACCCTAACCCTAACCCTAACCAAATAAACTTATGTAGCTGTAAAGTTTACTCCAGCGTTGTCATTGTTACCTGAATCATATTTTATAGCAAACTACGTATGTGTGCACTTTAGTGGTTGTTGGTATAGCAATTTCTTTTACGTGATGAGATTGTAGTTGATTACTAGCAGTTCTACATGGCCATTTGCATTGGCCTTTATCGACTTGCTTGGTAGGTTACAGTAGCATACATCTTTTATTTGTGGGTTTCAATCAGGTTATGGAATTACTGCAAAATTATAAATAAATAACTTAACTTACCGTCTTTATACTGGTTTAGAAGACTCTGCAGAGTCTGTTTACAACCAGTTTCATTTATATTACCTTGCACTAACAGCTACGCGCATCCAATTATTTCTTAAATGCATTAAATGTCCTTACCTTCACTATCTCATGTAGCAATGCATTCCAAGCATTCACCACTCTCTGACTAACAAAATATTTCCTTATATCTAACCTGGACCTCTCTTTAGTTAATTTGAAACTATGTGAAACTATTTGAAAATGTATTTTCAAAAAAGAACTTGTTATAGTCTAATTTATTCATTACCCTGATCATCTTATAAACCTGTATTAAGTTACCTCGAATTATTTTCTAGACACTACTGTTGGCTGGTTTTTCTGAATCTTTCCTCATAATTGTAATTCTGTAATCCCACTATCAGCTTTGTCGCTCTTTTTTGTATTCTTTCCAGCATGTTTATACCCCCTCTATGATAAGGACTCCACACCAATACACGGTACTCCAATCTAGGTCTAACTAATGTTATATGCAGTTTGACTATCACTTCCTTGCTACTATGTTTAATATTTCTTTTTATCATAACTAACATTGCATTTGCCTTTTTCACTGCTACCTGAACTTACTCACTCACCTTACCTGTATGATCTAGTATAACCCCTAAGTACCTTTTCTTATCTATCTGTGTAATATTATTCTCTCCCATTCTGTAATTATGTTCCATATTGGATCTACCAATGTCAATGACTACATTTATCTACATTAAACTCCATTTGCCAGCTTACAGACTATTCTTGAAATTTTTCGATTGTACACAAAGAAATGATCAACCAGCTTCCAAATACGATAAAGCAACAGCAAACGGAGAAGGACTGGCAACAGATGTAAAGAAATAACCTATGGTGGTGTTCCTTACTCACGTCTCTACATTGATGTTGAATCGGTGGCTGCTATTATCAATTGTCATTAATTGTGGTCTAGAAAATGTGTCGGCAACCTTCTTCTAGACATGCCCGCATATAACTTCAATTAACTTAACGTCTTTATGCTGGCTTAGGAGACACTGCAGATTCTGTATACAATCAGTTTCATTTACAACACATTGCTCTAAAAGCTATGCGCATCAAATCTATTCTTAAATGCATTAATTGTCCCTGCCTCCACTACTTCCTGTGGCAATGCATTCCACGCATTCACCACTCTCTGAGGAAACAAATATTTCCTAATATCTAATCTGGACCTTTCTTTAGCTCATGTGTAGCTATGCCCTCTTGTTCTTGTAGGTGGTTGTATTTTGAGAAAAAAAACTTGTTATAGTCTAATTTGTCCGTTCCTTCGATTATCTTGTAAACCTGTATTAATTCACCTCGAATTCTTCTCTTTTCTATACACTGTAGACCGGTACCCATAGGGATGATTGTACGATTATATATATTAAACTCCATTTTCCAGATTACAGACCATTCTATAATCGTATCTGTCCGACCTCAATATATCCACTTCTGCTTTAGATGAGACACTACTGCATAGCTTTGTGTCATCAGCGAATTTTGCAACCATGGATTACACATCAATGTCCAAATCGTTATATATATATCAAGAACGTAATTGGTCCCAAAACTGAGCCCTGTGGCACTTCGCTTTTTAGTTCACACCACTCAGAGTGCTCCTTATTTATGGCCACTCTCTACCTTCTTCCCCACCTTTCCCATATGATTTTAACTTCCTAAATAATCTTTGATGAGGTACTTTGCCTTTGTAAAATCTAGATAAATAACATCTACTGGCTCCCCTTTATGTATCATTTAATTAATTTCCTGCATTAATTCTAATAGATTTCTTAAGCAAAATATCCCCCTAGTAAACTCATGCTGACTATTTTTGATTATATTAAATTTGTCTAAATGCATTACAATGTTTTCTTTGATTATTGACTCTAACAATTTACAGACTATGCTCGTTAAACTCACCGGTCTATAATTTTCTGGATCTGATTTTTTGCCCTTTTTAAAAAAAGGGGATCACTCCTGCATCTCTCCAATCCCATGGGCAATCCCTTCTGCACGTGATTGAGAACATACTATAGCCAATGGATTTGCTAGTTGTTCTCTAATTTCAAACAGCATTTTTAGATGAATACCATCTTGACCTGGACATTTATCCACTTTCAACCCCTCTAATTTTTTTAAAACCATTTCCTCTGTAATACAGATTGATTTTAATCCCCCTGTATCCATGTCTCTTTGAAGAATATCTATAGGCTCGAGGATCTTGGAGCAGTCCTGTTTTGTGTAGATATAAGTGAAATGACGAGGGGCAGCTCTCATGTATAGCTAATACATAACATTATTTTTAACTATAAATACATGTCTCTGGAATTTTATTCCTAAAGCTAAATATATATATATATATATATATATATATATATATATATATATATATATATATATACACATACATATACTATTTTCTTCTCCGGGCTTCGACCAGTGAGGAGCCTTCTGACGATTGCTTATGTGTTATCCAATTTATGTCCTCTTTATGTGTTTATATTCTCCATTTATATATTTTTCCCTTTTTCTACAATCCGCTAGTTCAATAAAGTCGCTCGTCGTCTCTGATGAAGATATATTGGTCGAACGGTAGGGTTCGTTTTTATTTTTGTCATAGCGCCGTGCTGACTCCACCTATTTATGTTTTCTTACACTTTATTTTAATCCACAACTCCGCCGCAGCCTCGCCCTATTTCAATTTCTCACGACATGCATACAGGACGCCGTTGTATTATTCTTTCCTCTCAATGAGAAACCACGAGATCAGCACATCGTTCAAACAAAATATAAATATCATAATGTCCACAATAGGATTTTTCGCGTTCAGAAATAACGACCTCCTGTTTCTACAGTCGTCCCAGTCTGGAGTCTGTTTCAATTTCGTACTGAGTTTATTAAAAAAACAAAAACGTGTGTCTTATTGGAGTTTGGAAATCATATTGCTGTGGTCAGAACAGCTGCACTCAACCCACTCGGCCACCCGAACCTCAGACAAGAATGATCCACTAATAGTTCAGACCATTTTTGTTCGCTTAATAATAATTGTAAAAAAAAATTTATAATTATCAATCGCAGGTGTCCTTGAAATTCTTTACTCTCTTCGTGAGCGCTTAGATAACACTCTCTCTCACACACACACACGCAACCATACAAACACAAAGCCAGACACACACACATACACACAAACACTTACACACAAACACACACAAACATGCACACACTTTTCGATATCAGCGCGATGCATCTTGAATGCAGTGCTTCAGAAAAATTAATGGCGCATCAAAACTCCTCTGCGGCACGCGATAGCAGCAGAATTATTTTAATGTGTTTCATTACAATTACGCACACACGTACACACTCATGCATGCACTAGAGCGGTCGCCCCCACATACGAACATACACACACACATACACACATACACACTCACACTCACACACTTAAATACACTTATTCCATATGCAATTTAGAGAAAGGGGGACATAACAAGATGGAGAGAAAACAACATTTTATCAAACATCATTAACAGTATTCTTTAATATCAACTAGTTTGAATAAACGCTTATTGTAATGTGTCCGTCAGCGTCTGCTGCGAAGTCCTGTGTGGAAACGAGGTTATCAATATTGGGTCAAGTGTGTTGACGTTGGTTGCTAAGAGCTCGTGTGTGTGGCCGAATGATATATACATTATGTCACATATCAGAGTGGTCCGCCGGGGTCACGGGCAAGAATAGCACCACTGTCCCACAGAGAGCATGCCGCAAGAGGTTACTAACTGTGTCATGCAACATCATTGGTCGGTGGTTTGTTAGAGCAGCAATAAGTGGCGCCTCACAGACTGCGGGTCTACTTTGCTCTAGTGTTTGAGCCTATTCATATGAACGACACATCGGTTAACTAGGCTCAGCTTCACATGACACAATGCAGCGGAGTAATAAGCTGGTCGCGCCTAGTCTTCTAAGCATGAAATCCTCCTCCCGGCTTCATCCAGTTTACGCCAGAGCTGGGACCTGCACATGGCATCTGCCCCTGAAGAAGTACAGATCGACTAAGACTATGACTATACTTGCTTGGAGACAGGCTTGCTGAGAAATGCGACAGCTGTAATAATAGCTTTATGTTTAAGTTGCGGCGAGAAGGTGGTTCAGTTGATAAAACACATACAAGTAAGGGCTCATTGACCGCACCAGGACAAAAAACCGAAACAACATCTACTTTACTGCAAGAATGCCTCCATTAGAGCCAAAGAACGAACGAAAACAATAAATCACTAGTAAAAAACAAGACATGATGTAAAATGAGTGGTTTAAGTTCGCTGCCATACTAGGATGAGCCAGGAAAGTGAGAGACACTGTATGCCAGCTAGGAAAAAGAGTGGACCAAACAAATGGTCAATATGATTACTCACATACAAAAATAAGCAAAACATATGCACATCACACAGAAATTTCACACAAATAAACCCACACCAAAAATATCAAGAAACACAAACATATAAGACATTTGTACAGAAATTAATGAATAAACAGTAATAATAGAAAAGACATATATCTTCTTCTTCTTCTTCTGCGTCCACAGTCAGACAGTAACCATTATTTTCTCGAAAAAAGCGGCGGTCATCCTGAGACTCTCGCCACTACCATAGAGCTTGTCTTGCAGTTCCACTGGCAATGGCCACATCTGCTCTCTCTGATCCTCGTATGTCGGGCAGTTCTGCAGCAGATGTTCAGTGGTCATTTTACCAGTACCGCACGGGCATTCGTCGGTACACCCTATCTTCAATTTGTTGAATAGGTGGTACCTCAGTCTGTTGTGGCCAGTGCGAAGTCTGAAGACAACGACCTGCTCTCTTCGGTTCAACTGGTAATAGGCATCGTTTTTGGTGTAACCAGTATGTTCGGTTTCCCATTTGGTCATGTATCTGGCTTTGATAAGCCGTTTTGACTCTTCGTACGTCATACTGGTATCTGTTTGTGGTAGCCTTGCACCTTCTTTTGCCAGTCTGTCTGCCTCCTCGTTGCCTTGGATGTTGCAGTGTGACGGAACCCACTGTACCACCACCCTTTTTGGTGCGGACTGCTGGCACAGTTTGCAGAGTGCTGCTCTTAAGTCATTAAGCTCAGTGTTTTTCTGGCTTTTTAGCGCTGTGACTACTTCGAGAGCATCTGTCAGCAGGACTATATGGATCTCATTTTCACTGTGTGTTACCATTTCTTCCACTGCCGCCCTCAGTGCTTCTGCCTCTGCTCTGAAATTGCTTGTGTACTTACCAGTAGCGAATGACAGTGTTATTTATCTGCCATTTGGTAGGTTCAGGAATGCTCCTGCCCCTCCGTTCTGTGTAGTGTTTGTTACAGAACCGTCGGTGTATGCATGGGTCCAGTCCATGCTTGGGTAGCTTTTCGTTATGAAGCTTAGGGTAGTGTCTCTCCTTTCTTTTTCACTCTGGCAGTTTTGGTTTGCAATACCTGGTATATTTTCTACCACCTCTGGAAATATATCCTGCCTCCAAGTAGGTTTTCGTACAGTAGTGATGGGTTTTGGTGTTGTTAGTGCGTTTATGGGATCTTCGTGCATCTTTGCTTTGGCTATTTCTGCAAAGTTTCTCCGCTTTAGTTTCCCATTTCCCAAATTGTTTAGTCTCTGGTACATTGGATGGTCCGTCAGTCTTCGGAGTTTCTCTGACTGCAGCTGGGCTCTGCAGTCTCTTCTATCGGTCATGGATTGCAGTTTTGTAATCTTTTCAAGTTCTACAATTGGCGTTGACTTCATGCCACCTGTTATAATTCTCATGGCTTGGTTTTGAAGTTTGTTAACTTTATCGAAGTTCGCCTTCGCTGCTGTTGTCCATGCCGCAATGCCATACTCGAGAACTGGTCTCACTCTTCCAGTGTACAGTTTCTTTAGTATGCCTTCGTCTGCTCCCCAGCTTGTGCCAGCAAGTTTCCTCATGATCGCCATTCTTTCTCTGGCTTTCATTCGGTTTCTCTCAATCTGACTTTTCCATGTCATGCGCCGATCAAATGTGACTCCCAGATAGGTTGGGTTGTCGTTTGGCTGCAGGATTTTGCCATTTAGAGTTAATTTGGTACTTTGGGGTTTTAATGAGAGCGAGAATATTGTGCACGTGGTTTTCTCCTCGTTTATTTTGACCAGCCATGAGTTCGCCCACTCTTCCAGCGATGTTAGGGCCGTATGCATCCGATTTCTTGCTATGGTGAGATTCTTTTCAGAGGTCCACATAGCCAGATCGTCTGCAAACATTGAGCTGTGGACTCTTCTTGGTATATTCTCTGTAATATCGTTTATATATACCAGGAAGAGTGTGGGTGACAATACTCCCCCTTGGGGTACTCCCTGCTCGAGTGTCACCTTTTTGCTCATCTGCCCTTGTACTTGGACTCTGGCCGTTCTTTGTTTGAGGTAGTGGTTGATCCACTTGTACATCCTCCCACAAACATCACTTCTTCTTAGCTTGACTCTAAGTCCATCCTTCCAGACTTTGTCAAATGCCTTTTCCAGATCCACCCAAACAGCTACTGTGTGTTTCTGTGCCTGGTAGGCATCTTCTATCTCCTGGGCTATGAGGATGACCTGGTCCTCAGTGGATCTGTGCTGTCTAAAGCCGGCTTGCTGTGGAATTAGTATTCGTTTTTCTTCCAGATGCCACATCAGTCTGGTGTTTATCATCCGTTCCATCAGCTTGCCGACACAGCTCAGTAGGCTTATGGGCCTGTATCCATTTGGATCTGTTTTGTCCTTTCCTGTTTTTGGTACTGGTACCAGTATTGCATCTTTCCATGCCTGGGGTACAATACTCCTTTTCCAGCTTTGGTTCAGGACTGATAGTAGTTTCTTCTTCGCTGTTTGGCCCAGCCCCATCAGCATTTCGTTTGTTATCCCGTCTTTTCCGGGAGACTTCCTTTTCTTTAGTGTTCTCATAGCCTCTTCCATTTCGCGCATTGTTAGTTTGGCCATCATGTGCTCTTCAGGAGCCGTATTTATGTTTTCGTGACCCTTTAGCTCTTCGCTAATGTCTGTATGCTTATCTGCAGGGACCTCGATGTGGTTTGCTCTGGCATAGTGATCGACAAAGGCGTTTGCGGCTTTCTTACCTGTGATCAAGTTCTCGCCCTGCTTGATAGTAATGTGTTTATTTGACGGGGTTTCGTCATTCATGGCTCTGACTAGCTTCCATAGCTTGTTCCCTTCTTTGTCCAGGTTTAAACTTTCCGTTTTATTTTTCCAACTTTCTCTTGCTGTTTGCTTGAGAGTGTGTTTGTACTTCGCCGCGGCGGCTTTGAGGGCGATGTTTGCCTCCATGGATTTTTCTCGTTCTGCCATGTTCCTAGCATTTGTTACTGCATCTTCCACTTTCTGTAACTCATCATTCCAGTAGGGCTTATAGTTTTTCCTAGCTCCTCTTGGGATGGTTTCAGTGGCGGCTTGCATTATTGCCTTGCTTAGGCTCTCTACCATGGGCTTCATTTTGGTGTTTCGTGTGTTGATGGTTTCACACAGCCCATCTGTCAGGATTGCAAATCTGTCCCAGTCGGCTCGTTTGTAATTCCAACGTGGGAGCGGTTTTGTTTCCTGTGGGCCTACTTCCATGTCAATGGTTAGCCTGATCGGCCTGTGGTCGCTACCTGCCAGTTGGTTTAGCACCTGGCGGTCTATTTTATAGTGAATGTCCTGTGTGGAGAAGGCCAAATCTGGAGTCGAGGTGGAATGCCATTTTCTTGAATAGAAGCTAGGGCTATCCTCCGGCCTATTGATTAGGGAGAGATTTGCATCTATCTCCCAATCTTCCACTTCGTCACCTCTGCTGTCTGTGTCAGAGTATCCCCATCTCTCCGAGTGGCTGTTGAAATCTCCAACTACTATGCAGTTGGAGTCTCTGACCTCCATACTCGAGAGCGATAGGTCTCTGTTTGGTGGTCCGTACAGATTGAAAATGCGGAGCTTCGTCTCTTGAGCCATTATGTCAACTCCTACAATTTCTGCTTGTCCGGTGTGATTGACAGGTACCGCGCTACTCGGTATGCTGTTTCTGGTCAGTATCAGGACCCCTCCTTTGTGGCCTTCTCTATCTAGACGGAAGGTCTGGTATCCTCTGATTGAGAATTTATGGTTATTGTTGAGGTGCGTTTCCTGGATACATGCCACGTCAATCTTACCTTCATGCAGGTGGTGTGTTAGGGAAAGTTTTTTGTTAATGACTCCGCATTCCACTGTAGTATTTTGAGGGTCTTGAGGTTTTGGCCAATAGACGTTGCCCCATAGCCATGTGCCTTGACTCCACGACACATGGGTGGGTGACCACTAGTAGTCAAGGGTGGGCCCCTTCGAGGCGTGAGGCCCGGCGCTATCGCTGCCTGGCGGGTCTCCTCAGGATGAGCGCCATACGTTTTTCGAATAGGTTGTACTGCCATCATACTGTGATTTACGTTGCAATGTTTTGTTAGGCTTGCGGCCCCGTGCATCCGATTTCAACAGGCGTTTCTGTAGGGATGCCCTCCTTAGCTGTCCCCAGCCTATCTGCAAGGCAGCAGTTGTTTACGATCAGAGTTTTCTCTCCCATGGAAGTTGTCTTACCAGACTATCGAGTCTTCACTACTCGTGTCTATAGGGTGCAATGATGATATGTGATATATGAGATGGACTGGTTTACCCGGAAAAGAGGCAGTCCAGTGTGTCTGTATCCCAGGATCGTCACGTCCTGCCAGAAACGTAGCATTTGCATGTGAGTGGGGTATCTCTTTTTCCCTTTATTTTCTTGGCTTCTATGCAGGGATGGTACGCCTAGCATTCCCCGCCACCTGGGGTGTTGACACAGTGGGGCAGGTGTGCAATGTCCGCTGGTCTGCATATCTTCTGCGTCCAGCATGATAGTTATGGCTGATAACGTACAGGGGTAGATATCGTAGCCGGAGTGCATTCAGCCAGAGGACAAGCCTGGTAATGTCACAGAGATGTTGATCGCCTGGTGTGCGGAAAACTCTCATGGTCAGTGGTTGAGTCTTGACAGTTTACAGTGAGGTGGCTGCTCTACTGTTTTCGACACCCCGACCAGGTTCTAAGTCTTTGGTTGGTGTTTTTCGCACCCCATCGCCGTATAGGGTGAGTATCAAGCAGTTGTCCGCCCGCTTTTATTTGCGGGCGGCAAGAACCTCTTACTGTGGCTCTACCTGATAGGGCTGGGGCGCAAGCCCCAGGTCCCGAGCATGTAGGAGCCTCCCATTGCAGTGGTGCTGAGATTTTGGGCGGGATTGCGGCTTACAAGGGTTCGGCCGTAATCCCCCACATGGTAGCCTCGCGCCCTTGGCTTATCAGCCTGGTACGTGAACCAAAGTGTCTGCGGCTCCTCTCGATTTGAGCTGGTTTTCCGTAGCAACGCCCTGTCATTTGTAGGGTAAAACTGACCTGTCTTTAGATGATATATTTCCAGCACCCGTTCACTATTTGTTCAGACGAATTTATTGAGGGCTTTTGTTTGTCAATGACCAGGTATTTGAAATCTGCGGTTTCTGCGGAGTTAAACACGATTTCCGTAGCGTTCTTTCATTTGAGTGTTTGAGAGCTGACTTGTCATCCGTGAGTCTAATACCAGCGTACGTTCATTATTAGACCCAAACGGCAGTGCTCTCGATTTGTCAGTTGTTCTACAGTATTGGCGTGTTCAGTCAAATTAAGCCGCAGGTTGCACACCTGGTGGTGCCCTTCCGTCAATTCCCTTAGCGAGACAATCAAGTTTCTTAGAGGATAGCCCCAAAATTTTCGAGGGTCTAATTCCAGCACATGTTCTCTATTAGACCCCACGAAGGTGTACTTTTTGATAGTCGTTCTGCAGTATTGGCGTGGTAAATTAACTTAGGTCTCAGGCTCCACTCCTGATAGTGCTCTTCCGTCAATTCCTTTATCAAACACTGGATGCAGACAAAACCGAGCCACATGGGGCACAACCCCAGATTTCTGGGGGTCTAAGTCCAGCACCAGTTCCATATTAGGCCCCAGAAGAGTGGTCTCGGCATGTCAATCATTTCAGTGTTGGCCGTGTTGAGTCAAATTAAGCCGCAGGCTCCACTCCTGGAGGTGCCCTTCCGTCAATTCCTTTAAGTTTCAGCTTTGCAACCATACTTCCCCCGGAACCCAAACACTTTGGTTTCCCGGAAGCTGCCCGCAGAGTCATCGAAGCAACTCCTGCGGATCGCTAGTCGGCATCGTTTATGGTCAGAACTACGACGGTAACTGATCGTTTTCGCGCCTCTGACTTTCGTTCTTGATTAATGAAAACATTCATGACAAATGCTTTCGCAGTAGCTCGTCTTTCGGCGATCCAAGAATTTCACCTCTAACGCCGCAATACGAATGCCCCCGTTTGTCCCTGTTAATCATTACCTCCAGTTCCGAAAACCAACAAAATAGAACCGAGGTCCTATTCCATTATTCCATGCACCATTATTCAGGCAGCCGAGGCCTGCTTTGAACACTCTAATTTTTTCAAAGTAAACGCGCCGGCCACCCAGGACGCTCAGCGAAGAGCACCCGTGGGAGAGAGCCGGCAGACGGTAGGGCAGGAGACAACGGGCAGTGAACCGGCGCGAGTCGGAACGCCCGCCTGCGCCTGAGATCCAACTACGAGCTTTTTAACTGCAACAACTTTAATATACGCTATTGGAGCTGGAATTACCGCGGCTGCTGGCACCAGAATTGCCCTCCAATAGATCCTCGTTAAAGGGTTTAAAGTGTACTCATTCCAATTACGGGGCCTCGAAAGAGTCCCGTATTGTTATTTTTCGTCACTATCTCCCCGTGCCGGGAGTGGGTAAGTTGCGCGCCTGCTGCCTTCCTTGGATGTGGTAGCCGTTTCTCATGCTCCCTCTCCGGAATCGAACCCTGATTCCCCGTTACCCGTTACAAACATGGTAGGCATGTCACGTACCATCGACATTTGATAGGGCAGACATTTGAAAGATGCGTCGCCGGCACATGAGGCCATGCGATCAGCACAATTTTATCCAAAGTCACCAATGGGGACGCCGCAACCCCGCGAGGGGAAACGACGATTGGTTTTGAACTAATAAAAGCGCTCTTTCCGCGAGGGTCGGAGCTTGGTAAGCATGTATTAGCTCTAGAATTGCCACAGTTATCCAAGTAGGATCGTGTCATCTAAGGAACCTCGACTGATTTAATGAGCCATTCGCGGTTTCACCGTGAGACAGTGTGAACTTAGACATGCATGGCTTAATCTTTGAGACAAGCATATGACTACTGGCAGGATCAACCAGATATCTGTCGGAGACGTACGTACAGCACACACCGGTCGGCGGAGGAAGGGTGTGTAAAAAGCTTCACTGGGACGGCCGCAGGGACCGACTGACGGGACGGACGGAGGGTTGTTCCACCCGTCCCTCACTCCGTCGACCTAGGACCGCCTGACAGGGGCCTCCCACACGCACCAGACGACCGACCGACCGGGCTCGCTCGAGGAGGGATGGCAGCGCTCTGTGCAGAACGGATCCCAACGACCTCGGCGATGAATTTCACTGGGACTAGAGACAATTTGGCATGCCGGCCTGCCCTTCTCCGTATGGAGAACGCAGGGCCTCGCGAGGCAACGATTCCTGCTTTCCATTTGCCGGTCACAAGCTCTTTGCGAGAGTCGGACCACCAGCGAGACGTACTGTCGAGCTCTGCTATAAGCCTTAGATAAATCACCACGGACGGACCACGTTTCCTGATACGGACCAGACTAGCGCACCTCGGTGGAGGAGCCACTACCACAAACCGCACCCAATTCGCACTACGGGGAAAGGCAGGCGAGCGTTTTCCGCAAGCCCGCGCTATCGCTCCGCCTGGCGGGACTGAGATCGCTTTACGAACACTGGTTGAAATTGAGTCGCTGCGGCGAGACAACTACCCCAGATGAAAAGACATATATAAATGAAGAGAAATGGAAGGGGAAAATAGAGCAGCATGAGAAGGGAAGCCTATACAAACGTAATGGATGTTTTCAAACTATGAGATTTGAGGCAACACAGAAGGAAAATCAAACGATTCTCGCGCTCAAACTGATGTCGAACATTCTAGGTGCAGGAAATGATGAAAGTTCCTCTGATGTCTATTTCGCAATCGTGTCCAGGACAATTGAAGTGATTGGCGACAAAAGATTCAGAGTTACTGGAAATGTTTTTACGGTTTGGACGTTACAGAGGGTGAATCATAAGCTTGTCTACAAAGCGTAATGTAGTAGTTCCAGAAATGACGATATTGTTTCCATGCAATAATTCTTGATTGGTCCAACCAATTTAAATATTTTGAACCGGTAAGGTAGGCATCAAATAAGAGTTAACGGACGAAAGGCAACAACTGGCAGACTTATCCATGCAATAAATAGCATAAGATTCCTCAGCATAACATAAATAAGCAATAAAACGAAGATGGAAGCATACCGGTCCACATTTAACCTGTTCTGACACAAGGATGTGTGCCACGTGTAATGACCACAGCCCACAAAAACCGGCTGCAATCCTCAGAAATATGGTACTTAAGAAAGGTGGCCCAAGTGACATGACGAGACAAGATCCATAGTCAGATTTTCCGTCGCGAACTCGAGGTCCATCCCCCGCAGGCTCGAGGGAATCAGTCTCAACTGCATTAGTTTGGACATGTCTGTAGAACGAGAGAAGACAGAAGATCACGACAATGATAGGAAGACAACGAGCTGGCTGGAACTAGACCAGGAGATGGACGGTAGTTAGAACTTTCTGGCGATCCTTCTGAAAAAAACTGTTACACCTCATGGTAGAAGAAGAGTGACTAAGTTAGTGCATTAGGAAGTTTGCAACTGAACACAAAATATGCAGGTCAATAGAACTGCCGTCGGGGATTAAGTGTTCGAAATGTTACTGTGCTCGGTATCAGCGTTTTTATCAAGGTATACTGACCAGTTCGCTTCATTTACTGCTTTCATCTCTAACGGTAACTCAAGTTCCCGTTTACAGGCAGGTTGTCTTCAGGTTGCTGAGATTGAACCTTGTGCCATAGCCGTTAGAATGCATAGTTCTAACTACTCTGCCACTCGGGTGCATTATAAGTGCATTATATACTCAATACATATCTACCGATCCCTTGGCCTTTCGATGACGACATGCAAGCTGCCACTAGCTACTCCTGACTGGCGGAATGTCCTCAAGAAATCTAATAATAAACGCAGGCGTGAGAAATTTCACGAACATATATACAGCTCAGTGTCAGAAATATACCCTCATCAGGGCACAGAGACAAAAGATCCCAACATGTTAACAGAGATGCGTGCGATATTCTGTCAGTGTCATTTGCAAAGACATCAACAAAACGAATAGATACGACGGAGAGTGAGAAAAACGCTATTTATAGTTATTATAGACAGCCAGAAAATAGAAAAATAAAAATGCTTCCAAACCTACCTATTTAAAAATACAAAACCAGACAGTACCGAGAAATAACAAGAGGAAGTCCAATACAAACTGAATCGAAGGTGTTTAATACTCACTTCAAGTGCATGAATTGAGACAGAGTATCACTAAGTTCACACTTGGAAGTAGTTTGTATCACCCCACTTTATACAGCAACATATGACGGCAGGCGACATGAGAAAATGATACGATGGCACTAGGTTAAAGCACTTAATTATATACAGAATGACATGGCCAATTATAACAAGAGATAAGTGTGTTGTAGATTGCAATCTTTCTAGAGAGATACCTTCGAAAAGTTATCCTTCCTATAGGTTGAGCATGACTGCCTTCCCTACCAGGGCTTAAATGAATGTCCTCACTTCTACGATGGCTTGATTGTATGCCATTCCTTCTACCATAGCTTGTGGATCTCTTTTCTTTTCTTTTTCTTGAGACTTATATACCCGTCTCCATCCATTCCAAACACTCATTGAGAAGTACTTCAAACATTCAAAATGGTTTATTGCTATTTTCTAGATGCCACAGGGATGTGTTTGTCCCCCACTGTTGGAGAGGAAAAGCAAAGTCTAGTCTGGCACAACGTACTGATCAGACATGTCAATCAGGGTCAAGAACGACATACTGGCCAAGGCCCCTCCCCCCAACTCAACTTCCACATACTCCTCCCTGCAAACGGGATGTCCTTCTTGGCATTCTGGCTAACGAGGTAGTTGATCGACGTGATCCCTGTAGTAGTGAGTATTACGCAGATAAAGTCAAGCATAGCGCCACCACCAGGTGGACCGCGGTCCAACCTTTTCCAGCACGTTCGGGATGTGAGAAAAGCTACAACAAACCGCCATTAAACGTTCTTTTCAGCGCGCACAAAAGAGTAAACCATTCATCGTGGGTATTCACTACAACATAAAATACCCAATGTTGTTAATTTATATGGACCTGATAATGTCTGAAGCAAAACCCAGAAACATATATTTTGAAGGAACCCCATCTCTTACAGATGATTAGATTAGATATATGGAGAGAAAACAACATAGAAATGCCATAGATACTGACACGAAGACGAATTCCAGAGATAATTAAAATCGTTTCAATAAGAAGGACCTCACACGCAGGTCAGAAAAACAAGTTAGGCATAAATTCAGAGAATGAATATATCTGGTAAGCATACTCGTATATTAGGACACAATGGGTAAGTTGATAGCAGAAAGACATGAGCAGGTAAGTGTGGTACCATATAACCTGTCGCTCTGACGACCATTCCGACGGAGACAGAAAAACACAGTTTTAACATTATAGGTATATATCAACTCTCTGTTATCAGTATTAAATATAGAACATGATCAAGGCACATCTTGTGAAATGAGGTACTTCCAATAAGGATCTCTATATAATAATAAGAAAAAGAAAATATCCCACCGCTCATAGCTATAACACCAGACATTATGGCTCCAGAGCGAGAGCTATAAAATAAGAATGATGGTCGAGGTGTCACAGAAACACTAAAGAGACATGGATTGAAAATAACAATGTCTGCACAGGTAACACACGAAAGATAATTGCTTCTTCGCAATGTGTTTGGAGGCTTAGTTAGACAGATTAGATAAGATACTAAAATTGTGACGTGGGACTCACAAACATAATTGTATTAGGATAAATAACATGATATAGTTGATACTGCTGTTCGGGAGAAATTGTTCTAGAATGCAATTGTCTTTATCGCCACTTTTTGTTAGAGGAGACGTGACCATTTCTATCTTTACTTCGATGACTTGCCTTAAATAAATGTTAACCAAGTAACCATTTACAGTTGGGTAGACTGGATGGTATTGCTGTAGATTGAACCTGGTCATTATCTATAAATGTATGTTCATTGAACGCCAAAGAGGGTCCATAAAGCAAAAACATGCTCTCGTGTTTGAACGATGTGACGCTATTTTTTAAGTTCTTGTTTGTTGTTTAAACCCATATTTATGCCCTGTGAGATGATAACTCTGCGAAGTCTCTCTTTCAAACTTATTTTCTTTCTGCTGCCATCTGGAGACCACATAACTGCCTGTCATGTGAGCCTGTTGTTGTTGATTCTAAGCACATGGCTAACATACAAGTATGTCTACCATTTATTTCCTTATCATGGTGGAAACATGTTTCTGGTTGGCGTTTGTTCTTTTTAGCTTGTTGATCTTGAATTCTTCCTAACAAATGTTCAATAGTTTTCTAAAACACTCATTTTCGAAAACATGTTTATCTTCTAGTTTCTGTCGTTGTACAGTTGTCACATCAATACGTTAGCACTGACATTACATTTGAATTAAACAGCCTGAGCTTCGTATATTTCCACATTGATTTTGATTTCTAAATGTTTGTTTGTTGGTTAAAGGTACATGAAGCCAAAGTAATTAGTGCCGACATTTCTGTAGTTATATCTTCATCTTGTGTCATGTGACTTCCCACATAAGCGTAGGGGGTTCTCCATTCAGCCTCATATCAGGAGGTTTTTTGTGTGTAAAATTCATGACTTTTGTATTTGAAGCAGTGACGTGGATTCTTACTTGTTCCGATAGTAGGCGTAATAGATCTATCTTCTTGTGCTTCTTAAAAGTGTTTGACTCCGAAGTGCCAAGTGATTTGCGAAATTGAGATTCTTACAAGCAATATCATCATTACACAGGATTGACATATTACATTGCCAACGAGAAAGGCAGATTACCAGTGCAGTATGCCTGGCCATCTTCTGGATATGTACCAACAGGGGGTTATTGTCTCTTTAATGATCTGTTAGTAGCTTTACTTAGTGTGCATGGTATATCCCAGATGAAAATGTTGATGGTAAAGAAGGTTTAACTTTACGTATTTCCTGTGAAGTGGTATCTCACCCATATGTGCCTATGACATTATGCTTTGTATGCAGCATTATGTGGTCCTCAGATATACGTGGTCATGATAAAATACTTTGTATGCAGTATTATGTGGTCCTCAGTTATACGTGGTTATACCATTACATTGTGTAAGCAGCATCATGTGGTCCTCAGTTATACGTGTCCATAACATTAACCTTTGAATGTAGCCCTATGTGGTGCTCAGAGATTGTCTTTCTAAGAATGGTCGCTGTTTAGAAAACGAACATGAAAGGGTTAACGTCCAAAATACAAATATATGTTGCAGGAGTACACTAAAGCAATCCAGCAGGGAAAACGATTAATAGCAGATGAAGTTAGCACGAGGGGGTGAGTGGTGAAAACGAGCTGGGAGACATTATATTTTTAAAACCCAGTAATGGTAATGTGGATTATAGGAAGAGGTTCGTTCACGTGCATCAGTTCCTCTTCTTGTTCTTCTTTGTCCTACTGTTCTTGTTCTTGTTTTTTGTTGTTCTTCTTTTTCTGCGTACGAATTGAAAAGAAAGTTGTGATGTTGTATCCTAGTACACAGCGAGGCTGCGATATCCGCGTTTTTTCGTCTAACAAATCCTGTTTCAGCTGGAAGTTTGGGTACCATTTTTGCCTTCTAACTGCGATCCCTATTCTGTTTCCCAGAATCCGATACTTACTTTAATCTATTTATACTGGTTTAGAAGACTCTGCAGAATATGTATACAACCATGTTTTTCTACTCTACATGATCTAAAAAATAACTGCATGCATCCATTCTATTCTTAAATGCATTAACTTACTCAGCCTTCACTTTTTCTTGTGGCAATACATTCCAAGCATTCATCTCTCTCTTTAGCTAAAACAATATTTCCTAATATTTAATCTGAATCTTTCTTTAATTAATATGTAGCTGTGTCCTCTTGTTCTTACAGTCAGATGTACTTTGAAAAACTTGTTATACTATAATTTTTTATTTTTTTTTGGATTATCTTATAAACCTGTATTAAATCCCCTTGACCTTTGTTTTATGGACACTGTAGGCCGATTTTTCTGAGTCTTTCCTCATAGCTATAATTCAGGAATCCCACAATCAGGTTTGTCGATCTTATTTGTATCCTTCCCAGCTTATTTATATCCCCTCTACGATAAGGACTCCACAAATGTACACAGCACTCCAATCTAGGTCTAACTAATGTTTACACAATTTAATAACTGCAGCCTGTTTCCAGGCGAGCCCTCGGAGATGGAACAGGGTATTTGTCAGAGAAAAGCAGCCTCTAAAAGTCGCCGGCATCTGTCAGTGCATTCACAGTAGTGCATCTTCGGCCCCACGCGCATTAGTGATTCTCAGACTGACAGCTGTATTTGAATTTGAATGATTCTGTGTTAAATTACCATAACCGCTAACGGATTACCTATAAGAGACTGGCATTTATTTGCTAATTGAATGCATCTAAACAAATATTTCTCACTTACTATAAGTGAATGCTTACTTTAATACCATTGTTACTTCAATGATATGAAAATAAAGGTAGTCCTATAGGTGTCACTACCATCGGGAATGACTTGTTAGAGACTTCATCGTACTAGACATCCGGTTTTGTTTCTGAAGTGGGGTGACCAGATTCAGTCTGGTTTTCATAAATATAAGACATGTACTCATTTATTATTTTTATAGAAAGATCCTCAGAATACCCTGGACAGAGAAAATGACAAATGTAGATATTCGGCAAGAGTTGAGCATAGAGGGGAAGTGGTTTATCAATTCCATTTTGGATAGAACATGCAAATACTTTGGTTACATCAAGAGACACAACGGTTTCGAGAGAACAGTATTGGAAGGTATGGTGCCAGGTAAAAGAGGAAGGGGTAGACCAAGAATACGATGACACCAAGATATCCTGGAATACCTGGGTATGACTGGCGAAAGCTGAAGTTTTGGCAAGGGAACGAGTTTCTTTCAGACTGACTGTGATGAGAGCGACGTTCTATAAAGGACATGCTACATGATAATGACTCATTAAACGTAAGTTAACTCAATGTCGTTATACTGATTTAGAAGACTCTACAAAGTTTGCATACAATCAGTTTCTTGGAGAGGGTTTAACCAATGTTTAATAGACTCAAACACGAGAGCAACGTAGACCCGCATCCAGATAGGTGCCATCTATAGCTGCTCTTAACAAACCACCTGGAAAAATGTACAAATAACTTGTAGATTATTAACTTGAATTTTTGAATTTTGAATTATGTCCGGGCAGCGTCCGTTAAGCCTACTCTTTTTGATTTTCAACTACCAAGCAATTTTTAACCTGCTCAACACTGAACCCTAGATATCCGGAGAATTGTTGCCAGATGATCAACGGGGGAAAAAAAATGTTAGTCTCCACTGGGATTCAACCCCGCGACCTCCGGTACTCTTACCCCGAGGACACCTTACCTCGAGACCACTGAGTCCCCAATTTTCTGTTGGGTAGACTCGAACGTATCGCGAACGTTGATTGAGCCTCGTCACTATATTAGGTTGACATATGTACGCTGCCATTGATAATGAAACATCAATGTAGCAGGTGTTACCCTCGTTTCCAAACGTTCATACTTGATGTTATGTTTTGTTACTGGCCATTGTATTTTATTTGTCCCAGATAGAGATCTTTTGGTATAACCGCGACTTCCTTTCCGTTTTTGTTCATAAACTGTATCTGATCATGACATGTCGAGGGTAATACACTTTTATAAATAGCAGCGCAAGACCATCATAAAGTGAGCGTGTTGCTATTAAAGATCGAACACGTAATTATGGACGTTGACGTAATACCCATCTCCCCACAACCTGAAACCATTTCACGAAGTCGCTACCATCTTTCCGTCTTACCAGCACTCACACCGTAAAACCTCACCACTCGCAGTCTGCTATTTCAAGCTCTCTCGGCTGTGCCAGTCTCAACCAAACCACATTAGGTTAATTGTATGTTAACTCGAGCATTTGGCAAAACACGGGCCAAATTTAGCCAAGAGATGGACACATACTTTCAGCGTCCGTCGACCGTTTTGCATAACTGTTTGGGTAAAATCAATGCCGCCCATTCTAGAAATTTCTACAAATAACCGCCTCTCTCTTTGCAGTCTGAAGCTTAACCAAGTTCTGGTGATTGTGTTTATGTGAGTTCTCATATTTTTCATAAAATCTCTCATTTTCACTCTCTCTCTCTCTCTCACTCTCTCTCTCTCTCTCTCTCTATCTCTCTCTCTTCCTCCCACTCTCTCTCTCTCTCTCTCTCTCACTCTCTCTCTCTCTCTCTCTCTCTCTCTCTCTCTATATATCTCTCTCTTCCTCCCACTCTCATATCTTCCCTGCTTTACCGTCTCCCTCTTTACCTTCACACTTTCATACTGTTTTTTAATTTTCTCACCATCTATCTACTAATCGTTCAGTGCTTCATTATATTGACTTCTTTTTCACTTTCTCGATCTCCTACTCTCAGTTTTGTTCAACTTTTCCCACATTACACTTTTTTTCTTTTTTCATTTTTTTCCCTATTCTTAACTTCAGTCTTTCCCTATTCTTGACTTCAGTCTTTCCCTATTCTTGACTTCAGTCTTTACATATTCTTGTCTTCAATCTTTCCCTATTCTTGACTTCAGTCTTTACCTATTCTTGACTTCAGTCTTTCCCTATTCTTGACTTCAGTCTTTACATATTCTTGTCTTCAATCTTTCCCTATTCTTGACTTCAGTCTTTCCCTATTCTTGACTTCAGTCTTTCCCTATTCTTGACTTCAGTCTTTACATATTCTTGTCTTCAATCTTTCCCTATTCTTGACTTCAGTCTTTACCTATTCTTGACTTCAGTCTTTCCCTATTCTTGACTTCGGTCTGTGGCTATTTTTGACTTCAGTCTTTAGGTATTCTCGACTTCAGTCTTTTCCTATTCTTGACTTCAGTCGTTCCCTATTCTTGACTTCAGTCTTTCCCTATTCTTGACTTCAGTCTTTCCCTATTCTTGACTTCAGTCTTTCCCTATTCTTGACTTCAGTCTTTCCCTATTCTTGACTTCAATCTTTGCCTATTGACCTAACTACATAATCTCTCCTTTCCTACCTCCCTGAATGCTTCTTGCCTCCTTCATCTCTGCTGTCTTCCCTCCCATGCTATACTCATACCTCAATCTGCTTTCAGCACGAACTTTTCCTTCCTTTCTATTTATCTATTGTCTTTTCATACCCTCCACTTCTTTCTTTCCTCTCCTTTTTTCTTCCCTCTCCGCTTTTTCCCTTCAACTCTCTTTTCTCCTTCTCAATCCTATATGCCATCTCTCCTTTTCCTCACAATTGTCGTCCATTCTCACTAACCCGTAGTCAACGTTACGAATCATGAACTAGATTAGTCAACTCGCAGACTTCCAAATAAATGTCTGTCACATGAGCAGATTAAAACCAACTAGACGGGAAAACAGCGATTAACAGATGAAGTGAGCCAACTGGTATATGGCCTGGGAGACATGAGATTTCTAGCACGCAGAATTGTGACAGGAATCTGTTCACGCTCGTGCATTAGTGACTCTCAGACTGACAGCTATATCTCACATATAATGTTTATATTCTAAATTACCATACACAATACTGACTCACCCTTGATGGGCTATACTTATTTGCTTATTCAGTTTGTGTTGTCAAGTTTACTCTATTTTCATGCGTACTTGAACTATATGCTTAATGCATAATTACGTACAATTAACGCCTAGTATAATTCTATGCTTACTTTAGCTGTATTCCTACTTTAATTATATACTTACTTTAACTGTATGCTTCCTTTAATTTATGCTTAATTTAGCTGTATGCTTTCTGTAACTGTATGCTTACTTTAACGGTATGCTTACTTTAACTGTATGTTCACTTTAACTGAATGCTTACTTTAACTGTATGCTTAGTTTAACTGTATGGGTACTTTCATTGTATGCTTACTTTAACTGTATGTTTACTGTAACTATACTCTTACTTTAATTGTATGTTTACTTTAAC
The DNA here is from genome assembly GCA_036924085.1 of Ariolimax columbianus. NCBI lineage: Eukaryota > Metazoa > Mollusca > Gastropoda > Stylommatophora > Arionidae > Ariolimax > Ariolimax columbianus. The sequence continues at coordinate 57,023,097 of JAVGWX010000001.1, read as the reverse complement.
TGTATGCTTACTTTAACTGTATTATTACTTTAACTGTCTGCTTAATTTAATTGCATGCTTACTTTAATTGGATGCTTACTTTAGCTGTCCAATTAGTTTAATTGTATGCTTGGATTAACTGCACACTTACTTTAGCTGTGCAATTAGTTTAATTGTATACTTCCTTGAAAGTATGCTTAATTATGATTTATTATGGCGATCTAAAAACATTGAGAGAAATTTAATATGATGATAGAGATTATACTTAGCCAGATTTATTATGATGATAGAGAATTTGCTTAGCCAGATTTAGTATGATGATAGAGATTATACTTAGCCAGATTTAGTATGATGATAGAGAATATATTTAGCCAGATTTAAAATGATGATAGAGAATATACTTAGCGAGATTTAGTATGATGATAGAGAATATACTTAGCCAAATTTAATATGATGATAGAGAATATACTTAAGACAGATGTAATATGATGATAGAGAATTTACTTAGTCATATTTAATATGATGATAGAGGATATACTTAGTCATATGTAATATGATGATAGAGGATATACTTAGCCAGATTTAGTATGACGATAGAGAAAACATTGAACAAGATGTACTGGGGACTTGACTTAATGACAAAGATTAGGACAGCTCACACCTGAATTAGACTTTCAGTGTAATAATTTATCTGATTATTATGACCGACAATGATGCGAGAGACAACGATCTAATCGATAGATCAGTGAGGCAAACGGTCAGTGAGACAAAATCGTCAGTGGGGCAAAACGGTCAGTGGGGAAAATGGTCAGTGGGAGCGAAACGGTCAGTGGGAGCAAAACGGTCAGTGGGGAAAATTGGTCAGTGAGGCAAAACGGTCAGTGGGGCAAAACGGTCAGTGGGGCAAATCGGTCAGTGTGGCAAAATGGTCAGTGCGTCAACCGATCTAAAAGATAGACCAGTTATACCAGTGGCCAGCGAAGTAGGATTTTGCCCCGAAAAGTCGCTGGTGATAGAGTAAATACTGTTGCTGTGATTGGGCTAGCAAGCCAACAAATAGTATACTACTGCTATAAAGAATTAAACGAGCTCAATCGGAATTATCTCAACGGACTGATCTCAACGGACTGATCTCAAAGGACTGATCTCTGCGAACTGATCTCAATGGACTGATCTCAACGGACGGATCTCAACGGACTGATCTCTGCGAACTGATCTCAATGGACTGATCTCAACGAACTGATCTCAACGAACTGATCTCAAAGGACTGATCTCAACGGACTGATCTCAACGGACTGATCTCAACGTACTGATCTCGACGGACTGATCTCAACGGACTTATCTCAATGAACTGATCTCAACGGATTCTCAACGGACTGATCTCATTGAACTGATCTCAACGGATTGATCTCGACGGACTGATCTCGACGGATTGATCTCGATGGACTTATCTCAACGGACTGATCTCAATGAACTGATCTCAACGGACTCTCAACGAACTGATCTCATTGAACTGATCTCAACGGACTGATCTAAAAAAACTGATCCCAACAGACTGACCTCATTGAACTGATCTAAACGGATCGACCTCATTGAATTGATCTCAATGGACTGATCTAAAAAAATGATTTCAATGAACTGATATCAACGGGCTGATCTTAACGGACTGATTTCAAAGTACTGATCTCAACGGACTAATCTCAACGGGCTGATCTTAACGGACTGATTTCAAAGTACTGATCTCAACGGAATAATATCAACGGACTGATCTTAACGGACTGATTTCAAAGTACTGATTTCAACGGACTGATCTCAACCGACTGATCTTAACGGACTGATCTGAACGGACTGATCTCAACCGACTGATCTTAACGGACTGATCTCAACGGACTGATCTCAACCGACTGATCTTAACGGACTGATCTAAACGGACTGATCTCAACCGACTGATCTTATCGGACTGATCTCAACGGACTGATCTCAACCGACTGATCTTAACGGACTGATTTCAACGGACTGATTTCAACGGAGTGATCTCAACCGACTGATCTCAACCGACTGATCTTAACATATTTATTTCAACGGACTGATTTCAACGGAGTGATCTCAACCGACTAATTTCAACGGACTGATCTCATTGGACTTGCACATGGGAAACAGTTAAGGACTGCAATGGACACGTAAATTAAATAGCATCTTTAAATGTTAATGGACTTGATGATAAGAAGGTGGAATGTTCGGGCTAAAATCTAAGGTAGGAATTCTAGGACTAACTTATCTAAGAAAAACGGGACAGAACAACGGAAGAATCAACATAAACTATATAGCAGCGTTGAAAGCTCTCAACTCAAATGAAGGGGGCCAAACATAGTATAGATTTTCTTATACATACTGAGATTGCAAAGTTCATTGCAAAAACAGAATACGATAAAAAATAAGATGATAGCTACATCATGCGCTAAATACACGTACATACAGAAAATGCCATAGTTCGGTCATCTCACAAAACTAAAGAGCTACCATTGCATGGTTATAGCACACAAAGATCTGGCTGCAATGAATGAGAAAGTCCGCGTGATACATTGTTATACCACATAAAAGAAATCGTATAGCTACATAGCTGATAACTGTCGCAAGACACTTGGTCCAAGAAACGCGATGTGAGTTACCCACGCATTTTAACGATACACATATACAACAATGGGAGTAAATACTGATGCTATCATTACTCGTTTATAATTTGTACACCTTTGTAGATCTACGTTCTTTAACAACTTGACCAGATAACTTACATCTCAGACTGCTAGTATTTCTTTTTCCCAAACCTTACAACGCTTGTTGGATAATATCTCTGTTGGAGTGTTGATGTTTGTTCGAGTTACATCTGCTGAAATATCTATGGAAGTACTTTTGTTATCTCTGTGAAACACTACAGCTTTGTTAAATTGTTTTCTTTGTTTGATTTCTTGGAATTATCTTTCAACTCCGTTTCTGCTAACTTGATGGCTGTGAAATCTTGTTCATTGAAATTGTCTACCATCTCTTCGTCCAATCTGTCGTGCTGATAATCACATGTCCTTCCAAATATTTAATAACTTTATTTGCTTACTTATATTTTTCTGTTAGTGTCTTGTGTTCTGCTGTACACATCTGCAATGCCTCTTTTTGCTACAGATTTCACTGTATCTCCTCCCAGTTGCACAACGTTTGCTATTGTTTCAACTAATGCTCTGTCCTGCTTCTTTGTTGGCTTTAGTATATATTTCCTTAGCCTTGCCTCAAGCATTTCCGGATATGCTTGTTTTCAAACCTGCATTCTTCATGTCTTTTTACTTTTGTTTTTGTTATAATTTCTGCTGTTATCCATGCTTGATATTTGCGTTCACTTTTCTCCAGAACTACTTCACAAATATAATTACAAGCAGTATGTATCTGCTGACATTGCTATTAGACCTCTATTTATTCTAATTGTTACAGTTGATACATATTTTATATCGTATTTTGAAATGTATCGCGTAATTTCTTTATCCACCATAACATTGCTCTTTATGATTATGTATGTTATTGTATATTGTTTGATCTTTAATTTTTCTATCAGAAGATGGGGGTCTGATGCTATGTCAGCCATTCTCTTTACTATTACATCGTGTAGTTGTGATCTGAGCTTTTTGTGCATTCGTATATAGTCTATATGGTTTTTTGTTCTGTGATCTGGAAACACACATGCTTATTTGTGTATTCTGTTATGTGGAAACATGGTGTCTTCAATGACCATTTACATAAAGCACAGTAGTTCACGAGTAACTCTTGTAAATTGAATGTCCCACTGCTAAAATTACAGGCGACCGTTAGAGGCTAATAATATTGTTATGTAGAAACTCCCAACTGGAATATTATTCAACGCATTCTATTACACATCCTGCCATGAACACAGGTCAGATCCAGTTGAGTGTAGACTAGATTTCTGTCCTAGAATATAAGCTCTCAAAACAATATCCAGTTGATTAAGGATGTCTTTTATAAGAACGTCGATATCTCAAATCCCGTGGTTTAAAACAGGATTTGAAGAATAATAATAATAATAATAAGAAGAAGAAGAAAAAAAAAATCAAGAGGGACCTCGATAAGATACAGTCTTATTCATCTAACAGTTGCAATTCGTGAATTGCAACCCTCTTTGACTTCCTTATGTACGCTTGCAACAACAGATAAAACTGTTGAACAATAAACAAAAGGTGGCATAGAGGGAACAGAAGGCGGCAAAGAGGGAACAGAAAGCGGCAAAGAGGGAACAGAAGGCGGCAAAGAGGGATCAGAAGGTGGCAAAGAGGGAATATAAGGCGGCAAAGAGGAATCAGAAGGCGGCAAAGAGGGAACAGAATGCAGCAAAGAGGGAACAGAAGGCTGCAAAGAGGGAACAGAAGGCGGCAAAGAGGGAACAGAATGCAGCAAAGAAGGAACAGAAGACGGTAAAGAGGGAATAGAAGATGGCAAAGAAGGAATATAAGACGACAAAGAGGGAACAGAAGGCGGAAAAGAGGGAACAGAAGACGGCAAAGAGGGAACATAAGACGGCAAAGAGGGAATAGTAGATGGGAAAAAGGGAACATAAGACGACAAAAAGGGAACAGAAGACGGCAAAGAGGGAACAGAAGGCGGAAAAGAGGGAACAGAAGACGACAATGAGGGAACAGAAGACGGCAAAGAAGGCATAGAAGATGGCAAAGAGGGAACAGAAGACGACAATAAGGGAACAGAAGACGGCAAGAGGAAACAAAAGGTGGAGAGGAAACAAAAGGTGGAAAAGAGGGGACAGAAGACGGCAAAGAGGGAACAGAAGGCGGCAAAGAGGGAACATAAGACGGCAATAAGGGAACAGAAGACGGCAAAGAGGGAACAGACGGCGGCAAGGAGGGAACATAAGGCGGCAAAGAGGGAACATAAGATGGCAAAGAGGGAACAGAAGACGGCAAAGAGGGAATATAAGATGGCAAAGAGGGAACATAAGACGGCAAAGAGGGAACAGAAGACGGCAAAGAGGGAACATAAGGCGGCAATAAGGGAACAGAAGACGGCAAAGAGGGAACAGACGGCGGCAAGGAGGGAACATAAGGCGGCAAAGAGGGAACATAAGATGGCAAAGAGGAAACAGAAGACGGCAAAGAGGGAACATAAGACGGAAAAGAGGAAATAGAAAATGGCAAAGAGGAAACAGATGGCGGCAATAAGGGAACAGAAGACGACAAAGAGGGAACAGAAGACGACAAAAAGGGAATAGAGATGGCAAAGAGGGAACATAAGACGGAAAAGAGGGAATAGAAAATGGCAAAGAGGAAACAGATGGCGGCAATAAGGGAACAGAAGACAGCAAAGAGGGAACAGAAGGCGGCAAAGAGGGAACAGAAGACGGAAATAAGGGAACAGAAGACGGAAATAAGGGAACAGAAGACGGCAAAGAGGGAACAGAAGGCGGCAAAGAGGGAACAGAAGATGGCAAAGAGGGAACAGAAGACGGCAACAAGGGAACAGAAGACGGCAAAGAAGAAACAGAAAGCGGCAAAGAGGGAACAGAAAGCGATAAAGAGGGAACATGAGATGACAAAGAGGTAACAGAAGGCGGCAAAGAGGCAATAGAAGACAGCAAAGAGGAAACATAATACGACAAAGAGAGAACAGAAGACGGCAAAGAGGCAACATAAAACGACAAATAGGCAACAGAGGACGGCATAGAGGGAACATTCTAAACTGTTTCATATGGTGACTCTGTCGACCAGTGCTCTTCAACCTAGACGCTAACACCCACTAGTGACCGATCTGGCTGGTAGCAGAACAATTACATTCTGTATTTAAAACATATTATTATTATGGCAAAGCAGAGGATACACAACCTGAGGAAACCAGAATACCAGCAAACCAAAACAAATGACAATTATGAGAACATGTGTTTTTCCCGTGACATCATACGACCGTGAAACATGGACAGTTACGCAACTCTCGAGGAATAGAATAGAGTCCTTCGAGTGGAAATGTTTTAGAAAGGTTCTCAGAATACCTAGAACCACCCCCCCCCCCCCCCCCAAAAAAAAAAAAAAAAAAAAAAAAAAGAATGCAGATATTCGACAAGAGTTGAGCATAGGGGACTTGTTCATAAATTCCATCATGAACAACATTTTGAAATACTTTTATCATAAGTCAAAACGGTTTTGAGAGACCGGTAATGGAAGGTATGGTGCCCGGCCAGAGAGATAGCGGCAGACCAAGAATACAATTGCACCAAGATGTAAAGGAATGCTTGGGCAGGCTGGAGATTTGGCAATAGATCGAGTTTATTTCAGATGGGATAAAATGGGATCAACATTCTGCAAAGGACATGCCATATGATGATGATGATGTTTTAAAAATATGAAAAATATATAGCCTCAGTAGACGATCACGAAATTGTATTCAAATGTAGAATTTAGTGGACGGTAAGCGAAATGAATCTTCACGAATGGGCGTCGAGGAAATAAAGGTTGACGAGCTATGCTGTAGACGGTTCACGTCAACGCTTCTCAAACATTTCAGTGTGATAGACGGCAATGAATTTTTTTATTTTGCCAGAGACCTATCCCCAGTTGATTCTATCCTTTTATGTGTGCATTGCCATCTGTTTAATGCAGACTGAGCCAAATTATATAGCTATGTTACCATTTAATGAAATGGGTTTTTAGCTTTTCATTACCATCTGTTTAATGCATACTGAGCCAAATTATATAGCTATGTTACCCTTTAATGAAATGGGTTTTTAGCTTTTTATTGCCATCTGTTTAATGCATACTGAGCCAAATTATATAGCTATGTTACCATTTAATGAAATGAGTTTTTAGCTTTTTATTGTCAACTGTTTACACGAATTTAAAGTTTTATTTTTATAATTTAAATGTGACTTAAAATGAGAATATAAAACAAAGCTTGATATGATACATATATGTTTATAATTACACTGGAAACAGCAGATATTATGTTTATAGAAACATTACAAATAAAACTACATATTGAATTATAAATGTGGACCAGGATGCAGTATTGCATGAGTTGACAGCAGCCAGAGTTTCATATCGAGCAGCGAACGATAGCTGACTAAGACACTAGTCCAAGTCTTCTCGGTGGTACTGGCTGCACTAGTCACTTGTTTAGTTTTGTCAAGCGATAGACATCGTAGTGGGAAGGCAAACCTGGTACTAAAAAAGACAGCTGAAATAGATGTGTTGGACAGAAAGGCTCAGATATCTCAGTCTCGCTGTAAACTATAATACGTCATAATGTCCTTTTCAGGACGAACGTAGCAGCAGAAGAAGAATTATAAACCAAGTTCTTGACTTCATTTTCTGGACCGGTGACTGAGGCGTGCGGACCGACATAGTTCAGCGTTCCACGACAGAACTTATTACCGACACTAGAGACATGGAGAGCCGACATAAGGACCACATCCGTCTCAAGCAGCCTGCGCTGCAGATGGCACCTATGCCGATAGTCAGATTGTTATTATGTATGAACATCCATACATTTCTAAAATTGGTTCAGCTACGATGGACGGCACATGTTGTTCGCATGCAGTTGAGCACATCCTCATGCATATGTTTGACGGTGAGCTCAACACAAGCAGACGCTTATCAAGAGGGCAGAAGAAACGCTACAGATACTCTTTGAAAGTGTCTCTGAAATACTTCAATATGGATGTCACCTCTTTGGAGATGCTTGCATAATACCGTACCACCTGGTGAGCTAGTATCACCGAAGGTGATCACAGAGAGTACATCCTTCACGGAGACTCAGTTAAAAGCGCGATGCTCGACAACAAACAATACTCACAACAATCCCACTGCCGGCACCCCGCATATGTGCCCTGAATGTGGTAGGGTGTGCCGTCCAAGGGTTCGTCTTTACAGCCATCAGAGAACACATTTCGCAGCAACAGTCTGATGCTGTCACCATCTTCGCTTGAGATGGGCAACTATTTTAATGTATGTGGTCTGCTGTGTTTTATTTTGCATGATAAAGCTGCCAGCTCCGTTGGTAACCCTGTTTGATATGCTCTTTCCCACTGCAGTAAGAATATGGAGCCACGATGACTGTTGGCTCTGGTAGGAATCCATCGTTAAAGAATGTTTTTGCTATTGTACAGATAATTTCACTGGCTACTTACTACACATACGTTAGTGATCGGTAATTTTTCCGATGGAAAATCGCCTTCTGATGTCGATCCAGCCTCAAAGAAATTGGGTTCGATAATATTCTGGGAAAGTAAAGGCGCCGGCGTGATGTTGACCACATCATCCATAGTGTGCCGTGGGTCAAGACAAATATGGCCCTAACACCATATTCCCAATGTGCCACATTAGCGTGATAACGCGATCTTTACTACAGTTTTTCTTTTCTGTAGAGTACACGCGCGACCTGTATGACTTCCATGTACTGTAGGTATGCCCTGCAAAATCGCTTTTTATGGTTATGCACTATAGAACAACATGAAATGCTCGACTGGAATGCTCATTTACTGTATATCAACCATACATACTCGACCGTTATGGTCCTACACTGTAGAATAACCCTACATGCTCATCGTGTATGACATGCACTGTAATAGAGCTACCCTACTTCCTAGCCCCTTAAGGCATTGCATGTTGAATAACCCTACATGCTCATCGTGTATGGCATGCACTGTAATAGAGCTACCCTACTTTCTAGACCCTTAAGGCATTACAATGAGAATAACCCTACATGCTCATCGTGTATGGCATGCACTGTAATAGAGCTACCCTACTTTCTAGCCCCTTAAGGCATTACATGTTGAATAACCCTATATGCTCATCGTGTATGACATGTACTGTACTAGAGCTACCCTACTTTCTAGACCATTAAGGCATTACATGTAGAATTACCCTACATGCTCATCTTGTATGGCATGCACTGAAATAGAGATACGCTACTTACTAGCCCAATACGCCATCCAAAGAACAACTTTTCATATTCGTCGTTTACACATTGTCAGTTCCAGTTGCCTTAGCTTTTGTTTCCAGTAAGGAGCCACAGGATCTGCATGGGAGGAGAAAACTAAACTGACCTTCTAAAGGAAAAATGTATCACATGATGCGGAACAACAATGCGGCAGCGGTTCTGAATGTACCACAATACGTAAACCTCTCACACCTCATTAATATTTGTATTTATTCTTGTATCCAACGGGAATAACATCGAAACCACTGAAATAAACCCGTAAACAAATATTAAAATTGCATGTCTACGAGATGCGTGTTCACCAGGGATACAAATTAAATAGAGTGAGAATAGACACATCGCTGTTATAAACGATTTACAGTATAATTCTGGGCCTAATATGCGGGTTTATGATTCACGTTATGATGCAGTTCCTAAATAAAGTAGATCATTCTAGTGCTAATATCCTGTGCATAGATAGACGTTAGCATGTGTATGTTTTATTTTGATAACTTGCAATGAAAAGTCATCATTTCTGGACCATCGTTAATGCTGAAATATGCCATTTACAATTCATAAGACAGGCTGAAAATCGTTGAGTAAACAGTTAATGAGATTCTAGTATTGCTTTTGTGCGTCATACTCTGACCATTTTTTAGATTAATTTTGTAACGTAAACTTTCTAACGGAAGAAAGCTTCCTAACACTTCTGTTTCCTGTTTCTAAGAATAGACGTCACTGCACTCCGGGTATATCCATAGGTGCTCAGTATTTTAAAGTAAATGGGGCATGTTCTGGATGATGATGGTCCATCTGATTGTACACTCTACTGTTCCGTCACCGCATGCGGCCTACTTCGCTCGAATGTCGTTTGATGTCGAAACCAAGCAGTCTGTTGATTGCTGGTTCATCTATTTCGGCGTCCATATCCAACAGACGGCCGTTGATTGATTTCAGAAATTCACTTCTAGCCATCACCAACGTGGCCATGATGGGATCATGTACAGCCAAGATATCAACTCTTTTGTTGCCCTGAACCCCAGCATGACAAGGACAGTAATTCTATGTTAACCACTGGATGTTTGAACCTCATTTACTGCTATCCACTCGTACCACAGTCATCCTGCCGGTACCTTCTGAATATGGCTTGCGCGTCAGCCACGATGATTGCCCTTGTTAAAGGAATCTCAAACAGCCATCTTAACGCTGAAGTCACTGCATCTCTATCCTCACACTGGAGATTATTAACGAGTATGCCATCTCCGCTCAGCAACGACTTGTCTTCTCGCTGTAGCTGAGAAGCCTCAGCCTGATGTTCTGCAGAGCAGCACCGATCTGTTGGTATATTTTACCACATCAATATACTACGTGTTCTCAGTTATCAGCTGATTCAACCTCGAGCTCTGAAATCCGGTTGTTCCATTCTCTGCATTCCTTTTAGAATTCAAGGAATACTTGGTTTTGCACATCTCGCAGAATATTGCTTGACTGTGGCTTTCATAGAAAGCTCTTCAAACGACTCAACATATATTGCAAACAATTATTCTCCTTCTTATTTTGGCTTTAGATACCCATATCAATGACTCTGACTGAGTCGTCTCTGGAGGCAGGAACCGTACTATTGTACTGACGAATCCAGGGGTCCAGAACATCCGTATTCAGCATGCATTTGGTTTGTGGTGCTTCTATATGGCTGTCTACAGACCACATGCAAGGCAATAGTTGTTTGCTGTGAGAGTTCTGGCTCAACACAAGTGGAAGATAGAACTAATGAATGTTCTTATCTCGAGCATGGTGCAGCGAGATCAAAGGGTAAGCCAGTTAGTTGAAACATACTAATCACGTCCGTGCTGTTTATATCATATTGATCAAGACCTCTCGTTAATGTTACTTCAAACAGACTGATCAAGACCCCATCTCTCGTTAATGTTACTTCAAACAGACTTATCAAGACCTCATTTCTCGTTTTTAATACCACAAACAGACTGATTAAGACATCATTTCTCGTGTTTAATACCACAAACAAATCAAGACCTCATTTCTCGTGTTTAATTCCACAAACAAATCAAGACCTCATTTCTCGTGTTTAATACCACAAACAGACTGATCCAGACCTCATTTCTCGTTTTTAATACCACAAACAGACTGATTAAGACATCATTTATCGTGTTTAATACTACAAACAAATCAAGACCTCATTTCTCGTGTTTAATCCCACAAACAAATCAAGACCTCATTTCTCGTGTTTAATACCACACACAGACTGATCCAGACCTCATTTCTCGTGTTTAATACCACAAACAAATCAAGACCTAATTTCTCGTGTTTAATACCACAGACTGATCCAGACCTCATTTCTCGTGTTTAACACCACAAACAGACTGATCAAGACCCCATCTCTCGTTAATGTTACTTTAAACAGACTGATCCAGACCTCATCTCTCGTTTTAAAATTACAAACAGACAGTGTCGCTGTTGTAAGGTAAACAAATGCTCTTTCCATAATGACGAGTTTACTTAGAAGCTCGTTTTACACTACAGCCAGCAGGAGGCCGGTGTATCTTCTTAAGTACGCTTTTGGATGTAAGAACAGCCACTATAACCCGCACATCAAGAAACGTCGCCAAGTGTTATCTGAACTCAGATTTAGTTGCCTCCAACTCCAAAATCTAAAACGCCTTGCTGGATCCTCTATAAGTTATGGCTCCAGGCGCAAGCAGTCTGCCATATGCCACCTGTGTTGTCTCGTTCATCACCAGGCCAGACAAAGAAGACTATTCAAATTGCACGACGGTAGTTGGACTTAATTGACGTGCTAATATATGGCAATCCATATTAAGTAACGAGCTTACTTTCCACATGCGTATGGAAAAAGAAGAAGATTAAGCAGACGGTGGAAAAGAAGAAGAAAATGTGATAATACCGAAAAGTGTATTTGAAAACTATGCATTAAATATATCAATAGCAACCCCTCTGAAAATATATATCCGCCAATCGAACTGTTCACGGGATCAAGATGCTGCAGCGGTCAGCGACCCATAGCTGACTGCTAGCGTCAGGGCCAGCAAACCATAGCTGCCAAGACCCTTCTACACCTCCACGTGGTGATCCTGGAAAACAGGCTGCAGCCGGACAGACTGGCTAAGGAGAAGGGATCGAAGAGGGAATGCTAACCCGGTACTCAAAAAATGTTTGCTGAAGTCGGATGTGTTGGACCGAAAGGTGCAAATATCGCAGCCAAGCTGTAAACTACGACACAACGCATTCCGTTCTCTGGACTACATTCTGCTACTTAAGCCCTTTCAGGGTTTGGTAGTGGGAGATTGCAAACGAACGAAGAAGAAGAAGAAGAACTGTTCACTATGAAAGAAGCAACATCAGTTTAATATTTAAAGGATCTTTCCCTTTCCGCACCCATCGTCTACCTCAAATCTCCCTTCTCTTCCAACCCTTGTGCGCCTCTTTTCAGACCGACGGAATGATCCTTCTTCAACCGGGCTATCACCCTACCTACCTGCCCATCTTATTCCCCGCTTCCCCTCACCTCGCTCTAGACGGAGCTACTTTCCAATTGGAGCAAGAATTTTTCTTGTAATTAAATCTTTTCAGTTTCTCCGTATTTGTATCTGCCTCCTCGATATCGTTACCCACTTTTTTACTCCAACAACAATATAAACATTGTCACAAATAATTCATACTTCTTTATATGTGTCCTATAATTAACATAGAGGCACAACATTAACAGTATCAATACACAAACCGGAAATATGACTCTTCCTCTTCGGATGTAAAACAGTTCTCAAGAAGTCTTTGGTGGTGCTTAATTTGGCAGTGCTAAATTTAGTGCTGCTTAATTTGGTAGTGCTTAATTTGGTGCTGCTTAATTTGGTGGTGCTCAATTTGGTGCTGCTTAATTTAATGAAGCTATGGCCCAATGTGGGTTCAAGGTAAGTGCGTCGACCGAGGCCACCGTGGACTCCTCGAGGGGATCAGAGTACACCGCTGTCGTGGTACGTGGGCCGCGAGATTTTAAGTATGATGTGTCTGATTTATTAGTGGCTAGTTTCTCATTTGTCCTCAGGTAGTGTCTGATTTGTTTGGGCTAGTGTCTGTTTTGTCCTTGGCTAATGTCGGATTTTTCGGTGGATAGTGTCTGATTTGTCCTTGACTAATGTCTGAGTTTTTTGTGGCTAGTGTATGTGGCTAGTGTCTGATTTGTCTGTGGCTAGTGTCTGATTTATCCTTGGCTAATGTCTGATTTGTCTGTGGCTAGTTTTTGTTTTGTCTTTTGCTAATGTCTGATTTGTCTGTGGCTAGTGTCTGATTTATCCTTGGCTAATGTCTAATTTGTCCGTGGATAGTGTCTGATTTATCTTCAGCTAGTGTCTTTGGCACGTTGCTAACCGGGTAGGGCCCAATCTTTCCCGGACGATGTGTTAGTCAATTATTGACTCATTCGTTATCAGTAAAGATGGCGAAGGGCGTCAACAAAGTGAAATTCAACCATGTGGACAAGACCGTAGAAATACGACACAGAGTAATCGAAATACTATTTAAAATAGCAGATGCGTGTGTCAGGATAATCGTAGGGGCAATCATCACAAATGAAACTAACTAATTAATTCAAATAGAAAACCGCAACATGTTTCAGTAGGCATAAGTATAAGTCGCTAACTGGTTTGAATCCCAGTAAAATCCGTGAACTGGCAGCATCCATAATTGACTAAAACACAAGCGTACATTCGGACCAGTGGTCGGCTGTTAGGTTTATCCTTGCTACTCTTCTGACACATGTTTTAATGTTTTAGTTTTAATGTTTATGCGTTTAACGTATAACAAAAATGTGATAATATCGTATGATGTATTTCCTCTTTATTATATATTATGTAAGACATGTTTTAAGATTTTTTATGTTTTATGAGGGAAGGGAAAGATCATTTAAATTTTATCTGAAACATATTTTGTCTGTTGACACAAAGCCTACACATAAATATTTCTTAATACCATCTTTTCTTATATTTTTGTATACACCTGAACTTATTAGTGGTAGTTTAGACTGCACGAATGCATCTCTGCTGAGGTCCAACATATTCCGTAGTGAATTAGTTAAAAATTCAGTTTTTGTAAGGACAGCAATAGACGCACATCAACCTAGAACGATCTATCGTGGCAAAACAAAACGGGTAGTACAAGCTATTTTTGGCAACACATAATATTTTTTCTCGATTAAGATTGTATTCATGCCAGACTGGTTTTCGGAAGGGTTCTTTGTGTTGCATAAACGACAACAGGTACTCTTGTCACACTGAAAACATGTCATATGAGGTAACTAACAGAAAATTAAAATATGATGACTCTCTATTTTGCTCCTATGAAACACAAAATCTCCATTACAAAAAGACTGTCTCCAAGCATTAGAAGTGGCAATTTAAAGAACATTAATTCTACACGAGATACAACCCTAGTTAATGGCCACTTTCGACATGTTTGGAAGGTTACATAGATCTTATACATTATAACCTGTGTATATATCTCGTAAACCAGAAGGTGGATACAATTTCATACCGTTATTTCTGTATCCACTTTCGCTGTTGACCCGTATTGGTTATACCTAGTCCAAGAAAAATAACTCTTATTAGTCGAACCTACGATACGTGTCTGTTTATTTTCTAACAAAAACCATTATTTTGGTCTTAGTCTCATCTTGTTGTTCAGCTTCTGTTATTATTTTGCTTCAACATATGAAATCCTCGGTTCACATGAAATGTGTTCAGAATATAAAACAGCCAACAGGAAAGATAAGGAAGTACTACAGTAATCATTTAAAAAATGTTCGAAATAACAAAAACATATAAGAAGCTGTTAAACAGAACACTGATAGCTAAAAAAAAATGTGTCACTTTTTTTGTGGGGAGAATATTTCCTAGGAGACCCCGAACCAAGCACCGCGTGCTATTTCAGGAAAAGTAGAATTATTCATGAGTCGAGGATCTGGAATTATGGTAAATCTCCGGTGTCATCACGTAATACCGTAGTCATTTTCGCCTTCTAGACAGGGATTACGACCCGTCTGGGGGTGCGGCCCATCAAACTACGCAATCTAAATATTGCTTCCTGGGCGTTCCGAGTTCCTCAAAGTTTTGACTTGGGTGGAGTTAATAAACCTTTGCGTAGATCCAGTGGCTCTACATTGGGGAGCAGTGAAAAAGGCCCCTGCCATCCTGCACTTTCCCGTGATAATCTAGCGACCACTTACTGGTTAGTAAAGAATGGGGACACTTCCTTATACTGAAACTAGCTAAATGAAGTTTGATAGGAGACATTGCTATCGGCGAGAATGTGCTGTACTCTACTGAACTGGTTATCTGGTTTTTATAAGTTCCCTTTATCTAGTTCCCATCCCCAGTTGTTTTTCTATTTTTCATGTGCCCATTTTCAACAGGGTGAATGTAATGTGTCGATAACGGCGATTGAACCTGGTACCTTGCCGTTAGAAGCGAGCGCTCTATCAGTCTGCTACTGTGTACAAAGTGATATGAAAACAATATTGCGATACTCTACCATTGCATAACCAAAGTCACGGAGGCACAAACATCACCAGGGGTCAAACTAGGTGCTAAAAATGTGCTGCCAGAACAAGTCTGGGAAGTAAATGCGACCAATGTGATGCTGACCACATCGCCCTTACTGTGCCATTGGTCAAAACAATTGGTCAAAACAATGTTCTACACGGTGTGTAAACGAAATTCCAAAACAATGTTCTACGCGGTGTGTAAACGGGATTCCAAATCAATATTCTACACTACATATAAACGAGATTCCAAAACAATATTCTGCACGGTGTGTAAACGAGATTCCAAAACAATATTCTACTTGGTGTGTAAACGAGATTCCAAAACAATATTTTGCACGGTGTGTAAACGAGATTCCAAAACAATATTCTACTTGGTGTGTAATAGAGATTCAAAAACAATATTCTACACGGTGTGTAAACGAGATTCCAAAATAATATTCTACACGGTGTGTAAACGAGATTCCAAATAACATTTCCCACTTGTTGGATAATCAATATTGCAACAACATTATTCCAATGTTTCAAAGTGTTTTAATATCAATAAGTAAAGTTGAACCTTATGTATAACTGTCTTATGTAAAGGTATATCATAATTAAAGTTATATCTAATGTTGTTATATAGTATGTAAAGTTGAAATATATGTAAAGTTATATCTTATAAAAAAGTATATGTTCTATAAATGTATATCTTATGTAAATGTGTATCTTATGTACATTTATATATAATGTCATACCTTGTGTAAAGTTATGTTTAATGTTGTTATTTATTACGTAAAGTAATATCTTATGTTATTTTCTATATAAAGTTATTTCCACTACACATATCTTTTGTAAAGTTATATCTTATGTAAAGTTATATACCATGCAGTTAAATATCAGATAAAAATATATCTTATATAAAGTGATATCCTATTCCGTTACTTCTTATATAAAGTTATATTTCATGTAAAGTCGCATAAGTTATTCCTTATGGAAAAGTTACATTTTTTGTAAAAAAATATATGGTGTAGTATGTCATATGTTGTTATACATTATGTAAAATTATATCTTACGTAGTTAACTCTTATGCAAATTTAAAATTTAAGGAAACTAATACATATTATGTTAAGTTACAGCGTATCTAGTAGGACCTTATGTTGGTATAATGTATACGGATCCCCTTATTAACAATTAAATCTTATTTAATGTTAACTTTATAAAGTTTTATCTTATGTAAAGCTATACCTTATGTAAAGTTTATCCAATGTAGTTTTATATGTGTAAAGTTATCTCAGATGTAGTTGTATCTGATGTAAATTTATAACCTACATAGTTATATCTTGAACAAAGTTATAATTTTAGGGGCTATATCTTATTGAAAATTATAAGTTATGTGAAGTTATATTTTATGTATATATATATATATATATATATATATATATATATATATATATATATATATATATATATAGATATATATATATATATATATATATATATCGTAAGTAGTTGTACCTTGTATAATATTATATCTAATGTAGTAATACCTATGTAGTTATACTTATGTAGTTATATCTTATGTAGGTATATGTTATGTAAAGTTATGTCTTATGTATTTATACATTTTGTAAAGGAACAACATACTGATCGGGCATGTAAGTCAGGGTCAGGAACAGCATACTGACCAAGATCCTCGTCCTAACTTCCATACAGGTCTCCCTGGTAGGGGGCTGATCTTCAGGGTAGCCTGACTAACGAGGTGAGGGATAACGTGATCCCCGTAGTAGTGAGCGGGAAGCATAGGAAGTCAAGCATAGCACAGCCGTCTTTAAGATCCCATACATCTACATCAGCATTATCGGTATGTGAGAAAAGCTACTGCAACACACCACTTACCGCCCTTTACAGCGCGCGCAAAAGAATAAACTTACTCACTGTGGGCATTACCAACAACATATGAAAAACCTATGTGTGCGTGACTCTATTCTCATATTAAAGATAAAGACGAATAACGCTGTGGAATTAATAAAAACAAATCCAATCTAGTAAAATATAAATAAAACCTATATACAAACACCAACTTACATGAATACCCAATATTTGATCACGTGAGAAATTTGCCAGCTTGGATTAATCCGGTCCTGGCCATGTTTTAACACCGGGGACAGTTAACTTACTGTTTATGTTGTTGCCGGAAATAGTACAAGAATGGCGAGAACAGTTACAGGGGAGGCAGGATAATGTACGAGCGAGCGAGTTGCGTCACGTATTCAAAAATATTGATTCCAACGGTGCCGCAGGAACGTCAGAGTGGAAAGTGTGACATCATAAAGGCAAAGAAATCGGCCCTAACAGTGCAGGGGTGGAGGTTTAGTGCTGAACAAGCGTGTGGCCTAGGGGAATTAAGCTTTGCTTATAATCCCAAAGCATCTGGTTCAAATCAGGTCACGCTCAGCAGGAAATATCGGGGTTTTTGGTTTCATGGCATGTTCTTTTGTCCCAGTCAACCCAACTGTAAATGGGGACCTGACAAAGTCAGGGGACATTTTCGTGCTATCTCGTCAGCACTTTCAGCATTAAACAGACTGAGCAGTTATCGACAAGCCCAATTGCGAATATTTTGGTTGTATGAGCCATTTCGTTATAGACGCACATAGAATGCCAAATGTCTAAGTCGCCAACGGAAGCCTGTGTGGTTGTGGTTCACTGATGGTGTACATTTATGTTCAGCTGTTTGGTCATTCCTTATAGTTTTCAGCCCACGCTACTCTTTGCTGGACAATCATATATTTTGCTAGGAGTTTATCATTTTTCGGGGCTAAGTGCATTTATGCGCAGCTCAAGAGCTCATACCTTGATGTCGACATTATTCTGCTGACATGTACGCCACTACAAAACCAAAATAACTATGTCTTGGCTCAAATGATCATGTATTAGTAACAAAAAGACACATTAGTCCTTGCAAAAAAGACGATGGCGTGACATGAAAAATTGAAAGACTGAAAGTTAAGTTGCACTGAAAGTTAGACTGAAAGTTAAACTGAAATTTAGACTGAAAGTTAAGTTGTACTAAGAGTTAAACTGAAAGTTAAACTAAAAGTTAGACTGTCGATAAAGATGTTTGTGGCCGGGGGGTTGGCACCGTCGAATACAGACCGAGGGGATACACGTAACACATTCAATAACCTCGGTATGGAAAGTGAAATAAAAAGCTAGTCTGCACACTGTATGGTGACTGCAGAAACATCGGATTTGTATTCATCAACTCTATAAATCATCATGTAAGCAGTAGCAAGGAGATACACATTATCTTTTGGGTTGTTAGACCTAGTTAACCTAACTACGTTGGGAAACATTGAATGTGGCGCTAAACAAGAAAATGTCTACTCTTGTGTTTCTTCTCTGTCACCGTCAAAGAGCATGCCTGTCCCTATGGCAAACACGAGATTTGCCAATTGCTGAGTAACTACCAGCTTTGTCCCCGCCACTGACGGAGCAAAGGGTAGTAGGCTAGATCAAAATAAACACACACTGAAGACAGATTGTTACAGCCCAAGTAAATTTTGCAGAAAAGACATTTAATTCAGATGCGCTAGGCGGGATCAAGATGCTGAGCAGCGCATGAGCTGCAAAGGTCAGCGACCCATAGCTGACTGCTAGCGTCAGAGCCAGCGAAACAGAACTGCCAATACCCTTCTACACCTCCACGCGGTGATCCTCGATAACAGACTGTAGGAGGGCAGACTGGCTAAGGAGAAGGGATCGAAGAGGGAGAGCTAACCCGGTACTCAAAAAATGCTCGTTGACGTTGAATGTGTTGGACCGAAAGGTGTAAATATCGCAGTCAAGCTGTAAACTACGATACAACGCATTCCGTTCTGTGGACAACATTCTGCTAATTCAGCCCTTTTAGGGTTTGGTAGCGGGAGATTGAGAACGAACGAAGCCAAGCCAAGCAAGATGCGCTAGGCAACAGCCTTAACGAAACAGTACAATGTAGTTTCAATTAGTTAAGAAACTGCCCGTTGTAGAAGAACCTGAAGTGTAGGACAATGTACATGAATTTAAAAGAAAATAAAAAGCCGGTTGACAACAATCAGCAATCAGTAGCGATGAGTTGCATGAGTTTGTTTTGAGTTTGTCTGAGCTTGTTTGAGCTTGTTTGAACTTGTTTGAACTCGTGAGGATGAAAGGTAGCAGATCTTTCTGGGGAGCCTGTCAGATGAGTCCAGCAAGAAATCTCTCATAGGCGACAATTATAAAGTTAAATCTAAGTATTGAGGAAACGCTAGAGAAAATGAAAGATTTGAAAACAACTTAACTTAACGTCTTTATACTGGTTTACAAAGACTTCACAGAGTCTGTATACAGCCAGCCCTCTTGGAGTGTAGTTAACCGATGTGTCAGTCCATCTAAATGGACTGAAACAGTAGAGCAAAGAAAACCTGCCGCCTCAGTATTTGTAAATGCTACAGTAGTATATGAGTGCGTGCGTGAGTGTATGTCTATCTATCTATTTTCAGTCCAATTGTGTCGTTAGACGTCATGAGGAGGTGTGACCTACTTTTTTTTATGCTTTACTTCGGCTGGCGAAAATTTACTGCTGACTTATAAGGTCAGTTCTAGTATCCTTTACCAACCGTAACGTTCGTAGCCACTGGAATATACGATCTCCTATTTTTGAGACTGACGGTGGTGAAAGAGTAAATTAGAGCTAGGTCGACCGGCAGTGTGCCAGGCATCATCTATGCCGCTTTACTAACTACATAGCCAATACCTGATGTTACAGCCATACAGTCTCCTTTTGGCGACATATTCTATTTAGGGCGAGGAATTCTAGAATAATTTGAGTAGATTTTCAATTTTAATTGTCTCCGAGCATTAGTCGTTAGGCTTACTCATTTCGATTTCCAACTGCCAAGGAATTTTTAACGTGCGCGCCACTGAACACGGGTGTTTGATCTCACTGCTCAAAGATCAAATGACATTTTTTACTGGATGATCTTTTATTTTATAATTTTTTTTGCATTCGACTTATTTCTCTATCCCCACAAGGCGGTGTGCGTTACACTGTAGTTTTTAATTTGCTTCAGTATTCATTTTATGTAAGGGTCTGCTTCCTCCTGCATTTTCTAAGGTTTTGCTTCCCCGCGGTAATGGCCGGTGCTGAGATGGGGATCGAACCCAGCACCTTCGGATTTTGTAAGCCGAGTCACGTATCCACTAGCCCACGCCGTCCCCACTGGATGATCTGAAAAATCTCTGTCTACACAGTGATTTTAGCCTCGCGACCTCCAGCACCTGAGGCGAACACCCTACCTCGACACCACTTGGTCGGTACCAGCCATATATGTTTGCATGTGGTCAGTGTGAATCCTGGTCTCACTTTTCGACAATCAAGAACAACAATTTACCACATAACTATCAAAATAGTTTAAAATAGATTAGACTGTTGACATGGAAGAATATAAAAAAAAACAATAAGTATTTAAAATAGTCGTTTAAGACAATGTACACGAACTATTAGATAATAACGCCCACGACAGAAACACACTCACATACCAGCAGCAACTTGCAGATAACTCCAAAAGCCAAATGATAAGTTCTGTCGCAATCCCACTTTGTATGCCTGGTTGTTGTCTGGCCTATATGTGTATATTATTTATATTATTTTTCATCAGTCGTTTCCGGAATATGGCGTGCTTTGTTACGTGTTGAAAGCACACGTAGGCCATACAGTTGAACCACTTATTATCTCTAAGTTTAGCAGTAAAAGGATTTTGTAGGTAACATGGCAATGTCAGTTGTGTTATACTATGTGAAATCCACGTAACTGTACTTAGGGGGGACAATATATGCGCTCTCTCTCGCACTCACGCACGCACGCACGCCCGCACGTACGCAACTCTTACACACACACACGCACACACACACACGCACACATACACACAAACGCATTTTATTTCTTTTTCTCTCTTTCCCTCTCTCTTTCTCTCTCTCTCTCTCACGCACGCACTAACATATGTACACAAACACTTTTTCTATCGCTTTCTCTCTCTCATGAAAGAACGAAAGATACGGATACTAACGTTCCAGTTAATTGATGATTGTCTATACTAAGTCTCTGTGCTCTCAATTGCTCCATCTTATTTGGCCCACTGATGTTATGAAACTAAAAATGTGGATTGCCATTTATTGAAATGCTATCCTGCAAAACGTGGAAATTTATTAATTTCACTATGCCCATCCACCCATAATTATAGCGATACATTGTATTATGTGTGCGTATGAAGTTAGTACATCACATTATTTCATTGCTGTAAACCCCAGCACAGGCATCAGAAGCTTTGAAATCTATATGTTGGTTTTCCAGTCATGCAGTCAAGTATTCTCATTTGAAGATTAACACCATCCCCATTGTTAAGCTACGACCACTCAAGTACATCTAAGTTGAAGATAACAAATCTTCTTCTTCTTCTTCGTACGCAGTCAGACAGTAACCATTATTTTTTCGAAAAAAGCGGCGGTCACCCTGAGGCTGTCGACACTGCCATAGAGCTTGTCTTGCAGTTCCACTGGTGATGGCCACATCTGCTCTCTCTGATCCTCGTATGTCGGGCAGTTCTGCAGCAGATGTTCAGCGGTCATTTTACCAGTACCGCACGGGCATTCGTCGGTACCACCTATCTTTAATTTGTTGAATTGGTGGTGCCTCAGTCTATTGTGGCCAGTGCGAAGTCTGAAGACAACGACATGCTCTCTTCTGTTATACTGGTAATAGGCATCGTTTTTGGTGTAACCAGTATGTTCGGTTTCCCATTTGGTCATGTATCTGGCTTTGATAAGCCGTTTTGACTCTTCGTACGTCATACTAGTATATGTTTGTGGTAGTCTTGCACCTTCTTTTGCTAGTCTGTCTGCCTCTATGGTATATATAAACGATATTACAGAGAATATACCAAGAAGAGTCCATAGCTCAATGTTTGCAGACGATCTGGCTATGTGGACCTCTGAAAAGAATCTCACCATAGCAAGAAATCGGGTGCAGACGGCCCTAACATCGCTGGAAGAGTGGGCGAACTCATGGCTGGTCAAAATAAACGAGGAGAAAACCACGTGCACAATATTCTCGCTCTCATTAAAACCCCAAAGTACCAAATTAAGTCTAAATGGCAAAATCCTGCAGCCAAACGACAACCCAACCTATCTGGGAGTCACATTTGATCGGCGCATGACATGGAAAAGTCAGATCGAGAGAAACCGAATGAAAGCCAGAGAAAGAATGGCAATCATGAGGAAACTTGCTGGCACAAGCTGGGGAGCAGACGAAGGCATACTAAAGAAACTGTACACTGGAAGAGTGAGACCAGTTCTCGAGTATGGCATTGCGGCATGGACAACAGCAGCGAAGGCGAACTTCGATAAAGTTAACAAACTTCAAAACCAAGCCATGAGAATTATAACAGGTGGCATGAAGTCAACGCCAATTGTAGAACTTGAAAAGATTACAAAACTGCAATCCATGACCGATAGAAGAGACTGCAGAGCCCAGCTGCAGTCAGAGAAACTCCGAAGACTGACGGACCATCCAATGTACCAGAGACTAAACAATTTGGGAAATGGGAAACTAAAGCGGAGAAACTTTGCAGAAAAAGCCAAAGCAAAGATGCACGAAGATCCCACAAACGCACAAACAACACCAAAACCCATCACTACTGTACGAAAACCTACCTGGAGGCAGGATATATTTCCAGAGGTGGTAGAAAATATACCAGGTATTGCAAACAAAAACTGCCAGACTGAAAAAGAAAGGAGAGACACTACCCTAAGCTTCATAACGAAAAGCTACCCAAGCATGGACTGGACCCATGCATACATAGACGGTTCTGTAACAAACACTACACAGAACGGAGGGGCAGGAGCATTCCTGAACCTACCAAATGGCAGACAAATAACACTGTCATTCGCTACTGGTAAGTACACAAGCAATTTCAGAGCGGAGGCAGAGGCACTGAGGGCGGCAGTGGAAGAAATGGTGACAAACAGTGAAAAGGAGAGCCATATAGTTCTGCTGACAGATGCTCTCGAAGTAGTCACAGCGCTAAAAAGCCAGAAAAACACTGAGCTTAATGACCTAAGAGCAGCACTCTGCAAACTGTGCCAGCAGTCCGCACCAAAAAGGGTAGTGGTACAGTGGGTCCCGTCACACTGCAACATCCAAGGCAACGAGGAGGCAGACAGACTGGCAAAAGAAGGTGCAAGACTACCACAAACAGATACCAGTATAACGTACGAAGAGTCAAAACGGCTTATCAAAGCCAGATACATGACCAAATGGGAAACCGAACATACTGGTTACACCAAAAACGATGCCTATTACCAGTTGAACCGAAGAGAGCAGGTCGTTGTCTTCAGACTTCGCACTGGCCACAACAGACTGAGGTACCACCTATTCAACAAATTGAAGATAGGGTGTACCGACGAATGCCCGTGCGGTACTGGTAAAATTACCACTGAACATCTGCTGCAGAACTGCCCGACATACGAGGATCAGAGAGATCAGATGTGGCCATTACCAGTGGAACTGCAAGACAAGCTCTATGGCAGTGGCGAGAGCCTCAGGACGACCGCCGCTTTTTTCGAAAAAATAATGGTTACTGTCTGACTGTGTACGCAGAAGAAGTTTCCAATACCTGGTATATTTTCTACCACCTCTGTAAATATATCCTGCCTCCAGGTAGGTTTTCGTACAGTAGTGATGGGTTTTGGTGTTGTTAGTGCGTTTATGGGATCTTCGTGCATCTTTGCTTTGGCTATTTCTGCAAAGTTTCTCCGCTTTAGTTTCCCATTTCCCAAATTGTTTAGTCTCTGGTGCATTGGATGGTCAGTCAGTCTTCGGAGTTTCTCTGACTGCAGCTGGGCTCTGCAGTCTCTTCTATCGGTCATGGATTGCAGTTTTGTAAGAAGATAACAAATCAACTATTGCCTTCTAGACATTGCCACTGTTTCAGATCAATGAGCTATCCACACGTTGCACGAATTGTATTGAAACTGAAGCTCATCATTGTGGTGCTTCTGAGATGATGTATTACTCAGAAAGTTTTTTAATTGATGTCGCAGCTTTGACGCTGCTTGCTCCAACATGCTCAGCCTGACGCACTGCCGTCTCTTAAGGTGGTGTCATTGCCGAAAAGAGACCCATTACTGCGTAGTAGGAAAAGCTAGATGCACGAAAATACACAATACAAGACCGCCAAATTACTAACGCTGTTCTTGTGTCTTAAATACGGTAGAATTTGTCACCCTAAGGTGCAGTCATATCTGAATCATGTCTGACGCTGTCGACATCTTCGCTTGCGATGGAAACCAACTAACTACCTAACCATAATTGGTAAAATAGCAACCTAAAGGTATCACCGCAATTCATATTAACTTTAACTGTAGCTTGATCTGGAAGCTCTTTTCCTCTACAACTGTTGAATGTATATCTCCACAGCAGATGCAAGGTACATTGTCATTGATGCTACAAGTACTGGACAGACAGACAATCTAACCAATTACAGCGTAATAGACAATGACCAAGTTTTTGTTGAATTACGTAACAGTAGAATAATTTGACATTAAATGAGTCAAACAAGCCCGCAAGATCAGGGCAGACGTGTGTACACCCAGCGAGCTACACCCTCCAGTAGCATCCATTTGCTTCGTCATTCCTTGAAATATGGTAGAGCCATAAAGATCTGCCTGAAATGAAGTAGTATCGCATTCATTATAACATAACACCAGCAAAGGTGCCCCAGTTATCTCACAAGCGAAACTAAAAAGTCTATAATTACATACGACTTGTAGCACACATAAATATCTCAGATGAAACTGCATCAGCTGAGGCTGATGTAGGTTATAATTGGTTATGTCATGCACATGCGTATATTTTTTTCAACATGGCTCGATTAACGATTACAACCTTAAGGAACAACAGAGGTAAAATAAAACGGATGTTTTCCATGTCTGGAATTTATCAAATGAACATAACTCGTTTAAGGAGCACTATGTTGGCTTGCGTTTGTCGTCACTTCCTTTCTAACGTGAGATGTAGAGGCGTATTGTCTTGTTCTTATAGTATATGGTTTCTACAGGATGAAATAGAAATATGTAGGAGATGGAAAGAGAGAGAGATATATAAAGATATAGAGAAATATGTATATAAAATAAAGATAATATAGATAGATCGATAGGCAGGCAGGCAGACAGACAGACAGACAGACGGACAGACAGATATAAATATAGATAGAAAGATAGATAGATAGGTAGATAGGTAGATAGATAGATATATAGATAGATAGATAGATAGATAGATAGATATATAGATAAATAGATAGATAGATAAATAGATAAATAGATACTTAGCAAGATATATCTTATATACAAACATACAAACACATAAATATTTAAACATTCATTCATACACAGACAGACAAAGATACAGACATACAGACAGAGAGACAAGACAGAGAGACCAGACAGAGAAACCAGACAGATCAGACAGACAGACTAGAAATAACCAGACAGACAGACCAGACAGACCAAACCAGACAGACAGACCATTCAAACCAGACCGACAGACACACAAGACAGAAAAGACCAGACAGACCAGACAGACCAAACAGACATACATACCAGGCAGACCAGACAAACAGACAGACCAAATAGACAGACAGACCAGACAAACACAAATCAGAAAGACAGACCAGATCAGACGGAGAGACAGATAGCCCAGACCGACAGGCAGATCAGACATTCAGACCAGACAGACAGACAAACAGATCAGGAGGACACACCGGACAGACAGACAGACAAGATAGACAGACTGACCAGACGGACAGACGGACTAGACAGGGAGACAGACCAGACAGGCAGACGGACCAGACAGACAGACCGACCAGACAGACAGACAGA